>CM064510.1:23251732-23288068 GCA_032716605.1 Paralithodes platypus
GGACTATGAATATTGGTAGTTGTAGAAATGTTGATAGTAGACATATTGGTCGCAGTAGGAATGTTGGTGTTGTTTGTGGGAGGAGGAAACTGAAGGTGAACGTCGATAAAAGTAAATTAATGGTGTGTAATAGGGGTGATCGTAAGGTGAATCTAGATGTGAGGCTGGATGGGGAAATATTGGAACAAGTAGAGTGTTTAAGTATCTTGGAGGAACGATAAGCAGGAGTGTAGGTATGGACATGGAGGTAAAACAGAGAGTGTGTGAAGGAAGGATTTTTTTCGGAGTAATGGGAAGTATGTGGAAGATGAGAAATCTTAGAATGAAAGTAAACAGTGCAGTGTATCAAGGAATTGTTGTGCCAACAGTGATGTATAGGGCTGAGACATGGGCTCTGAAGTAAAAGGAGAGAAGAAAGCTGGGTGTGATGGAGATGAGCTGCTTGAGGAGTATGTGTGGAGTTAGCCTACACGTAGAGACAGATTGAGGAATGAAGAAATACGTAACAGAGTGGGACAACAGGAACATTTGTCGGCCAGAGTGGACAGAAGGTTACTAAGCTGGAATTGTCATTGTAGTAGGAATGTTGGTAGCAGTAGGAATGTTGGTAGCAGTAGTAGGAATGTTGGTAATACTAGTAGGAATGTTGAACGAATGAAAGATGAAAGGCTTACAAAGAGAATATGTGAGTCAGATACAAGGGGAGATAGAAGGGCAGGAAGACCCCCATTAAGATGGAGAGACTGTGAAAGACAAGCTTTGGATGATAGAGGAATGACTATAGATCAGGCAAGGGAAGTGGTAATAAACAGGAATGAATGGAGAATGTTTGTGAATAGATGAGTGAGCACGTGGTCATTTGGGGTAAGGGGTCGGGCGCAAGTTGGACTAGATAATAGTCCATCAGACGCCTGGCTTGGGGAGATGGTTTATATGAAGGGTGCGCCTGGAAGTGTGGTGGTAGGGCTTTGCTGCATGTCTGCCTGCTGAGATCGGAACCTCTCCGGGTGGTCGGGGGCCGGGGGAGTGCTGGAGGGATCTTGGTGACCCTGGTCTCTGGGTCTTCTCCTGGATGACCTAGATGTGTGTGAGTTTGTATTTTGTTTTTTTGTGTCTACAATGTTTATTATTATATATATATATATATATAAGAGTGTTGGTACAGTACAAGTAAGAATATTGGTAGAAGTTCGAATGTTGGTAACAGTAAATTGTTGCTAACAGATTCAATGTTGGTAGTAGGAATATTGATACCAGTAGGAATGTTAGTAGCAGTAAGACAGTTGGTAGCAGTAGGAATGTTAGTATTATTATTATTATTATTATTATATGAGATGCCGAAGTCTCCAACCAGGGTGCAGAAACACCATCAAGATCAATCCACACAAAACACCCGGAGGCACTGGAGAGAGACTATGGCAACTTAGGAAAAAATAAAAACATACACTGTATACTGTACTGTACATATACACATATTAAACACAGATAACATATTATGCAGTGGAGGATATCAAGCTTAAATATAATACAATAAAATAGAATAAAATAAGTTTAAAAATTATAATTAATGCTGCAAAAAAGCATTAAATCTAGACTTAAAAATGGAGATATTAGCTGAATTGACTAGCTCATTTGGCAACTTATTCCACAAGTCAACCATGGCCGGCACAAAACACCGTGAAAACTGTGTAGTAGAAAAATGAACACGGCTCATGGCAAGATAATTAAGATTGCTTGTGAATCTAGTTGCACGAGCCCGGACATAGGGCCCAGGCAGTACCCCATGTAAGGGATGCTGAGGGTTGTTAAAAACTTTAAATAAAAGACTAAGGGCACCAACTTTACGTCGATGACACAGATCAAGAGACAAATTAGGTAGAATAAAACTGATGGAATGTAGCGACCTGTCAAGCAACTTGAGATGGCAGTCAGCTGCTGACAACCAGACAGGTGAGCAGTACTCGAAATGTGGCAAAATAAAAGCATAAAAAGACTTGATAACTGTGGCGTCACAAGCAAATGTTTTATAAACCTTGCGAAGCAGACCAATTTTTTGGGAAATGGAAGAGGAGAAAGCAGTAGGAATGTTGGTAGTAATAGGAATGTTGGTAGCAGTAGGAATGTTGGTAGCAGTAGGAATGTTGGTAGTAATAAGAATGTAAATAGTAGTATAGGAATATGTTGGTAGTATTAGGTATGTTGGTAGCAGTAAGAATGTTGGTAGCAGTAGTACATAAGAACATAAGAACATAAGAAAATGGGAGTCTGCAGAAAGCCGATTGGCCTAAGCAAGGCAGATCCCTGTCCCACACAACCCCAAATCAATTACAAAGCCCAATTATAGGCTCAACACTCTAATACCCTGAGGATCATCCTACCAAAACGGTTAGAGATTAACGCAGGATTATGGGGGTCTGCAGAGCGCTGATTGGCCCAACCCAGCTGATCCCCCTTCACACCCAACCCTTCTCGTCCATATGCTTATCCAATTTTATCTTAAAGCTCCCTACAGTTTTAGATCCCACTATAGCACTTGGTAATCCATTCCACCCATCTACAACTCTGTTACCAAACCAATATTTGCCTATATCTTTTCTGAAACGAAATTTATCTAATTTGAAACCATTGGTACGAGTTCTTTCGCTATCACTGAGCTTTAGTACATTTGTCATGTCCCCTTTGTTAATCCCACTAACCCATTTGAACACCTCTATCATATCCCCTCTAACTCTGTGTCTCTCTAACGAATGTAAACCTAATTTCTTCAACCTTTCTTCATACGGAAGATTTCTAATATTATGATCATTTTTGTCATTCTACGCTGTACTCTCTCCAATGAATCTATGTCCATTCTGTAATAAGGACACCAAAATTGGACAGCATAATCCATATGGGGTCTCACTAATGACAAGTAAAGTTTTAAGATAACATCAGCAGTTCTGTTACTCACACTCCTAGAGATGAACCCGAGAATCCTGTTTGCCTTATTACGAACGCCTATACACTGTTTTCTAGGCTTCAAATCATTGCTAACAAACACACCTAGATCTTTCTCGCAGTCTGAATTTTCTAATTCTAAATTAGCTAGTTTATATTTAACATTTGTTTGCATCTTCCCTATCTTTAATACCTTGCATTTGTCAATGTTAAACTTCATCTGCCAATTTACTGACCATTCATGTAAGGTATCTAGATCCCTTTGGAGGCACTCTATATCGCTATCTGAATCAATTGATCTCCCCATTTTAGTATCGTCTGCGAATTTACTTATCCTACTAGTTATACCTAAATCTAGGTCATTTATGTATATAAGAAACAACAGGGGACCTAATACCGATCCCTGGGGGACACCACTTTTGACTGCTCCCCACTCTGACTTGGTACCATTTATGCTGACTCTCTGTTTCCTACCAATTAGCCATGACCTAACCAATCCCAACAACGCCCCACCTATTCCATGTGCCTCAACCTTTCTCATCAATCTCTCATGAGGGACTCTGTCGAAAGCTTTACTGAAATCTAAATATATAATATCGTATGCCTTGTCATTATCTACTGCTTCATATACCTCTGAGAAAAAACTAAGCAAATTAGTAAGGCAAGAACGTCCCTGTGTGAATCCATGCTGAGAAGAATTGATTAAGTTAAATGTTTCTAAGTGGTTTCTCATTTTCCTAGCAATAATTGACTCTAGTAGCTTTCCTATGATTGAAGTGAGACTAATGGGACGGTAACGGTACTACTGCTACCAACATTCCTAGTACTATATTGTAATAATATTGTTTTAATATATCTTACTTACTTATTATTAAATCTTAAATAATGAATATAAGTTTCAAGCAGGCACCTTTTGTGCTTTTAAAATTAGGCAATATTTTAATTCTACTACTGCATTTTAAAGGAATATATTTACTATTTGTCATAGTCTTCTATTCTGATTGAAAATATGCAGTGCTCCCTGATTTCATACTACTGTACTTTATTAACTTACATGTAGGGGTGATATGTAATATATGGTTATCTGTATATTATGAAATAAAGAATATTGATTGATTGATTGATTGACTACCACTATTCCTACTGCTACCAACATTCCTACTGCTATCAACATTCCTACTACTACCAACATTCCTACTGCTACCAATATTCCTACTATGCTGCTACCAACATTCCTACTACTGCTACCACCATGTTGTTTGCAGTAGGAATGTTGGTAGCAGTAGCAATGTCGGTAGTAGTAGGAATGTTGGTAGCAGTAGGAATGTTGGTAGCAGTAGTAATGTTGGTAGCAGTAGTAGGAATATTGGTAGCAGTAGGAATATTAGTAGTAGTAGAAATGGTGGTAGCAGTAGGAATGTTAGTAGCAGTAGAACTGTTGGTAACCAGTAGGAATGTTGGTAGCAGTAATAGGAATTTTGGTAGCAGTAGAAATGTTGGTAGTAGTAGGACTGTTGGTAGTAGTAGGAATTTTGGTAGCAGAAGGAATGTTGGTAGTAGTAGGAATGATGGACGTAGCAGTAGTAGGAATGTTGGTAGCAGTAGTAGGAATGTTGGTAGCAGTAGTATGAATGGTGGTAGCAGTAGTAGGAATGTTGGTAGCAGCATAGTAGGAATATTGGTAGCAGTAGGAATGTTGGTAGTAGTAGGAATGTTGATAGCAGTAGGAATGTTGGTAGCAGTAGGAATAGTGGTAGTCAATCAATCAATCAATCAATATTCTTTATTTCATAATATACAGATAACCATATATTACATATCACCCCTACATGTAAGTTAATAAAGTACAGTAGTATGAAATCAGGGAGCACTGCATATTTTCAATCAGAATAGAAGACTATGACAAATAGTAAATATATTCCTTTAAAATGCAGTAGTAGAATTAAAATATTGCCTAATTTTAAAAGCACAAAAGGTGCCTGCTTAAAACTTATATTCATTATTTAAGATTTAATAATAAGTAAGTAAGATATATTAAAACAATATTATTACAATATAGTACTAGGAATTTTGGTAGCAGTAGTAATGTTGGTAACAGTACTAATGTTAGTAGCAGTAGTAATGTTAGTAGCAGTAGGAATGTTGGTAGCAGTAGTAAGAATGTTGGTAGCAGTAGTAGGAATGTTGGTAGCAGTAGTAGGAATGTTGGTAGCAGTAGTAGGAATGGTGGTAGCAGTAGTACGATTGTTGGTAGCAGCAGTAGGAATGGTGGTAGCAGTAGTAGAAATGTTGGTAGCAGTAGTAGGAATGGTGGTAGCAGTAGTAGGATTGTTGGTAGCAGCAGTAGGAATGTTTTGGTAGTAGTAGGTATTTAGGAAGCAGTAGTAGGAATGTTAGTAGCAGTGGGAATGTTGGTAGCAGTAGGAATGTTGGTAGCAGTAGGAATGTTGATAGCAGTAGGAATGTTGGTAGAAGTAGTAGGAATGGTAGTAGCAGTAGGATTGTTCACCCCTGTTACTACTCTCCTTGGCGCGGTTGGGGGGCTTCCGGTCCGGCGACTGGGGCATGATGGGGGATGGTTGTGGTAATTTCCCTGCCTCTATACCCTCGAGCTTTCGTCGTCAGCTTTACTAATTTTGAGTAGTTTTTCCCCTTCTATTCTTATTCTGTCCCATTCGGTTCTCTTCGGGCAACCTATATCTCATGTCTCTCTGGCCTGGCTAGGTAGTAGACTACTCACCTGATTTGTCTCTTCAGTTGCTGATGTAGCCGAGCTGACTTGATTTCATTCGGTAATGCATTTTTTGCATCTCGCTGTGATTTGTTTATACCTTAGTCATGATATTTCATTCTTCGCCCTTGATCACTTCTTGGTTGGTGCTGCAGTGTAGAGCAGTTCTTGCCTCATCCTTCGGCTCTGCCCTTTAAGAGCTCTGATGTGGAGCTCATGTGGTCTAGCTTAACTGATGAAATGGCGAGAAATTTCTGCGTGTCTTCACCTTCCTAGATTTGTTCACCTCCTGCCCTTCCCTGTCTATCTTGACTTGATTGGTTGTCCATCTTGATCAAATCCTTCGGGCCAGCCCTATGAGGGTTCTTTTGT
The DNA here is from genome assembly GCA_032716605.1 of Paralithodes platypus. Taxonomy (NCBI): domain Eukaryota; kingdom Metazoa; phylum Arthropoda; class Malacostraca; order Decapoda; family Lithodidae; genus Paralithodes; species Paralithodes platypus. Next base: position 23,257,773 of record CM064510.1, read on the forward strand.
GGACCTCAGTGGTCTGTGAAATGTCGGGTTGGTATTTCAATTCGACTGGTTATAATTTCGATAACAATCTTATAATAAGATATCTTGAGATAGAATATGCTCGACAGGGTCACGTCTAGCTTTATATATCTTGCATCAACTCTTTATCCCAAGGCAGCATTCACACAATAAGAACACAATATTACTTCACACTTTAGTTTATTCAATGGACATAGGTTATGGTATATAGTGTATTGTTCTGTCATATAGGGCAGACAATAAAAGGTACTCAAGTGACGTATCAAATATAGAATGGTCTATAATGATAACTTAATTGTATTTAGTCACGTAACATCTACACACAGTATAGGTAATATAAATATGCAGGAATAATAGTGTTACACATTGTATGTATATGATTTACCTTGTACAGTATCACTTTCATATCTAGTACAGTCACTTATGCATATGTAATATCTCTCTATGAGTAAGATTCATGTTAGCATCCAGGCAGTCATATTAGTTATGTCATATAGCCACTCTGGCAACTCAAGCCTGGGGCTCCTCTCACCAGAGGGCCAATACATGTTTGTGTACCACGAGACAGAGCTATCACCTTGTAGGCTCTGCTTCGTGCCTGTATCCCATATCCTTCTCAATAAGAACCTATATATCTACAGCGTGTCTACTTACTCCCCAACCCAAGATAGGCCTGTTGTGCATCTATGGAGTTAGCTGGGACACACATAACATGGCGCAGTGTGTATTAAGAGAAATTTATGTGGATTTCGCCAGACACCGCCAGCCGCCATTGTCCACACACCCTGCATCCCAGCCACCATCTCACCGCTTGGATTACAGTGTTATAGTGCTCAACAGTGTGGAGCCGACGTTCCCAGTGCAGTGCCAGTGCTATATTGTGTGCTTTATTTTATATGTATTGTGTGTGGCATAAGCATAACGCCCGCACAAGTCCGAGCCACGAGAGAGCGGGGCGTGAGAGACTGCCAGCAAGACACTGAGGTGAGGGAGGCTGCGCGTCACCGCCCACCACCGCTCCACCGCTCGGTACATACGCACGCACACACACTGGGCACGCACACAACTGGCAAACTTTTCATCACCCAAGCATTCCCTTCAGTGCTAATTGTAATTGGGTATTATACATTGGTGAGGATACAGCTGGTGTGTATTATAAATATTCTGCTGTTTTTGCCAGTCATTTTGATACCCCACTTGTATATGTGAGAGGCTAATAACTGTGTGTTTGTTATCTCCCTGTCTGTCTGTCACCCACACAAGATATCAGACTCTGGCGAGGTACAGGACGAAGGGGCAGGAACAAACTTGCCTTATGATGGGGAGGAATACACACCTTATTATCAGCACCCTCAGTTCCCAACCACACCTGCAGCCCCTTCTTCAGCTGGTTTCCTGCAATTTTCAAATACCTGGAGGAGTCTCGCAGGTATGATGAGCAGAGGAGACAAGAGGAGGAGGCCCTACGAGATCGTGTCCTGGAGGAGTCTCGCAGGCATGATGAGCAAAGGAGACAAGAGGAGGAGACCCGACGAGAGACCATAAGGAGACAGGAGTTCCAGAGCTTATTTCAGCTGTTGGCTCCCACCAGGACCCCTCCCGACTCCTCCACACCTGCTGGTCACCTTAGCGAACAGCAGCCACATTCTTCTCCACATCCCTCACACAATCCTCCACCACAGAAGGCTACGGCCCAGACACCGCCACCATTGAAGCCTGACGCTACGTTCCAGATGTTCCGGGAGTGGAGGAGACGCTGGGACGACTATGCTGTCATGGTGGACCTGTCCAACCTGCCTGCGGCCAAACAGATGATACAACTACGCATGTGCCTGACTCTCGAGACGCAGCGTGTCTTAGAACACACCCTCCAGATCGCTCCCTCCACAGATAAGGCTGTTGAAGAGGTGTTGGATGCCCTGCAGCTTCATATCAAGAGTCTAAGGAATGAGGCACTCCGGCGTCGTGAATTGTTGAGCTGCAGACAGCATGAAGGGGAAACTTTTGCAGAGTTCTACGTCCGCCTCAAACGTCTCGCAGAAGAAGTGGATGTGTGCCCTGGTAACTCACCCATCTGTGTGGAGACACAACTCAAGACTATCATCCTCATGGGCCTCAGGGACAAGGAGTTAGTCCAGAAACTCATCGCCCTGGACTCCAAGTCAATACTACAGGACGTCGTCACTACGTGCCGCTCGTATGAGGCTGCCAAATCTGCGACCACGGCCATTAGTGCGCCCCATGAACAAGTAAGGGCCGTCTCTTCATACAAGAAAAACAAGAAACAGGGCAGTGACAGGACCCAACCCCCCAAGCCTCCATCGAATACAGCTGATGCCTGCCAGAGTTGCGCTCACCGACACGGGCCTGACAAGTGTCCCGCTGCTGGCAGCACCTGTAACAACTGTGGGCGCCACGGTCACTGGGCTCGGACAGCTAAGTGCCCTGCTCACAAGGTTCAGTGCCGCATCTGTTGTCTTCTGGGGCATTATGACAAGCGTTGTCCGTCGACTAAGAAGAGGGAAAGGCGCCAAGGTGGCCCCCCCAGGCAATACGGGTGCCCCCTCCAACTCTGGCAAGCCCCCTGACGCTAGGAGTAATAGCTGTCGTCAGGTAGGATCGACTCCTTCTACAGCTTCGACGCCGCAACCCATCTGTGTTACCCTCTCCTTTGGCGACGCTACATCCCGCCTACGGATGTTACCGGGCACGGGCGCTGACGTCACCTTGATTGGCCGGCGTCACCTTGAGGATTTGGCTATCCCCATGAGCAGCCTGCGAGCCCCTTCGCCCACGACAATGTTCACGGCGGACAGCTCCCCGATGGCACCTGCTCTGGGGGTATTTCAGGCTACCCTCACCATGGGACAGAGAGTGTGTACTGCCCTGATCCATGTGCACGAGGGTGTCCAGACTCCTCTGCTTTCATACAGCCACTGCAGGGAGTTAGCCATCATACCTCTGGCATTCCCAACGCCCATACAAGAGGTCAAGCACATCAACAGGTGTAAGCCTACACCACTTCCAGTCTCCACGTCGCCCGCTGAAGCCAAGAATTACTTCCTGCGGGAGTTTAGCGACGTATTGATGTCCAAAGACGAAATAAAGACTGTGCCCCTCAAGCCTATGGTGGGTCAACCCATGATGATCCATCTTAAAGAGGGAGCTGAGTCCTTCGCCATCCATACTCCCCGACAGATTCCCTTTGCCTTTAGGGACCAAGTCAAGCGAGAGTATGAGTCCATGGTGGCCCAGGGCATCATCAAGCCTGCTGGAGACGACCCCTCAGAATGGTGCCACCCCCTCGTCGTTGTTGGTATGGACAGCGGAGGAGTGCGCATCACCGTAGACCTCTCCAAACTCAACAAACATGTGTCCCGACCAGCTCACCCTTCGCCTACTCCCTCCGCAGCAGTTCGTGGTGTCAACCGAGGAGCTCGCTACTTCACCACTGCCGACGCCCTCTGTGGTTACTGGCAGATGGAGTTGGCTGAAGAGGACCAGCACCTGACCACCTTCATCACGCCGTATGGACGCTTCAAGCATTGCAGAGGACCCATGGGATTCACAGCTACGGGCGACGCCTTCTGCTACAGGGGTGATATGGCTCTACAAGGTGTGCAGAGGTGCGCTAAGGTCGTGGATGACATACTGCTGTACGATGAGAACTACAAGTCTCACCTCGACCGCATCCATGAAGTGCTGACTAGGTGCCGCAAGTTCGGGATTACCCTCAACAAGAGCAAGTTTGTGGTTGCTGCACCTTCAGTGGACTTCTGTGGATACACCCTCTCAGGGGATGGTATTGCGGCTGACACAAGCAAAGTGGCTGCAATCGGGGACTTTCCGGCACCAACCAACTTGACCGACCTCAGGTCATTCCTGGGTCTGGTCAACCAGCTGGCAGAGTTTACCCTGACATCGCCGCCGCCGCTCAGCCCCTCCGCCCTTTGATGAGCCCCAAGAGGACATTTGTGTGGACTCCTGACCACGATGAGGCCTTCAGGCGAGTCAAGTTAGCCCTTGTGAGTCCTCCTGTTCTCCCACACTTCGACCCAGACCTGCCCACCATTCTTCAGACTGATGCATCGCGACTCAACGGCATTGGGTATTCCCTCCTGCAGGACCACGGCAGTGGCCACCTGCGGCTCGTCCAGTGTGGCTCTCGGTTCCTGGCGGACGCTGAGACCCGCTATGCTACTATCGAGTTGGAGATGCTGGCTGCTGTTTGGGCCATGTCCAAGTGTCGACTGTATTTACAGGGTCTACAGGATTTCACACTGATGACTGACCACCGCTCCCTCATCCCTATCATCAATCACTACACGTTGGACGCTGTGGAGAATCCCCGCCTCCAACGCCTGAAGGAGAAGACCTCACCCTATATCTTCAAGGCTGTGTGGCGTGCCGGCAAGTCGCTCTGCATCCCTGATGCCCTGTCTCGAGCCCCGGTCAGCCGCCCCACGCCAGAGGATGAGATCGCTTGTGCCAACGCCGCCACCTACCTCAGGACTATAGTGACAACCAAGGACGTTATTATCTCAGGACAATCTTCAGCACCAGACGCAGACAGGACGGTACAGGATCTCCGGGTCGCGGCAAGAACGGACCCTGCGTATGTTCGTCTACTCGACTGTGTGACCTCAGGATTCCCTGCCAACCGATACGACCTTCACAATTCCTTGCTCCCATACTGGAAGATACGGGACGAACTGTACGCTGATGATGACCTCGTCCCGTATGGAGCTCGGATCGTGGTTCCTGCTGCCCTCCACCGACGCACCCTACAGCATCTTCATGACGGCCACCGTGGTGTGGAGGCCACTAAACGCAGGGCGAGGCAGGCCTTTCTTCTGGCCGGGGATAGATTACGACATCACCAACACTGTTCAAGCGTGTGAGTCGTGCCAGATCCTTCAGCCTAGCCTCCAGAAGGAACCACTCATGAATGATGACAACCCTACAAGGCCCTTTGAGTCTGTGTCGGCCGACTTTTTCATGGTCGCCGGGAAGTCTTTCCTGGTAGTCGTCGACCGTCTCTCGGGGTGGCCTGTTGTCGTCCCCTGCTCAGGCGACACAACCGCCTCTGCGACCATCAGGATCTTCTGTCGCTACTTCCGGGAAGTTGGTGTGCCCCTTCGTCTGAGGACCGACGGGGGCCCACAATTCACCAGCCACGAGTTCCGGGACTTTATGAAGCGATGGGGAGTTCGTCATGTGGTAACATCACCGCATTACCCACAGGCGAACGGCCATGCCGAGGCTGCGGTGAAGTCTATCAAGCACCTCACCTTAAAGACTGCACCCTCTGGCAACATTGACTGTGAGGACTTCGACCCGGGTCTCTTGGAACTCCGGAATACTCCAAACTTCACAGGCCGCTCTCCAGCCCAGTTCCTGTATGGTCATCCTCTTAGGACATGTCTCCAGGCCCATCCCAAGTCCTTTGCTGCGGAATGGCAAGCCAAGGCCGAGGACTGTGATAGACGTGCAGCCGATCGTGTCGAGCAGGTTAAGACCCGGTACGAAGAGCACGCACAACCCCTTCCCAGGTTACGTGTCGGTCAGCAAGTGCGGATTCAAGACCCGACCACGAAACGCTGGGACAAGGTGGGGGTTGTGATGAGCCTTGGCAGGTCACGGGCCTATGAGGTACGTCTCCCTAGTGGCCGTGTGTGGTGGCGAAACCGTCGATTCCTCGCCCCGTGCCCCAAACTGGTGACTCCCTCAACTCTGTGGCCCCTTTCAATGACGCTGAACAGTCCTTAGCTTCTGACCCCCAAGTTACCCCACGTCGCTCAGAACGGCTCAGTAGGAAAGAGTCCGCTCGAGAATGAACTGCGAGCGTGAGGGGGGAGGGAGGTGTAAGTATATGATTTACCTTGTACAGTATCACTTTCATATCTAGTACAGTCACTTATGCATATGTAATATCTCTCTATGAGTAAGATTCATGTTAGCATCTAGGCAGTCATATTAGTTATGTCATATAGCCACTCTGGCAACTCAAGCCTGGGGCTCCTCTCACCAGAGGGCCAATACATGTTTGTGTACCACGAGACAGAGCTATCACCTTGTAGGCTCTGCTTTGTGCCTGTATCCCATATCCTTCTCAATAAGAACCTATATATCTACAGCATGTCTACTTACTACCCAACCCAAGATAGGCCTGTTGTGCATCTATGGAGTTAGCTGGGACACACATAACACACATGTACAGAGGTAATCAGTCAGATGATAATGCGTATGTGAGTGTAACGTCTAACGTGAAGACTTCTGGCATAAGGCGAATTGACTTGAAACAGCGTTCACTAGCGTGGGGCGGTGAGCGCTTATCATGGGGATTAACGGGAGGGTCACACAGGTAATATAAATAAAAGGTAGTGCGTTTGACCCTACGTCAGAGGGACTGCTTTGGTATGAATTTACAATTCAAAATAGTGCAACTATAAGGCACTGGTGAATGTTAAATATATACTAAGGAGCTTATAGACAAGGTGGTTTAACCCTTATTTAGCGGCGAGCAACATAAGTCGAGTTAAATAAAGCTGGACTATGTGGCGGCGCTCGACATAACTCGAGTGGCAATTTCAGCACGTAATGTGGCTGAGAGAGAGAGACAAGTGGTGGCAGGAGACTAGCGAGTGTATGACTGCTCCAGACCACCGCGGCGAACCTACTGACACAAATCTCAGCTCCCTCCTCCCTCTCTCACTCGCTACATACTCAATTATGTACTGAAAGTACCGAATTACCTGCTTTTTGCACTCGCGTTGCACGGTTATTGAAAGAAAACTATCCATCATACAAGGATCGTTATGGTGTCATTCGAAAGCTCTGTTTATGCCCTTTCAGGGATAGGTACTTGTTTTACGTTCTGGGTCTTATTTAGGCATGAAAATGATCACGTAAACAGCCCTATTTTGGCTAAAAACACCCCGCTGTGCGGTACACATAAATAAACCGCATAGGCCGCTCGTAAGGTGTTAAGTTGGAATTTACTTATCTAAGCAGTTTTTGTGAAAGACTTAACCCACGGATACGAAAAATAGATTTAGACCGGGTATGAGATCTATACACACAAGTATAGAATTCAAATTCAAATTTAGATCAATGAATCACTATAACAGGTTTTGGAATGAATGCAAGTTAATATAAAATGAGGAAAATACACTCAATTAAAAGGCAACTCGAAATCACAGTAAATTATAATTCGAAAGAACTCAGAATACAAAACGGCGTACACGACGAAGTTGTACTAGGTTAAAATACTACGATAATAGTATTAAAGGAAATTTTAATACATTAGCAAATCCCTATCTGGCAGTACGCGGATCAAAGATATGACGTAACGCGAATTACATAAACATACAATGTAATTAAATAGTTACTATTGAAATAGTAAAATGAGAGTAACAACGGTCTCTACGATAATATGGAGACACGAATAATAAATAACTTGAATAAGAGTTACTATAAATGTGTGAAAATAATTATTAATTACCCACACACGTAGATCAGATTAATTCACAAGCACTGGTATAAACTAGATAGCTCGAAATAATAGAATTAAAGTTAACTCAAAGGGGGGTTCTTGAATTTTCGGTAAGGAAAGATAGATAGATTAACATTTGGGCATAGGTCATAGGTAAATGGTAGCAAATTAGGGAATATCTTCACGATACACGTTTACACTTCCACTTGGATACACAAGAGAATTAATAACATATACTGTATAGGTGACATCTGAGAATATTCCGTCTTGAGCCTGGATCGAGATGAGTTTATATAACGGGTGTACAATTGATAACTAATAATAACACCTCAGGAAATATACTGCAAAAGGTATGCGTAGCAATATCTGGTGCGATGAATTCACTTGCACAGATCAAGATTTATGGGAGGACAAATGACTATGTAACGTGTACACAGATCGATAATAGAACAATTAACAGGCACAGATCCTTGGCACAGATCAACTTAATAACACTTCCGGAATACTCGCATATATTACCTTACCTTCAACAATAGCCACAAATTGAGATACGCAGAAACACTTAGGGTTAGCGAGGGGGAGGAGGAGGGCCTAGTACGAGGGTCGGGGCGTCACAGAGGTCTGGGCACGGCAGCTGGACGTAATGGGGCCACTTGTCAGGTGTCCAAGGGGTAGGGCCAGACGTCAGGGTACTGCTTCGGCAGGAGTCCAAGGGCAGGGGTGGCAGTGGACAGCAGGCTCCTTCTCTCTCAGGGGGGAACGACTCCCGGACAATAATCCGGACGGAGTGTTTAGGTAGTTATACTCCCGGACATATATCCAGACGGAGCAAGCTACAGAGTTTGAACTGACTTCCTGTAGCATCAGTCAGTACATATTTGGGTTATTTCTCTTGGTCAGGTTGCATGATCTCGCATGAATAGGGGCATAGTAAATACATAAAAATTGGCTATGTTGAGGTAAACAATTGCATGAAAAATATATTATGGTGCTTAATGACATCGCACTGAGGTTCTCGTCTTTTTGACCTTTGGTTCTTTCTTATACCATCAAGCCTGATGATGTAATTCGTGATTTTCTGTTCACTAATTGTTTTGGCTATTTGGATTGTTTATGTAATGATGTTCTTCTGTGGCACTTCCTATCACCATTTCACTTTTCTTCTCGTCTGGCAGCTTCTTGAGGATGGAGGGCCCCAACGACTTAAATACTCCCAGGGCTCTTTTTGCTTAGATTGCATAAACACTTTTTCATCATTGTATTCAGGGGGAAGTTCTGCCTTGGCTATTTGAGTCCCGCACTGTGATTGGCGGGGCCGTGTGAGAAGATGATTGGTGGGGCTTGACCTGCCCTTCAGGGGTAACTCACCTTTTCGCCCGGGAATTAGAAAATGGGTCCAGGGGTCAGATTTCCCGATCTCTGGAGAATGGGAAATGAATCTGTTTCTAAATCCTTTTCTTCTGTTCTCCCTGGATTCTCTTACGTTGGCTATTTTGTGTGGTTGTCCTTTAGGCTCCGTTATTTCAGTCTGTTTAAACTAATATATTAAAACAAAAAAAATAGGAATATTGGTAGCAGTAGGAATGTTGGTAGTAGTAGTAGGAATGTTAGTAGCAGTAGGAATGTTGGTAGCAGTAGTAGGAATGTTGGTAGTAGTAGTAGGATTGTTGGTAGTAGTAGTAGGAATGTTGGTAGGAGTAAGAATGTTGGTATCAATGTATGAATGTTGGTAGCAGTAGTTGAAATGTTGGTAGTAGTAGGAATGTTGATAGTAGTAATGTTGGTAACAGTAGTAGGAATGTTGGTAGCAGTAGGAATGTTGGTAGCAGTAGTAGGAATGTTGATAGTAGTAGGAATGTTGGTAGCAGTAGTAGGAATGTTGGTAGCAGTAGGAATGTTGGTACCGGTAGCAGTAGTAGGAATATTGGTAGTAGTAGGAATGTTGGTAGCACTAGTAGGAATATTGGTAATAGTAGGAATGTTGGTAGCAGTAGGATTGTTGGTATCAGTAGGAATGTTGGTAGCAGTAGGAATGTTGGTATCAGTAGGAATGTTGGTAGCAGTAGGAATGTTGGTTGCAGTAGTAGGAATGTTGGTAGCAGTAGGAATGTTGGTAGCAGTAGGAAAGTTGGTAGCAGTAGTAGTAGGAATGTTGGTAGCAGTAGTAGGAATGTTGGTAGCAATAGTAGGAATGGTGGTAGCAGTAGTAGGAATGGTGGTAGCAGTAGTAGGAATGTTGGTAGCAGTAGTAGGAGTGTTCGTATCAGTAGTAGGAATGTTGGAAGCAGTATTAGGAATATTTGTTGTTGATATTACTTTTGAAGCTGGGGAATTGTTTTTGTTTGGCAGTTTGCACCCTGAGTACTTCCGCTAAACTGTTCGTGCTCGTGCTCTCTCTCTTTCGTCTCTCTCTCTCTCTCCTTTCCTACGAACCTACCAACTAACCTACCTACTTATCTATCTATCTATATATCTATCTACCTATCTATCTATCGATCTATTTACGGTATCTATTTGTTTATTCTCTGTTCTTTTCTGATATCCTTTGCGTCTCATATTGCCAACAGCTCCTTTCTCCTTCCACCTTTATTGTCATTAGTATCACCTTTTCTTCTAAAATCATCATTCTGGGTTTACTTTAAAACATTTCCTAGTGTGTGTAGGGTGTGTGTGTGTTTGTGTGTGTGTGTGTGATTCTCGGCCTCTGTGTTGTACCTTTATCTTTCCGCTCTGTAATTTGTTTTTGTCTTTGATTTTTAGTTATTGTCACATTTCTATTTTGTTGTCGATATTATTGTTCATCTATTTTTCATTGTGGTGTTCCTTTCTGTGTTAACATATTTCTGCGCTTCTACGTTTATCTGTGTTCGTTTCCCTTTCCCTTTAATTTAATAGCAGAATTATGTATCATTATATTAAAGGGAGATTTTATATGTATGTATTAATTATATACAGTATATATATATATATATATATACAGTATATATATATATATATATATATATATATATATATATATATATATATATGTATATATATATATATATATATATATATATATACTGTATATACTGTATATATATATATATATATATATTTTTTTTTAGGGGGAGGGGGGCGCTTTCTACAGAGAGTGAGAGCGAGAACGGAGAAATGCATAGGTGACGAGCAGGGCGGGCTTAGGAAGGGAAGAGGATGTGTAGATCAGATTTTTACCCTCAAATGTGTTGTGGAGAAAAATCTGGAGAAGCAACAAAAGTTGTATGTTGCCTTTATGGACTTGGAGAAGGCCTACGACAGAGTGGATAGAGAAGGTATGTGGAAAATACTTATGTTATGCCGGGTTGTAATCCAACAGGTTTCAGTATTATCTATTATGAATCCTGGTTTCGGATATTTAAATTTGGAATATGGCTTAACAGGGACACATCGAGCACAGTAGATATGATAATTATATACTCAATCAGGCAACAAGAAACACAATAAACACACAAGTTAAATTACACTTATTTATTTAGAGACATATAGTAGAATTATACAGATACTATACACGACTATTATATCAAAAATAGAGAGTAAGTAATGTATAGTGGGTGATGAGAGTTAATCAAGTGGTTCTCAAATGGGCTTCTAGTCACTTACACAGAAGTACAGTAATGAAAATACTCCTAGCATAACAGATACATATATACACAGGATAAGAATCATTGATAATAATACTTATGAGAGTCCAGCGTCTAACGTGAAGTATTTGGACAATGATGCGAGAGACTGTGAAACGTATCGTTCACTGCACGGTGTGAATGCGTGGCAAAGGGTAGGAAACCAGGCCCCGCTCAGGCGAGAGATCAAAGAGGCCGCCCTGAGGGGTACAGCTCAGGTGGACTGCGGTCACTGGAAATAACAATTTGTTTTAATGCGATATTAAATCAGGGACTAAAGTTAGGTAATTTCTGTTGTTCTTAGGAGCAGGACAAGTTAAATCTGAATTCAACTTTCTAAGAGTTTATTGCGAATAATCTCTCACACGAGACACGAAGCATAATATTCGATCATAGATGAAGTCAAATCACACGGGTTGTGGAACTCAGATTTACAATAAATATAGTGACTGAATCGGAATAAATAAAATATAATTCAATATAGATTGGGATAAATTAACCAACTACTTATGGAACACAGATGAACGAGCGTGAGAAAATAACTTAAATAAAGTAGACGTGCCGTTTTGCCCAAAATCAAAAACGGCATATCCAACTCTGCGATGTGGACCATGATCACTAATATTACCACCACCATCACTACTACTATCTTCATCACTACAACTGTCACCCTCATCACTACTACTATTATCATCACAATTACCATCATCATCACTACTACTACTGCGTTCTGTGTGTGAGCCCCTTTGGGGCACACACACTAAGAACGCCATCATTGCTGGGTGGGTGGGCAGGGGGGCTCTGGAGGTGAGGGGGTGGCGGGGGGATAAAACTATCTTTTGGACCTAAAATCATAACTATTGCACAAATTCAAAATATCTTTTTTTTGGCTGACGTTCGCATTCACCCATCAAATGTTCATGTGAAGTTTGGTGAAAATCCGTCCAACGGTCTAGGAGGAGTTCAGCGACATACGGACATCGACGACGACGATGACGACAGATTTTTTTTCTGGTGGTACCCACTATACTGGGGGGGGGGGAATACCAAACTCTGCTTACGCAGAGTTGATAATAAAGTAGACGTGCCGTTTTGCCCAAAATAAAAACGGCATACCCACTTCTACGAAGGGTTACCATCATCACTAATATTACCAACATCATCACTACTACTGTCACCATCATCACTACTATCATCACCATTACTATCATCATCACTACTACTATTACAAGCATCACTACTACTCTCACCATCATCACTAATACTGTCACCATCATCACTACTGTCACCATTATCACTACAACTATCACCATAATCATTATTATTATCACCATCATCTTACAATCATCGCACATGTGCTTTCATTAATTTCATTGGAGGTGTTTGGTGTTGTGGTGAAGTTAATGAAAAATAGATAGTCACCATAATCACTACTATTATGACCATCATCACTACTACTGGTCCTATCGCCATCATATATACTACTGTCATCATCACTACAACTTTCACCATAATCACTACTACTCACCATCATCACTAATACTGTCACCATCATCACTACTGTCATAATTATCACTACAACTATCATCATTGCCTGTCACCATCATCACTACTATTAGGACCATCATTGCTACTAATAGTACTGTCACCATCATATCTACTACTGTCATCATCATCACTGCTGTCATCACTACAACTACAACCATCATCACTACTATTATCACCATTATCACTACAATTACCATCATCACTACTAGTATCACCATTATCACTACAATTACCATCATCCCCACTATTACTACCATCACTTCTTATGTCAAATAAACTAACTTAACCTAACAAATGTGTGGCGAGATGTATTCGCCCCCAGAACGAAGGCGTTCTGTGTGTGAGCCCACAGAACGCCATCATTGCATGGGGGGGGGGGGTAAAACCATATTTTGGACCTAAAATCATAACTATTGCATAAATTCAAAAAATCTTTTTTGACCTACGTTCGCATTCACCCAACAAATTTTCATATAAAGTTTGGTGAAAATCCGTTCAACGGTCTAGGAGTTCAGCGACAGACGGACATCGACGACGAAGACGACGACAGACATTCTTTTTGGGTGGTACCCACTATACGGGGGGGGGGGGGGGGGGGGGTGGGCATTACCAAACTCTGCTTACACAGAGTTGACAAGTAATTATCTTGACTGGGCGTACACGACGAAGTTGCACTTATGAAATACCAAAACTGGCATGAAAGGAATGTTGAGTAAAGTAGACGTGCCGTTTTGCCCAAAATCAAAACGGCATATCCAACTCTGCGATGGGTTACCATCATCACTAATATTGCCACCATCATCACTACTACTATCATCATCACTACAACTGTCACCATCATCACTACTACTATTATCATCACCATTGGCATCATCACTACTACTATTACAATTATCACTACTACTCGCACCATCTTCACTAATACTGTCACCATTGTCACTACTACTATCATCACTAAAACTGTCACCATCATTACTATTACTATCATCATCACCATTACTATAATCATCACTACTAATATTACAATCATCACTAGTACTCTCACCATCTTCACTAATACTGTCGCCATTGTCACTACCACCATCACTACTGTCCTCATTATCACTACAACTAACACCATAATCATTATTATCACCATCATCTTACAATCGTCATTACTTGTTACCATCATCACTACTATTATGACCATCATCACTACTACTACTACTCCTGTCATCATCATCACTACCATCATTATTACTACTGTCATCATCGTCACTACAACTACAACCATCATCACTACTATTACCATCATCCCCACTATTACTATCATCACTTCTATGTCAATTAAACTAACTTAACCTAACAGATGCGGGGCGAGATGTTTTCGGCCCCAGAGTGAATGCGTTCTGTGTGTGAGCCCCTTCGGGGCACACACACTAAGAACGCCATCATTGCTGGGTGGGGGTGGGGGGTGGAGGGCGAAACTAAATTTTGGACCTAAAATCATAACTATTGCATAAATTAAAAAAATCTTTTTTGACTGACGTTCGCATTCACCCAACAAATGTTTGTGTGATATTTGGTGAAAATCCGTCCAACATTCTAGGAGGACTTCAGCGACAGACGGACATCGACGACGACAACGACGACAGATTTTTTTTTTGGTGGCACCCACTATATGGGGGGGGGGGGGGGGGAGGGGATACCAAACTCTGCTTACGCAGAGTTTATAAATTAACAAATTCCTAAAAGGACGCGGAACTACTAAAAAGCAAAATAGTAGGGAGAATCGATAAAGGAATATAAACTCTGAATTCCTGAATTGGTTTGAAAAGAATTACATGACCTGCGTAACGTATAGTATTAGATTATTCACAAGAACTAAAAGAGATCTTGATAAAGAATTAATTCTAACTCAACAGAAAGGGGTCTTGACTTTCAAATAAGGGAAAAGGAATTATAAATCTCTCTGGTAGGTGATTAAATGGATAAAAGAATCCTGAAATTGGGTGTAGGTTCTAGGTAGATGTAAGGTATATAAAGGGAATTAGTTCACGTTATATACTTTGACTTCGATAGATACACAAATAATAATAAAGTAGACGTGCCATTTTGCCCAAAATCAAAACGGCATACCCAACTCTGCGATGGGTTACCATCATCACTACTAATACCATCATCAATCACAAACACCATCATCACTACTACTGCCATCATCACTACAACTGCTACAATCATCACGACTACTGTCATCATCACCATTACTATGATCATCACTACTACAATTACGATCATTACTACTACTCTCACCATCATCACTACTACTATCACCATTGTCACTACCATCTTAATCACTACTATAATCATTGATACTACAACTATCAACCATCATTACTATCATCACCACCATCTTACAATCGTCATTACTACTGTTAACATCAGCATTAATACTATAACCATCATCATTACTACTGTCACAAGTATTACCATCCTGTATCCTACTATCACCATCATCACTACTACTGCCATCATCACCATTACTATGATCTTCATCATCACAACTATTGTCATCATCACTACAACTTTCACCATCCTCACAACTACTCACCATCATCACTAATACTCACACCATAATCACTACCATCATCACTACTGTCATTATTATCACTACAACTATCATCATTACTGGTCACCATCATCACTACTATTATGACCATCATTATTACTACTAGTACTGTCACCATCATATCTACTACTGTCACCATCATATCTACTACTGTCATCATCATCACTACTATCATCATCATCAATACAACTACAACCATCATCACTACTATTATCACCATAATCACTACTATCACCATCAATCCCACTATTACTACCATCACTTCTAATGCCAACTAAACTAACTTAACCTAGCAAATGCGGAGCGAGATGATTTTGCCCCCAGAACGAATGCGTTCATAGTGTGTGAGCCCCTTTGGGGCTCACACACTAAGAACGCCATCATTGCTGGGGGAGGGGGGGGTATGGGAGGAGGGGGGTCCGGGAGGGGGGGGGGGGGCCTCCGGGAGAGGGTAGGGGGCTTGGTAAAACCATATTTTGGACCTAAAATCAAAACTATTGCATAAATTCAAAAAATCTTTTTTGACTGACGTTCGCATTCACGCAACAAATGTTCGTGTGAAATTTGGTGAAAATCCGTCCAACGGTCTAGGAGGAGTTCCGAGACAGACGGACGATGACGACGACGACGACGACAGACATTTTTTTTGTGTGGTACCCACTATACGGGGGGGGCGATACCAAACTCTGCTTACGCAGAGTTGATAAACACATGAGGAAAATCTGAAAGTAAACCGACTAATTACCACGTAGGAAATATGAATATGAACCGTGTGGGTAGTTTAAGTTTCTAAAGGATTAACACTGAGTAGATTGACAATATCTCGTACTTCAATAATCACTGTACGGGTCAACATTTATTATTTCACACAGTAACAAATATTCACGATATATCTTGGGCACACATCTAGAATTAATTATACATGGAATACTCGCATATTTTACCTTACCTTCACAACGAATAGTCACAACTTAACTTCTCCGCTGCGTAGGTAGGGTATTGGCCACCCCTCCCTGTGCGGAGGTATTTAGACTGTTTCCTAAACTCAAATCGTCATCGTACCAAAAATATCATTAATACTTATCCATATGCGCCTATTTTACGTTGATTATAAAGGTATTAACCTGTTACAACAATAAAACAAGTGGAAACAGCGTTTGGATGGTCAAAATTGGCGATAGAGGCAGGGAGTTACATAACTTATGGCTGAGGCAGCCTGCCAGCCAGCCAGCCGTCATGAAGGCTGGAGAGACACTGTTGTGTTGTAGTCTCTCTCTCGCTCTTTCCCACGCTTGGTAACACAGATGACCACGCCCTGCTAGCAACTCGCTAATGTTAGCACGAAAATATACCTAAGAATAAGGAATAACAGGGAGAAAAGGTGATAATTGAAGGGGGGGGGGGGGATGTGGAGGATTGATATTTGGCATGGCCAAGGGGCAATACAAAAAAAAAAAAAAATTATACGGGGCTGATTTAAATGTTTTTTTTTTAGGCCTTGGATTATGAGGAGTTCCGCAGCGCAGCGGTAAAACTCTTATAAGGAGATCGGCACTTGCCGGGTTAATACACTCAGAGACACTTAGGGTAAGGGGTAGAGGGAGCCTTGAGCGAGAATCTGGTCGACGGAGACTCGGGTTTCCGCAGGGCTGGACGTAAAGAGAGCTGCCTCTCGTGGTACGGCAGGGCTGGACGGCTAAGGGAACTGCCTCGTGCCCTTGTTCAGGGGGAGGTGTTTTTCGGACTGGACGTCGGATGAAGCACTCAACTTGATTGTTCTTACCAGTAGCGAGATACAATAGGAGTTGCTTAACTTCCTTCAGTTATAGTTACGCTATATTTGGTTTATTATGAGGGTTCGATTTGGTGTATTTCAATTTCATAGGGACATGTGGATATCATTGTTTTGGCTATGGTGAAGGTAATTCTTAATCTAAAAATACATGGTAGTTACTTATTTATACATATGGAGATTCTTAATCTCTTGATATTGGCCTCCCTATTATTAGAGGGCATTATAGTGACGTAATAGATGACTTACGGTCTATCGTAGTATTTGGTTTTTCTTACTCTGCAGGCCATACGTTTCTTCCTGGTCACTTCTGCATTATTTCCAGTCTTCCGGGGGGGGGGGGGGGGGGGGGGGGGGTACTGAGATTCCCACTTGTACCGAGATTGGGAAGGTTCTTGGGGCTCAACTTGCATAAACATTTCTTCACTATACTGCAAGTCAGGCTGGAACCTATGATATGCCTCGGGCAGAGGTTCCGGCCTCTGCCATTGGAGGAGCTGGGGCCCCTGTGAGTGGCCAGGGCTCAAACTTTTTTCTCGGGCAGACTGACCTATTTCCCCGGAATTTCGAGCATGGGCAGATCCGGAAAAAGGAGTAGACTGGCTTATCTCGGCAAGAATTAAAGCCTGTGAAGCTAGTCGGGTCTTGTGATTTCTGTTTTTCTCCTGTTGTTGTCTTCTCCTATTTCTCCTGTTGTCCATGATGGCTGCTATACGGAAGTTGGTCTGGGGGGGGGGGGGTAAAACCATATTTTGGACCTAAAATCAAAACTATTGCATAAATTCAAAAAATATTTTTTGACTGACGTTCGCATTCACGCAACAAATGTTCGTGTGAAATTTGGTGAAAATCCGTCCAACGGAGGAGTTCCGAGACAGACGGACGACGACGACGACGACGACGACGACGACGACGACAGACATTTTTTTTTTGTGGTACCCACTATACGGGGGGGCGATACCAAACTCTGCTTACGCAGAGTTGATAAACACATGAGGAAAATTTGAAAGTAAACCGACTAATTACCACGTAGGAAATATGAATATGAACCGTGTGGGTAGTTTAAGTTTCTAAAGGATTAACACTGAGTAGATTGACAATATCTCGTACTTCAATAATCACTGTACGGGTCAACATTTATT
Source organism: Paralithodes platypus (assembly GCA_032716605.1). NCBI lineage: Eukaryota > Metazoa > Arthropoda > Malacostraca > Decapoda > Lithodidae > Paralithodes > Paralithodes platypus. The sequence continues at coordinate 23,276,038 of CM064510.1, forward strand.
ATTTCACACAGTAACAAATATTCACGATATATCTTGGGCACACATCTAGAATTAATTATACATGGAATACTCGCATATTTTACCTTACCTTCACAACGAATAGTCACAACTTAACTTCTCCGCTGCGTAGGTAGGGTATTGGCCACCCCTCCCTGTGCGGAGGTATTTAGGTACCTGTAATAAGTTTATATATCTATCTATTGCCTGACGCCGTGATCCCCAAAGGGGTGGCCACGAACGAAACGTCCCGATGCACCTCTGTCACCAGTCAGTCGACGCCCCTCCTCCCAACCAGCACCGCCTTCATTCATATACTTCTTCACTCCACCATTCCACCTCTCTCTAGGTTAACCTCTCCCTCTATGTCCTTCCACCTCGCTCTCGTACACCCTCTTAGTCATTCTCTCACTTCCCATACGTTCCATATGACCGAACCATCTCAAGGTGTTCCTTTTCACACTTTCCATCACATCTACCTCCTACAACCAGCTACAACCTTCTTCCCCTGTTGCACCCTCCCCCACACTTCTTCATCTTCACTTCTTCATTATTGATTTTTCAAGCTTGGTTTTGAACGGATGATCTTCTAGTGTGTATGTGTGTGGGTGTGTGTATTCTTGTATTTAATACAAGAATACACACACCCACACACATACACACTAGAAGATCATCCGTTCAAAACCAAGCTTGAAAAATCAATAATATATTTCAAGAGGCCTAGATACACGCACCCATGACAGACAGACATTCACATGTGAGCCCTGATTGTATACTATAATCTATTCACTAATATTACGCCAAAATGCTTCACCACTAACCACTGCAACTAAAAATGAACTAGAGTAATCGAGCTAATATTTCTACCATTTGGAGAGTCAGGAATAGGTGAGGACTATTTACAGCCAAATTACTCAAGCCCTCTGCGTTACGGAGGTTAGGGGTCACGATTTCTGATCTACTTATAATGAATAAACTCGGATTTAATAATTATGTTCTTCTGCACTGACCTACCTCCTGTTCCCTCTCCACATATACAGGGTTTTGGTCGCTTTTGTGGTTTACCCATTTGTTATCTCTATTTTCTCCCATCTTCTTTGCCTCAACTGTTTATCTTCTACGTCTCTCTGGTATTATCTCTCCCGTGTTATTTCTTTGCTTCTCCATTCCCTTGCTTCACCTTTCTATTTCTGTGTATTTTATTTATCTACTCCTCCATTCCATAGCTTTATTTATCTTTACTGTGTGTATTATATATCTCCCTGTCTCCACTCCTGTTAACCCCTTGAGGAAGATGACGCATTGTAGCAGTGTATTTGGGCTATCTTTAGACGGTGGTATTCAGCTTGGGAAGGATCTGTGGAAGTCATTAGCATATAGGTGAGTTGGTTTTGATCCTTTAAATTCCTAGAGGTCCTTCCTAAACTGCATATAACCGGCTAATGATAGCCAAATGTAAATTGCCTAAACGCGTCATAATTGTCAAAGGGTTATCTTCGCCTCTATTTCCTCCTCCTCCTCCTCCTCTTCCTCCTCCTCCTTCACATCCCTCTTCCACTCCATTTGACCCTTTTCCTTTTCTTATCTCTCATTTTGTCTCCTTCCTTATATGTGTGTTTTATATCTTCCTGTCTCCTCTCCTGTTAACTTGGCCTCCTTTTGCTCCTGTCCTCCTTTCCTCCCCTATCTTATTCTACTTTATATGTGTACTTCTTCTCCTTTCCCTCTATTTATCTCCTCTCCTCTCATCTCCCTTTTTCTTCTTCTCCACCACATCATTTCGTAGACACACTTGTTCATTCGACTCTCTCTCTCTCTTACCTTCTCTCTCTCTCTCTCTCTCTCTCTCTCTCTCTCTCTCTCTCTCTCTCTCTCTCTCTCTGCCTCTGGAAGTGACTGACTTGGCAAAGGATTTGGGTGTTCTGATTAGCAGTGACATAAAGTTTTCCAAGCAGTGCATTGAAGTAGAGAAGAAAGCTCAGAAATTATTGGGTTATATTAAGAGGCAATTTATGTATAAAAATAAGGAAATAGTCCTTACACTTTGCAACGCTCTGATATGGCCTCTCCTAGAGTATGCTGTTCAATTCCGGTCTCTAGCACTCAGGAAAAATAAAGAGCGACTGGAAAGAGTACAAACTAGGGCTACAATACTTATTCCATCGATTAGAAGACTATGAGGACCTGTTGAGAGCTCATAATCTCTTTCCGTTGGAGACACGCAGACTACGAGGTCAGCTCATTGAAGTTTTTAACCCGTACTGTACCGTAGGATACAGTAATAGCAATCCCCAGCAGTCCGAAGCAATGTGACAAAAATGGCAGGAGAGACCACCTATCCACCTCCAAAGATGAGGCAACACTGGCTCTTGTCACCCTTCAGTGGGTCTCATATAAGCTGAGAAGTGTTGCCAACACGGGAGCAGTGCTCCAAAGGTTGTGGTAACTGGTACAGGCAGCTACAAGGAAAGTACATTACTGACAGATATACTGCATACGTCGCTGGGACTGGAGAGTTACTTATCTACTGACGTATATATATGGTGCTGGGATTGGAGGGGTTAAGATACTTAACCCTTACTGTACCAGCAATGGCGAATCGTCGTCAGTAATAAAGTAACTCGTCAGTACCAGCGACGGAAGATTGCAGTCATTATTATGCGGTAGTTGTAACTGCCTGTATCGAGTAGTAACAGGTACCGTGACTTATACGCACTGTTTTGAGACTTTGGCAACACTTCTCAGCATATAGGATATTCAAGGTCTCACAGACTAGCTGGCTCAATATTCCTCCAACTTTTGAGGTGGAAGGGTACTCTCTCTCGACTCTGAAGCCATTTTGGCCTCATTGCCTGGTACTGGAGGGTACATTTAATTACCCTCTGGTAAAGTAGGGGTTATTGGGTTTGACAACATGGATTATAGGAAAAAGTTTAGCCTCAATACGAATACAACACAAAGCCTTGGCTGGAAATTAGAATTGAATAGGTTCAGCATAAGTTTTTGTGGTAACTTTTTCACATAAAAAATATGTTCTACCTGGAACAAACTGCCCTCAGAAGTTGTAAACAGTTCTTCAGTAGAGCAGTTCAAGAAAAGGGTAGATAGTATTTTGCACACTCTGTAATGAGTGTAGTGCACTAAACAGTCTCTCCTTTCACTTCGAGTATCTCCCCGGAGTATTTCCCCCAAAGGCAGTTGAGCACACCCAACTTACGAGAAGCTGTTTTATCATGGGTGGTAATATGATCTTTCCAAGTGAGATCAGAAGAAAAGGAGACACCGAGATTACTGAGAGAAGATGAGGGGTTTATTTGTGTATTGTTAAAGTATATGGGAAAGTCCTGTTGGAGTTCTTGACGGGTGGATAAATGGAGAAATTTGGGTTTGGCAGCATTGAAAGCAACAAGATATACACAATACAGTATACAGTATATATATATATATATATATATATATATATATATATATATATATATATATAAAGATGAAGAGAAGGATAAGGGCGAAACACGTCTCCATTGTAGTTTACTATATTTCGGACTTTCTTAGTCCATCATCAGGTATACATCAAATCCACCTTAAAAGAACATAACATTATATTTTAATGATTTTTTTTTTCAAAAATAGGGTGTGGATAAAAAATAATTTATAAGTCTAAAAAGAGAGCTAAAACTAACACATGTAAATAAATAGTATACAACTACCACCAATAAATCCGTCTTACACATCGGGAAACATTGCTAATTAATGTAATTAAACTTACCCTACGTATCTCCGTCTTACTCCTAAGGATAGCACAAAATGAGGGTTTGACAAAATCTAGAGGCAAGGAAATCGTTAAGGAGTTACCAACATGTAAATATTAATTAAATCTTAAGAGAACATTTTAAAAAGTTGCGCGCTGTGTCTTAATCTTAATGAACAATAATATATCAAATAGATGCACATATAGGATGCACATTTGCACACAGATGCACATTTCAGTGACTGAAATTGTTTGTAAAGATTGAAACTTTAAATCAAATGTACGAGAATAATTAAGAATAGAATATGTTAAGCGTGTCTAGTCATTTATCTACATTTTGAAATTTTAAAATATGGTTCGTTTTAATTTATATTATTTTCGGTGAAGCAATTAATATTTGTGTGTAATTGAAAATAAATGGATAAATATGAGCGAAGCGATATTTATAGAAGACAAATACGCGATGCCTCCGTTTTTTACCTGTCTATTAGAGTATTAAGTTCGGGTTTTATAGTATCTATAAAATACTTTTCTCCTATAAATGCCTCTTGTTTATTCCTAAACCAAATCATCCTCACTAAAGCGGTGATCTGCTTCTCTTGCATGATTTCTAATTGCCGAAAATTGCATTTTAGTGAGAGGACGGCCTGTACGAATACTTTTCCCCATGTGTTCCCATATCCTTGAGCGGAATGCTCTGGAAGAGCACCCCACATACCTCACAGGGCAGCGAGGACAGGTAAATTTATATACGATATTGGAACACATGTGGTCTGGTATTTTATCTTTAATGTTAGAAAATGTACCAATTTTGAAGTCGTTAGTGAAGATGATCCTAAAATCTACGGCGGGAAACTTAGTTTGAAGCAATTTACGCAATGTTTTCCTAAAATCGTAACTACAATTAACCATAGAAAGGGAGTTTAATGTATTTCCTAAGCTTCGAAACAGTGTGGATCGGTTGTTGTTCCCTATATTTTGAGTATAAAAATGATTTTATAGTCTTCTGGACCAAGTCTATGCCATAGTTATTACCTACGAAAAATTTCTCCAATTTCTCAAACTCACAATGAAGCAACTGGTAACTTGAGCATTATGTTGAAGGCTCTATTTAACAAGGTTTTGATTGAATTTAATTTATATATTGATGGGCAAAAACTAAACCAATTAAGTCTTTGATTTGTGTGAGTAGATTTCCTGTATACGTCAGTTGAAAGTCCATTACTTTTTTCCTAATTTTAATGTCAAGGAAGGAAATACAGTTTTCCTCTTCTATTTCTGATGTAAATTTAATACTTTTATGTTGCGAGTTTAAGTATTCGAGACACTTTTTAACATGATCTGCTTCGTTAAAAATCAGAAACGAATCATCGACAAACCTCCTATAAAATATTGGCTTAAATTCTATGAGGCACTGGTCTAGTCATTTGATTTCACTCTCGCACATAAACGTATTAGCATAAACTGGGCCGAGTGGAGAGCCCATGGATACCCCATCGATCTGGTTATAAAATTTACCATTGAATGTAAATACTGAGTCAGATGTAGCATCTGTTAACAGTTTCTTAATAGTGTTCTTATCCAAACCCAAAAATTAATTCGGGTGGTATTTGCTCAGGATCATGTCTGTTGTTTCGCTTAGAGGGACGTTCGTGAACAGGGACTTTACATCGAAACTGGCCATAACAAAGGATTGAGGTAATTCCATCTCCTTTAACTCTTATATATATATATATATATATATATATTACATTACTCTTTAAACCTTTGTGCGATTTCGGTGTCGTATATTTCCTGGGGAGCAAATACAAACAAACATAAACCACAAATCGCATAATAGAAACACAACTGAACTAAGCAAAACAAAATCACATACTGCACAGTTTAACCCGTGGAGCCCCGGCTAGTTTTGTAATGTTTGCGCACCAGAACCCGGCCGGTTTTCAATTTTTTTTTTTATTCCAGAAACAATAGCGAATGGGTTAGGAATGAAGGAAAAACCACGAAAAACCGCTCAAAAAGCTTAAAAAATGGTCCTACAGAGCCCCCGAAAACGGATTTTATAAGAGTAAAAAATTGAAGGCAATTATCCCCAAAAAACAGGTTTTTGCGCGCTCGCGCGCACGCACGTGGACTTTGAGAGTTTTCAACCATCGGCACGGTTGCGTGGGATACGTACACAGTTCCCATACAAATCTGAGCCCTCTTGAGTGGCTACACCTGAGGTTACGGTCGGCGCAATTAGGGTGACGCGCCAGGCGCGTCTCTGGGGCTGTGCGTTACATACATCGCCGACGCGTCAGGCGCGTCGCTGGGGCTGTACGGGTTAAAAAAACAAAACAAAAAAAACACATGAACCGCACAATATAAACACGAACTAACTTAGCAACCAAACACAAACCATAAACTGTGCACAATATAAGCACACACGAACTCAACAAACAAACAAAACCCACAAACCGCACAATATATACAAACACGAACGAACTTACCAAACAAACCAAAATCACAAACTGCTCAATAAAGTCACAAACAAGCTTAACAAATCATATAATATAAACACAAACTTAGCAAATAAATGCCAGAAACCGCACAACAAAGCACACACGAACTTCTAAAAATAACTTTGTGGAAATATTGTATTGAAGATTTAGAAAAACAATATTATGCAATTTAATAAAATAAAGAAACATAAAACTTTCTCTTTCTCTTCACATGATTGCCGAATGAAAAACTAATGTTGATTATTTACTACAATTTTAGTTCCCCCCAAAAAAATCCCTGCTAAATTCTATTCATGTCATTTTGCGTAACGTCTATGGGATGAAACATTTGTGTATTTATGTTATACGGAACCCAAATTGCAGATATTTTTCAAAAGCGTGCATATCAAAGAGCCACATTAGTATGGATTTAAGAGGTATTTTTGTTTACCCTTTCTCCCTCATGTTTAGCCCCATTCGTTTTGAGATTTGAAGACAGCCCCATTACTTTGGCGTTATTGAGACCTTTTGTGCCATTTAAGTGTCATTTTTATCATGGAGAGCATTAGCGAGCTTGCGATTTAAGAGAGCTATTCTACCAAAAAATGCACAAGTTTAGGGCCTATCTCGATTTTTTTTTTTTTTTTTTTTTTTTTTTTTTTTTTTTTTAAAGCTTGATAGAGGTCTAGGGAGGAAACTAAGAATACAAAAATAAAATAAACACGTGTATAAAAATCACCCCTTAAATGTCCTTAGTTTTCTTTTCCTTTCAAAATTATGTATGTAGCTTCTTAACTATATCCAACCTGATGTTGGGCCTTTTGCCCCCCTACTCCCACCCCTATTTCACCCAATTAGTTTAGCGATTCTAAGACGATTTGGCCCAATAGTTTAAGGATAGCCTGTAAGTTAGGGGGAATCCAATAACTTAAATGTAATAATTTAGCGAGAAATGACTTTGTATGCTTTAATTTCTTCAAATTATTACCTTGAATGAGGGGTAGGGGTAAAGTGCTTAAACTGCATAACAACAAAAGCCCTATATACTGTATACAATAAATAAATAAACAAGCATATATAAGATAATAAAAAGATACCATATTAACCCCTCCCCTCAAAAAACAAACAAAAAACAAATAAATATATATATATATATATATATATATATATTATATATATATATATATATATATATATATGTATATATATATATGAATACATATAATTATAATTTATATATATAATAAACAAACAATAATAACATTAATGATGATAAACATTTTAATAAACATAATAATAATAATAATAATAATAATAATAATAATAAGAATATGATGATGAATGATAAGAACAAGAATAAGAATATAAACGTCAAATCAGCTAGTGTATGTAAATAGCAAGAGTACGAATGAAGTGCAGCAACAATGTCACTGGGACAAACAGCTAATTATCGCACGACAAAGTTCGTAAGAAAGCTCATTATTGGTAGCAAATTTGATATTAACACCTTACGAGCAGCCTATGCGGTTTATTTATATGTACCGCCCAGCGGGGTGTTTTTAGCCAAAATAGGGCTGTTTATGTGATCATTTTCATGCCTAAATAAGACCCAAAACGTAAAACAAGTACCTATCCCTGAAAGGTCATAAACAGAGCTTTCGAATGATAAAGATCCTTTATGATGGCTAGTTTTCTTGCAATAACCGTGCAACGCGAGTGCAAAAAGCATGTAATTCGATACTTTCCCCATATAATTCAGTATGTAGCGAGTGAGAGAGGGAGGAGGGAGCTGAGATTCATGTCAGTAGGTTCGCCGCGGTGGTCTGGAGCAGTCATACGCTCGCTAGTCTCCTGCCACCACTTGTCTCTCTCTCTCAGCAACATTACGTGCTGAAATTGCCACTCGACCTATGTCGAGCGCCGCCACATAGTCCAGCTTTATTTAACTCGACTTATGTGGTGAGCCGCTAATTAAGGGTTAAGTACACGATGAAACCCTTGAGGATCATGACGCATTTTGACAGTTTATTCTGGCTATTATTAGACATTTTTGTTCAGCTTAGGAAGGGTATGTGGAAGTCAGAGGGTTAATTGAGACAGTATTTACCCTTTCAATTACCACACATCCCTCCTAAGCTGTATACAATTGTCTAATGATAGCCAAAATAAACTGTCAAAACTCGTTAAATTCCTCAAAGGGTTAAAATGAGTAAGGAGAATGATATAATATGGCATACGATATGGGTGGAGAGAGAGAGAGAGAGAGAGAGAGAGAGAGAGAGAGAGAGAGAGAGAGAGAGAGAGAGAGAGACGAGGTGGGTGGGGTATGAGGTGGGTTGGTGTTATCACTAGAAGGCATTAACTCACTGATCCTCTTTAAGTTTTACCCACTAACACCTACCTTTGTTGTTCAGTCTCTCTCTCTCTCTCTCTCTCTCTTTCTCTCGCCCTCTCTTTAAAATAATAACCACGTACGTACCTACAAGCACACATACATATACAAGCACACCTATATATACAAGCACATACATATACAGTATACTATATATATATATATATATATATATATATATATATATATATATATACAGTATATGCAAGCACACCTATATATACAAGCACACGTATACTGTATATACAAGCACACCTATATATACAAGCACACATACATATACAAGCACACCTACAGTATATATACAAACACAAATACACTGCATATACAAGCACACCTACTGTATATATACAAGCACACCTATATATACAAGCACACCTATATATACAAGCACATACATATATACTGTATATATATATATATATATATATACAGTACATGCAGCACCTATATACAAGAAGCTGCATACATATACAAGCACACCTACAGTATATATACAAGCACACATACACTGCATATACAAGCACACCTACTGTATATATACAAGCACACCTATATATACTGTACAAGCACACATATATATATACTGTACAAGCGCATATACATATACAAGCACACGTATATATACAAGCACATATATATATATATACAAACATATATATATATATATATATATATATATATATATATATATATATATATATATATATATATATATACAGCAAATATATACAAGCTTATAAGCATATAGAAGCACAGATACACATACAGGCACTCATACAGTACATGAATATAGGAAATATGATAAAAGCAATCAGATTTTCCCTTGAATACTGCTGAACCACAGATATATATATATCCCAGGTCCTCATTAATGTCTGAGTGAGACACAACATTCCATCATATCATATGTACAAGACAAGTTCAGATGTCCCTCACCCTCACACATAGATAGATAGATAGATAGATAGGTAGATAGATATATAGATAGATCGATCGATAGATAGTCAGTCAGTCAGTCACATTTTTATTTCATAAACAAATAGTAATAATACATGCACATATACAGTATATACATACACACACATTGTGTCTACAACATGTTTATAAAATAAATAAAACACACATATATATGTTGGTAAAGCCAGGTAATACATTTTCTTTAATACATACGAGGTTGAAAGAAATGGCAATTTCTGCGTTGGAAATTTTATTATTCAAAGTTTCCAGGTCTCTGATGAGTTTTCGCTGGGTGGCAGGAAGTAGATGAAGGAGATGAGCAAAATTCATGGTGGTACAGGGTTACATTAAAGTACATGAAGATACAGGATATACGACGCGTTTCACTGGACAACCAGCATTATCAAGTAAGGAAGGAATGATATAAAAGGTAAACAGGAAGGGTATATATAGAGGGTGGAGGATCAGAGGAGGCGGAAAACAGGGGGCAAAAGTCTGCTATTGGTGGAAGGGTAAACTAGGAGAGAGAAAGGGGGTAACCGCTTCACGCATGCGCACTGGATGCGGGATGGTGGTCAGTAGGTGGGGTCGAAGCTGATTGGCTGCGTGTCGAGGGGCGTGGCCTAAGTTGTGTGGCGCCTGCAGAAGACGAAGCTGAAGGAGGTAGCGCGGGGGCTGCGTCAAGGGCACCGGGGGGCGAGGAGGGGTGTTAGGTCCTGTAGGGTAGTGCCTTTTGGCAGAAGGAAGGATCTGAAGGTCCAGAGTTTGGTTGTTGATGTTGGGATGTAAGGCTTGGATAATTATATAAAGCTTCGATATAGGTAATCTCCTTGGGTCACTTTCTTTATCGAGTATGGTGGTGTGTTTCTCTAACTCGTTGCGTGTGAGGTGAGGGTGGTTAGGGGTGAGATAGTGGTCTTTGATGGCTCCAGCCTGAAGGTGAAGAGTTAACCGACGTGAAAGACGAGTCTGCGTCATACCAATATAGGAATGAGGTCCACAGTCCTCATAATTACAGGTATGTTGGTAAATGACGTGATCGTCGGTCATCGGGCTCTTTATCTTGGTGGAGGCTGGTTTGTTGCGGAGAACGAGGTTGGAGGTCTTGGGGGATTTGTAATAAATTATTAATTTGATTTTGTTTTCCGGGTTGGTTGGGTGGACATGCTTGGAGATTATTTCTTTTAAGACGGCCTCATAATTTTTGTGTTCAGAGGACATGTAATTGCGGTAGAAGATCTTAATTTCATTGGGGAGGTCAATGTTGGGAGGGCTTTGGGTGTACCATTTTTCAAGATGGTGGTTGATGGTGCTGGAGATGTCGGAGTTGGAGTATCCGTTATTTACTAAAACTTGGGATAGTCTTTCTAGTTCCTGGTGGGTGTCGGCCCAGGTAGAGCAGTGCGTGAGGGCTCTCCTAACATAGGCGGAGATGGAGGAGATGGAGGATGTTGGCTTTACCAACATAAAACTTCACGAGAATGCCAGACATCGCACCAGCACCCTCCAGTTTCGTGAAGAACTGGTGAAGGACCAAATAATTGAAAAACGTGAGCTCGCCAACAAACTTCGTAAAGAACGAGATGCTCTTCTACGGATTTGGGAAGACGAAACCCCTCCAGACCACCTCAAAGCCGAAATCAACACAGCCCTCGAACAACTCCTTGAACAACACAGAAGACAAGCCGAAAACACAACCATAAAAAAGGTTGCCCGTCTTTATGGCGGAAACTTAAAACTACCCAAACCAACAAAAGGATATATAAACATTACTAACACCATCCTGACCCTGGACCAAGAAGACCTCCTCAACAAAGGCCTCAACTGCCACTACAGCTCCAAACCTGGCCCCCACCGGAAACGCCTAGAAACGGAAATCCTCTTGGACGACATCCTACGACTCAGGAAGGATGGCAAGGTCACCACTACTCCCGCCCTACAACCTACTCTCCTCGCTGAAGCCGCCAAAACCAGAGGAACTCACCATAGCAAAATACTCAACAAACAACACTTCCAAGCTGCCAAACTATTAAGAGACAACCCCAACATCATCATCCGTCGTGCGGATAAAGCTTCCTGCCTCGTGATCCATGACAAGGAGGAATATCTTAGAAAAATGGACGTCATCTTAAGTGACAACACTAAATTTAAAAAGATCACCCGCAACCCAACCGACGAAATCAGACGTATTGCCAACACCACCATCACCGCCATCAACGCCAAACAAGGAGGGATCCACCTTAAAAAACTCGTCGGAGAATACACCCCTGGTTATGCGTACGGAACCATCAAAACACACAAACCTGGGAACCCCCTCCGCCCCATCATCTCCCAGATCCCCACTGCCACCTACCAGATCGCCAAGGCCCTGAACAACCTCCTCACCCACTACGTGCCCAGCCAATTCAACCTTAACTCAGCCCACGATTTCTTGGAAATTTTACGAGACGC
>CM064510.1:23288168-23383168 GCA_032716605.1 Paralithodes platypus
TTAAGAGGCAATTTATGTATAAAAATAAGGAAATAGTCCTTACACTTTGCAACGCTCTGATATTGCCTCTCCTAGAGTATGCTGTTCAATTCCGGTCTCTAGCACTCCGGAACAATAAAAGATCGACTGGAAAGAGTACACACTAGGGCTACAATACTTATTCCATCGATTAGAAGACTATGAGGACCTGTTGCGAGCTCATAATCTCTTTCCGTTGGAGACTCGCAGACTAGGGGTTCAGCTCATTGAATTTTGTTAACCCGTACGGTACCGTAGGATACAGTAATAGCAATCCCCAGCAGTCCGAAGCAATGTGAAAAAAATGGCAGGAGAGACCCACCTATCCACCTCCAAAGATGAGGCAAAACTGGCTCTTGTCACCCCTTCAGTGGGTCTCATATAAGCTTAGAAGTGGTGCCAACACGGGAGCAGTGCCTCCCATGTTGTGTTAACTGGTAGGGCAGGCAGCTACAAGGAAATGTACATTACTGACAGATATACTGCATACGTCGCTGGGACTGGAGAGTTACTTACCTACTGACTTATATAGATTTGCTTTGATGGGAGTGGTTTAAAGAGAATACTTAACCCTTACTGTACCAGCAATGGCGAAATCGTCGTGCGGTAATAAAGTAACTCGTGCAGTACCAGCGACGGAAGATTGCCGTAATTATTATGCGGTAGTTGGAACTGCCTGTATCGAGTAGTAACAGTCTACCCAGGGGACGTATCGGCAACTGTTTTTGACTTTGGCAACACTTCTCAGCATATAGGATATTCAAGGTCTCACAGACTAGCTGGCTCAATATTCCGCCAACTTTTGAGGTGGAAGTGGTACTCCTCTCCTCGACGCTCTGAATCCATTTTGGCCTCATTGCCTGGTACTGGAGGGTACATTTTAATTTACCCTCTCTGGTAAAGTAGGGGTTATTGGTTTTGGACAACATGGATTATAGGAAAAGTTTTAGCCTCAATACGAAATACAAACACAAAGCCTTGGCTGGAAATTAGAATTGAATAGGTTCATCCTATGTTTTTGTGGTAACTTTTTCACATAAAAATATGGTTCTAATGTTCCCACTACCTGGAACAAACTGCCCTCAGAAGTTGTAAACAGATTCTTCATTAGAGCAGTTCAAGAAAAGGTTCAATTAGTATTTTGCAACACTCTGTAATGAGTGTCTGCACGAAACAGTCGCTCTCCTTTCACTTCGAGTGCTCCCCGGAGTAATGTTCCCCCCAAGGCAGTTGAGCACCACCCACCGTACGCAGAAGCTGTTTTATCCTGGGTTTGGTCATATTATCTTGCCAAGTGAGATCAGAAGAAAAGCGATACACCGAGATTACTGAGAGAATATTAGGTGTTTTATTTGTGTATTGTTAAAGTAGATGGGAAAGTCCGGTTGGAGTTCTTGACGGGTGGATAAATGGAGAAATTTTGGTTTGTCAGCATTGAAAGCAACAAGAGTACACCATCCAGTATACAGTATATATATATATATATATATATATATATATATATATATATATATCATCTATCATAGTTTATAAATAAAGATGAAGAGAATGATAAGAGGCGAAACACGTCGCCATTGTCGTTTACTATATTTCGGACTTTCTTATTCCATCATCAGGTATACATCAAATCCCCCTTAAAAGAAACATAACAATTCTATTTTAATGATTTTTTTTTTCAAAAATAGGGTGTGGATAAAAAATAATTTATAATGTCGAAAAGAGAGCTAAAACTAACACATGGTACTAAATAGTATACAACTACCCACCAATAAAATCCGTCTTACACCTCGGGAAAACATTGCTACTTAATGTAATTAAACTTACCCTACGGTTGTATCTCCGTCTTACTCCTAAGGATAGCACAAAATGAGGGTGTGACAAAATCTAGATGCCAGGAAGTCGTGAAGTAGTTACCAAACATGTAAATAATTAATTAAATCTCCAAAGAACATTACTACATTCCAAACTTGCGCGCCTCGTCGCGTGCGTGACTCTTTAACTCATATATGCACACACAACATATCTAGGTGCGGGGGCACCTCCTCAGGAGGGGGGGCGGGGAAATAGATGCACATATAGGATTCACATTTGAACACAGATTCACATTTCAGTGACTGAAATCAGTACATAGAAAGATTGAACACTCCATCGGTCAAGAATTGCCGCAGCTTAATTGTAACGAGAATAATTAAGAATAGAATATGCGGTCTTTCGAACGGCGTGTCGAACACATATTATCGACATTTCTGATGCGATGTTCTGAAATTTTAAAATATGGTTCGTTTTAAATTTTATTATTTTCGGTTGAAGCAATTAATATTTGTGTGTCATTTAAAAGTATGGATAAATAAGCGAAGCGATATTTATCGAAGACAAATACGCGATCCCTCCGTTTTTTTACCCTGTCTATTAGCGTATTTAAGTTCTGTTTTTATAGTCTCGATAAAATACTTCTCTCCTATCCATGCCTCTTGTTTATTCCGAAAAACCAAATCATTGCCTCACGAAAGCGGTGATCTTGCTTCTCTTGCATGATTTCCTAATTGCCCGAAAAATGCAGTTTTAGTGAGAGGACGGCCTGTACGAATACTTGTCCCCCATGTGTTCCCATATCCTTGATCGGAATGCTCTGGAAGAGCATCACCCCACATACCTCACCGGGCAGCGAGGACAGGTAAATTGATATACGATATTGGAACACCTGTGGTCCTGGTATTTTTTCTTTAATGTTAGAAAATGTACCACTTTTGAAGTCGTTAGTGAAGATGAATCCTAAAATCTACGGGGCGGGAAACTTCAGTTTGAAGCAATTTACGCAATGTTTTCCTAAAATCGTAACTACAATTAACCATAGAAAGGTAGGTTAATTGTATTTGTCCTAAGCTTCGAAACAGTGTGGATCGGTTGATTGTTTCCCTATATTTTGAGTATCAAAATGAGTTAGTAGTCTTCTGGACCAAGTCTATGCCATAGTTCTTACCTCCGAAAAATTTTCTCCAATTTCTCAAACTCACAATGAAGCACCTGGTAACTTGAGCAGTAGTGTTGAAGGCTCCTAGTTAACAAGGTTTTGATTGAATTTAATTTATATATTGCTGGGCAAAAACTAAACCCTAAGTCTTTGATTTGTGTGAGTAGATTTCCTGGTATACGTTCAGGGTTGAAAGTCCATTACTTGTTTTCCTACATTTTAATGTCAATGAAGGAAATACAGGTTTTTCCTCTCTTATTCTCTGTATGTCCTAAATTCTTACTACTTTTCTGTTTTGCGATTTTAAGTATTCGAGACACTTTTTAACATGATCTGCTTCGTTTTAAAAATTCAGAAACGAATCATCGACAAACCTCCTATAAAATATTGGCTTAAATTCTATTATGCACTGGTCTAGTCATTTGATTTCACTCTTCGCACATAAACGTATTAGCAATAAACTGGGCCGAGTGGATAGCCCACTGATACCCCATCGATCTGGTTATAAAATTTACCCTTGAATGTAAATACTGAGTCAGATGTAGCCTCTGATTAACAGTTTCTTAATAGTGTTCTTATCCAAAACCCAACAATTTTTCAAGGTGGTATTTGCTCAGGATCATGTCGTTTGTTTCGCCTTAGAGGGATCGTTCGTGAACAGTGGTGGGCGCTTTACCATCGAAACTACTGCCATAACAAAGGATTGAGGTAATTCCATCTCCTTTAACCTTTATATATATATATATATATATATATCATTACTCTTTAAACTTTTTGTGCGATTTCGGTGTCGTATCTTTCCTGGGGAGCAAATACAAACAAACATAAACCACAATCTCATAATAGAAACACCCGAACTAAGCAAAACAAAATCACATACTGCCCGTTTTAAAAACCCCCTGGAGCCCCGGCTAGTTTTGTAATGTTTGCGCACTACCAGAACCCGGCCGGTTTTCAAATTTTTGTTTTATTCCAGAAACAATAGCGAATGGGTTAGTAATGAAGGAAAAACCCCCGAAAACCGCTCAAAAAGCTAAAAAAAAATGGTCCTACAGAGCCCCCCGAAAACGGATTTTATTAAGAGTAAAAAATTTAAGGGAAATATTCCCCAAAAACAGGTTTTTTCGCGCCATTCGCGCTGCACAGGTGCACAGTGGACTTTGAGAGTTTTTTCAACCATCGGCACGGTGTTGCGTTGGATACGTACACAGTTTCCCATAAGGCCCAACATCAGAGCCCTCTTGAGTGGCTACAACCTTAGGTTACGGTCGGCGCCATTAGGGTGACGCGCCAGGCGCGTCTCTGGGGCTGTGCGTTACATACATCGCACGACCGCGTCAGGCGCGTCGCTGGGGCTGCTACGGGTTTAAAAACAAAACAAAAAACACCTGAACCGCACAATATAAACACGAACTAACTTAGCAACCAAACACAAACCATAAACTGTGCACAATATAAGCACACACGAAACTCACACCAAACAAAAACCCACAAACCGCACAATATATACAAACACTAACGAACTTACCAAACAAACCACAATCACAAACTGCTCCAATAAAGTCACAAACAAGCTTACCAAATCATATAATATAACACAAACTTAGCAAATAAATGCCAGAAACCGCACAACACAGCACACACTACTTCTAAAAATAACTTTGTGGAAATATCGTATTGAAGATTTAGAAAAACAATATTATGCAATTTAATAAAATAAAGAAACATAACACTTTCCCTTTCTCTTCACATGATTGCCGAATGAAAAACTAATGTTAATTATTTACTACAATTTCAGGTCCCTCCCAAAAAAAAATCCCTGCTAAATTCTATTCAGGTCATTTTGCGTCCGTCTATGGGATGGAACATTTTGTTGTATTTATGTTATGACGGAACCCAAATTGCAGATATTTTTTCAAAAGCGTGCATATCAAAGAGCCACATTAGTATGGATTTTAAGAGGTATTTTTGTTTAACCTTTCTCCCTCATGGTTAGCCCCATTCGTTTTTGAGATTTTGAAGACAGCCCCAATTCTTTGGGCGTTATTGAACCTTTTGTGCCATTTAAGTGTCATTTTTTATCATGGAGAGCATTAGCGAGCTTGCGATTTAAGAGAGCTATTCTACCAAAAAATGCACACGTTTAGGGCCTAGCTCGAGTTTTTTTTTTTTTTTTTTTTTTTTTTTTTTTTGTTTTTTTTTAAGCGTGATAGAGGTCTAGGGAGGAAACTTAAGAATACAAAAATAAATAAACACGTGTATAAAAATCACCCCTTAAATTGTCATGGTTCCGTAAGTTTTCTTTTCCTTTCAAAATTATGTATGTATCTTCTTAACTATATCCAACCTGATGTTGGGCCTTTTGCCCCCCTAGCTCCCCCCCCTATTTCACCCAATTAGTTTAGCGATTCTAAGACGATTTGGCCCAATAGTTTAAGGATAGCCTGTAAGTTAGGGGGAATCCAATAACTTAAATGTAATAATTTAGCGAGAAATGACTTTGTATGCTTTAATTTCTTCAAATTATTACCTTGAATGAGGGGTAGGGGTAACGTGCTTAAAACTACTGCATAACAAACAAAAGCCCTATATACTGTATACAATAAATAAATAAACAAGCATATATAAGATAATAAAAAGATACCATATTAACCCCTCCCCTCAAAAAACAAACAAAAAACACAATATATAATATATACTATCTATATATATATATATATTTATATATTTATATATATATATATATATAGTGGTATATAATATAATGAATACATATAATATTAATTTATATATATAATAAACAAACACACATAATAAACATTAATGTATGATAAACATTTTAATAAACATAATAATAATAATAAGACTAATAATAATATAATACGAATATGATGATGAATGAAATTAAGAACAAGAATAGAGATATAAACGTCAAATCAGCTAGTGGTATGTAAATAGCAAGAGTACGAATGAAGTGCAGCAACAATGTGTCACTGGGAACAAACAGCTAATTATCGCCGACGACAAAGTTCGGAAGAAAGCTGCATTATTGGTAGCAAATTTGGATAATTAAACACCTTACGAGCAGCCTATGCGGTTTATTTATATGTACCGCCCAGCGGGGTGTTTTTTAGGCCCAAATAGGGGGCTGTTTATGTGATCATTTTCCAATGCCTAAATAAGACCCAAAATCGTAAAACAAAGTACCTAATCCCTGAAAGGTCATAAACAGAGCTTTCGAATGACAACCATAACGATCCTTTTATGATGGCTAGTTTTTTTTCTTGCAATAACCGTATGCAACGCGAGTGCAAAAAGCATGTAATTCGATACTTTCCCCATATAATTCAGTATGTAGTCGAGTGATGAGGAGGGAGGAGGGAGCTGGCGATTCATGTCCCGTAGGGTTTCGCCGCGGTGGTCTGGAGCCAGTCAATACGCTCGCTAGTCTCCTGCCACCCACTTGTCTCTCTCATCTCAGCAACATTACGTTGCTGAAATTGCCCACTCTCCCCTATGTCGACCTATATATATATATATATATATATACAGTATATGCAAGCACACCTATATATACAAGCACACGTATACTGTATATACAGCCACCTATATATACAACTACATATACAAGCACACCTATTATATATACAAACACAAATACACTGCATAAGCACACCTACTGTATATAAGCACACCTATATATACAAGCACACCTATATATACAAGCACATACATATATACTGTATATATATATATATATATATATACAGTACATGCAAGCACACCTATATATACAAGCATGCATACATATACAAGCACACCTACAGTATATATACAGCACACATACACATATCCAATAACACCTACTGTATAATATACCGCCAGACCTATATATACTGTACAAGCACACATATATATATACTGTACAAGCGCATATACATATACAAGCACACGTATATATACAAGCACATATATATATATATACAAACATATAATTTATATATTCTAATATATATATATATATATATCTATATAAATCATATATATATATATATATATATATATATATATACAGCAAATATACAAGCTTATAAGCATTATAGCACAGATACACATACAGGCACTCTCAGTACATGAATATAGGAAATATAAAAAAGCAATCAGATTTTCCCTTGAATACTGCTGAACACAGATATATATATCCCTTTCATTATGTCTGAGTGAGACACAACATTCCATCATATATATTTACAAGACAAGTTCAGTTGTCCCTCACCCGCACACATAGATATAGATCTAGATAGTAGATAGATATATAGATAGATCGATCGATAGATAGTCAGTCAGTGTCACATTTTTATTTCATAAACAATGTAATAATATGCACATATACAGTATATACATACCACACATTGTGTCTACAACATGTTTATAAAAATAAAATAAAACATATATCTGTTGGTAAAGCCAGGTAATATTTTCTTTAATACATACGAGGTTGAAAGAAATGGCAATTTCTGCGTTGGAAATTGTAATATTCAAAGTTTCCAGGTCTCTGATGAGTTTTCGCTGGGTGGCAGGAAGTAGATGAAGGAGATGAGCAAAATTCATGGTGGTACAGGGTTTACATAAAGTACATGAAGATACAGGATATACGACGCGTTTCACTGGACAACCAGCATTATCAAGTAAGGAAGGAATGATATAAAAGGTAAACAGGAAGGGTATATATAGAGGGTGGAGGATCAGAGGAGGCGGAAAACAGGGGGCAAAAGTCTGCTATTGGTGGAAGGGTAAACTAGGAGAGAGAAAGGGGGTTAACCGCTTCACGCATGCGCACTGGATGCGGGATGGTGGTCAGTAGGTGGGGTCGAAGCTGATTGGCTGCGTGTCGAGGGGCGTGGCCTAAGTTGTGTGGCGCCTGCAGAAGACGGAGCTGAAGGAGGTAGCGCGGGGGGCTGCGTCAAGGGCCCCGGGGGGCGAGGAGGGGTGTTAGGTCCTGTAGGGTAGTGCCTTTTGGCAGAAGGAAGGATCTGAAGGTCCAGAGTTTGGTTGTTGATGTTGGGATGTAAGGCTTGGCTCATATATAAAGCTTCGATATAGGTAATCTCCTTGGGTCACTTTCTTTATCGAGTATGGTGGTGTGTTTCTCTAACTCGTTGCGTGTGAGGTGAGGGTGGTTAGGGGTGAGATAGTGGTCTTTGATGGCTCCAGCCTGAAGGTGAAGAGTTAACCGACGTGAAAGACGAGTCTGCGTCATACCAATATAGGAATGAGGTCCACAGTCCTCATAATTACAGGTATGTTGGTACATGACGTGATCGTCGGTCATCGGGCTCTTTATCTTGGTGGAGGCTGGTTTGTTGCGGAGAACGAGGTTGGAGGTCTTTGGGATTTGTAATAAATTATTAATTTGATTTTGTTTTCCGGGTTGGGTGGGTGGACATGCTTGGAGATTATTTCTTTTAAGACGGCCTCATAATTTTTGTGTTCAGAGGACATGTAATTGCGGTAGAAGATCTTAATTTCATTGGGGAGGTCAATGTTGGGAGGGCTTTGGGTGTACCATTTTTCAAGATGGTGGTTGATGGTGCTGGAGATGTCGGAGTTGGAGTATCCGTTATTTACTAAAACTTGGGATAGTCTTTCTAGTTCCTGGTGGGTGTCGGCCCAGGTAGAGCAGTGCGTGAGGGCTCTCCTAACATAGGCGGAGATGGAGGAGATGGAGGATGTTGGCTTTACCAACATAAAACTTCACGAGAATGCCAGACATCGCACCAGCACCCTCCAGTTTCGTGAAGAACTGGTGAAGGACCAAATAATTGAAAAACGTGAGCTCGCCAACAAACCTTGTAAAGAACGAGATGCTCTTCTACGGATTTGGGAAGACGAAACCCCTCCAGACCACCTCAAAGCCGAAATCAACACAGCCCTCGAACAACTCCTTGAACAACACAGAAGACAAGCCGAAAACACAACCATAAAAAAGGTTGCCCGTCTTTATGGCGGAAACTTAAAACTACCCAAACCAACAAAAGGATATATAAACATTTACTACACCATCCGGACCCTGGACCAAGAAAACCTCCTCAACAAAGGCCTCAACTGCCACTACAGCTCCAAACCTGGCCCCCACCGGAAACGCCTAGAAACAGAAATCCTCTTGGACGACATCCTACGACTCAGGAAGGATGGCAAGGTCACCACTACGCCCGCCCTACAACCTACTCTCCTCGCTGAAGCCGCCAAAACCAGAGGAACTCACCATAGCAAAATACTCAACAAACAACACTTCCAAGCTGCCAAACTATTAAGAGACAACCCCAACATCATCATCCGTCGTGCGGATAAAGCTTCCTGCCTCGTGATCCATGACAAGGAGGAATATCTTAGAAAAAATGGACTTCATCTTAAGTGACAACACTAAATTTAAAAAGATCCCCGGCAACCCAACCGACGAAATCAAACGTATTGCCAACACCACCATCACCGCCATCAACGCCAAACAAGGAGGGATCCACCTTAAAAAACTCGTCGGCGAATACACCCCTGGTTATGCGGACGAAACCATCCAAACACACAAACCTGGGAACCCCCTCCGCCCCATCATCTCCCAGATCCCCACTGCCACCTACCAGATCGCCAAGGCCCTGAACAACCTCCTCACCCCCTACGTGCCCAGCCAATTCAACCTTAACTCATCCCACGATTTCTTGGAAATTTTGCGAGACGCCCGCCGTAGCAAACAACCACACAATCGCCTCTCTCGACGTAGAAAGCCTGTTCACCAACGTGCCAGTGGATAGGACCATTGACATGATTCTACGTCGAATTTATCATTGCCCTGATACACCTACACTGGACATCCCGGAGAAGGCCCTGAAAACACTACTGGAGCTATGTACCAAGGAGGCCCCCTTCCTTTGCCCCCGGGGCAACATGTACAAGCAGATAGACGGTGTGGCGATGGGCAGCCCCCTAGGAGTTCTTTTTGCGAACTTTTTCATGGGTACCATCGAGGAAGAGCTCCTAGCTGCCCAACGACCCGCCGTCTACTTGTAGATACGTGGATGACATCTTCGTGCAAATCAAGGACCTCCACGAACTACAGGAATTCCAGCGTCGCTTCATGACCTCCTCCGGACTTAACTTCACCTTTGAAAAATCTAACAATGGATAACTCCCCTTCCTCGACATCCTCGTAGCTCTGAACGACCATGGGTTCAAAACCACCGTCTACATTAAACCAACTAACACAGGACAATGCCTCAACGGCGATAGTGAATGCCCCCGCCGTTATCTTCTATCCTCCATCTCCGCCTATGTTAGGAGAGCCCTCACGCACTGCTCTACCTGGGCCGACACCCACCAGGAACTAGAAAGACTATCCCAAGTTTTAGTAAATAACGGATACTCCAACTCCGACATCTCCAGCACCATCAACCACCATCTTGAAAAATGGTACACCCAAAGCCCTCCCAACATTGACCCCCCCAATGAAATTAAGATCTTCTACCGCAATTACATGTCCTCTGAACACAAAAAAATGACGAGGCTGTCTTAAAAGAAATAATCTCCAAGCATGTCCACCCAACCAACCCGGAAAACAAAATCAAATAAATAATTTATTACAAATCCCCCAAGACCTCCAACCTCGTTCTCCGCAACAAACCAGCCTCCACCAAGATAATGAGCCCGATGACCGACGATCACGTCATTTACCAACATACCTGTAATTATGAGGACTGTGGACCTCATTCCTATATTGGTATGACGCAGACTCGTCTTTCACGTCGGTTAACTCTTCACCTTAAGGCTGGAGCCATCAAAGACCACTATCTCACCCCTAACCACCCTCACCTCACACGCAACGAGTTAGAGAAACACACCACCATACTCGATAAAGAAAGTGACCCAAGGAGATTACCTATACTCGAAGCTTTATATAATTATCCAAGCCTTACATCCCAACATCAACAACCAAACTCTGGACCTTCAGATCCTTCCTTCTGCCAAAAGGCACTACCCTACAGGACCTAACACCCCTCTTCGCCCCCCGGTGCCCTTGACGCAGCCCCCCGCGCTACCTCCTTCAGCTTCGTCTTCTGCAGGCGCCACACAACATAGGCCACGCCCCTCGACACGCAGCCAATCAGCTTCGACCCCACCTACTGACCACCATCCCGCATCCAGTGCGCATGCGTGAAGCGGTTACCCCCCTTTCTCTCTCCTAGTTTACCCTTCCACCAATAGCAGACTTTTGCCCCCTGTTTTCCGCCTCCTCTGATCCTCCACCCTCTATATATACCCTTCCTGTTTACCTTTTATATCATTCCTTCCTTACTTGATAATGCTGGTTGTCCAGTGAAACGTGTCGTATATCCTGTATCTTCATGTACTTTAATGTAACCCTGTACCACCATGAATTTTGCTCATCTCCTTCATCTACTTCCTGCCACCCAGCGAAAACTCATCAGAGACCTGGAAACTTTGAATAATAAAATTTCCAACGCAGAAATTGCCATTTCTTTCAACCTCGTATGTATTAAAAAAAAAATAAAAAAAAAAAAAAAATAATTATATATATATATATATATATATATATATATATATATATATATATATATATATATATATATATATATATATATATATATATATATATATATATATATATATATATATATATATATATATATATATATATATATAATTATATATATATATATATATATATATATATATATATATATATATTGTTACGACTGGGGTTTAAATATATCAGGGCTCTTATTCATTGGACTAGTAATGGCATAAATGCTACAACGGAAAGCACTAGATCCAACCTCTGATGTATATTCCCAGTGAACAAAGAACACAAATACTCTACAGACTTCTATATGCAATAATAGGCTATCAAACTCTCAATAAATGTGCGTCTACTCTAGGCTTAATGTTATGTGAAAACAGCCTATTACTACCTATAACCGAAGGTGCTTGGTTATGGTATACAAAAGTAAGGTGGTAAGAGAAGTTTACAGCTTACGTTACTTTAATCAATAAATGTCAGGCACTGCTGCATGAAAGAAAGTGCACTAAAGTCCTTCAACACTAACAAGGAATCTTCTTTAAATGTTAGATGCTATAAAGATGCTCGTATCGGAAATGGAACCCAAAAAGGCAGGCAGCGGAACAATGCTCGTGCAGGCTATGCACACACAAAAAGGCAGAATATATAATGCCGTCGGAGCCAAGAATATCCTAAACACTACAACAATAATAATAATCGCCACGACAATGCAGTATTCCTATCAACAAAAAGAGCCTAAGTCGTTTGTGTCTCAATACATCAAACTAGGCTGCGAAATGCTTGTGTAATCATAAACGGGTATACATAAAAAGAGTAATTGGTTTAATATACTTAATGTCTACTGTGACTGATAAAGTCTAGCTAGAGTCAATGATACGAGATACTGGTGCGCATGGAATGCCGCATAGCCTAGTGCAAATCTCAAGTCTGTGCGTCAAATATTACGTTATAGGGAAGGGTAGCTCTCTTGAGAAACCTTAATACCGAAGTATTAAGCGTTCTCCTGGCGTACCTCAAAGACAAACAACGAGCTTAGAACAGTGCAGAATGGTATAGGCAAAAAGCCCTCATTCGTGCATGCTCTACTCTCAATTGCACACAGACTAGAATTTACTAAATCAACTCCAGTTCTCAGGTATGTCGTGCAGCTTTTAACTAAAGCCAGCACTCATAGGAAACAATACCTTATAATATCAGACTCCTAGTCTAGCATTATCTAATCCAGCAGAACACTAATAATTAAAGGAAGCAGTACTTAAACAATATAAATGCCAACCAATGCTTCGTGATCCACTTATCTTAACAACTAACATACATGGGTTATATCAGACCTTAACGCACAATACAACTGGCCAGAATGAAGCTGATTTTGCAGAGTTAACCAGAGGGGGAATAATATTAATATAAAGGTGGCGAAAGATATGAAAAAGAGAGAGGTAGGCAGAGGAAAAGATTCTCAGGTGCGGAGCGGGGACAGATAGCAAGGGAAAAAAGATGGATGCGTTCTAGAAACCAGATCTGAGGGAGAGAGTGGCGAGGAACTGTATATATACTCGCACTAGCTCGAGCCGCGTTGGAAAAAAGCGGTTACAAGTCCTCTAGCCACTAGCAAGGGAGCTAACAGCATGGGAAGGACCTCTCTCAACCAACTCCCACGAGGCAGCCAGCCGTGACGTCATCGAGCGGGACAAAAACACTGCGCGCTCCCTCTCACTCTGTTCTACTCTCTCTCTCTCTCTCCCAGATCCCATCATTACCAGTCAATGACAAAACCTACACTTTACAATTAAATATATAAAGCCTTGACATGGGTGAAAACAAAGAGCCTTTCTGGACTGCCCATGACACGAGCTTTCATATGAAATAAAGCACACTCTAATACATAAACTGTAGCCCCATCCACTGCCCTGGCGATCCTAGCGAGTCACTGTAGGACAAGCCATGCGGTTCTAACGGAGTGGTCAACGTCACAATATATATATATATATCTCTCTATCTCTCTCTCTCTCTATATATATATATATATATATATATATATATATATATATATATATATATATATATACTGTATATATATATATATATATATATATTGTTCTTTCCTTACCTCAATGTGGGCTCATTATGCTGCACGCGAAATATTCTTGCTGTTATAACATCAATATAATTTGTAATTAGATTCCAAAATCCATATACATCCATCAATGTTTTCTCCGCGTCTTTATCAATAATTGACCTTTGTTTGGAATATATCATGTTTTACCAACAAAGGTACATGGATTCATGAGAGTTCTATTGGCAAATCAAATTTGTATCCAGATAATGGTTAAATGTCATCAGGCCACACCTATAACCTAATGGTTACTCTCCCAATACCTCACATTCAGTATTTTCTTTATAGCTTTATGGTACCCAACTGCCAATTGTTTAAGACCAATTAAACATTTCTTGTTGAAAAAACATAGTTCGGACCCATAAACATTCAAATAGTAACTTTTGAAGAAAACAAATATAAAAACAGTAAAATCAATTTTGTCAAACTTTCTTAAAATACAATTAAAGGAATTGTAAAATTTGTTTCTACATCTAACTATGTCTCTATCATTATTAAAATTGTTAACAATAATAAAACAAAGATAGATAGATAGATAGATAGATAGATATATACTGTAGATAGTGGAGGTGTGGCGGAGTGGTCTTGCCACTGGACTGGTAATCCAATGGACCCGGGTTCGAATCACAATATGTCAATGGGAAGATATTATTGGGATGGAATTTGTGCTGTACCTAGTATCAGTGCATTACCACAGCACACCGAAATGCCAAATAAATACCCTCATTGTTCCCTGATTAAATAGCATTGTATGAATATTCCCATATTCAAAAGTATGCTACAGGGGGGCAATGCCTAGTGAGTTAACTGCTCAACAGGTGGCGTTCTGAGAGTGAGGGTCCGAGCCTAGGGGATGAGACTGTGAAGCACAGAGGCAGAGCAGCTTCAGAGATGGAGTTGCTTCGAGCCGTGAAGCTTCGCATGTCTCACTCCCAAGACCTCACGGGCCTCACCGTGTTCAGCAGTAGAGTGTAAAGGCTATCAGCCTATGCCCGAGAGGGAGTACTTGGAATATATACAAAAAGAAAAAAAAAAACATAATAAATAAATAGATAACTAGATAGATAGACGGATAAAGAGATAGAAATATAGATAGACTCAGACTCAGACTCAATATTTTATTTCGTAAAAGCTACATAAAACTTTGTATATAGTAAGAGAATTGTGAAGCACATTTATCTCATAGTTGGTTCACGGCTTTGCATAAAAGTAATTCTAGATTTTACAGCGTCAATGTAATTTTCCATTAAACATTCGATATTATAAATATTCAATAAAATATTCTTTACTTCATTCATCAAATATAAGCTATCATCATTGTTAAGTAAACATTTTCTTAAAAAGATACAAGGCTTCATCATGAATGTGAGCAAATCGTAGTTTTTGCCAATTAGTTAGATGAGTGAATGTCATTAACCCTGCTAAATCATATGCTTTGTGGTTGCTCTCCCAGTATTTAAGTTTTAAAATCTTCTTATGCTGGGGTCACACATTCACATATATGCTCCCGTATGCTCCCGTAGGAAAGTTTATTGGTAGTTGGCAACCGAATACGTAAAACGTAAAGGCTTAGTACGCAAAACGTAAATGAAATTGTGTCTAGTCGTGGGGGTTGGTACGCATGGCGGGAGTAGCCACGCTTCGTCGGGGAGGTGGTGGGTGCGGCCAAGGCCGCCCGGTATGTTTTGGATTTTGAATCAGATACGTGGCTCGCGCTCACGTATGTCAAAAGTCGGGAAATCCTACGTCTGACCGGGCTAGCTGCTACGTTTTACGGGAGCAGCCCTGTAAGACGTAGCAGCTAGCCCGGTAAAACGTAAGCTTCTCCCGCCAATCGTACAATATTCCCGTCAAACGGGACAGTTAAAGTTAGTCCGGGCGCATCTGACAGCACCGCCGCACTGCGTGTTGGCGGGAAGACGCGGCAACGTTGTACGGGGTGTATATAAGGACCAGCGGGGAACACTCCCGTCACACCTCTCACCACACCGGAGCAGCAAACAACAAGCCAACCCTGCCACCTGCTTGCCACCCTCTGCACCCTGCCCTGCCCTGCTTGTCTCCCTCTGCACCCTGCCCTGCCCTGCTTGCCACCCTCTGCACCCTGCCCTGCCCTGCTTGTCACCCTCTGCACCCTGCCCTGCCCTGCCCTGTACCATGCATAAGAAAGGCGTGAAGAAGGCCAGGAAGGCTTCCCCTGCCACCTCGACGTCTGCCACCTCACCGCCTGCCACCTCACCTTTTGACCCCTCTCAGCCTGGCCCCTCCAACTCTGACCTCTCTCAGCCTGGCCCCTCCAACTCACCGCCTGCCCTCTCGACGCCTGAGGAAGATGAAGTTGTTCTCGACCTCGGCCCCGATAGTGGAGAGCTCGAGGTTGAAGTGGATGAGAGTGAGGAAGACGATGAGGAAGAAGAAGAACCTGCACCTACCAACAGCGTACAGGCCCCACCAAAGAAACGGCGCCGGAAGAAGACCAACATAATACTGACGGAGGAGACTGAGCGTATGCTGGCAGATTGGATTGAGCTGGATGCGCCTTTCATTTATGACAAGGGTGACCCCAGGCACAAAAACAAGGAGCTTATCGAGGCTGTATGGGCGGAGAAGGCTGCGACCATGGATTCCATCGTTCCTCATAGCCGCTGGCAACCTCCTTCCATTCAGCAGGCGATTGTGGTGTCTTGATCTCCTGATCTCCGTAGACAGAAATGATGGCCTGGCAGGTGTCTGGAACAATTTGGCTGATGGTGTTGTGGGCAACACGAAAGTTGTATTGCAGGCTCTTATAGGAATCACCCGTAGCGAGGAAACGTAGGGTGATGGCCACCCGCAGACCAGGAGGAATGGGGTTCCGCCAGAACGTAGGTTTCCTCTGAATGAGGGGGGTGACACGTTCCACTATCTCATCAAATAGTTGTTTGTCTACCCGGGTGAAGTTTTTGTACAGTTGTGGACATTCTGTGGCCAACTCTTGCATCAGCTTCTCATAATGGCCATGTTCAGGCCTTCGTTGTAGATATGGCCACACCCACACTGTCCTCTTGCTCCTTTCCTTCTTCTTCTCTTGTTCATCTTCATGGATGTAGTTTGCTATTGCAAGCAGTTCTAACATTTCTATGTAGGAAATGATCCATTGAATGAGCCGAGTGTTATGCCTGTTCTCCGGTTTGATTAGAGAGTTCACCATCTTGAATTCCTCCTGGATGTATTCCGTGATGTTCTTCATGGTGCCGAGTCAGGAGTGGGAATGGGAACGTTGTGGCCAGCCCTGCCCTTTTGTAGTTCCCAGATTCCAACCCAGACCTACGTGGTTGACAAAGACTGTCTTTGTCTGTATTTGGACAGACGGGGTGTGCCTACGATTGTCCGGAAACGGTCCACGTAAGTCCTACAAACTCCCAAGACGTACGGCCTCAGCTACGCAGGTCTTGTGGGGGCGTGGCCATGGGCGTGGCCTGTGTTCCCGCAAATCGGGCAGCCCAGGCGGACTAACGGGGACATGCTTACGCAAGTCGCAAGCACGTACGTAGTTCCATACGACTACATTACGTCTGACGTAACACTGGCCCCGTCACGGTACGTCTGTCGGGAAGTGCAATAGTTGTGGTCTATACGGGCGTACACGGCCGACTACGCCCGTCAGAACACAAAATTGGTGATCACGCCTGACGGGAGCTGTCGGGAGCGATATACGTGAATGTGTGACCCCAGCATTAATGGCTTTGTGGTATCCAACCGCAAATTATTTCAGAGGAACACCACACCGCTTATTGGAAAACCATAACTCTGTACCATAAAAACTTAAGCAATAACTATTAAATAGTTGAATAAAAACATTAATGTTAACATGAGGGAATTTACGTAAAATACAATTGAATTAATTATAAAACTTATTTCTTGTCCTTATTACATCCTTATCATTATTTAGTTTATCGTCAATAATAAATCCTAAGTACTTAATATGTTCATGTACAGTCTACGACAGAACTGCTGTCATGGCCTGAGGCAATGTATTAGTTCACTTATCTTTTAATAGATGGCCCTTTAATCGCTTCTAATTAAAAGGGGGTAGGGGTTAATAAAGAGGTTGGAAGGAGGAGGAGTCAAACGTGTGTGTGTGTTGTGTGTTCTAGAACAGCACTCAGAAAAAGTTTATGTTAACATAACACACAGGCTATATTATGAGATTAGCTCATGCTGGATCACAAATAAGTAACACACATCAGGTGTTGCGTTATTTATGGAATTTAATATACAGACAATCAGGTTTCTATCCTTCGAACTTCCCATTCCCCCTCCTCCCCCTCTCCCTTTCACCCCAACTCTCCTTCTTCACCCGCTTTCTCTCCCCTCCCTCCCACTCCTCTCTCTCTCTCTCTCTCTCTCTCTCTCTCTCTCTCTCTCTCTCTCTCTCTCTCTCTCTCTCTCTCTCTCTCTCTCTCTCTCTCTCGGACGTAAATGATACCCTCTAAAATACGCAGATTAATACTACGCGATTGTTTTGAATTTACATATACATAATAAATGTTAGGGATGACTAAAATAACAAACATATATTGATCAGGAATAGGATAACTAGCGAGGCAGCGAACAACACCTGTTGCTCGCTGCCTAGCTAGTTATCCTATTCCTACTTAAGCTACGATTCCCGAAGAACACGTCTATATTTGTTTGTAAATATATTAAGTGTAACAATAACACTTAGGATTCAAGTTATATGTGTTGGCTTAAGGAATAAGTTGAATAATACATATACTTATGACCTCCACAATTTATAATGTTTGGGGAGACGGCGCTTCAACCTCTCTCCTCTGTTCATCACATGCAAGCACCAACCCACCCACACCAATACTAACACAGGATACAAAACACACTCACACCCGATAACATAAAACGCACATCACACACATGATCACATACAACGTAATGGGCACAAATCAGTCATACATGATAACATAAACCACAGACACACACACACGCACACACACACTGGTCCAGGCAAACTAGAAAAGGTATTAGCATCATTGAGGAAATGCTGCTGTCTTCAGTGCGTGCCATGGCCATCCTGAGCCTTACGACGTATACAGACTAATAACACACATACCAAATTCGCTACAACTTCGTCTCTCTCCATCACCCCTTCTCCCCTCTCTACACTCTTCAGATACTAGGACAAGTAGAAAGTAGCTACGAGGTGCCGTTTTAAAGGGTTATCCTTCAATATCTTCACCTGACCTGACCCAATCCGGGGTTTAGCTGGTCCACAAGGGGGTGTGACATGAACCCAATAGAGAATTTGTAGGCCATCATGTCATGGAGTGTCCACCTGGGGAGGGTGACATAAGCTCTACAGCTTCACTACCCTACATCCTCAACAAGAAGAATGCCATGGAGTGGAATGTGGTCCTGGTTAGAATTGAAAAGGGCGGGAGGAGTAGGATCGGGGGGCAGGGGGCGGAGGGGGGGGGGGGGGGGGATCCGTCGCCGCCCTAATATAAGTTGGAAAATGTTTAAATCAGCTCCAACGAGAA
Organism: Paralithodes platypus; assembly: GCA_032716605.1. Lineage (NCBI taxonomy): Eukaryota > Metazoa > Arthropoda > Malacostraca > Decapoda > Lithodidae > Paralithodes > Paralithodes platypus. The sequence goes on from CM064510.1 coordinate 23,307,395, forward strand.
TACAGGAGGTAGTTGATGCAGCTTGTGGGTGGAGATCATATTGATTGAATAAATATAAATTGTAAATTTTTACATTTAAGAACCCTTTATATATATATTATATAATGTGTATGTTTTTTCAATGTTCACCGTAACAAAATGATGGTGAAATAATACATATTAAATTAAATTCAAGGTAACATACACAGAGCTATAGTATACTTTTAATTATGTTTGGAGGATAATTTAAACAATTCGAAGTAAACATATAAAAACCTAAACAATTTATATCAACTTTAAAACAACATAACCAGATTGCTTGGATTTATGTTAATTGTTCAATTCGATGACCTACTGTATAGTAAATAATTGCAATGGGTAGCGCCGAACTGTTTACTGATAATGGGAAGCCACAGTAATTAAGCTAGTAATTTAGAATCCACTGAGAAAAGTATAATGCACTAATCACAGCGTGTCATATTACATGTTAAGGTAGATTATGAATTGGTCAACCACAGTGCTGTGAATAGTGGTATGGAAGAAAAACAGATTTACTCTAATATCAGCATTTGTTTTTATTACAAAGAAACACGTTTCGGCTCATCTAAAGTGTTTTCCCCAACTGAACCGATATTATCTTGTCTTTATGATATATATATATTTGGTTATAATTTGGTCCAAGCTAGATTACAATGTGATTCAACTTGTCTTGATGCGTGGATTGTAACATCCCGTTTAAATTACTTATATATTTATACAATTGTTCACACTTACCAGGACGCCAAGGTTGGCAACTTTGAGTGTTTTGCAACGGAGCATATCTATTTATTTTCTATAACACATTGTATAAGGTAAATAATAGAATAAGAGTTAATAATTGAGAATCAGTAAAGGTAAAAAGAACAGTATTATTAAAACACCAAAGTAATTTTATGGACTGCTTTGAACACGATGATGTGGAAAATTATATATTCGGTTAGGAGAGAGAAGGGGGAGAGAAAAAGAGAGAATGGGGGAGATAGGGGAAGGAAGCAGAGAGAAGGGGAGGAGGGGGGAATGGGAAGTTCGAAGGATAGAAACTTGATTGTCTGTATATTAAATTCCATAAATAACGCAACACCTGATGTGTGTTCCTTATTTGTGATCCGGCATGGGCTAGTCTAATAATATAGCCTGTGTGTTATGTTAAAATAAAGTTATTCTGAGTGCTGTTCTAGAACACACACACACACACACACACACGTTTGACTCCTCCTCCTTCCAACCTCTATATTAGCCCCGCCCCCCTTTATTAGAAGCGATTAAAGGGCCATCTATTAAAAGAAAATTGAACTGACACATTGCCTCAGGTCAAGACAACAAGTTCTGTCGTAGACTGGTCTACGACAGAACTTGTTGTCATGGCCTGAGGCAATATGTTAGTTCACTTATCTTTTAATAGATGGCCCTTTAATCGCTTCTAATAAAAGGGGGCGGGGTTAGTATAGAGGTTGGAAGGAGGAGGAGTCAAACGTGTGTGTGTGTTCTAGAACAGCACTCAGAATAACTTTATTTTAACATAACACACAGGCTATATTATTAGACTAGCCCATGCCGGATCACAAATAAGTAACACACATCAGGTGTTGCGTTATTTATGGAATTTAATACACAGCCAATCAAGTTTCTATCCTTCGCACTTTCCATTCCCCCCTCCTCCCCCTCTCCCTTTCACCCCAACTCTCCTTCGTCACCCGCTTCCTCTCCCCTCCCTCCCTCCCACCTCTCTCTCTCTCTCATTCTCTCTCTCTCTCTCTCTCTCTCTCTCTCTCTCTCTCTCTCTCTCTCTCTCTCTCTCTCTCTCTCTCTCTCTCTCTCTCTCTCTCTCTCAAGGACATAAAAGATACCTTCTAAAATACGCAGAATAATACTATGCGATTGTTTTGAATTTACATATACATAATCTATTTTGTATTAATTTCACCACACCACCAAACGCCTCCAATGAAATTAATGAAAGCATGTATGTGATCCACCGGGATTCGAACCTGGGTTATCACACACACATTTTTAGACACCTTAACCATTACACCACCAAGACGGTTAAAGGTTTATGCACACGCCTACGACTTATGAAATAAATAATAAATGTTAGGGATGACAAAAGTAACACGTATATATTGATTAGGAATAGGATAACTAGCGAGGCAGCGAACAACACCTGTTACTCGCTGCCTCGCTAGATATCCTATTCCTAATTAAGCTACGATTCCCGAAGAACACGTCTATATTTGTTTATATATATTAAGTGTAACAATAACACAGGATTTACGTTATTTGTGTTGGCTTAAGGAATAAGTTGGATAATACACATACTTGTGACCTCCACAATTTGTAATGTTTGAGGAGACGGCGCTTCAACCTCTCTCCTCTGTCCATCACATTCAAGCACCAACCCACCCACACCAACACTAACACAGGATACAAAACAGACACACACACACTCACACCCAATAACATAAAACGCACATCACACACATGATCACATACAACGTAATGGGCACAAATCACTCACACATGATAACATAAAACGCACACACACACACACACACACACACACCTCTTGCCTATTCTGGACAAAACTTCAAATGATTCGAATGGATATTATCGTGACCAATAACATAATTCAACTCCGATATGGCTGTATTTATATCATTCAAGTTAATGGTCCTAACTATTGTATACATCCCCATATTCAAAGTGTGTTAATGGGGGCAGTGCCTATTGAGTTAAGAGCTCAATAGGTGGCGTTTGGGAAAGAAAGGGGACGAGAGCGTGAGTGAGAGGGCGAGATAGTGGCGAAGCAGCTCTTGAGTAGTCAGGTGTTGCCAGGGACACGAGAGACAGGCCAGGTGTCGTGGTCTACGATGGTAAGGCCACGAACAAGCTGATTGAAGCCCTTAAACTATATCAATGTCTATATCAATGTCTCATTCACTCCCACTTAATTCCTGCCTTGTTTACCGCCCCCCCCCCCCCCCCCCTTCCCCTTGCTTGCTATTTCTGGCTGTTCTTGCTTCAGTTCAGAGCCCTTGTTTATTTACCATCACTCAAGCAACCCCTTCGTTCCTCGTTCCCACGCCCCCACGCCCGCCCTCCCTCCCTGTAGCGCACTGGTTGACGCGCATGGCTCACAACCGAAAGAACCTGGGTTCCATTCACGAGCAAAACGAGACGGATAAGTAGTGGCCTCTCACCTAATAGCAAACATGGACCCGAGTAAGTGGATTTTCTTGGTTTGTTTAACTTTCCGTCCAATGTCACCGTCTATTGTATGTTTACTTGCATTAGAGCATATATTTGTATTTTTGTTTTTTATCTTTTAGTACAAGCCTCATCACTTATAGGATCGTTGTGACTGAAGTCCTGCAGACACAAATATGATATACGACATAATTTGAAATAATAGTTATGGTGTGACACTTCTTTACTCATTACTTCTTCCACTCTGCTTTTAACCCCTTCTGTACCGTCGACATCCTTTTTATATTATTCTGGCTTTATTTAGATGATTTTATGCATCTTAGGAAGGATCTGTTGTAATTAAAAGGGTTGATAGAGATATTCAAAGCCTTATAATTTCTAGAGATCCTACCTAAGCTGAATATAACCGTCTAATAATTGCCAGTATAAATGAAAAAGACGTCGCCGGTACAGAAGGAGTTAATCTTAATTGTTATCCTTTCGTCGTGTTCATAGCTGTACGGCAATTGTCATGACTAAGATCGGGTATACGTGAGCAGGGCCCTTTGGTGGCGGTTCTATGGCTACATGCCTAACATTCGCGATTTTCTATTTTGATCCCTTCCTCTCTCTCCCTAACTTGATCCTCAGTGTATTGGAGGACAAGAAGCCTAGAGGGGTCACTAGACCTGTTGTTGCTTGATTTCCTTTGTACTACTTCCTGTTTCGTCCCCATCGTCGTCCGTTTATGTCCTCGTTCGTAGTTATATTTCTATTTTTGGCGTGTTACGTTTACAATTCTGCCACCTATATTTGTCCCTTTCACTTCATTTTCTTTTCCCTTCGCTTTCCCTCCCTTCTCCGATTCCGTATGTCAATTGCTGTTTTCCGCTTGGCTTGGTTATATGACGCTCTCACTTATGTAGATGCCTTTTGTTCTTCCCGTGTCCACACCTCTAGATATATATCCTACTTCTCTTTTTTTATAACTTATTTTTGTTCTTTCAACCATCATTCCTTGTTTATTATTTACCCCAAGTATGGATAAAGAGAGAGAGAGAGAGAGAGAGTAGGAAAGAAACAAAGGAGAAGGAAGGAGTCAGAGAGTGTGGACATCCCAGATCCACATTCAATGGCCAACATTGAGATCATCTATATCGGAGAGTGTATATCAGGTTAGTTGACCATGTCTATTCGTTATAAGTAGGTCAGAAATCGTAACTCCTAACATCTGTAACTTAAAGAGGGCTAGAGTAAATGGGTTGTAAATTTCCACACCTGTTCTCTGGCTGACCCTTCCTAAATGGTAGAAATATTAGCTCGATTACTCTAGTCGTTTTGAGTTACAGAGGATATTGTTCAGGTATTTTGGCCGACCTATAATGAACAAGGTATAGTTACACTTTCCAGCATCACGTCCATGGGGTTGACAAATAAACAGCTGTTCCCGGTGTATAACTTCTCCCAATTCCCACCACTCTCATACGGTGTCACACGAGCGCTTTTCCTGCAATTTTCTATGAGCAAGTTTTGTCTCGTATTATATTGAGGCTTCTTCGCATTGGAATCGCAAACTAGACTGGAGGTAGATTATGCTAGGTGGCTGAATTCCGGTATAACTGAGATTTAAAAGCTGTTAGACTACAATTGTTCTAAAAATTGGCGGAAAATTAGCTCGTTCGCCACCACCTTCCTACGGTTCCTGGAGGTGCTATGATGCAGTCGGGGATTACCTTCATTATATCTAGCTATGGCTGACTAAGGCTCACATATCTAGCTATGGCTGACTAAGGCTCACATATCTAGCTATGGCTGACTAAGGCTCACATATCTAGCTATGGCTGACTAAGGCTCACATATCTAGCTATGGCTGACTAAGGCTCACATATATCTAGCTATGGCTGACTAAGGCTCACATATCTAGCTATGGCTGACTAAGGCTCACATATCTAGCTATGGCTGACTAAGGCTCACATATCTAGCTATGGCTGACTAAGGCTCACATATATCTAGCTATGGCTGACTAAGGCTCACATATCTAGCTATGGCTGACTAAGGCTCACACATATCTAGCTATGGCTGACTAAGGCTCACACATATCTAGCTATGGCTGACTAAGGCTCACATATCTAGCTATGGCTGACTAAGGCTCACATATATCTAGCTATGGCTGACTAAGGCTCACATATATCTAGCTATGGCTGACTAAGGCTCACATATCTAGCTATGGCTGACTAAGGCTCACACATATCTAGCTATGGCTGACTAAGGCTCACATATCTAGCTATGGCTGACTAAGGCTCACATATATCTAGCTATGGCTGACTAAGGCTCACACATATCTAGCTATGGCTGACTAAGGCTCACATATATCTAGCTATGGCTGACAAAGGCTCACATATCTAGCTATGGCTGACTAAGGCTCACATATATCTAGCTATGGCTGACAAAGGCTCACATATCTAGCTATGGCTGACTAAGGCTCACATATATCTAGCTATGGCTGACTAAGGCTCACACATATCTAGCTATGGCTGACTAAGGCTCACATATATCTAGCTATGGCTGACTAAGGCTCACATATCTAGCTCTGGCTGACTAAGGCTCACATATATCTAGCTATGGCTGACTAAGGCTCACATATATCTAGCTATGGCTGACTAAGGCTCACATATATCTAGCTATGGCTGACTAAGGCTCACATATATCTAGCTATGGCTGACTAAGGCTCACATATACATACCGTATACCTCTGCCATCTATGTATGCAGACAAGCCATTAAGGGGATGTGGGTCGTTTGTTCTGGTCCACCTTCTTTCTCATGTTAAGCCCCATTAGTTTTTAAATTGTAAGACGTTTGGCCCATTATTTTGGCGATGCTATGACTTTTCACCACATTTCTTTGTCAATATTTAGACTTTTCGTGTCATTTGGGTGTCGATTTTTCCTGGCGAGTGATAGTGGGCCTGTAATGTAAGAGGAATTGGCCTTCGGCCGGGACATTTTTCTATCGAAAAATGTACAAATTTATATTGAAGGAGGATCTTGGGCGGGTATTTTTTTAAGTTTAATGGAGGTCTACGGAGGAAAATAATAAATACAAAATATGGTACATATATGAGCAAATAAATACGCCCATCCTCCCTTAAAAATAAAATAAATGATTGATTGTTCTAGTGAATTTTGAGCTCATCCTCTGTTTACGTGTGTTCTTCACCAGGTTACCATGCAAAGATTATATTAGTTGCTGACAATATATTAACATTAACAAAGATATATACTTTACTGCATCTATATTTGTTTAGTAATTGAAATATATAGTATTTCATTTATATTTCCATGTAAAGCTAAAATGTTATGTAATATGCCATGCTTTTTAAATGCATAAATAATTATAGGTAAACATACTACGATATTGTTTGTTTATGCAATTTTTAGATCCTGATGATGACTTTTGAGAAATCGAAACGTTGATAATAAAGATGTTTGTGATCACCCTGGTCCTCCTCTTTCTCTTATCCATAATACTGTTTTCATATGACCAGTTAGAGAGAGAGAGAGAGAGAGAGAGAGAGATAAAAAAAAGAGAGAGAAAGAGAAAAATAAAGGATAATTAAGGGGAATGGGCGTATTTATTTGCTTATATATTTATATTTATCATTTATTTATTTGCTTATATATTTTTGTTTAGTTTCCTCCCTAGACATTCATCATGCTTATAACGACCCCCAGCTTAAGACTCCTCTTCCAGAATTTTGTTTACATTTTTCGATAGAAAATGTCCCGACCGGAGTCAGTTTACTAGTAAATTACAGACTCGCTGTTGCCCGCCCGGAAAACAAATTGGACACCTAAATTGTACGAAAGGTCTTAATATTGACAAATAATAGGGTGAAGGATCTTATACTCGCCAAACTAATGGGCCGAACGCGTTATAATATCAAAAATAATGTGACTAAGCAAGAGTAAGAAGGGGTGTGAGTGTGTGTGTGGTGGTAGGGAGGGGGGGGGGGGGCAGAAAACCTAACGAGTTCCTGACGTGGGAGGCGCACGAAAGGAGGGGAGGCTTATGATGAATGTCCTAGAAAGAGGAGGAGAGCATGGGTTGGGATGGAGAGAGAGAGAGAGAGAGAGAGGGGGGGGGGGGGGGGAGTACGGAGGGGAATGTAGGACGAATGAAGGAGTAAGAGAGGGGGAGGAAGAAATAGATAAATTTGAAGAATGAAAAAGGGTAGGGAAGAAAGAAAGAAGAAGGAAGGAGTGAGTAAAAGAGGGGATGGGGGGACGAATGAAGGAGTAAGGGGAGATAAAAACAAAATAGGAATGAAAGAGTATGAGTGGGGAAGGAAGAAAGCAATAAAAATGAATGAGTAATAATGAAAGAAGAATGAAGGAGTGAGAGAGGAGAAGGAAGAAAGAAAGAGGAATTAAGGAGTTAAAGAGGGTAAAGCAGAATGATACAAAGAGGAATTAAGGAGTAAGTTAGAGGACGGAGGAAAGAAAACAGAATAAGGACAGGTAGAGAAGAAGAATGCAGGAGAAAAGGAGTAAGTATAGAGAGAAAAAGAATATTGAAGGGGAAGAAGAGCGATGAGGTGATATAAGTAAACAATAACGTAGGAGGAGAGGAGGGGGAGAGAGAGGAAAGGAACAGAAAGGAGAGGAGAGGGGTGGTGTAAGACGGAGGGGGGGGGGGGGGGGGGGGGGGTGTAGGTGAGAGAAAGAGAAAGAGAATACTCCAGAAAAGTATGACCAGAGTTGTTCTGCATCCCGAACAAGAACCAGGGTGTATTATGGAGGGGGCACCCAAGGGGGGGAGGCGGGGGGATGAGGGATTGGATGTAAAAGGGGAGAGGGATTGAGAGTGTGGGGACGGGAGGGGTGAATTTGGCAGGCACCTCGGGTAACGATTGGAGGAGGTATTTTTGGAGGAACAGAAGATGCTGGTGAGGGGAAGGGAAGGGGGTGTAATTATTTGTATCCAAACCAGGTAGGGGTGGGGGGGGTGGGGTTGTACAGTCGCGGTCACTCATTCGTAATACACTTTCCATCAAACAATCAAGAATATGCTGTATTTTGAAGTTATGTGATGAACTTCTTAAAGCTCTTGTATATATTAGTAAGCTTCATTAATTAACTTCTTAAAGCTCTTGTATATATTAGTAAGCTTCATTAATTAACTTCTTAAAGCTCTTGTATATATTAGTAAGCTTCATTAATTAACTTCTTAAAGCTCTTGTATATATTAGTAAGCTTCATTAATTAACTTCTTTCCCACAATTACGTAATATTCATCATATTCTGGTTACCATTCAACTACTTTCTTTAGTTTATAATTTACTTATTCGATTTATATGGGTAAATACGATCTCAAAAAACCCTTCTCGGAACATAGATCCTTCTTAAGGTACATACAATCATCTCATTTTAGCCAGAATGAAAGGTAAAAAGGCGTCATAGTGCTGAACGGGTTAACCTCTGTAACTCAAAATGGGCTTGAACAAATGGGCTGTAAATTTCCTCACCGATTTTCTGGTTGATTCTTTTCATATGGTTGAAATAATAGTTTGATTACTCTAGTCAGTTTTTGAGGTACAAAGGTTAGTGAGGAGGATTTTTGGTCGACCTATAACGAATGATATATAGTATGGTCTTATGATTCTTATCTTATTCCAAAATGTATAATTAATAAACCAATAAGCATTCTGAATATCGTAGTATGAAGGAAAGCAATAGGATAGGGATTGGTTTTACTATTTTTATGAAATAAGTGGTGTTACTATTTCTATATCATGAGTGGTTTTACTATTCCCTATGATGATGAGTGGTTTTACTATTTATATTTGATGAGTGGTTTTACTATCTCTATATACTGAGTGGTTTTACTATTTATATTTGATGAGTGGTTTGCTATCTCTATATGATGAGTGGTTATATAATTTCTATATAGGAATGGTTTTACTATTTCTATTTGATGAGTGGTTTTACTAGCTATATATGATGAGTGGTTTTACTATTTTTATATGAGGACGAGAGGCTTCACTATTTCTATATGATGAGTGGTTTTACTATTTCTATATGATATGTGGTTTTACTATTTATATATGATGAGTGGTTTTATTACATGTTATATTCAGTAATTATTATAGGAATCATTATTACAACTCTCATATAATGTTAAGGTGGTTAATTGCAGTACATACATACATACATAACATTTTAAGACTGAGTGCTCCACACATACGTGCAGTTTCAGTCTCTTGTCCTAATGGCGGCGTTCCAGGCAACCCTGTTAAGGGCTGCTTCACTTGTCATGTTTTTGGATTTGAGATCGGCACGTATAGTCTGATTCCAGGTCTTCCTCGGTCCACCCCTTGGTGCAGCTCCCTCCACAATCACCGACCTGCATTTGTTCACCCAATTTTGTTCATCCATTCTCTCCACATGTCCATACCATCCCAGTCTACTTGTACGCATCACCTCGCTAATACTCTTTATACCTAAACGTCTCTTCAGCTCAACATTTGTTATTCTATCCTGCAGCCTGGCCCCGCACATCCATCTCACCATTCTCATCTCATTACGTTCCATCCTGTTGACATCCTCTACTTTAACGGCCCATGTTTCTGAGGCATACGTCATTGCACTTCTAACACATGAGGCATACACCTTTCCCTTCAGGGGGAGAGGCATTCTTTTCATGGTCAGAATTGGCAGCAGTTCTCTCAACTTCCCCCAGCCACATCTAATTCTAGCGACAGTGGCAGCCTCGGCCCCACCACCGGCAGAGATGGTATCTCCTAGGTAACAAAACTTGTCCACCAGCTCCAATGGCTCATTTTCAAAATGCACAGCCACAGGATCATCACTTAACACTGAACCCTGATGAACTCCAACACGAACTCCGAACTCATCACTCAGTACACCCTTCACCCTCACCGCACTTTGCGAATCATCATACATCTTCATTATCACACGCACCAGCCACTCTTCCACACCAAGTTTCCTCATAGCCCACTGCACAACATCTCTAGGCACCCTGTCAAAGGCCCTCTCCAGGTCTACAAACACAAATTAAAGATACCTGCCTTTTAGTATTTGTTTTTCTTTCCTGTATCTGGCTGACTATGAAGATAGCATCGGTTGTACCACGTCCTGGCATAAAACCAAACTGCATATCATCAATGGACACAGTGAACTGTGTATTTAAGCAGGGGACTGTACAATCTAGGAGGTTGAATCAATGTGACTTCCTAGTATGGTTTTGTCTTGTCAGCTATATACTACACCCAACTCGACACTCTTGGGATCGACGTGCATTGCTCACGTGATGCAGAAGTGGTGCTGGGATTTTCCATCAGCTCAGTGGGATGTTTAGGGAAGGTAAAAAGAAGTGCGAGAGAGGTTTTTACTTCACTTAGACAGAGGACTTGATCTCGATAAGAGGACTGGCGTTATTCCACCCAACTTGGGGGAAAACTCCCTGTAATATTTAATTCAACATTAATTTGTTCCTTTGAAGTTTGTTCCTCGAAGTTCTCATCATTTAAACAGAATAAAACAGTGGTTGGACATGATAGTTTTAAATCCCCTTTACCTGTAAGTATCAACATCATATTTATTGGTAATAAGGATATACGGTGGCAGCATTTACTATTACTTATATAAGACTAAACTAATAAAGGAGGTAAATCAGAGTCTACATACCACGAGAGAATCGGCCCAGAATTGTCAATCAACCAAACAACGGTAAACCCAATTTCTATATGATGAGTGGTTTTCATATTTCTATATGATGAGTGGTGTTACTATTTGTATATGATGAGTGGTTTTCATATTTCTATGTCATGAGTGGTGTTACTATTTGTATATAATGAGTGGTGTTACTATTTGTATATGATGAGTAGTTTTACTATTTGTATATGATGAGTGGTGTTACTATTTGTATATGATGAGTGGTGTTACTATTTGTATATGATGAGTGGTGTTACTATTTGTATATAATGAGTGGTGTTACTATTTGTATATGATGAGTAGTTTTACTATTTGTATATGATGAGTGGTGTTACTATTTGTATATGATGAGTGGTGTTACTATTTGTATATGATGAGTAGTTTTACTATTTCTATATGATGAGTGGTTTTACTATTTCTATACGATGAGTAGTTTTACTATTTCTATATGATGAGTGTTTTTTCTATTTCTATGTGATGAGTGGTTTTACTATTTCTATATGAGTGGTTTTACTATTTCTATATTATTATGATGAGTGGTATTACTATTTCTATATGATGAGTAGTTTTACTATTTCTATGTGATGAGTGGTTTTACGATTTCTATATGATGAGTGGTTTTACTATTTCTATATGATGTGTGGTTCTACTATTTATGATGAGTGGTTTTACTATTTCTTGATGATGAGTAGTTTTACCATATCTATTAATAGTGGTTTTACTATTTCTATGATAAGGAGTGTTTTTACTATTTATGTAATATGATACATGGTGCTACTGTTTATATAAAATGGAGAGTGATATTACTATTGCTATAAGATTAACAGTCATATTAATTACAATTGCTATAACATTATAAGTATTATTGTTATTGCTATAAGATGAGGAGTGGTATTACAATTTCTTTGATATGGTCAGCTATTATTTATATAAAATGAGTGGTATTAAGATAAGTGGTATTATTATGTACAGTATAATTATAAGAGGAGTGGTATTATTATTTCCATACGATAAGTGGTATTATTATATACACAAGATGAGTGGTATTACTATTTGTATAAGATAATGAGTGGTATTACAATTGATATAAGATGAGTGGTATAATTATGTCTATAAGTTGAGAAATGCTGTTACTATTTCTTTAAGATGAGAAGTTGTATTACTATATATATATATATATATAAGATGAGGAGTGGTATGACTATCTATATAGCATGGGTGGTATTACAATATGTATAAGATGAAAAGTGGTATGACTTTCTATAAGATGATAAATGGTATTACTATTTATATATGATGAGAAGTGGTATTACTCTCCATATAACGTGGGTGGTATAACTATTTACATGCGATGATGAGTGATATTTCTATTCTATAAGATGAGGAGTGGTACCGGTAATACTTTTCCACTTACTTCCTCCCTTCGGATACATAAGAAGTTAATGGTATCCTTAGGGTGTCACATGGAGGGAATTTGAATATATACTTGAACGATACGTGGGTGCAACTCGAGGAAGAGGAGCAAACTTTTAAAAAGTTCAAAGAAATCATGATGTGAGCCTTTAAGGGGAGATGGGTCGGTTTTATGGTCCCCTTTCTTCCTCATGTTTGGCACCATTAGTTTCCAGATTTTAAGATGTTCAGCACATTAGTTTGGCAATTTTAATACCTTTCGCTCCATTTCTTTGTCAATATTAAGACTTTTCGTGTCAATTAGGTGTCGACTTTGTTTCCGGGCGAGCGATAGCGACCCTGTAATTTAAAAGGAACCAGGACATTTTTGTATCGAAAAAAGTACAAATTTATCTTGAAGGAGGGTCTGGAGGAGGGAGGGGGGGGAATTAAAGCTTGATGGAGGTCTAGGGAGTAGACTAAAAAATATATATATATATAAATAAAAATAAATTAGCAAATAAAATGCCCATCCCCCCCCCCCCCCCCCCTTAAAGTATTAACAAATTACATACGTATAGAGCACAATTATAATGTTTTATACTGAAACGGTGCTCGTCTGTTCTCATTCTGGCTCCCCTTCTCCCTCATGTTTAGCCCCATGTTTTGAGATATTAAGACGTTTGCCCCATTAGTTTGTCGATTTTAGGACCTTTCATCCCATTACTTAATCAATATCAAGACCTTTCGTGCCATTTACGAGTCGATTTAATTACTGGCGAGCGATAGCGAGCCTGTATTTTTTTAGGAAACGGCCTTCGGCCGGAATATTATTCTACTGGAAAATGTACAAATATATCTCTAAGGGAAGTCTTGAGGATGTACAAATATATCTCTAAGGGAAGTCTTGAGGATGTACAAATATATCTCTAAGGGAAGTCTTGAGGATGTACAAATATATCTCTAAGGGAAGTCTTGAGGATGTACAAATATATCTCTAAGGGAAGTCTTGAGGATGTACAAATATATCTCTAAGGGAAGTCTTGAGGATGTACAATATATCTCTAAGGGAAGTCTTGAGGATGTACAAATATATCTCTAAGGGAAGTCTTGAGGATGTACAAATATATCTCTAAGGGAAGTCTTGAGGATAATTTATTAAGCTTGATGGAGGTCATGGGCAAAAACTAAAACAATAATAAATAAATAAATGCATGATATATACAGTATATACTAATAAATAAACCCTACCCTTTTAATGATGTGTAATCTCTCTTGGAGTAAATGTAATGCGTCCTACAGATGTGTAAAGGGTTCTGAGTGATGTGTGGAAGGGTCTGGAGGATAAGTAGAGGGTTATGGACAAAGTAATGGGGTTGGTATTGTTGTATGTGTGTGGAGGATCCTAGGAAATATGTGCATTGTTAGGGAAGCCGTGTGTAATTTGAAGGAGGGAGCCTGGAAGAGGTCCGTAGAGTTCTGGAAGATATATGAAGGGTGCTGAAATTTGTTGGAAGAAGTGTAAATGGTTTTGGAAAAATGTGTGGCGGTCTTGAAACAAAAGCTTAGGGGGTCCTGGAAAAAAGTGTGATGGGTACTGGAAGAAGTGTTGAGCTCCTGAAAGTATATATGTGTGTGTGTGTGTGTGGGGGGGGGGGGGTCTTGGAAAAAGTGTGATAAGTACTGGAAGAAGTGTTGAGCTCCTGAAAGTATATATGTGTGTGTGTGTGTGTGCGGGGGGGGGGTTCTGGAAAAAGTGTGAAAAGTACTGGAAGAAGTGTTGAGCTCCTGAAAGTATGTATGTGTGTGTGTGGGGGGGCGGGGTGTCCTGGTAAAAGTATGATAAGTACTGGAAGAAGTGTTGAGCTCCTGAAAGTATGTATGTGTGTGTGTGTGGGGGGGGGGGGGTGTGTCCTGGAAAAAGTGTGATAAGTACTGGAAGAAGTGTTGAGCTCCTGAAAGTATGTATGTGTGTGTGTGTGTGTGTGGGAGTCCTGGAAAAAGTGTGATAAGTACTGGAAGAAGTGTTGAGCTCCCGAAAGTATGTATGTGTGTGTGTGTGGGGAGGTGGGGGGAGGTGTCCTGGAAAGAGTGTGATAAGTACTGGAAGAAGTGTTGAGCTCCTGTGTGTGTGTGTGTGGGGGGGGGGGGGGGGTTCCTGGAAGAAGGTGAGGGAGTCCTGGAAAAAGTGTGGTCGGCCGTGGAATAAGTATGGAGGGGTGGTGTGGGGTGTTCGTGGAAGTATGTAGATGGGAGGGTTGACTGCAAAAGTGTGTTGGAGGGAAGCAACCTGAAGGAGGAGGTATACAGCTTTAAGGCAGCCTCACACGGGTCACACTTTTTTTTTACTAGCCAATATCTGATTTGGGCTTGTGATTCCTGGAGCGAAACGCAAAAATCAGTCACATAGGTCGATTATTAACTTACCCCAAATTCGCGTGTCTATTGTTTGGGTGGGCGAGTGTTAGCGAGCCTGCATATGAGAAACTGGCATTTGGCCGGGACACTTGTCTGCCAAAAAATATACTTATATAGCATGATTTTTTTTTTTTTTCTAGTCGTGCCTTATAATCATAATTGTGGTGTATATATATATATTTATTTATCTTAATTGGCATTGATGGTTATTATTGTTTCTGCGATTTTGGAGCAATTTATTTTGGATTACCCACCAGAAAAAAAAAAAATAAATAAATAAATAAATAAGCGCTCCTCAAACTTCCCTTCAAGCTAACCGTATGTCGGCAGAAATTGTCACAGTTGAAAGCCGATTGCTTTCAAGTCGACACTTGAATGAGGCGAAACGTTTAGTAATGGTTTGGTTAGTTTTTTTTTTTTTTTTTAAGAGACAATGAACGGAGGAAGGAAAAACACAGATAAAACAAAAAGGTCCATGTGCCTAAAGGCATCCTCCATTCATAAAATGTTTGTAACAACTGGATTTAAACTTTTGTAGATTGTACGTTTGTGGAAAGCAACTCGAGGGAAGTGAATTCCAAAGACTAGTAGTTCTAGGGATAAATGAATTTTGATAAGCAGAAGTTCTGCATTGTGGAGGAGAAAGTGCAAATTCATGGGGGCTCTCAGCTGCCCTAGTTCTACGGGGAAAGATGTGGAGAGGCGGCACAATTGAAGCAAGTTCCTCGGAACAATTACTGTGAAAATATCTGTAGAATAATGCAAGGGATGCAACGTTTCTTCGTATGGATAATGTAGGAAGGTCCTGTGTGATTGCAGGGTTATTGATTAATCTAATAGCTTTATTTTGAATTTTGTCCAACTGCCTCAATGCAACCACTCCACTTCCACTCCACAGAGGTGAACAGTAATTCATCTGAGAACGCACATGACTTTTATATATTACGGCCAACTGCTCGTCAGTGAAGAATTCTCGAACTCTGTACAGGAGTCCCAGTTTTTTAGAGGCATTCTTAGCAATGCTTCTAACATAATGTATCCAGCTCAAGTTAGTAGTTAATGTTTTACCGAGAATGTCAATACTAGGGGAAGTGGGAATATTTACATCATTAACAAATATATGGGAGTCAGTGAGATTCTGTCGGTTAGAAAATTGAATGTACTTGGTTTTCTGTGCATTAAAGGAAACTAGATTCTTTTGTCCCCATTCATTAATTCTAGAAAGGTCCTGGTTCAGAGAAATTGCAGTGTTTATTTTTGAATTTATAAGATCGGGTTGGGTGAAAGAATTGGTAAATGTGAAGGAACTGTGGAGTGTTGAGTCATCTGCGTAGGAATGTATTGGATTATGAGTGGTAGATATGAGATCATTGATATGAATAAGGAACAGAGTTGGGGCCAAAACTGATCCCTGGGGAACACCAGCATTTATTGAGTGAAATTGAGAATAAAGGCCATCTACCATTACACATATTTTTCTGTTATGAAGATAAAAAGAAATTAGTGGAACTAATGATGCAAGGCCGTAGTGTGACATCTTCGACAATAAGGATTGATGACAGACTCTATCAAATGCCTTTGATATATCCAGTGCTATTGCATGTGTTTCACCATGTTGGTCTGTAGCTTGGTTGATTTGATGCGTAAGAAGGCAAAGAATGTCTGCAGTTGATCGACATCGTCTAAAACCATATTGCCTATCACTGATTAATATATTATTCTCAAGATGCTTAATTATGTGATTATTTAATATAATTTCAAAGACTTTACCAAGAGTGGAAGTTATAGCTATTGGTCTGTAGTTTGATGGATCTGAGGAGGCACCTTTTTTGGGAACTGGATGGATGTTTGCTTCTTTCCAGGGTACTGGGAAGCATGAGGTATGAGTACACAGACGGAAATTTTTTGCCAATACAGGAGCGAGCACCAAGGAGCAATTCTTAAATACTATTGGAGGAATTTTATCTGGACCAGGAGCCTTATCTACTGAAAGATTCTACAAAATAGTTTTGACAAGTCTGGTGTGGATCTTAAGTGAGGGAATTTCAGGTGAATTAAAATTAAGTACAGGGACATTTTTTTTTTTTTTTTTTTTTTTTTAAAGACCTCCGTCTACGTATTGTGAAAAACCTGTTATCCTCCGGCAAATTGTGGGGTTGAGTGAGTGAAGGGGGGGACAGTGAATGAAGGAGGATGCATGTTTTTCATAATACGTGTTGCTAGCCCCAAACGCGCGAGCAACTGTGGCTTTCAACCATCCGACACATCCCCTTTTATTAATGTGCATCACACATGTTACATACAAATAAAGTTTATGTTTTGTTTTACCCTACTGTGGAAAGACTACGGATACACCACTCCTGCCGGGGCCTCACGCAGTGGCATGACCCAGTCCTGTCGAACTGAGCTCATGACGCTGGTGGCATTGCCCCGGAGGATAGCCATCCCTAGTCTTTGCTTGAGCCAGAGGGTTTCCCGTGGTTCTCCTGAAACTTCTCTGATTTTACGGCCTATTTCATTCACCATCTTAAGGGTGGTAGGGCCGAAGACTCCTGAAGTTTCGAATGCCAGGGGCTCGAACTGATGAATTCTGGCGATGGCTTGATATTTTTCTCGCTTTTTATTTTCTGCTATCCGGGCGGCTTCACCTGCTTCGTCGGCGTTTCTGGCGGCGTTGGTTGGTTGTGGAGAAAGTGTCAACACATGTGGCATCCCACACGAGGCACCGGCCATTCTTGTAAGGGAAAGTGGTCATCCCATCTGGCCGTTTGCCGTCTTCTCTGTGAAGTCCATGTGGTTCGAGGATTGATGCACAGTTAGCACTCTGCAGGGCCCGTTTTATGACATCATTTAGTGCAGAGTGTCTTGGCAGGCGGCCTGCGTTGTAATTACATGACAAGGCATGGTGACCTTGAGCATCCATCCTCCCATCACACTTGCAAGTGTGTGGGTGACAAACTGCCGCACCCAATCTGAGCGCAATGGCGACCCGGAGCGCTTCAGCATCCAAGTGAGTTCCAAGAGGTGGGATGGGGATGGCGTGTAACCACAAGCCACTCTCCGAACGGGCGGCTGCCTGGAGGCGTGCTTTTGCAACCTGGTCTGCATTGGTTAGGAGATTTTCTTGAGTTTTCTTCGCCGAGATGGTATCCCACGCTTTCTGCTTGCTCCTGGAGGTACCCTGAGGCTCCTCCTCTACTCCTGTACTTCCCTTCCAGGTGTTAATCGCTGCTGTTACGTCCCCATTAAGTGTCATTCCGGGTTTAGAATAAAGGATGGACAATACGAGGTCGTTGGTCGCGATGAGGGAAGAGATAAAGGCGGGGGAGGCAATATCCGAGGCTCTCCGTATGCCCAAGCCCCCGAGGCGGACAGGAAGGGTGGCTTGTGTCCAGGCCCGTTCTTTAAATTCCACGTTGGTGATGCTGGTCACTGCTTCTCGGATTATGCTGTCTAATTCTTGGAGGCCGCCATTGTTTGTGTAAGTCATCGATGTGCGCAGGAGGTATTGGAGTTTTGGGATGGAGAAACAGTTCTTGAGCAGGGCCAGAGCTGAGTGGGCGTCGATGTGTATCAGGCGACTCACGAGACGTTGAAGATCCTCCTTTTTAACTTGAAGTGCTGGTGGGATTGCTGCCAGAGTTAGTGGGGAACCTAATAGGGTTTGCTGGTGCTCCTGAAGGATCTTTACATCTGGCAATATGTTTCGGAACAGGGCCTGAGTCTCTTCATCTTGTTCACGTGTGTGGTTGAGGAGAACAAGTTCACATTTGGTGTCATTTATCACTAGCCCGGCCTGGCCGAGGTCAGTTATGATGTTATTTAGGTCGGTTAGAACGTTCTCTATTGACCCACCCAAGGTTGCATCGTCCAGGTACCATACATTCAGCTCTGACCTTACTTTGTTAGCTGCTGCATCCACCCCTATTGAGAAAAGAGCAGGACCACCTGAATCTCCCTGCTGTAACCCGGTCTCTGATGGGATTACCGTCTCGCCAAAAATCAGGATTGAAGGTTTGGAATAAGCCTGCCAAAGTAGGGGGTACAGAGTGGGGATGTGTTCTTGAGCTGCACGGAGGAAGACATCCCTGCGAATGCTGTTGAATGCGTTCCGCATGTCAATCTTTAGAAGCACTCGTTTTTCTTGGGCTTGGCTGAGGTAGGTGCGGGTTGCGTGTACAGCAGCTTCACACACCCCTGGAGTTCCGAAACCTAGTTGAACTGGTCTTAAGTGTTGACCTAGGCCATTCGAGAGTGGTTTCAAACCCACCTTTGTGGCAAGGCGGCGGAAGGTGTTCCCTACTGCTATTGGGCGCACACTGCCATCTTTATTTGCCAGTGCACAGAGTGATGCCCCAAAAAATAGGGGTGTGGCACAGTCGGGTACTTCCCCTCTTAAAACCATGTTGATGAATTTGGTGAGGGTTTCCAAGAGTGCCTCCCCAGCAGCTCCTGATCCCTGACCCAAGAGGCCTTTGAGGTGGGCGGGTTGGATACCATCTGGGCCCGCGGCTGAGCCTGCTGGGAATGAAGTCACTGCGGCGACCACCTGCTCCTTCGTGACAACTAAAGGTTGGCGCATCTGGTCATTTGGAGCAGGGGGGAGGTTTAGGTCCCTAGGTGTAGGTGGGTGCTTTTCTTGTAGGGCTTCAACAACTTCGGTGCCTTGACCAGCAAAACCTTCTGAAGAGGACAACAGTCTGACGGCCCCTTTGATGTCACTATCCGCCAGCTTCGCCGCGACCCTCTTACGTAGCTGTTCAGCCTCTTCCTCTTCCTTGTCCTGGTGCTTCTGGGCCCTGTTTGGTTGCTGTTCGGGGGGTTCCACCAGTTTGTTTCCATCCATATACTGCGCTACTTGACGTTTCACTCTGGTGGCTAGTGAAACCTGAAGATGGTCTTGTATGTTGGTTCTGGGTGGTTTTCGGAGGGCCCCATAGGAGAAACCCAGGATCCGTACCCATGCGAGGGGTGTCTTGAGCTGTAGGGCCTGCTTTATGATGGTTGTAAGGGCCTCCGCCACTTGGATTCTGGCTCCTTTAGGTACCCGGGCAAGGACCTGGATCCGCGCTTTCCATTTGGTCACCAGTTGGGTCAAGTCGGCGACCGGTGTTGCCGGTGTTGCCCCGGTTGGCTCTGCAGTGGGCCCTGGGCATGCGAGACATTTCCAGTTTGGTTGTTCTCCTGATGTTTTCTTTGTCAGCTTAGCACAAGATAAATGAATAGATCTAAGACAGCCGGAACATTTTCGCGAATTCTTTCTTGCATTGGTTGTTCCGCACTTAAGACATTTAGTATCTGCTAGGCCATAGTCTTCCAAGATTATCCGTTCCTCTGCCTCTACCAAGCCGTCCTGATCTTCCCGTGGTGCTTCCATCTCTACCATGTCTCCCTTGTTTCAGAAACCCCGGGAAATCTCTCCTGGCACATATCTAGATTATTGCTGTTGTTATTAATGTATAATTGGCTGGATGCATAACAATTCACTTATCATAGTCAACCTTTCTGATGGGATAAGTAAAAAACAAACAAAAAACAAAAAAACATCACATATCATAGTCAACCTTTCTGATGGGCAATTGGCCTGCTTCTCCTAAAGCTAAGTGGTTAAATGTATAAATCCTCGGCATTGGGCACCGGTACAACTAAAAGATCTAACTGATTGAAAGGAAGCACGCCAATTATATCCCATGATTACTTACACTGGCGACGCCACCCTGATGTTGAGTATTAATAAATGCTTAGGATATTAATAATGCTGTCAACATCAAGATAGGGAGAGAGCCAGAGAGTGAGCGAGAGCCAGGATCTGAGTGGGTAACCGGATCTAGGGCAGCAGTTATGGAAAAATTATTAAATTGTACAAAATGTTAAGAGAGAGAGAGAGAGAGAGAGAGAGCAGGGGCGGGGGCGAGGGAGCAAGAAAGCGAGCTGGAGAGGGGTTGGGTATGAAAGATGTTAGAGGAAAACAAATAACTAAAATGATAAAAAGCGATCTGAAGTTATAGATAACCAAAAAAATAATAGCAATGAGGCGGTTAAGGCGGGACATCTTGATCTATTTCATCTAAGGTTGAGTTGGTGGAGAAAATATCCGCAAGAAGGTTAGCTTTACCTCGTGGGCCACTTACAAGATTGCCAGTCGGAGATTTTAATGGTGGAATGGATGAAGCAGTAGTGAAGTTGGATTTGAATGAGTTAAGAGTAGACCAAAATATTAGGTTATCATTTGGATTATTTAGAAGTTTATTTGCCTGCTTGTGGAGAAAGTTTGATTTAGTTAGGTTAATACAGTTTGGGCATGATTTCTGATGTTTCTAAAGTAATTAAAGGCTTCATGTGTTTTTGATCTTGTGTATGCATTGTAGGCTATTGCTTTTTGTTCAGTTACTCTAGCACAATTATGGTCAAACCATTTAGGTGAATTAGATCTTTTACTGTACTTTTGATGAGGAATAAAAGTTTCCATTCCAAATTTTACAAAATCTTGTATGTGGCTCAAGGTGGTGTGTGCATCATTAGAAAAGAAAGAGGTCCAGGGAATATCAATACAGAAACCTTGAAGACCCTCCCAGTCTGCCCTATCGTAATGCCATGTAGTCACCAAAACAGGTTCAGAGTGGGAAGGTGTGGTTGGTGATAGACAGGTGGCCTGTATCAGACAGTGATCAGAAGATCCAAGCGGGGACCTCACTGTAACATCATAATTTTCTGAATTGGTTGTTAAAAATAAGTCCAGTAGGTGGGAATTAGGATTAGGATTATCTGGTACACGGGTGGGTTGGTTGACTAGTTGAGTGAGATTAAATGAGTCTGCAAATAGCTCACATTGAAGACCAGCATCATCAGTCCTGGCTGAATGAGTGAGCCATTCAACATTATGGACATTAAAATCACCCAACACAGTGATTTCAGAAGAAGCATTTAAGTTGAGGACACTGAGTTGTGAGGACAGAGAATCAAAAAGACTTTGCTCTGGAGGAGTGTTTGGGGAACGGTAGATGCAACACATGTATTTAAATTTACCAGCAGAAATTAATTTGTATATAGAATAATCAAAATAGGGACAATTGAAAAAATTCCTCCAGGGCAATTTCAGATTTTGCGAAGCAACATACACCTCCTTTAGGTCTGAAATTTTGGAGCAGTTGATAACCTGGAAAATTAAATCTAGACGTGTCAGATGTGGATGTTACTTGAGTCTCTGTCAAAAAAAGGAGAGTAGGGGATTCTGCTTGAAGAAATTGATGTACAGAATTGATGTTAGAGTGAAGTCCCCTTATATTGCTAAAGAAAAAGCTGCACCGACGAGCAGCTTTGGGACGTTGCAATGCTCTTGAGTTTAGTTAGGTTAAGTTTAGTTAGGTTAGGCTAGGCTTTATTAACTTGAGATAAGTTTGGTCAGGATAGGTTAGGGTAGATGATGTTGTCTATATTACCCGAAGGTGGTCTATTATAATGATGATAATAATAATAATCCCAAGTGCCGAGTGAGATAGTGTCAAACCTTTTGGGTTGTTTGTCAGTACCTTCCTCACAGTATCTGTCCACCGACCTTCAATCCATAACAGTTCACAAAATATTGTTACAATTTTCTCAGGAATTAAGGGATTTTATTTTATTTTTTTTTGTATTAGCTGACATACTACATTTTGTTTATTGGAGATAATGTAGTAGAATAAAGTTGCTCTCTTTCTTTCTTTTTCCTCTCTTTTACTCTATTTTGCTGCCTCAACTATCAAAGAAGAAGGATTTATATATTTTATTAGGCTTTGATTAAATAGAATGTATATCCAAACTATGTATCCTCTACCAGTATTCTACACATTATAATTTATTATGGGTATGGAGGTATTCGACAACAAAGAGAAGAGAATATCACCAGTGGCGCCAAAATGGCCGAGGTTGGCCGATCTTTGTTACTATACGAGCTCAACACTTTGCAGATTGTGACGAATGTTGACAGTTTATTCTGGCTATCATCAGACGATTTGATAAGCTTAAGAAGGATCTGTGAAAATAATAAGGGTAAAGACTATCTCAACTAACCCTCTGATTTACATATACTCTTCTTAATCTGAATTAAATCGTTTAATAATAGCCGAAAACACGAACGAAAATACGTATTCTATCATGAAAGGGTTAAGCTGTTTCATGTGTGTCCATCCTTATATGTAAGAAATTAAAATTAAAATGCTTATTATGATTAATAGAGTTAAATCACACCGTGCACTGCAAAACAAGGTAGTGTCTTGGAGAGTGGGGCACGAAATGGAGAGGGACAAAACTTGGAGGGACAATTTATAGGGAGGAGGGAATTGGGGGAAAAAAATAGTCTCTTATTTTCAACCTGATAGCCTACTTCCTGTTACATTTCCACCTGATAGCCTACTTCCTGTTACATTTCCACCTGATAGCCTACTTCCTGTTACATTTCCACCTGATAGCCTACTTCCTGTTACATTTCCACCTGATAGCCTACTTCCTGTTACATTTCCACCTGATAGCCTACTTCCTGTTACATTTCCACCTGATAGCCTACTTCCTGTTACATTTCCACCTGATAGCCTACTTCCTGTTACATTTCCACCTGATAGCCTACTTCCTGTTACATTTCAACCTGATAGCCTACTTCCTGTTACATTTCAACCTGATAGCCTACTTCCTGTTACATTTCAACCTGATAGCCTACTTCCTGTTACATTTCAACCTGATAGCCTACTTCCTGTTACATTTCAACCTGATAGCCTACTTCCTGTTACATTTCTTCCCCCTATTCCCTTTGCTTGTCTTCCATTTACTTTATTCCCCTATATTCTTTATTCTATTATATTCTATTTTATTGAGGGTGAGGTATGGGTTGGGGGGCTTCTTCCTGTTCTATTGCCTCCCCTTGTTGCCCCACCTGGCTACCCTGCTTTGTCTTTTGTTTATTATATTTCCCTCTATTCTTTATTTTATTGTATATGTATTTGTTAGGGGGAGGGGGGGGGGACCTACTTCCTGTTCCATTCCCCCCCCCCCCTTATTCCCGCGCTTGGCTGCCTTCCTTAGATTCTGTTTATGTTATTTTCGTATATTCTATATTTTATTTGTTTGTTTTTTGGTAATTATATATTTATTTCTAGTAATATTTGTTGTTGAGGGGGAGGGGGAAATCGAGTCTATATATTTGTTCTCTATTCCTGCGCCTGGCCGCCCTTCCTGTCTTTTGTTGACATTGTTCCCCTTCATTTGGATGTTTTTATTACTTCATAAATTTATTTAGTTATTATTACTTTTGTTCAAGAGGGCGTGGGGGGGGGGGGGTCAGGATGTTTCTTTAGTTCCCTATATTCTTTAATTGTATAATTAAAAATTTAATTTAATTAATTATTATTATTTATGTATATACTGTACATATACTGTATATATACAGCATAGGCTATACAGTATATACATATACATATATATATATATATATATATATATATATATATATATATATATATATATATATATAGATATATATTAATTATTATATAAATATATATATATTATATATATATATATATATATATATATATATATATATATATATATATAATTATATATATATATAATATATATACACGTGCCTTCTGCGTGTCGTAAGAGGCGACTAAAGAGGTTGGGTCGGTGGGCTTGCGCCCCCCACCCGGAAAAAATATCGAAGCAAGGAAAAACGAACGAACAGCCTCGGATGCGGACGGAACCAACGTTGACGAACCACGACCGACCAAGGACATGCCTTCGGACATTCTGAGAATGGCTACGTGGAATGTTAGTGGCATGAATGATGGCACAAAAGAGAGAGAGGTTCTGGAAGTGTTAGTGAATGCCAGGCTGGATGTATGTGGAATGACAGAGACCAAATGGAAAGGTTCAGATTTGAGAGAGTGGGAGTGTGGAATGGGTGTGTGTGCTGGAGTGAGTGAAGGAACAGCGAGAGAAGGTGCATGTTTGTTTGTAAGTAGCAAATGGAAGGAATGTGTAAGAGAGTATGGGTCTGTGGGTTCAAGGATTGTGTGGGTGAGAATGAAAGTAGGAATACAAACGTGGGTGATTGTATGCGTGTATGCCCCGACAGAGGATATACTTGAAAGAAAGAAAGAGGAGTTCTGGATGAATGTGGAGGCGTGCCTGGAGAAGTTTGACAAGAACGAAAGAATATTTCTGATTGGGGATATGAATGGTAAGGTGGGTGATAGGAAAGTTGAGGGAGTGGTGGGAGGGTGGGGGGTACCATCAGAGGTGAATGGGAATGGTAGTGCACTTGTGGACGTATGTGTGGGGAGGAGGCTGTGGATAGCCAACACCTTCTTCCGACACAGAATGATCCACAGGTACACGTGGAAACGGATGTTGACGATGAAGGATAAGACAGTGGTGGAACGAAAGTCATTGATTGATTATGTATGTGTGGATGAACGAATGAAGAAATCTGTGATGGATGCTAGGGTGTATAGGGGTATTGGAGGGGTCTGTCTGATCATTATGTAGTGGTAGCTACGGTTAGGATACAAAAGAAGTGGGTGAGGAGAGCGGGAGGGAGGCGAGAGGAGGGTGGAATGGTGAGGAGGGTGGAGAGGTTGCAGGAGGAGGAAATCAGGGAGGAGTACAGGAGAGCAGTGGAAAGACGACTAGGTGGGTTCGACCTGGAAGTTATGGAGGAAGTGGAGGAGATGAGCAAGGTGTTTAAGGATGAGATCTGTGCAGCATGTGAGGAGGTGTGTGGAGTGAGGAGAAGAGGGAGGGGAGTGAAAGGTACAGCATGGTGGACAGAAGAGGTACGAATAGCTGTGGAAGAAAAGAAGAAAGCATATAGCGAGTGGTTGGGTAGCAGAGGGAATGAAGATTCCGAGAGACAGAAACGAGCGAGGTACGTGGAGAGTAAGAGGGTGGTGAAGAGAGTAGTGAAGGAAAGTAAGAGAAGAGTAGATGAGGAATTTGGAAGGAATCTGAGTGTAAAATGGAGGGAGAGTAAGAAACTGTTCTGGAAAGAAGTCAAGAAAGTTAGGGAAGGTAGCAAGGGAAACAGTAAGGGTGTGTGAAAGATAAGAATGGGAGAATGCTAGCCGAGAAGCAAGAGAGAGTCGAAAGATGGAGGGAGTACTTCAGTGAGTTGCTAAATGAAAGGAATGAAGAGCCAGCAAACATAGCTGGATATGGTATGGGAGGGAGAAGAAGAGAAGTAGTGGAGGAGGAGGTGGGGATCAGGAGGTCAGAAGTGTGGAAGCCATGAAAAGAGTGAAGTTGGGGAAAGCACCAGGAACAGATGGAGTGTGTGGGGAAATGTTGAGGTATGGTGGTGAGATAGTGATAGAATGGGTATGGAAAATGTGCAAACTAGCATGGGAGAAGGGGAGTGCACCCGATGACTGGAAGACTGGCATAATATCCCCCTATATAAGGGCAAAGGGGAAAGAGGAGTGTGTGGTAACCACCGAGGAATATGTCTTCTAAGCGTAGTAGGGAAGGTATACAGTAGGGTAGTGATTGAGAGAGTGAGAGTGAGAACGGAGAAATGGATAGGCGACGAGCAGGGAGGTTTTAGGAAGGGAAGAGGATGTGTAGATCAGATTTTTACCCTGAATTGTGTTGTGGAGAAGTATCTGGAGAAGAAACAAAAGGTGTATGTTGCCTTTATGGACTTGGAGAAGGCCTATGACAGAGTGGATAGAGAAGGTTTGTGGAAAGTACTTAGAATATACGGAGTAGAGGGCAAGTTGCTGAAAGCAGTGAAGAGCATGTATGAGGGTGCAAAGGCGGCAGTACGTGTGGAGAGTGAGCAGAGCGAGTTCTTTGACCTGAATGTTGGTTTGAAACAGGGGTGTGTGTGATGTCCCCGTGGTTGTTTACTGTATATATGGATGGAGTTATGAAAGAAATACTATCAAGAGCAGTGGATGTTGGTGTATCGCTGAAAAGGGAGGGAATTGAGTGGAAGCTACCTATACTGCTGTTTGCGGATGATACAGTTCTGATGATGATAATGAATGGGAGTTGCAGGGTCTGGTAAATGAGTTTGGAACAGTGTGCGAAAAACGGAATTTGAAGGTAAATACGGGGAAGAGCAAGGTTATGGTCTTCGAAAGGGGTGAAGTCACAGAGTGTGAGGTGAAGCTGAACGGTCAGGCTATGGAGATCGTCAACTCTTTTAAGTATCTGGGCAGTGTGTTGAGTAAAGATGGGACTATGGATGAAGAGGTGCGGGAGAGGGTACAACAGGGGAAGAGGGTTGTAGGAACGCTAAAAGCAGTAACAAAAAATAGGGTGGTCAGTATGGAAGTGAAGAAGTCCTTGCATGACAGTGTGGTAATCCCGACACTGACTTACGGAAGCGAAGCATGGACGTTGGTTGAGAGACTCAGACCAAGAGTGAGAGCAGTGGAAATGAATTACTTAAGGAGTGCGTGCGGAGTTACATGGAGGGATAGACAGACTAATGAGGAAGTAAGAAGGAGGTGTGGTGTGGAGGTAGATGTGCTGGAAAGTGTGAAAAGGAACAACTTGAGATGGTTCGGCCATATGGAACGTATGGAAAGCGAGAGAATGACTAAGAGGGTGTATGAGAGCGAGGTGGAGGGACAGAGGGGGAGAGGTAGACCGAATATGAGGTGGAAGGATGGAGTGAGGAAGTACATGAACGAAGGTGGTGCTGGTTGGGGGGAGGGGCGTCGACTGACTGGGGACAGAGGTGCATGGGGGCGGTTCGTTCGTGGCCACCCCTTCGGGGATCGCGGCGTCAGGCAATAGATAGATAGATAGATATATATATATATATATATATATATATATATATATATATATATACGGTATATACAGTACACTGTATATACTGAAAATTCCATTAACAATTCCATTAAGATAATGTCTTTCAATGCCTGCTCTATTAGATATAAGATCAATGAATTACGGTGTCTCATATTAACTGAACAAACTAATATTATAAGCATCACCGAAACTCATCTTGATTTAAATAATAAAGATCTTATATCCGAATACAATATCAATTGCTACACATTTATTCATAAATACCGTGCACATGGAAAGAAAGAAGGAGTTGTAGACATGTATAAACAGTATCATCTACGTTGATGCCAGAAGAAATCACCCTCCTCCCTCGTAATCTAGAAATAGTGTGTGCCCGAATTAATATCAATAAAACGAAGATTCATATCACAATAGCATACAGGCCCCCTAGCTACAAAGATAGTGACAATGTCATATCACAATAGCATACAGGCCCCCTAGCTACAAAGATAGTGACAATGTCATATCACAATAGCATACAGGCCCCCTAGCTACAAAGATAGTGACAATGTCATATCACAATAGCATACAGGCCCCCTAGCTACAAAGATAGTGACAATGTCATATCACAATAGCATACAGGCCCCCTAGCTACAAAGATAGTGACAATGTCATATCACAATAGCATACAGGCCCCCTAGCTACAAAGATAGTGACAATGTCATATCACAATAGCATACAGGCCCCCTAGCTACAAAGATAGTGACAATGTCATATTTTACGATACGCTAAATAAAACTCTTTCGGATATATGTATTATATTGTCACTAATATAGAATGGAATTTTGTCACCTGAAATAACGCTAGTTCAATCTAAATGATAGATTTCATAGAATGTAATTTCCTATATCAGTGAGTAAAGGAAGGAACGCGTGAAAATAATATGCTTGACCTTGTCATAACTACCTATGACAATTTGGTTACTAATTTAGAAGTAGGTGAACATCTGTCAAATTTCGACCATATAATCATTAGGTTCGAAGTTAATTGCAGCTATACTATTGAGAAAAAGGAAATCCTGGTACCAGATTTAAGAAAAATGCTGATTTTGACAAACATAGACAAGCACTGTATAACACACACTCACGACTAGATATATATAGGCTAACGAAATAAATGAGATGTGGGAACAGTTTAAGAACATGTTTATGATGGCACAGACAAAATATGTACCAACAAAAGTTAAACAAACGAGTGAAATTAAAAGAACACCATTGTTCAACAGTGAAATCCGTAATGCAATAATAAATAGACAGAACATGCTCGAGCCTAAAACAAATGACTATTCTAATGTCCAAGTAAAGGTATTATACAAGCTTGCTAGAAGAAATGTTAAGGAACTGATTAGATCCGTGAGTATGAAGTATCTATAGCCAGAAATAGCACGGACAACCCAAAGCATTTTTATAGCTACGTAAATAATAACAGAGAAATAATAAGCGGAATAGGCCCATTAATTAGAGATGATCAAATAGTGACAGCCGACATAGATATTGCAAATACACTTAGCGAATATATGTGTTCTGTTTTAACAAACGAAGTAAAGAATAATACAAAACATAGGGCAGTAACAACACATGAAATAGGAAGCCTTAACTATCAGTGCAAGTGAAGTTTTATGTAAATACAATAAATACAATATCAACAAGACTCCGGGGCCCTATAATTTCCATAATACGATAGTAAAACAAGTAACAGAAGAAATATGCGAATCCTCGACCATTATCTTAACTCACCACTACAGCAGGATTGCGTCCCCAATGATTGGAAAACAGCCAACATCACACCCATTCACAAAAAGGGTGATCGAGCCAAAGCTAGTAATTACAGACCTACAGTATAAGCTTAACGTCAGTAATAGGAAACATTCTTGAAACAATTTTAAGAGATAAGATAGTTGAGTATCTTGAATCTAATGAATTAATAAGAAACAGCCAGCACGGATTTATGACCAGAAAATCGTGCCTAACAAACCTCCTCGAATTTTATAATAAATTGTTTACTCTTAATGACTCAACTAAGGCGCTTGACATAGTCTACCTAGATTTTCAAAAGGCATTTGACAAAGTATCTCACAATAAATTATTAGATAAATTAGAAATGCTCGGAATAAAGGGTGATATATATCAATGGATTAAAAGCTGGCTTGCAAACAGAACGCATTTGTTTTTTTATTAATGGTGTAGAATCAGATTGGGTGCCTGTTACCAGCTGTGTGCCTCAAGGATCAGTCCTTGGTCCGATTTTATTTATCATATACTGTATATAATTGATATTGATGTAGGTCTGAATAATTTTATCTCCAAATTTGCTGACGATACAAAGATAGAGAACATAGTCTTGAATGAGGAAGACAGATATAGCCTACGATCCGACTTAAGCAAAATAGTGGATTGGTCAGAAAAGTGACAAATACCCTTTAATGTTGACAAATGTAAAATGTTACACGTTGGTTCAAAAAACAAGAAGTATGAATATCAAATGAAAGGCCAACCAATAATAGCAAAGTCTAAGGTTAAAGAACTCGGGGTTCTATTATCAGAACACTTAAAATCCTCAGAGCAATGACGTGCGGCTGCGGCAAATAAAGCTAACCAAGCCTTGGGATTTATCAAAAGAAATTTTACCTATAAAAACGAAAACATTATTTTGCCGTTATTCAAAAGCATTGTTAGACCCCATCTTGAATATGATGTTCAGTTCTGGTCCCCGTATCTCAAGAACGACATTAAAAAACTCGAATCTGTGCAGCGTAGAGCAACTAAACTAATTCCCTTTCTGAAAAACAAGCCATATTATGAAAGATTAAAGAAATTAAAATTGTTCTCGCTAAAAAAAAGGAGGTTGCGAGGCCAACTTATCGATTTTTTTAAGATACTTAAGGGCTTTGACATAGTAGATATCAGTGCACTGTTCACAATTAATAATGATGCTGCAACCCGAGGTAATGGAATTAAATTAATTAGAAAAAAGGCATCCTTAGATGGGAAACAACATTTCTTCTCATACAATGTGGTTAAAGAGTGAAATAGTTTACCAAGGGAGGTGGTCGAGAGTAATTCTATTGATACGTCTAAGAAAAGACTGGATGATCATCTAATGAAGATTGGATTAATATGAATTAATCAGTAGGCATGTGTATATAATATATACAAGCTTTCCTTGTGGGCATTTCCTGACCCATAAGGTTACACTTCATCCTATTTTCCGGTACGGCTTTTTTGCCGGAGGGAGCGGAGGGTGGGGAGAGTGCCTTTACTTTACTGTCCTATACTTCCACTATAAACTGTGCCTGTCTGGTAGTATTAAGGCAGGACCACCTAGTTGGGACCCCAAGGTCTGTGTGGTCTGAGTATCTGTGTAACTATGTGTAACTCTGTGTAACTCTCTCTCTCTCTCTCTCTCTCTCATAATTTCCCTCTATTCTCCCTCGTAAAATATGTCGGTGTTCTTTCTCAATACGTAAATACTGTCTTTTGCTACGATATTCGCCTCTCATCACTACTGTATTTCTTCTCCACCAGATTATATACGAATACTTCCTCTCTTTCCCTCACGTCTGTTCTCTTGGATAGCATTGTTTTGTTTATAGAATCTAATTAGTTCTTTTATTCCGAATGTCCTACAACTTGCAAGCCACGTTTTTCAGTCTGCATGCCGATTGTTTGACATATTGAATACAAAAATGTAATTGGAGAGCTTGCTAGGTGGGGATATATATATATATATATATATATACCGGTATATATATACCTCTATATATATATATATATATTATATATATATATATATAATATTATATATATATATATATATATATATTTCTTATATATATATATATATATATATATATATAATTATGTAATTATGATAATATAAATTTATATAATATAAAGTTAGTTTATTCTATATATATTTACTATATTTATTTATTTATTAGTGGTAGGTTTCATATAATTATATTTTCGACATACACCGATCCAAAGTGTACCTCTTTTATCATGCTTCATATTTGGTACTTTTTGTTTATTGTTTTTTCTGGTTTTGAAGTCCTTCATGTTTGTTTATTGATAAACATTTGAATAGTCTCATTCTCAGTCGGAGGGTTTCAAGTTCATCTCAATAGTTTTGAGGGGTAGATTGACCAATTCGTACGCATTGTTCCAATTAATACGAGTATAACTTATATTTACCCACAATAAAATTAACAAAGTCATATTTATGAATGTAATTATTATAATGTCACATACCCAAACATTAGGGGAGGTGTGGTGGAGTGGTCATGCCACTGGACTGGCAATCCAAGGGTCCCGGGTTTGAATTCCGATGTATCAAGGGGAAGATATTATTGGGAATTAATTTTTGCTGTACCTAGTATCAGTGCATAACCACAAAGCCCACCGAAACGCCCCCCAAAATGCCCTCATTGTTCCCTGATTAAATAGCAGTGTATGCATATTCCCATATTCAAAATATGCTGCAGGGGGGCAATGCCTAGTGAGTTAATTGCTCAATAGGTGGCGTTCTGAGAGTGAGGGTCCGAGTCTAGGAAATGAGACAGTGAAGCATAAAGGCGAAGCAGCCTCAGAAGTGGGACTGCTTCGAGCCTGAGTGGGCAACCAAGAGCCGCGCGTCTGTGATGGCAGGTTGGCGAGGGCTGGTTGTAGCTCGTGCTTCACTTGTCTCACTTCCTAGGCTGGAACAAGATCTCACGGGTTTCACCGTGTTGAGCGGTGAATTTGCAGGCTCTCAGCCTATACCCGAGAGGGAATAGTTGGAATATAGAAAAAAAACAAAAAAAAACAATTGTTTTATATATATATATATATATATATATATATATATATATACAGTTTATATATATACCGGTATATATATATACCTGTATATATATATATACCTGTATATATATATATATATATATATATATATATACAATATACATATATATATATATATATTTTTTTTTTTTATGGCGGCCCTCTCCTCTTTCAATTATTTTTTCTCAGTCACTCGTGTGTTCTTTTTGTTTATCCATCCCCTAGTCGTAATATTCCTTATCTGTGTTCACATCGGTTTTTATTAGACATGTTGCCTCCTTTTTACATATACTGTATATACTGAATGTTATAGTCAGACTGTGAAACGAGTCATTTTGTGCAATTACTAAATATATTAGTTACGGTAGTTTGTGAAAAGACTAATTGGTCACTAACCTAACTGGGTTAGCTTAGGTAAAGTTAGGTCAGGAAAGGTAAGTCAGGTTAGGTTCGGTTAGGTTAGGTAGGTAGGTAAGACAACCCCAAAAGTTTCCTTCAAGCTCGTGATAGGACAAAGCTGATTAAGGTGTGTGATTGTGTGAACAATTTGCTTCACTTCATTACGATAGATAGAGATCAATATAACCTAACCTAACCTAATTTTTTTTTTTTTTTTTTCTATATTCCAACTACTCCCTCTCGGGCATAGGCTGAGAGCCTGTACATTCCACCGCCCGTGAGGTCTTGTTCCAGTCTGGGGAGTGAGACATGTGAAGCATCCATCTCTGAAGCGGCTGGTTGCTTCGTTCAAGTGCTTCACCGTCTCACCCTCCAGACTCAGACCCTCACTCTCAGAACGCCACCTATTGAGCAGTGAACTCACTAGGCATTGTCCCCGTGTAACATATTTTGAATATGGGAATATTCATACAGTGTTATTTAATCAGGGAACAATGAGGGTATTTTTTTGGCATTTCGGTGGGCTTTGTGGTAATGCACTGATACTAGGTACTGCACAAATTCAATCCCAATAATATCTTCCCATTGACATATCGGGATTTGAACCCGGGTCCATTGGATTACCAATGCAGTTAGGTTAGTAACCAGTCATTTCACAGACTGACTATACAATATTTAGTAATTTCACGAAATAACTCATTTCACAGTCTGTAGTAGCATACAGTATAATTATATGTCCCCCCACCCCCACCCCCACACACACACACACATACACACACACATACACACACTCTGACTCTCCGAGTTGTTTTTTATACCCCTCATGGTTATTGTACAGGAGTAATACCACGAACCATTACACTTTCTACCGCTTGTGTTCCAACCTTCTACTGTATAGCGCCATCACCACCTCCTTAACCCTTTCTCTGCGGGCTTATTTACGCTATTTATTGCATATTCAGCCTCTTGTGAATGATTAATCAAGCATCTGCATTAAATTAACTGTATTTTGCCGAAAACTAGGCGAAAATAGCTTCAAAATGAGACCAGAACGAACTTCGTAGGTGGCGGGGTTCACCCGCAGCGTTGCCATAGACATTCGGGAAAACTCGCTAATTATTAGCTCTCGCTCGCTCGGCAACACTGTTGTGAGACAGCCGCGCGAGACACAGTCTCCCTCAGTGACCGGCTGGCTGCTCTGAGGGTCGGAGGGAGGTCCCTCACGCTCCCGCCCACTGACACTCGATTTCTACGGCCTTTACAGGCTTTTAAAGCCTGGAAATTGCTGTAAATTGCCTATGCGTTCCAGAACGTCACCCGCAGGGAAAGGGTTAAGGGGGTAAGCGTTATCTTTTTGTTCATAATTATATTATATACTAGGAGGGGTACCCGGCGTTGCGCGGGTTTAAATACTACTACCATAATCACCATCATCAATCACTGCTACCACAATCATCACAATACTACTACTACCATAATCACCGGCCTCGACCTCCCTGTGCCTCATTAAACGGCGACCTCGATTTCGGCCACTAAATGACCTCCGATTTTGGATCTGACCTCATCTGTACCTCCATTTTGGGAAGCTGCGAACAACTTTCGTTCCATACACCTTTTCGATCTGAGGCCTCCTTCTGCCCCAAACGACAATTCTTTTCGCATTTTTTTCGCTCCCGTATACTACATAAGTTCTGCCGAAAATGTTATTAAACAAAAGTGTCTCTGATATCCACTAAACTCGCCTAAAACCATCTCCAAAGCCTGGGCTATCCAACGGTGCCCCACATTCCCACCTGGCACCAAAACTGTGGGAGGAGTTTAGTAACAAAGGTCGGGTAACTGACAAACAGAAAAACATTGACCTTCATTTATTAAGATATTTATTGACTAAATATTTTAATTACCTCCAAAGACCTCCATCAAGCTTTAAACAATTGCCCCAAAGATAATAGTTTACACTTTTCGGTCGAAAAGTACTCCGGCCGAAGACCAGTTCCTCTAAAATTAATGGCTCGCTATCGCTCGCCTAGAATAAATTGACACCTAAATGGTACAAAAGGTCTTAAAATCGCCAAACTAGTCGGGCTACACATAAGGGAGAATGGGTTCCAGAAAACAAAACTAACTCCCCCTTAAGGTGAGGATGGTTGTTTTCGATCACCCTTGTTTATTCCGTCTTAGTTTTTGCGGTTCTTAAGCGTTTCTGCTCATTAGTTTGGCAATTATAAGACGTTTTGCCCTATCCAGGTGTCGATTTTTTCTGGGCGAGCGAGAGTGAACCTGTAATATAGTAGAAACCCGCTTTTTCTATCCCGGATCGACACTTAATTGAGGATGAGCGCCGTGGTAACCCTAGCCTGACCTTGTGAGTACCGAAAAGTGATGTTCAAACCGTTCAGTACCAGTACCGTCCTTTTAACTTTACTCCCGCTACTATTAGACTATTCTTTAACAGGCTTTAGACTATTTCACTTAACCATTTTTGCTACCCCTGAACCCTCTTAAACTGCACACAATCGTCTATATATTGCTAGAATAATATTTAAAAAGACGTCGCCGGTACAAAAGGGGATAAAGTGAATAGACCTGCACTTCAGCTTACCCCCCCCCCCCCACCCACCCACACACCTTCAATACTAATAAGTCATGTCTCCGCTGTCATTACGTTTGGCTAGCTCTGTGATGTATTAATGTTTGTCAGACGCTGAATAGGGTGGGTAAGTGTAGGGACATGTTTGCATATCTCACTCGATATGAGGATATCCTGTTTAGATACTGCTGATACAAATTTTACTTGGTGCAGAGACTTCACCTATTAGGCCGACTGTACTGTCATTTATACATGTTTTTCTTTATACAACTTTTTTGTTTTTGTCTATGTGAGTGAGGGAGAAAAAAAACAGAACTGCCTGTAGCGAGTACTTCCCCCATAGTTGAAAGAGTGACAGGGCCAAAATCAAGGGACATTCGAGCCAAAATGCCTGGACACATAGAGTTTGAAGCAATTTAAGTCATAAAAAGAGGGAAAGGCTGAGTCTGGGAGAGAGTTGTTGTTGTTGTTGTTGTTCCCCAAGCTGCCTGGCCGAACAGCCCCAAGGCCCCGAGCAAGGCCAAGGCCAAGGCCATAACCGAGCACCCCCATAGAACCCTCTCTGCCGACCATAATAAAGCTTGGGTGACCGAAGCCACTCAATGGAGGGGAGCTGGGGAGGGTGCGGAAACGCCCGGGAAACCAAAGCCCCACCCAGGGCCCTGTGTCCCTCAGCAACTATGAAGAGAAAGTTGAGGGGTAAAGGAAAAATGTGACGCTTTGGCTTCCAATCTTGGTCGATTGGGAGGTCAATCCACGGAAGAGACGCCGTCACTTGAGATCTAGAAAATATATAAGTAGCAGGAACAGTCAGAGTAAGCTATGGGTATGGCAGAGATCGCTCAGTTCTCACTCTGATAGACAAGCCCATCACCAGTCTGGGAGACTGAGTTTCACAACTTTTGTGGAACTCTCTGGGAGAGAGTTCCAGAGCTTAATTTTTGGATAGAAGAAAGACTGAGAGTAACGTTTCACTCTTGGGTTGGAGAATTGCACAGAGTAGGGGTGGGATTATTTTGCAAGACGGGGACCACGAACCCTACGTAGAGGAGTTGGTATACACTGGGAGAGCTCTGAAGAACACTGATTATTGTAGTAGTGATAGAATAGCGAGAGAGATGAAACATTGCGGCGAAGAGAGAGTGATTTCAGAGAGTTGGTGAGTGGATGGGAATTAATGATACAAAGGCCTTCCTTTCTACCTTATCTATGAGTGCGGTGTGAGAGGATCCTCCCCACACATGTGAACAATACTCAATACAAGTGGAAGCTAGCCAACGTAACACCGATATTTAAAAAAGGCAGCAAATCCCTACCCAGTAACTATCGTCCAATTAGCTTAACCTCAGTTGTATGTAAAATGCTAGAAACGGTCATAAGAGACAGACTCGTAAATCACTTAGAGGAAAATAACATACTTAAAGATACTCAACACGGCTTTCGTAAAAAACGTTCCTGTTTAACAAACCTCTTAGACTTCTTCCACGATATCCTCAACCTCTACGATGAGAGTAAAGCTGTAGATATTATATACCTTGATTTTCAAAAGGCCTTTGACAAAGTTCCCCACAAACGTTTACTGCTAAAACTAAAAGCAAATGGAATACAAGACGGTGTGTTGAAATGGATAGACAATTGGCTCAGCGACAGAAAGCAAAGAGTAGTCATAAATGGTAAGGCATCTAAATGGACCAATGTAAGTAGCGGGGTACCCCAGGGATCGGTACTAGGACCAATTCTCTTTCTAATTTACATCAACGACATAGATGAGGTTCTCACCTGTACAATCTCAAAATTTGCTGACGATTCAAAAATTGCAAATAGCATACTCTCAAAAGAACAAGTTGACGATATGCAACACAATCTAGATAAATTGTTATGTTGGGCCCAAATTTGGCAAATGAGTTTCAATGCGGATAAATGTAAGGTACTACATATCGGATACCTAAATGAGAAAGCAAACTATTCGATGAATGGCACTCAGCTTAAGAATGTAAACAGAGAAACCGATCTGGGAGTAACAATATCGAGTAACCTAAAACCGAGTCAACAATGTTCAGAAGTTATTAAGAAGGCAAACAAAATAATTGGCTTTATAGGCAGGTCATTTGAGCATAAATCCAAAGAAGTTATCCTAACCCTTTACAATTCCTTAGTCCGCCCTCTTCTGGAATACTGCGTTCAATCCTGGTGCCCTTATTACCAAAAAGATATAAACAAGCTAGAACGAGTTCAACGTAGAGTTACCAAAATGATACCTAGCCTAAAGAACAAGCCATACGAAGAGCATCTTAGAGAATTAAATCTATTTCCTTTAAACCAGCGCAGATTAAGAGGTGACTTAATTCAAGTGCTCAAAATCATCAAAGGCATCGACAATATGAACTGTAGTAAGTACTTCACTATCGACCAATCTAATTACACGCAGGGAAACGGTTGCAAAATTATTGGTAAATCTTTTAACTCACACGAATCTAAGAATTTCTTCTTCAATCGAGTTGTCAACTTGTGGAATGGGCTTCCCCGAGACGTTATAGACTGCAGCACCGTTGATTCATTTAAACTCCGCCTAGACAAATATCTCGCATCAAACCCGCGACTGACTGCGTTTGTAAATGAATAACTTTATTTTATCCTCCCCTCAGTTACTAACCCATCTGTCCCCTACTAACTTCCTAATCCTGCCACGGACATTAGTTCCCTTTCCAATGTTCCCTTACCCACTCTAAACCACTGTTTGGACCCTTGATCCTCAGTGTTTTGGAGGGCAAGCAGCCTAGAAGGGTCACTAGATATGTTGTTGCTTGATTTCCTTTGTACTCCTTTGTACTCCTTTGTACTCCTTTGTACTCCTTTGTACAAGGATGCACTGTGCCCCTACACAGAGCAAGAAGCTGTGCAGGGGTAAAAAAAACCTTGAGGCGATTAAGCACACCCAGCTTCTGGGAGGCTGCCTTAGTAAGACTGGTAATATGGTCCTTCCAAGTGAGAGCAGAAGAATAAGAGACACCGCGAATATTGAGAGAAGATGAAGGATTGATTTTGGTATTGTTGAAGTATATGGGATAGTCCACTGCCTCTGGGAGTTCCGGACGGGTAGTGCGATGGAGAAATTGGGTTTTGGAAGCATTAAAGTCAACAAGGTTTTCTCTGCCCCAATTGGAAATAGTAGTTAGATCAGAAGATAGGTGTTGTATGGCTTCATTACCTTTGCTTTTGAGGGATTGCTTGCTAGAACGTTCTGGAAAACTATTTGAGTAGTGTAAGGCAGAGAAGTCTGCGTATGAATGGATAGGACTGGATGTACAGTTGAGAAGATCATTTATGAAAATTAGAAGGATAATAGGAGATAGGACAGAGCTTTGAGGAACACTAAAGTTGATAGGTTGAGGAAGTGAGCAATGGCCGTCTGCAGCGGAACGGCCGGAAAGGAAATTAGAGACAAAGGCACAGATCGAGCGATAGAATCCGAAGGAAGGTAGCTTAGAAATTAAAGATTTGTGCCAGACTCTATCGAAGGCCTTCGATATGTCTAGTGCAATAGAAAATGTCTCACCGAAGTCCCGAAACTAGGATGACCAAGAATTAGTAAGATGTGAAAGAAGATCACTAGTAGAGCAACCCTTAAGGAAGCCATACTGACGATCTGAGAGTAGATTATGAGATTAGAAATGCTTAAGAAATTTGAAAGCAAGAATAGTTTAAAACACTTTAGAGATACAAGAGATGAGAGCAATTGGACGATAGTTGGAGGGTTGAGAGCGGTCACCCTTCTTTGGGACAGGTTGATTGAGAGCAGACTTCCAGCAAGAAGGGGAGACGTTAGAGGAGAGACAGAGACGAAAGAGTTTTCCTAGGCAGGGAGTCCGCATGGAAGCACAGTTTTTTAGTACAACAGGAGGAACACCATCCTGACCGTACACCTTCATAGAATTAAGCCCAGAGAGGGTAGAAAGTACATCTTTAGAAGAGATTAGGATATTAGGCATAATTAGGAGAGAGGGGGCTGGAGAGGGAGGAATAGCTCCAGAATCATCAAAGATGGAGTTTCTAGGGAAAGTTTGATCAAAGAGTTCAGCTTCGTCAGACGAAGAAGTGATGGTTGTGCCATCAGAGTGGAAAAGGAGAGGGAAAGACGATAAAGTAAAATTGTTGGAGAGGTTTTTGGCTAGATGCCAGAAAGGACATTTTTGGCTTGATTCCGGGCAGAAACATAGGAAGAATGAGATTCTTGAGTTTTAAGGTGTTGGTACTGTTTGAATGTTTCCTCCTTATTGTGGACAGCAGTAGAACAAGCATGAGTAAACCAAGATTTGTTTGCATTAGTCTGAGAGAAATAAAATGGAATGTATTCCTCCATGCCCGATAGGATTACCTCAGTACCGCATTCAGCACTCTCCGAGGGTCCCCGGCCACAAAAGCAAAAATCATTCCATGGGAAATCAAAGAAGTACTGTCAGAGAGCCTCCCAGTCGGCAGCACCAAAGTGCCACAAGAGCCGCCGGTTGGGAGGATCGGGTGGCCGTACTGAGAGATAAGACAGGTAACAGATATAAGTTTATGGTCGGATGAACCCAAATGAGAGAAAAGATTGACAGATTAAGAAAACGGGTTAGAAGTCAGAAATAAGTCAAGAATGTTGGGCCGATCTCCGAAGCGATCCGGGATGCGGGTGGGTTGCTGAACCAACTGCTCTAAGTCATTTATGATAGAAAAGATGTAGACTTGTTCATCAGGTTGGTCAGTAGTATGAGAGGAGAGCCATTGGCGGTGGTGAACGTTGAAATGTTCTAAGATGGAGATTTCCGAGAAGGGAGAGATGGATAGAATGTGTTCCACTTTAGAGTTTAGATAGTTAACAAATTTGAGAAAGTCGGTAGAGATAGGGGAAAGATCGACAGCACAGAAATAACTAGTAAGAGAATGACAGGATTGTTTGAGCCATAAAGTTGAGAATTCAGAGGAGTCGAAATCGAGAACACGAGAGCAAGTGAGTTTGCTGTGCACGTATGCACAACATCAACCTTTGGCTTTGAAACTAGGATAGATAAAGTAGGAGGATACAGAGAATGGGCTGCTGGCAGTTGCCTCAGAAACCTGGATTTCAGTGAGAAAAAGATTAGGTTTGTAGCAGGAGAGATGGTGTTCAACTGAGTGAAAATTAGAGGAAAGAAAGCGAATATTGCAAAAGTTGATAGTAAGAGTGACAGGCCATGGCTGAGAACATTTACAGGGGTCGTCAGGGGAATGTTTGGCGGGAATGGGGGCGTTTATCCCCCCCCCCCCCCCCCCCCCCCCCTGGGGACTCAGAGGCTTGGTTTGCGTTTATTATCATTTATTTGTATTTATTCTTTTGTGGAAGGAGGATGTGTGTTGTGCATGTTAAGTATAGTGAAGTAGATAGTAGGAAGAGATGTTTGTGAGAGCAGGCTGGATTATTGTCGTTTGGATTGATTTTTGGATGGAACTTGATTGTCAACAAATTATATATATATATAGTTTTATAGTTCATGCATAGACAATTATGGGTATAGATTCGTTTCTAGATACATACTTCTGTAATTAGAAGTAGGTAAAGCCCCCGATTTTTTTAGAGTGACTGTACATGCCAGGTGGAGGTCAGGATGGTAAAGTGGAGGGGCTAGTACTCTTTTGACCACCCCATCTGTTTGGATCTCTGTCTCACTCACTTCATCTCTCTCTCTCTCATTCTCTTGCTCGCTATCGCTCTCTCTCTCTCTCTCTCTCTCTCTCTCTCTCTCTCTCTCTCTTTCTCTCTCTCTCTCTCACTCACTCACTCCCACTTACTCTCTCTATCTCTCTCTAGCACTGTTCTTAGACTTAGAGAATGAGTGCAAGCCCAAGAAAACTGCACTTTGATGTGATTTTCCTTTCATATCGTACAAAGCCCACATTTCCGCACTACATGTACCCCCCACCACACGCCCCCTTCCTCCTCCACACAAAAGCCCCCCCCCCCCCCCACACACACACACTCACGCACAGTCTCCCAACATTCCTTTCACGCTGGCTTGAACTCATTTACACTCTTACCTTTTCTCTGGCCCTCACCTGTTCTCTCTCTCGTTCTTATTGTTACGCTCTCGCTCTCTTTCTATCTCTCTCACACACTCACTCTCTCTCTCTTCTTACTTAACCTTATACTGATGTTTTCCAACTGACGCGCACATGCATTCCTTTTCGACTCGCACCTACATATTACATTTTTATTTTTTTTGGCAGAAAAATGTCCTGACCGAAGGCCGGGTCCATCGAAATTACAGGCTCGCTATCGCTTGCCAGGATAAAATCGACACTTACATGGCACGAAAGATATTAATATTGACAAAGAAATGGGATGAAAGGTGTACAAATTACCAAACTAATGAGTCGAAAGTCTTAAAATCTGAAAACTAATGGGGCTAAACATGAGGGAGAATATATTAAGGGGGACCAGGGGGACCATTCCCCTTTAAAACGAACTCTATATTGATCGCCGCCTCTGTTGTGTTGTCTATTATTTGTTCATTGAAATATGATATGGCATATGCTAGATTGGGAACTGGTGAACAATATAATGGAAACTAAAACAACATTAATTAATATAAGTAAAAGTAGAAGCAATTGTAATGCAATGATATTGTCGGGAATAGGGTAATGATCCCGACAGTTTTAGGTCCAATAGGACATTTGAATTTGGCGGTATCGTATCGCATGTACGATTTCGGCTGGGTCTTTGTGTATTGTAGTTTATTCTTAAGTATAGGTTAAATATTAACTGTAATGTATAAATATCTACATCAGCTCTAGATGTATCATGAAACCAAGTTATGGGTTATAATTATTATGAGCCGGCAGCCATATGTAATTTCGCGAAGCGATCGGTCGCCGGCCCTTCAGTCTCTCAATCAACACCATACAGCCAACATCTCCCCCCCCCCCCCCCCCGGGCTCTGACTCAACCCACAGTTCACCATGTGCTACAAATACTAATCTATAACAACAGTCCTACATCACCAGTCCTCTAAGCTAAGTTCATTGTATCGATATTGTATTATGTGAACATTCCTACATGTCATGCAATTGAATTAGCCGTGTGTGGGGGACTGGATTACACCCATCGACTACGTCTACGTCGTTGGTAATTATATTATAACTATTTGTTGGGTTATTTCATGTACCAGTGATA
The DNA here is from genome assembly GCA_032716605.1 of Paralithodes platypus. NCBI lineage: Eukaryota > Metazoa > Arthropoda > Malacostraca > Decapoda > Lithodidae > Paralithodes > Paralithodes platypus. The sequence goes on from CM064510.1 coordinate 23,349,973, forward strand.
TGCAATTTAACCTCTTTATCTAAATTCCCGACAAATAATGGTCCTTCGTGCCCTAAGGCTTCCTTACTGTAGTACCGTTTTGTTTACTTCCTTGACGCTTGTGGGCTTACAAATGGCTGCCGCCTCGCGCGTTGTTGGGCCGACTGTCATTTCCCTAGTATAGACCCGGCTTATTCCCTCTGTTTTTTTTCCAGTTAGGCGCCGTCCCTATCTTTTTGGGGGCTAGTTTCCAGGTTATTTTGGGCGTGTGATCCTTGGCGTTTTTTGGTGGGATGGCTGGGCTGGATATTGGGGTAGGGGTAATTTCGTCGGGCACCATTTCGCGCTCGTAGGCTAGGCTAGGCTTGGCTAGGCCTGCAGGTGTCTGTGGTAGCTGTTCATTTCGCTTAGGTGGTGGGCCTGTGATGTTCGTTGTGTTTTGTCATTATGAGACTCTTTTCTTAATTTTGCCAGTGGGGAGGGTTCTCATGTGTCTCATTTAATTACATTTTATAGCCTAGTTGCCTAATTACGGTCATGGGGTTCGGTCTCTGTTGATTCCTAAGCGATTGACAGCCAACAGACCTCATGATTGTGGGATGGGCAGCTGGGCTAGGCCTAATACTAGCCTAGTCAGTTCTTTTCATTTACCCTTCTTTCTCTAGCCCTAGTTTGTTTCTGCTATTTGTCAATTTTGCTCAATTAATTCATCCTACTGCAGCTAGTAGCCTAATGACCTTTTCCAAATTGGGAGTGGCACATTTTTTATTAATTTGTGTAACTAGTTTGCTTATAGTTTAGAGAGTTAATAGCTTAGATTCAGACCTTAACGATGACAGATTTAAAGAAACTTAAGATTCTTAAGGGAGGGATGAAGGGAAGTTTAAATAGGTGTTTAAGAGATCTTGATGAATTTTTATTAAGTGCCACGGCTGATCAAATTAAGGGTAAATTCGCTACTGTTACTAAATCGCTAGCCACTTACGATAATTACGCTCAGCAGGTATATGGTTTATTGACAATTACTGACGATGTGGAAGAAGAAATGTCGGCAGATCTTGAGTACTTTGAGGACGTTAATACAGCCTTAGCCAGACTATCCACCCAATCAAGAAACCCCTGTTAAGGATACCGGTACACCTAAGGCGACTGGTTTTAACCTGCCGAAGCTTACTTTGCCTACCTTTTCCGGGGATTCGGCTACCTGGACTGGATTTTGGGATATCTTTGAGTGTTCCGTCCATCATAATAAAACACTCACCTCGATCCAAAGGTTCACGGATCTCCGTGGTCAATTGAAAGGGGAGGCATTGAAGTTGATCGGTGGGTACAAGCTAGAAGCTACAAGCTACGAGTCTGCAGTGGAGTTGCTGAAGAGAACTTACGGGAGAGAGGAAGTCATCAAGACCGCGTTATACTAATTTCTTCACGCTAGATCCTCCATCCTATGATGTGACGGACCTAAAGGAGTACTATGGCTCCTTTGAGAGCCTCCTCCGATCAATGGAGACAATGGCCATCACCAAGGAGGAAATATTTAGTGTTAATATCTTGAATAAGATACCCTCTCCCCTAAAGGAAATCGTAAGACGACAATTAAGCGACTCTCCACTAAACTTGGAAGCGTTGGTGCAGGTGTACCAGACTGAAGTCTTCAATATGGAGAGTACTGGACACTACCGACAAGTGGAGATGTCGCCATCTACTGCAGCTTTCCCGGTACAAACTTCTAAACAGAAAAGGCCAATACCATTAGGTTGCAAGTTGTGCAGTGTCCACGGTCATCTGTGGTACCAGTGTCCTAAGTATCCTAAGGCTACACAGAAGATTGGCCAGGCTAAATCGCTTAAGTTTTGTACCAGCTGTCTGGCAAGAGACCACTTCAACAGTAATTGCACCAGTTCCTACATCAAACCTTGTAAGTATTGCAAGGGGAAACATTGGTTTTCCCTTTGCACCCAGTCTGATCGGCACGACGGCAAAGAAAAGGGGAGAACCCCCAAAGAGTCACATGAGAAAAGTAAGAGCGAGGGTGATAAAGTATCTGCCATGTCCATTGCTTCTCGAGAATGTCAATTGCTTCCTACTATGATGCTGCCAGTAGTGGGGAGTAATAATAATACTATAATGATGCGCACCTTACTTGACCAGTGCTCACAGAGGTCATTCGTTCTGCGGTCATCATAACCCCAGCTCAAGTGTACCAGCAAGGGTCAAGAGAATTTGCGTCTCCATGGTTTCGCTGGTGAAATAGATTCCAGTGACTATGATATAGTGGAGATATCCTATGTTTATAGAAGAAAGGTATGTCCCATCAAGGCTGTTGTGGTCGACACACTACCCAGTTTCTATATAGCATCAGAGATTCAACCACATTTGAAATATCTCAGAAGCAAGGGTTATAAACTGGCTGATGATCAACTCTCTGCTAACAATGGTATTATGCTACTGGTCGGAGCTGATTATTACTACGACCTGGTTCACCCTGGATATCGGCGGGTAGATAAGCATATAATGCTCCCCACGATCCAAGGGTATGCCATTTCTGGATCCTATGCCACTTCCTCTCAAGACACACAGGTGGAGGTGGTTACGGTCCTCAAGGTAGCAGTAAGCCCCATAGATAAATATATTAGGCCAAATGTGCCTGATAATACATGTACTGATATAGATAAGCTATGGGACTTGGACAATATAGGAATTGACCCACATGAACTTGATCGGGGGTCTAAGCTAGCGTTAAGCTCCTATGAAGAGACTGTAACGTATGACTCTGGCAGGGGTCAGTATGTGGTAAGGCTCCCTTGGAATGATAACAAGAGTAAATTACCTACTAATTTCCATCTAGCACTTGGTAGATTACGTGGCCTTCTGAAGCAGTTTGTCAAGGATCCAAATTATTGCGAGACTTATGCGGCAGTTTTAAACGAGCAGGTACAACATGGATTTGTGGAGAGAGTAGATCTCAGTGAGTATGGGGATAACATCCATTACCTTGCTCACCATGGGATTAAAAAGGACAGTTCCACCACTCCTGTTCGTATTGTGTATGACTGCTCTGCTAAATCCAGTGATCGCTCCTATAGCCTGAATGATTGTCTGTACACAGGTCCGTCTCTGGTCTCTGATCTCGCGCAAATTATGTTGCGCTTCAGATGTCATAAGTTTGCATGGGTTGCCGATATTAAGAAGGCCTTCCTGATGCTTCAACTCCATCGTGAAGACAGGGACTCGACAAGATTTTATGGCCACGGGACCCAATGGATCTAGATTCAGAGTATCTGGTCTACAGGTTCAGAGTCGTCTTATTCGGGGCGACCTGTTCCCAGTTCCTTCTCAATGCTACTATCTTGCGACATCTTGAGGAGGCTGGACTAGATCCTGACTTCAAGAATGAGATCAAGCAGGGGATCTATGTGGACAATCTTCAAGGCACTGGAGACAATGAAGATTTGTTGCGGGACATCCGCGATATATTTGCCAAGGCTCATCTATACTTGAGAGAATGGGCCACTAATAGTGATCTTTTGAAAGGTCAATTTGCTTCTGACGGTGTAGCTACTGAGAATAGTGAGGTGAAGTTTTTAGGCCACAAATGGGACACTACCACAGATTGTATATCCTTCTGTCACACCCCATGTGGCAGTGAGCTTATGATCAAGCAAAACTGCTTAAGCTTGTCAGCGAGGTTGTTTGATCCCCTAGGGTTTTTGCTGCCTGTAACTATCCGTGCTCGTATGTTTTTACAGCAACTGTGGCGGCTAAAACTAGAGGGACACGCCCCTCCCGACTGAGTTACAAGATACTTGGCGGTTGATTCGGTCGGACCTTTCCACATGTTGCAAGGTCCAACTTCATCGTCAGGTTATTAGTGGTCAACAGGTGGATCTACATGCCTTTTCTGATGCTAGTAATAGTGCGTACGGTACTGCCATATACATATGCAATGGTAGTGAAGCGACACTGGCTATAGCGAAGGCCAAAGTAGCCCCTATAAGAAGATTACAGTTCCTAAATTTGAACTTACTGCATTGTTTCTGGCTGCTCGTCTAATAAAGTTTACACTGGATGCTTATGCAGACATACTACAGATTAATAACGTCTATGTCTAGAGCGACAGTCAAATAGCACTTTCATGGGTACACAGCCAGAAAGTGTTACCTGTTTATGTTTCTAATCGCACTGATGAGATACATAACTTAGTTCCTACAGCTAAATATCTCCAACTGAATGGCCTCAGGATTTCAGGGAATGCATATCTGATCCTTCAAGTCGGCCCCAAGATGATGTGTTAAGTAGTTCGAATGTGAGTACTACACATCAGGATAACAAGTTGGTAGAGTGGGAACGTTACGGCAGCTATGATCAAGTAATACGGGTATTTGCATGGATATACCTTTTCATTAACAACATGAGAAGTCGGGCTCACGGGTCTTTCCTTAGTGAAGATTCGAAGCATATCAGACTCCATGAATTGAGATCAGCAGAAGCGAAACTAATATGTTTAGTACAAAAGGAATCTTATCCTACTGAACATCAAATCCTGAGCAAGGAGTCAAAGGCCAAACCCTCTAACTTAATGAAGCAGCTAGGATTATATATGGAAGGAGGCATAATTAAGTGTAGAGGCAGGATACAAAAGGCGGACATTATTGATTCTGCGAAATATCCTGTCCTCCTTAGCTCCTCTCATTTGATTACCAAACTGTTGATTCGCCAATGCCATAGGACCTGCCTACATTTTGGCGTAAATTATGTTCTGGCGTATATGCAACAACGTTGGTGGATCCCTAAGATGTGACAAGCAATTAAAGGGATCCACAATAGCTGTACTATCTGTAAAAGATTACAGGGTAAGCCTTACTCCCAAGTTGATCTACCTCCCTTGCCTGAGTTCAGGGTACAAAGGACTGAACCATTTCAGGTAACCGGGGTAGACTACACCGGAGCGATTCATGTTAGAGAATCGCCCGGTAATATCATAAAGGTATATGCCGTTCTATTCACATGTGCGGTAACCAGAACGATTCATATTGAATTGATTGACGACCTATCCAGTGAGGGGTTTTTGCATACTCTAAGACGCTTTGCAGGCCGCAATGGTTTCCCTCAAATTATTATGAGCGATAATGCGACTTGTTTTGTCGGGGCCTCTAAATATCTCCAGAGTTTAATGGATGACCCGCAGGTTGTGGCTACCCTCACTGGAAAGGGTTGTCAGTGGAGATTTATACCAGCACGTGCACCATGGTTCGGAGCGATTTGGGAGAGAACTATCGGTATCGTCAAATCTGCCATGAAGAAGGTATTAGGAAGGGCAATGGTGACTAGACGGGAGTTGCAAACCATCTTAATAGAGATTGAGATGTCAGTCAACGACAGGCCCTTGACCTATACCTCGGCAGATGTTGATGACCTCTTACCCATTTCGCCTTCTATGCTAACACGTGGACGAACCCTTAATACCTTTCCTAGATCGTCCGTAAATGACGAAGATCTGCATGACCCTACGTTCGGCAATGCTGACGCCACACGTCGTCGCTTTCAGTATGTAAACAAGGTGTCCGACGATCTATGGAAATGGTGGACCCAAGAATATTTGCTGTCTCTTCGCGAGCGTCACTCTTATAAGATCAATGGGACGAATCAACGATGGCCTCGTATCGGGGATATCGTCCTGATTCATGATGAGCGTCCTAGGTTATTTTGAAAGCTTGGGAGGATTATCGATTTGTTCCAGGGCATTGATGGTCTTATAAGGGTTGCTAGAATACGAACTTCGACTGGGGTTACTACTCGCCCAGTCGTAAGGTTATATCCCTTGGAGCAGGATGTAGAACTGCCGAATGATCCTGGCGTCTCTACTGATACCCCTCTGCGGGAGAGTGCTGGTGACAGTGCTCCTCAAGGTGGGGCAGCTGATGATGAGAAGGATGATCCTCCTCAGGCTTCAGGTGGCGCTCGTCCCAAAAGGAGGGCGGCTATGAGTTCCGTGGATCTTTGGAGATCAAAGATCAAACCAGGTGATCTTTTACTCTTCGATGTCCTTTTTTTGTTCTCTGTATATAGTTCCTGTATATCATTATTGGTGGCGGGCAATATGTCGGGAATAGGGTAATGATCCCGACAGTTTTAGGTCCAATAGGACATTTGAATTTGGCGGTATCGTATCGCATGTACGATTTCGGCTGGTTCTTTGTGTATTGTAGTTTATTCTTAAGTATAGGTTAAATATTAACTGTAATGTATAAATATCTACATCCGCTCTAGATGTATCATGAAACCAAGTTATGGGTTATAATTATTATGAGCCGGCAGCCATATGTAATTTCGCGAAGCGATCGGACGCCGGCCCTTCAGTCTCTCAATCAACACCATACAGCCAACATCTCTCCCCCCCCCCCTCCCCCCCCCCCCCCGGCTCTTACTCAACCCACAGTTCACCATGTGCTACAAATATTAATCTATAACAACAGTCCTACATCACCAGTCCTCTAAGCTAAGTTCATTGTATCGATATTGTATTATGTGAACATTCCTACATGTCATGCAATTGAATTAGCCGTGTGTGGGGGACTGGATTACACCCATCGACTACGTCGTTGGTAATTATATTATAACTATTTGTTGGGTTATTTCATGTACCAGTGATATGCAATATAACCTCTTTATCTAAATTCCCGACAGATATCATAGCTACGAGAAAACGCACGATCTCCATGTAAGATATTAAATAAGGTATATCTGCCTAACTCGTCTGAAATGCTTGCAGTGTTATAGATTAATTACTTTTTAGTTTTGTTTCATCTGTGTCATTTAATGCCTATGTATATGTAAATTAATTTTAAAATTAATAACTTAACATATATCAGAATAGGATAATAGTGCTTACTTCCAAAATACTGTTAATTAAATCATTTATTGGTCAACGGATAAATATTTAACCGCTATTTAATGAACCCTTTCAGTACCGGTGCCGTCGTATATCATTTGTTCTGGCTACCTTTATACGATTTGTTTATAAAAAGGGCCTCCAACAATTTACAGGCTTTGAATTATCTCATTTAACCGTTTTGACTACCACAGGTCCTTTTTAAACTACACAAAATTATCGAAATTTTGCTAGAATAACAATTAAAATACGTCGCCGGTACAGAAGGGGTTAATTAAAATGAGATGTATACAACACATCACCATTATGCAACACAGACAAAAATATATTGAATAATATTGCACCACGTACTCAAAACCTGCTATTGAGAGCAGCAGAGATATCTATCTATCTATCTATTGCCTGACGCCGTGATCCCCGAAGGGGTGGCCACGAACGAACCGCCCCCATGCACCTCTGTCCCCAGTCAGTCGAAGATATCATATTGTTTATTCCGGGCATATGGAGGTTGTGTGTTTTCCCACAACCTTGAGATAAATGCATTATAACTGTTTTTACTCTTAACCCTTTGAGTACCGGTGACGACCTTTTCATTATAGTTTGGCAGATATTCGACTATTACATTCAGCATAACAAGGACGTCTACCAGTTGAAAGGCTTCAGACAATTTAAATTACCGTAATCCTTTTAGCTGCCATAAATCATTCGTAAGCTTCATGAAATCGGGTACATTTTGCTGAAATCACATACAAATGACGTCACGCGCACGGAAAGGGTGAAATATTTCAACTTATGGCTTATTAGTTTCTATAGTATTGTTCGCCAGTCTTCAAACTACCACATAATATAATACTTATATGTATACTATATATATATATAATTATATATATATATATTTATATATATATTAACAAATATTGGTTATTGTGTAAATAAAATAGACCACAGCAACGGTGATCAATCCATAGTTCCCTTCCAAACCTTAAAGGTGGAGTCACAAGAGCGCATTTTCTGATAATTTTCGATGACAAGTTTATTTTTTTACCATTTTGAGGCTCTTTCGCATTGGAATCGGAAACTAGATCGAAGGTAGTTTATTTTACCAAGTTTAATTCTTATGTGACTTACAATTAGAAGCCGCCAGACAACAATTGCCTGTAAAAAATGACAGTATTATCGCTTGTGTGACGCCCCCTTCACATTACTACTGTATACCGCCACATGAAAAACGCGATCATTTGCCTTTTTCTACACTCACATTCACCACCTGTACTCAAACATATCTGAACATTTAACTTTCGTATTCAACTCGATCTACATATACTAATACAAACCCAATACATAAATAATTGGCTATTTTTAACCCCTTCTGTATCAGCTACGTTTCTTATGTTTTATTCTAGCTGTATTTAGACGATTTTGTGCAGTTTAAGAAGGATCTGTGGTAGTAAGAAGGATTAAGTGAGATAGTTCGAAGACTGTTAATTGCTGAAACTGAATACAATCATCTAACACTAGCCAGAGTAAAGGTAGGAGGACGGCCCCGGTACTGATAGGGTTAAGAAGATTGCGTCAGTCGGGGATTCATACCGATTTGTTTGTTACATAAAGGTCAGTGCTCGTCCTCTCACGTTGAAATTAATGTAGTTTGCCACTCTAATCTTCAAGTATCAAATGTTTACCCTCTTTCATAATTTATCTCATAACCTTTCATACTCTCTCTCTCTCTCTCTCTCTCTCTCTCTCTCTCTCTCTCTTTATTATCCTGTCTTCTTGGTATCATAGTTGTATAATGTGGTCAGAATCCTGGTCACGTACCGGTGACAGGTAACGTAGGTTGATTGTGTCAGTCTTCCAATTGCCGACTTGCGAGTTTCGTTACATAAGGAAGTTGGAGTTGTAGACAACGATATTTAACAGAATTTACAGATAAAATACGGTCGTAGTACATTTATAAATACATAAAACCCAATTCAACATGCCATTTATCCATCAGAAACGTACATTATTTTTGCATTTATGTTTTATATCGATGTTCACGGCTCCAACTTCCTTATAGCCTGAAAATCGCAAGTGGTCAATTAGTACCTGTTGATAGCCTTGTCTGGAGCTTTACGACCGACCAATGAGAAGGACACCCCTCCTCCATTACACCATCATCTCAGGGGACTCGTAATTATTACAATACCTCGTTATCACTGTCGAGAAGATTGGAGTGTGCTGACTCGTAATACGACACTTGGTGGTAGAATCTTGGAGGTCTAGAAGGGAAACTAAATGAAACAATTAATAAATAAGTAAATGTACAAGTAACTTTAGAAATACTGCAGTTAATGCTTTGATTAAATACTGCAAGTTTTTGTTATTTATACATTATATAACTTATTTCTTTCTTGATACACACCTTTACTGTTTACAAAAGTATTATGTTCTCTCTCACAATGACGCAATACCCGAGTCCAATGCACACACACACACACAACAAACACACACACACACACAGGAAAACACTAGTTCCCTTGGGTCTAAAATCACTAGCCGGCATGCACAAGAACCTCACCCAGACACAGAAACCTGTTACCCTCACCAGCCCCCCCACACAGATAAGCGACCAGGCACAATATCATGCTCGTCCCAATTCGAGCAAAAACCCAAAGGTATCAAAACAGCCCTATCCCTAGCATCGTCTACTTGATCAACATTAAGTAAGTAGACAACAATCACAACGCAAGCAAATAAAACATACTTAATACCAAGCAAAACTAAAGTAAATGTTGTTCTCCCTTTTCCCGTGCTAACATAACTACGTTTAATATACTCGTTCCCTGGTCTAAACTCACACCACACAGGCTATACAGTACGTACACACAAAGTTACCTCCAAAATACTAAATGAATCAGGCCCAATATTGATACCATATAGTGTATACTGTATATTGCACACCAATCCATAATATGTTTTTTTTTTTTTTGGGGGTGTGATTATGACTATATGTTTTCTGGTAATTATGTATGTTTATGTATATATACTCACGCACGAGGAAATATGTGTGTATATGTATGTGTAGATGTATGTATATACAGATACAAATATGTATACAGTATGTGGGTTTATATGGTTGTGCGTGCGCATAGTATGTGTATGCTTATGTATATGTGGATTTATGTGTATGTGTGTGTATATGTAATCACATATGTATACAAATGCATACACTGCATATTAATACGCTTAGCTGTGTGAATTGTGCGTATGTACAGTCGTCTCCATAAGAAGTGTCACAGGGTATTCCCCCCATCCACCCTCCCAGGGAGGAAGGGATTATTTGGTAATGTTGGTATCCCTACACAAACCACCGGAATCCCCCACTCTCCAATTTCTTCCCTCCCTTTACCCCCAACACTTTCTTTCTCCCTCCCCCACTCACCCGTCATGTAGCGTTCTTTACCCTTAGCTGTTTTTGTTGTTTACGTGTTTTATTGTAAATCTTGCAACATTTATTTACACGTGACCATAAATACCCCTTCTTTCTCTTTAAACACTTTAAAACCTTCCACTACAGCCAGGCTATCATTAGAAGATCTTACTCAGGTTAGGAAGGACCCTTACGAATCAAAGGTGTAAACGCAAAATCAGGTAACCCTCTGACTCTCACATGTGCTTCCTAACTTGAATTAATTCGGTTAGTGATGGCCAACATGAAATCCATAAATCCTCCTATTGAAGAGGTTTATTTTTATTGCATGTATCCAAGTGTGAAGATGAATAATTACAAAAAAATCTTTTGGCTCAAATGTATTCTGTAGAATACTAAATTTTCAATACACAATTAAAATAATGTTTTGTGCATGATTAATACAGTTACACAATTTTAGTTAATTGAAATTAAAATACATACAATACAACAGCATACCGGTTGTGATATCATCTTTTGCAAACAATTTACAACAATAATTCAAGCACACCCACATACACAGCGATATACAGAAGGTAAATACACAGAAATATAAACCGAGAGAGTTATATGGACAATACAGAAATATGATATAAACATTTAAATGTTAAAGATGAAATTGAGTGATTGGTACTAAATCACCAATATTGACTGTTAGTTAAATAATCAAAAACTGACATGGAAATATATTGATAGACAGATAATGTAAGAAGTAATTGTATATAAAACATATAAGCATACTAATATGGAAATATATAAATGAACGATTGGGTCAAATAAAGCAAATCTCTTGTAGATCCAATTCATAGGTTCCAATGCATTTTGAGGAAAATACAGCACTTGATCATAATACCAAATGAAATAAAACCGATGTTAATCATGCGAAACCATTAGTACAGATTTACTAATAATTCGGTAATTCCTTATTGTCCCTTTTATAAACTCCCTCATAGGACTTATCGATCATACTTTCTAACCTTGCAATAAGCAGTCTTAAATAAACTAAGGACAATGTCGGATACGTTTCTTCAATTAATGGAGGGGGGGGGGGGGAGAGACTATAAACAAAATAATTATGACTTAACATAATAGATGCATTTAAGCAGGTCATGCATACTAAAGTGCACAATAGGCAGTAAAGCTTACTTAATGCAAATAACGTAACCACACATACAAACCCAATAATAGGGTATACTAGATATGAAAATATGGGAAGTCAACTAAGGCCAGGGTAATAGGTCGGAAAAAAAGAAACTTAAAACAAGCTAGGGAAAACGAATTGGGGTGAAGTAAATTATGATTAATAGACAGGAGGCAAACTCATGAGATTGGATGAAGAAGAGAAACGCACAAGACAAAGGAAAAACATAATTAAAGAAACTATCGTAAGGCAAACCAATGGACAGACAAGAATAAGGACGAGTAGTAAAAACAATATGAAGACATTTACATAAAAACACTGAGGAAATGTTACAAGAAAGGCGGTACGGAGTCGTAAATTATAAATAATAATAAATATTGTAGGCATGTATAGAATGTAATAAACCGATAAATGGTAGAACAGCTCGAAGAAAGTCCATTAAATAAGACAAATAACTAGAGGGGCACTCGGGAGAGCGCATACCTCCGCCGCCGCTGGCGGAGGTATGCTCTCTACCGATCGCCTCTTAAACTGAATCACTTCTTACTTGGTGCATATCCTATCCGGCCACCAAATTTTTTGAACATAGGTTCATAAATTTTGAGAACTGGTTTACATGCAGACAAACAAACAGACAGACAGACAAAGGCAAAACAATACCTCCCGAACTTCGTTGGCGGAGGTAACAAACAAACAAAGGTGCAGTGGTCATTATAGAATGAAGACTTAAGAGTGGGCAAGTGGAAAAAGCATGATTGACTTAGTTGAAAACCAAAACAAAAATAGTTTGGATACAATTAAATTATGTAAGAGAAGGAAATGAAAAAAGATGAAACGGATACCTTAAATTTTAACCTGTTTAATGTAATGATTTCACATGCTACTAAGTGGATATTTTGTATCTATGTTTTAAAATCTTGGAATTTGTAATTCCGGATCTACTGAATAATATGAGGAATCCTATATATTCGTAGGTAACTTCTATCACCAAAATTGTTTAATTACATTCTGCCATTTAAATTATAACTTCAGCTTTACAAATGTCCGTTGTGCATAAATTATAATTTATTGTTATGAATTCATTCTTTCTCATTCTTGGAATTCAATTATATTTAACTTTAACTAAGATATTGCTTTCATAACTGGGTAACAAATTACGCTTGTTGTTCGCATTTTTGTACCGTGAATAAGTGCAATGCTATCTTTATAATCGTGCGAGATGGTGATCAGTAACTTGTTAGATAACACCAAAAACCTAACAATCAGGGAACGCACTTTGCCACATAACAACTGCATGCATATCGAAAGTAGCGAGGAAGCAATACAATTTTGGGAACAAGTCAGTGAGTCATAGATAGCACCAAATGAAAGGTTCGTATTTATTTTAGTGTTATAAAGTGAATTACCTTACGGTTGTTCATAATTTGTCCTTGCTACTATAGGCCTAATTAAAATATAAATGTCCTTTTCCTGATACATCACAAATGTTGCAGTTCTTAATATGCATTCCGACCTTAAACCTATAATGGTCGTTGGCTACCAAATTGATGAAAAGATCAATGAAGCGCACACGAGAGAGAGAGAGAGAGAGAGAGAGAGAGAGAGAGAGAGAGAGAGAGAGAGAGAGAGAGAGAGAGAGAACTAGCTAATGTAGATTGTTTCCAGAGGTCAAAGATAGACGATGGTTCAAGTTGCTAAGCTAATAATAAAAACAAACAGTACAGAGACACAGGGGAAGGCCATGGCAGAATCCCCCCCCCCCATTCCACACACACACAAACACACACGCGTATACGCCGATGTTAAGAAATCCTCATATATTAGTTCTTAGGAAAGTTGTGTGTGTAGTTATTACTTGTTAATCATACTGGGATTATTATGACACAAATATTAAACGAGCATAACGAATACGAGATGGTCGTCCATCGTTGTTGAATTTGTGAATGCTAATGCTCTCCAGTATGGGATAGGAGCATCATAGGTGACTAAACATTAATGCTAATGCTCTCCAGTATGGGGTAGGAGCATCATAGGTGACTAAACATTTATGTAATAATCATCTTACTCAAAGTATAAACAAGCATAAATACTCCAGTAACGCACCAGTCACCATTAATGCTAATGCTCTCCAGTATGGGATAGGAGCATCATAGGTGACTAAACATTAATGCTAATGCTCTCCAGTATGGGATAGGAGCATTATAGGTGACTAAACATTAATGTAATAATCATCTTACTCAAAGTATAAACAAGCATAAATACTCCAGTAACGCACCAGTCACCATTAATGCTAATGCTCTCCAGTATGGGATAGGAGCATCATAGGTGACTAAACATTAATGTAATAATCATCTTACTCAAAGTATAAACAAGCATAAATACTCCAGTAACGCACCAGTCACCATTAATGCTAATGCTCTCCAGTATGGGATAGGAGCATCATAGGTGACTAAACATTAATGTAATAATCATCTTACTCAAAGTATAAACAAGCATAAATACATAACGCAAGAAAGACTAGGAAAACTAAATACTCCAGTTACGCACCAGTCACCATTAATAATTAACACATTAATTGTTTAATCTGGATAATGTAAGCGGTAACATACAAACAACCAAACATTACCCTTTTATCTGCAAGTAATAGACAAGGGATTATGTGGCCATATACACACACGCACACACTCACTCTCTCTCCGGGGGCGGGCGTAGCGTGGTGGCTAGCGCGCTCAACTTGTGATCAGGGGGTTGCGGGTTCGAGTCCTGACGCCGACAAATTACCTTGCGGGTGGGGTAGCGCCCATCCTAACTTACCCTAGTAGTGCTATATGGTCTCTTCAGGTCTAGCGTGGTGGAATAATTTCCATTTCTCTCTCTCTCTCTCTCTCTCTCTCTCTCTCTCTCTCTCTCTCTCTCACGCACGAAGGTAAATTAATTGAATCCCTAACATAATGCTAAGGTCATCAGACTATGTCACATCTCTAATTTGAAGCACATGGCATAATGTGTTATCAACTGCTATGGAGTAGCAGGATTTATTTGATAGTATATACAAAATAATATACAGAGTATTCGAAAGATTGAGTAGATACTGTTACATTAAACTCGTGTGTGTGTATATATATTGTTACGTATCTTGATCCTCAAGTGGTTAACTTGATGAATCTAGATAGCACAGAGATATATATTAAGGTATCAGTCAGCTGAAGGCAAAACAAAAGTAAAATCTAATACAATTATTTCCTGTTGTTGCTTCCTTTCCTTTTGGATCTTAGGACTTAGTATCCTTTATTGACTGATACTCTTTAATTATGAAAAATACTGAAACTAATTAAAGTCATGTAGTATTTATAAAGAATTATTATTTAACCGAAGCTTAGTAGGCTATGGTTATGAACCGAAGAAGTTATATCTAAAGAAAGACTATTAATTCTATAAAAAGTCTTGAAAGATAAATATTAAAGTAAGAATATTTCTGTCTCTTACCCTTTTTTGAAATGAATAGATAGTTTTCTTATATGTCCTTTTATTTATATTTAATGTAATTATTCTTGGTTCTTGTCTTACGTTAACAGTATTATATTATTATTATCATCAGGATTTATATCAAAGTCACATAAAAAGTTAGATATATATTTAATAATTAGTTAAATGTATTTCTTAACCACGTAACATTGAGGTTTGATTATGAGTAAATTAAGTTACAGGATCGCTTCATAGATTCGATTTATGTCTCACTCAAATAATATAAAAAGCAAAAATAATATTTTGAAGCTAAAAGTATTTTCTTCAGCTTAGGAAATCACTAGAAGTAATATTAACACAGCCATGTTAGTCTAAGGCGATATTACTAATATGAGACAATAGCATCACCGTACTAAGCACCGTTAAGCAATGCAAGCTTAATTAAAAGAAAATGAAAGAACTCGTAAGTATTAATATAAAACAATAGTATTACTTTCATCATAACCCAATTACTTAAAGAGTTGCTTTAGTCCACAAGTTAGTCAACTAAAATAGTTAAGTACATAATAATAGCGTTAACGTTAATTCCCAATCACATATCTCACTAACCAACATAACGTAAGTGTTTACACTGAACACACTTAACTCACACTTATATAATCTGACTGACAGTCACAATCCCATTATAATACTTCACCCCGTCTTCCTCCAGCTGCAAGTTCACCTTCCCCAACTCCAAATGAGACTGATTTGAATGCCCACTACTCGGGTCTTATATACTAAACAATGATGGTGTAGGAACGAATCAGGAGGCGAGTGATGGTGCGCGCCCCTATCATAGCTCCTCGAGTTGCATAGCAGGTGCGTGGTCCAATGGGGGCTCCTGGCGTCGATCATACGTCATAGCGTCGGTCATCGAAGTAGTTTGCAGGGTCCCCTATGACGCACGCATGTGTGAAGGCTTGTTTGCTGGTATGCGGACGAGCTGGTTTCCCACTCGCTAGTTCGCTCGCTGGTCTGCATCGCCGCCTGGGTAGTTTGGCACTCCTTCAACTCTAATTCTAAACCTTAAATTAACATACAGGCCTCCGTATGTCAGACCTCCCCCCTAGAAAAGAGTTTAAGGAGTATAGTATATAATATTAAACATAATACATAAATAGATTCACCACCAGATTGGCAACAGCAAGATTATAATGAGGATATAATAAGGATATCACCCAAAGTAGGCAACGTCTCCAGGTACCACATCAGAACATAGCCGGAACGTAGCTGGAGCGTTATTCGAACTGCAAGGCATCTCACAGCTGAAGGCTTGACAGCGCACTACTAAAGCATGATATTTACCTCGCTACAAGGGAGAGCTAATTGCCAAAATCCTCTCATTTAGTTAAACTTACTGCTGTATGAGGCCAACCTGGTAAATGCAATCTTTGATCCGTGGCAGTGGGTAGGTATCGTTCTTTGTGACAGCATTAACTTGCCTATAGTCCATACATAACCTATGGCTCCCGTCTGGCTTTGGCACAAGTATGACCGGACTACTCCACTGGCTGAAGGCCCTTGTGATCAGCTGGTTTGAAAACATGATGTCAAGCTCGACCTGCAGTATACTCCTGCGTTGTGGCGAGACACGGTAGGGGGATAGTTTAATGGGAGTTGCATCCCCTACGTCGATGTCGTGCAAGGCCAAAGAAGTGAGCCCTGGAGTATCACGGAACACACTGGGAGACTGAGATAAAACAGAGATTAGTTGGTTCGCTTGATCAGAGGGAAGATGACATAGTTTAGATGGTAATTCCCCCCAAGCTACTGAATTATACTGAAAGTTGGATAGGCTACATGACAAGTCAAAGTCTGCATGGATACCTTCAGGCTCTGGAACAGTCTGTTGCGGGTCAGTAAGAGAACTGAAGACTTCGTCCGCACCAGGCTGTCCACAGGTCCTGACATTCACTGCCACAGTGGGAGAATCTGAAGGAGAGGAATCAGGGGACCTATGGTAGGGTTTCAACATATTTATATGGAATACTTGCGAGGGCTTTCTCCTGTCTGGGGTAGTTACTAGATAATCGGTAATGCTCACCCTCCGAATGATCTTATATGGGCCCCTGAACTTGGCAGATAATGGTTGGCCAAAAAGGGGGAGCAGGACCAAAACCTCATCACCGGGCTGAAACTCCCTCTCACGGGCTTTTCTGTCATACCAGTTCTTCATGGAGCTTTTAGCCACTGTCAAGTTTTGAGCGGCAAACTCACATGAGGATCTCAGCCGGGTTTTGAAATCTGAAACATACTTGAGGAGGTTTTGGTTACCCTCCTGGCCAACTAGGCTATCCTGCAATAGTTGCAAAGGACCTCTTACCTGGTGACCGAAAACTAGCTCATTAGGGGAAAAACCCAGGGATTCAGTTGGAACCTCACGAGTAGCAAATAAAAGAAAAGGTACCCCCTTATCCCACTCAACTCCGGTCTCTGTACAATACTTACGCAACATTCCTTTTAATGTCTGATGATACCGTTCGAGAACCCCTTGACTCTCTGGGTGGTAGGTGCTAGACTTAACATGCTCGATACCCAGCTCCTTCAGGGACTGCTGAAAAATGTTAGAGGTAAAATTAGTTCCTTGATCACTTTGCACCTCATGGGGGAAACCCATTCTGGTGAAGAATTTGAGCAGTTCCTTGATGACAGTTGGAGCAGAGGTAGTCCTTAAGGGTATAGCCTCTGGGTAGCGAGTTGCCATGTCCATAATAGTTAATAAATAAATGTTACCTTGGGAAGTCTTAGGCAATGGGCCTACAATGTCCACTACCACCCGAGTAAAAGGATTCTCGAAAACGGGCAAGGGCACCAGAGGATGTACAGGCACCTTCTGATTGGGTTTTCCTGTCATCTGGCAAGTGTGACACACTCTACAAAACTCCACTACATCTGCACGCATTCCTGGCCAGTAAAAGTGGGCTCTGATTCTGTCTAGAGTTTTTCTCACACCTAGGTGTCCTGCCAATGGTATACAATGTGCCATTTCCATGATATCTCTACGACAAGGTTTGGGGACTACTACTTGATGGACGTCCCAAGCCCCGTCATCGATTGGTCTGTGTGGCTGTCTCCATCTACGTCACAATACTCCTCCTTTGAGGTAGAAATATTCACCACCCTCCTTCTCACATTCCTCTTCACTCACGGACCTGGCAGCTAACTCCTTGCATTCACTATCATCTCTCTGTAGCTCTACCAGGCCACTAGGACAATTTGGAGGGGTTTCATGGTCATCGTTAGGGTCAAGATGAGCCATAAAGGTGTCAGATAAATCCATCTCAGTCACATCAGGCACAGTTGGAGCGTCATTCACACTCTCATCATCCCTTTCATCAACTCTTACATTCGGTACATTTCTGTCTGAGGGAACTGCTACTTGAGACATTGAACGTGTGACAGCACACACACGGAAAACTGTTGGCATCTCCTTTTCGAGCTCACCGGTTAGTGGCTCGTTAACAGGGGAAAGTGACAAAATGGGGTCTGGTCGGACCTTCTTACCTGCTAAATCATTCCCCAAAAGGAGTGTTACCCCAGGCACAGGGATATCTTGGGACCTACACAAAGCTATGGTGGCCTCACCCTGTAGTAACTCACATTCAATTTCGCCTTTTACCAAGTGTGCATAAAATTGGCCTCCAGCACCTCTCATTACAACTGGTTCGCCAGGTGGGCACTCAGTGTAAGGATTCACCATGAGGGTGCTAGTAGAACCTGTGTCTCTCAGAATTTTTACCTCATGCATGCAACCATTTAATCTCACGTTGCCAGATGAAATAAAGGGACGGTAACTGTCCTGCACTGATGGTGAAATTATTATTGGCTTAACCCTAGTGGGTTGCACCACACATGCTACTACACCCCTGTCTAGATGGTTTAAGTTAGCTGCCAGGTACTCCTTCTGTCGGGAGTCCTGTATTAAAGGAACTTTTGGTGCTAGGTACTCCTTCTGTCGGGAGTCCTGCATTAAAGGAACATATGGAGTTTGAGATACGGCGGCAACTGTCTGCCCCGATCTCTCTGTTCTCTCCTTGGCCCAGCACTGATAAGCTAGGTGGCCTCTCTTGCCACAAAAAGTACATACTTTAGGGGATACGGGAACGTTCCCTCTTTGAGCATTACTATTAATTTGGGGCCCACCTCTGTTACCATTGCCCTGAGTCGCATTTTTAGTTGGGGGAACAATTCTATTTTGGCTAGCTGGGGAAGACGTTATAGGCTTGTGACTGGGTCTGTCAGATTTGTGATTGGGATAGATAAAATTAGAACTAGAATTATCGTAGGGCTTCTTTCCACGAAACTTGTTGTTGAGCACGTATGTGTCAGCCATGTCAGCGGCGTCGGCAAGACAATCTACCTTTTTCCCCTTTAAATGATAGGATACAGAAGAATCAATTTTCCATAGGAAATTTTCTAACAGGACCAACTCCTTCAGATCGTTGTAGCTTGTGACTTTCTTACTCTTGACCCAATGATTGAAAGTTTTAGTCATGGTCCTGGCAAATACCTTATGGGTTTCTTCTACTTTCTTCTGGTTTTTACGGAAAGATTGCCTGTAAGCCTCAGGCTGCAATTGATAGGTTTTTAGGATAGCTTCTTTGAGATTGTCATAATCCTGCCTAATCTCTGCTACTTCTGACAAATATGTGGCTCGAGCCTGCCCTGTCAAAACGGTTTGTAACATAAAAGGCCATTGATCTCTTGTCCACTTCATACCTCCAGCAACTTCCTCAAACAAAACAAAGAAATCCTGCACATTATCCTCAGTGAAAGGTGGAATGACACTAGTCATAGTCAATCCCAGAGGGGGAGCATTTGTATTGACATTTAGTTGAGCCGTACGATATTGATATTCACATTGTTCGGTCGTTGCACTGGCATTTATTCTGGCTAGTTCTATACTTGCGTTGGCTTGTTCGGTATTTGTTCCGGCTTTTATGCTGGCTTCTTCGGTATTTGCTCTGGCTTGTTCGGCATTTATTCTGGCTAGTTCTAAGTCAGTGTTTGCTTTTATTCTGGCTAGTTCTAATATTTGATCACCGGTCAAACCAGGTGGCAATTGTTCATCAAGTTGGCTAGGTTTACTCGGGATCCCACCAACTGCTCCGTCACCCTCCTTGCCTTCTACAGAGAATAGGTGGGTTTATATGGTCTGAGCCACCTCTACTTTAGACATGTTTGAGACAGTTAACTGGAGATGTGAGGCAAGCACTTTCAGTTCAGATTTTGACAGACGGTCAAAATCAGGGGCTGTGGGTTCTGATTCTATGAAAACTCGAGCATCTTCGTCATTAATTAGTTGAGGCATGATTAATATTTGATTTTTAAGTAGTGAAACGGTAATGAAACTGAGTGAAACTGTATGAAACGAATCCTGGCAAGGTCGCCACTCTTCTGTTACGTATCTTGATCCTCAAGTGGTTAACTTGATGAATCTAGATAGCACAGAGATATATATTAGGTATCAGTCAGCTGAAGGCAAAACAAAAGTAAAATCTAATACAATTATTTCCTGTTGTTGCTTCCTTTCCTTTTGGATCTTAGGACTTAGTATCCTTTATTGACTGATACTCTTTAATTATGAAAAATACTGAAACTAATTAAAGTCATGTAGTATTTATAAAGAATTATTATTTAACCGAAGCTTAGTAGGCTATGGTTATGAACCGAAGAAGTTATATCTAAAGAAAGACTATTAATTCTATAAAAAGTCTTGAAAGATAAATATTAAAGTAAGAATATTTCTGTCTCTTACCCTTTTTGAAATGAATAGATAGTTTTCTTAAATGTCCTTTTATTTATATTTAATGTAATTATTCTTGGTTCTTGTCTTACGTTAACAGTATTATATTATTATTATCATCAGGATTTATATCAAAGTCACATAAAAAGTTAGATATATATTTAATAATTAGTTAAATGTATTTCTTAACCACGTAACATTGAGGTTTGATTATGAGTAAATTAAGTTACAGGATCGCTTCATAGATTCGATTCAGGTCTCACTCAAATAATATGAAAAGCAAAAATAATATTTTGAAGCTAAAAGAATTTTCTTCAGCTTAGGAAATCACTAGAAGTAATATTAACACAGCCATGTTAGTCTAAGGCGATATTACTAATATGAGACAATAGCATCACCGTACTAAGCACCGTTAAGCAATGCAAGCTTAATTAAAAGAAAATGAAAGAACTCGTAAGTATTAATATAAAACAATAGTATTACTTTCATCATAACCCAATTACTTAAAGAGTTGCTTTAGTCCACAAGTTAGTCAACTAAAATAGTTAAGTACATAATAATAGCGTTAACATTAATTCCCAATCACATATCTCACTAACCAACATAACGTAAGTGTTTACACCAAACACACTTAACACACACTTATATAATCTGACTGACAGTCACAATCCCATTATAATACTTCACCCCGTCTTCCTCCAGCTGCAAGTTCACCTTCCCCAACTCCAAATGAGACTGATTTGAATGCCCACTACTCGGGTCTTATATACTAAACAATGATGGTGTAGGAACGAATCAGGTGGCGAGTGATGGTGCGCGCCCCTATCATAGCTCCTCGAGTTGCATAGCAGGTGCGTGGTCCAATGGGGGCTCCTGGCGTCGATCATACGTCATAGCGTCGGTCATCGAAGTAGTTTGCAGGGTCCCCTATGACGCACGCAGGTGTGAAGGCTTGTTTGCTGGTATGCGGACGAGCTGGTTTCCCACTCGCTAGTTCGCTCGCTGGTCTGCTTCGCCGCCTGGGTAGTTTGGCACTCCTTCAACTCTAATTCTAAACCTTAAATTAACATACAGGGCTCTGTAAGTCAGAATATATATATATATATTATTTAACATAGACTGTGTTCTTAAACATTGACGTAACATAAAGGATGAATACTTTGTCAAAATTGATTCTCAATACCTTCATAATTATACAAAGAATGCAAGGTAATATTGACATTAAGCAAATACAAAAATAGGTAGTAAGGAATAGATGATGAATATTTACTTGTATGCTTTAGAATCATGATGAATTGAATGACAGCATAACATATATTAAATATATGTTCAGGAAATTAAAAGAGCACGGAAAGTTCCAGTAACTTAGAATTGGGGAGGGAGAGACAAGTGTGTGTGTGTGTGTGTGTGTATGTTGGAGGGGGTGGGGGGAGAGAGAAGGGGGGAATACTGGTGGAAGGGAACACGGGTGTGGGGAATCAGGGGGAATGACGGGAAGGGAGGGGCGAGTTCAGGGGAACCAACAGAACACCGTTTTTCTCCTGGTAAAGCAGGGGAGAGGAGATGACCACCTGAGCCGGAACATATGCACTTAACTGTACATGCAATGTATGTGTATGTTGTGATATGTACATGAACATGTACTGTGCAAGTATAGGCTACAGCACGGTTGCATCTAACTAGTTTAATCAAGCTTACAATAATGCAGTTATATATAGGTCAGCATTGCTATAAATTTCACACAGGTTTTTTTTTTAGCCTCTGGCTGTAATCCGTTTACTATTAGTATCATCAGTTACATAGTAACTAGGCGAACAGTAAACATAGTCATTAACATTGTCAGTAAACCAACTCAATGCTTTCAACATACCCTTAATGCATCCTTTTATTATCTTTTTCATCATGCATAGTACTCAATGCTTACTGTTGGAAAAGCTCCTATGCAATCTATTATCTCACCTGGAAAATCATTTGCCAACCTAGTACATAATATTTATCTCGTCAAACAGCTCTTATACAACTAAATGCTTTGGACCTTATTATAAGATTATATACGTTAGAGTTAAGCTACAAACTGTTCCTCTGTACATTTTCAGCCTACGACTGCAATTATCAATAATCCGTTTATCAACTCTGCGTAAGCAGAGTGGTATCACCCCCCATATAGTGGTACAGTTGGTCAAAGTTCCAGCTCACCCACCCTCGCTCTGGGGCTCGCAGAATTAGCTGGCAATACTGGTGTAGTTGCCAATCAGTGGATATAATAACTTGAATATTTACGCAAATCTACGAACTTTGAGTGAATGTTCGGGATCATACATAGCGATGTATGCATTTTTATTTGAGATAGGCTTACTTTCCCTTGTTTAGTATATGTTCTAACAATGATATAGTCAAAATCAGATCTACCAATCCCAATCTTTGTAAGATACCTCCTTCCTACACCAGTATTGCCAGATTATTCTGCGAGCCCCAGAGCGAGGGTGGGTCAGCTGGAACTTTGACCAACTGTACATGCCGGCCGAAATGTCTGTCTGTCTGTCTGTCCGAAAACTCCTCCTAGACCGTTCGACGGATTTTCACCAAACTTCACACGAACATTTGGTGCGTGAATGCGACGGTAATTAAAAAAATACTTTTTGAATTTGTGCAATAATTTTGATTTTAGGTCAAACAAATTGTTTTGCCCCCCCCCCCAGCAATGATGATGGCATTTTGGGGGAGAAAACAACTCACCCCACATTTGATAGGTTAAGTTAGTTTAGTTGACATTAGAAGCGATGGTAGTAATAATTGGTGACCCATCGCAGAGTTGAGCATGCCGTTTAGATTTGGGGCAAAACGGCACGTCTACTTAATTATTATTATTACACAAACACACACACACACACACACACACATACACACAGAGCTGGGGTGACGGTCTCTTACGATATTGCTCTCTCTCTCTCTCTCTCTGGTAGAAGTGAATGCTAGAAAACCCAAACGTCAACCTGTAATTAAGACTTTTGGACAAATTAGTAATTATAATAAAGATAATTCTTTTAACTTGATTATGGGTGAAACTGATAGACTAAATAAGATAATGGATAGCCTACAGATGACGTAGATAAAGGGGTAGAAATATTTACATCTGTATTTATAGAATGTCTCGATAAATGTGCTCCAATAACTACAAAAGCGATAAAAAGGCCCTATGCCCCTTGGATAAACAACACCATTAAAACCGCAATAAACGAAAGGAATAAGCTACAAGCTGCATTAAAAAAGGATAGACAAAACAGAGATCTAGAGTCGAAGTATAAAACTGAGAAAAAACGAGTCAAGTCTCTCATAGCAGGAACAAAAAGTAAATTTTACCATGACCAATTTAATAATTGTAAAGGTGATACAGCATCAACTTGGAAATTAATAAAACAAACAGTTCCCAGTAATAAGAAATCTTCAAGTACCCAATCCTTTGATAACACGATAGAAAAGGCAGACAAATTTAAATTTTGTTTTGCTAATGTAGGCAAATCATCGTATGAGAAATCACAAAATAACATTACACTAAACACAGATGAGAATACCGACCAACGATATATGACTTCTACAACTGCTAACAATCTTTTTAGACTAAAACCAATTGACACAAATACTATAATTCTAACATTTAAGCAGCTTAACCCACTGAGCCCCAGCGACACAAACAATGCGTCGGCAATGTATGTAACGCTAAACCCCAGCGACGCAGACGTCTGCGTCAGTGCTACTCTGGTCCCAATTACTCCGGTCCTATGGCACCTAGAGGTCTCAGATTTGTATGGGAACTGTGTAAGTATCCCACGCACCCATGCCAATGGTTGGAAACTCTCAAAGTCCAACTGCGTGCACGTGAGCGCGCAAAAACATGTTTTTTTGGGGAAATTGCCTTCAATTTTTTACTCTAGTAAAATCCGTTTTCGGGGGCTCCGTAGGACCATTTTTTGAGCTTTTTGATCGGTTTTTCGTGGTTTTTCCTTCATTCCCAACCCATTCGCTATTGTTTCTGGAAAAAAAAAAACATCAGAATCAGCCGGTCCTGGGTGGTACATTTATAAATATTTAGCTGGTACTCAGCGGGTTAAAGACACGAAAGCTTGTGGTTCTGATGGGATTTCTCTTCAGATGTTAATAGATGCATTGTATGTTACAGTATCTTACTTAACCTGTATAATAAACACCTCGATAGTAACTGGTAAGTTCCCGAAAATGTGGAAGCATGCTATAATTTAATCAATATATAAAAATGGAGACAGAGACTGTGTTGGTAATTATCGACCAATTTCACTCCTCCCAATATTATCAACAGTTTTAGAGAAAGTCGC
Organism: Paralithodes platypus; assembly: GCA_032716605.1. Classification (NCBI taxonomy): domain Eukaryota; kingdom Metazoa; phylum Arthropoda; class Malacostraca; order Decapoda; family Lithodidae; genus Paralithodes; species Paralithodes platypus. The sequence goes on from CM064510.1 coordinate 23,375,038, forward strand.
CACAAATCAGTAGGCTATATGTCGCACTTGGAAAACAACAATCTGCTTTCTAGAAGTCAACATGGTTTTCGGCCAAATTTATCAACGGAAACAGCCCTCACTTTATTAACTAATAAAATATATACTAATATTGATAACAAAAAAGTATCTTTACTAACACTGCTTGATTTGTCTAAAGCTTTCGACAGTGTCAGCCATCAAATATTGTTAGAAAAATGCAAAATAATAAATATTGACTCATTCTGGCTTATGAATTACTTGACCGATAGGACACAGGCTGTGCAGTTGGGTGATACAGTTTCATCTATTTTACATGTAACATATGTAGTGCCCCAAGGCTCTATTCTAGGACCCATTCTATTTATTATATTTGTCAATGATTTACTAAACTATGTTAAAGATTGTTTGCTCATTTAGTATGCTGATGATACACAGATACTTCACTCAGGCACACTGGATGAACTAACTAATGTAATTAGAAAAACAGAAAATACACTCCAAAAAGTGAAACAATATTTCCAGAAAAATGGTCTTATGTTGAATGCAAATAAAACTCAATGAATGTTCCTTGGCACTAGACAGCTTTTATCCCAAATACCCTCAAATATAATTATGTATACAACTCGATGATCTTAAAATTATACCTTGTACACATTTACACAAATTAGGTCTACATATAGATTGAAACATGCTTTTCAACAAACACACAAGTGAACTGAACAAGAAAGTCATGGGAACGTTGATATAACTGAATCGTATAAAAGGTATTTTGACGAAGCTACTAGGGTCATTGTGATTCAATCGCTAATTTTAAGTTTGATAAACTATTGGATAATGATATGGGGTTCAAGTAATTGCACTATAATGTACAAAAAATGCAGAATTTTGCTGCAAAGGTGGCAGTGGGTGGAGCAAGAAAATACGACCATGTAACTCCGATAATAAAGGAATTAGAGTGGCTAAAAATAAAGCATAAATATACTGTATATATGATGCAGCTATTGCGGTGAATAAAGAAAGGCATAAGCTAATTCCAAACTGGCTAATAAACTTTCCTATTGTTAATGAAATCATAAATAGTAACACAAGACAGCAAAACCATCTATATGTACAGAGAACAAACACCTTTTATGGTGAATGATAGCTTTTGATAGCAGGTCCTAAAATATGGAATAAGTTGCCGAGGTCAGTAAAAGACACAAAATAACCTAAACACGTTTAAGCATACATTAAAAGATTATATTCTGAAACATGAAAAACTACGAAAAAACTTTGTAAAAAATTAAAAGGACAAATTAACTTAATACTTGCTATACTCAAGCTTCCCACTGCGTGGATTTATTGCGTGTGGATTCGTGACGCTGGCCCCTTGGCGGCCATACTTCCTTCCTCCTCCCGCGTCCGTTCGGTGAGGGCGGGTTACTCTGTGCTCCTGCTTCATTCTTCGTTCGATCGATTCTAGTGAGTCCTTGCTCATTCGTATACATCTGAGTTGTATTGAACATGTTTGTAGATTAGCTAGCACAGACTGCCCCATGGGTACGTCCGCAGGAGGTTAGTAAATTAGGGTACTATTGTAACAGGCGCCTACGGTCCCCGGATCATCGCGCCATGTTTGTTATTGAGTGTTGTATTGTGCCTTTAGCTTTTTGATAGTTCTTTAGGAGGCTACCATTCCGCAAGTTTATGCTTCAGGCCGTCATTATGAGGTAGCTGCATAGTTAATTTTAGCAGATGCTCTAGTTCAAGGGTTGCCACACATAGTGTGGAATCTTCTGGAGTCTGTATCTGCGCCTGGGCCCCTCTCGTGGGCCTCTGCCTCCTCGTGCTGCTGCTGCTGGGTCTTCGGAGCGTCTAGCTGCAGCCACCTTGATGTTTCGTCGTTACCTAAAGGGTCAGCCTCATTAGGGGTCTCCAAGGTAGGCTAGGGGTTATTTATACATTATAAATTAAGCTCTATACTGTATACTGTATGTGTAAGCCTAATGTTTTCCCTATGTATTTATATTTATGCTTGAGGGGTTGGGAGATGTCCCGTATATTTGGTGGGGTTTTTGGGGGTGTGGACTGTCCCAGATAAGTCCCCATCCCTGAAAATTTTGGTTCATTTTTCCGGCGGCTTTCTCAGCAGAGCCGGCGTTTTCTCGTCTCAGACAATAAGAAACCAACCAAATGTCCCAGCGTGGTTTGCTGAACCAAAACGTCCAATCTGGCAGCTCAGAGGGAGGGGCGGAGGGGATGGAGTCTAGTCCCACAAATGAACAATCTTTGAGTGAGCCGCAAGAGTTTACATTCGCCATTCCTAAGCTTAGTTATGTGCTGCGTAAAGGTCCCCTGGTTATACCTAACAGAGTGTTAGCAGATCAGTATAGGGGTTCTCCTTCTTGCTCAAATCATCTCTTTGATAACTCAGGTGATGCAGGACTCCCAACCACCCGCGGCACAAAGCAATCAGAACCCTCCCAGGTTAATCTTATGTGTCAGGACAGGGAAATTGAACACGTAGATATCATACCCTCGACAGTCCCTGATCTGGTGTGGCCTCCAGCGGCCCCATTGAATGTGCCCCGGCCGCCAACGCCGGAAAACATAGAACTGTCTTCAGCTCAGCCATTTAATCAGGAAGTAGAGTCAGAAGGTGGGTCTCAGTCCTCTCCAGGGTCCCACGGTAAGTGTGTTACTACTGAGGAATTACATGATATTCTCCACAGAGTAATACAACAATATCAGATTCCTCCTTCTCAAGCTCCTTCCACTAGCACATCAGTAGCTCCCCCACTTGAGTCTACGGTAAGGCCGTTAGAACCCTCAGGTGTTTCACATCCACAGTCCTCTTTGCCTCAGGTTAACGTCACTCTGGCTATGGCCGCGGCTAGTAGCACGACAGTGCCGGCCTCCTTGACTACCACTAACGTCCGTGTCATTACAGACGTTACTCCTCCCCCTCTTGACAAGCCTCCACAGAGGAGAGGCCCTATGCCTCTCCTCTGTGGGCCGGACTGCTTATGGGTTCAGTCAATCCCTCAGAAACCGCACCTGGCACAAGCTACCGTATCGGGGGAGCTCCCGGTCCTTAGTGATTGGACCATTGAGGTTAATGAGAGTAGAAAACTAAGAGCTAAGGATGTCCAAGGAAGCTTATTAGATGTTACCATTAAGGCCATCCCATCTGTTTATGGTGCTGATTTCTTTGTATATTCGGCCTCCCCGGCGATACCTCCGGCCTCATCTGCAAAACTATTTGCCGACTGGTCACGAAATGACGGTGTCAATGATATAAAAGCTCTACATGCCCTTACGCCGGAACTGGATACAGTACCGGCGCTAGATCAGGCAAACACATCAGTCTTGCAGGTGGGGCAGGTAGGTGTAGGTCCGTGGGTGGACTGGGAACTGGAGGCACAGATATTTGCTTCTACCATTACCACTAAATCCTCCAATCAGGTACCCCAGGAAGTGCATTCATGATTCACTTTACCGGTTAACCTCTCGGCTGCGCATGGGGGGTATGAGACACCACACCCCTGTGCGCACGTATTTGAGCTGTTCCCATCACTAACATCGTTATTTTACCATAAATATCGTTAATACTTATTCATATGTGCCTATTTTACCATTAATATGAAGATATTAACCAGTTACAACAATAAAACAAGTGAAAACAGCGTTTCGATGGTCAAAATCGGTGATAGAGGCCGGGAGTTACATAAGCAAAGGCTGAGGCAGCCTCCCACTCCTCCACTCCTCCCCATGTCTGGAGAGACACTGTTGCGCAATACTCTCTCTCTCGCTCTTTCCCACGCTTGACAACAATGATGACAACGCCCTGCTTGTAACTCGCTAATGTTAGCACGAAAATAGACCACAGAATAAGGGAATAACAGGGAAAATAGGTGATAACTGAAGAAGGGGAGGGGGGGGGGGGAAGTGGGGAAGGAGGGGATGTGGAGGAGTGATATTTGGCATGGCCCAGAGGCAAAAAAAAAAAAAAACAAAAAAAAAAAGTTCAAGTTTTTTTGGGGTGTTTTAAATGGATTTTTTTTAGGCCCAGGATCTTAAGAGTCTTCCCGCAGTCACCCGGGGAAACTCTTAAGAGTCTTCCTGCACTTGCCGGGTTAACAAAGCTGGTGGAGTGTCGCCGGCTTTATTTGAGTTCCTGGCAGCTCCCAAACTATCACTTTATGACCTGCACGAACCCTTCTCCACACCCCCTCCGGCTCACTTAGACAGAGACTTTAACCCTTCTTTGGCGGCGCGCAACTTATGTCGTGTGAAATAAATATGGACTAAGTGGCGGTTCACAACTTATGTCGTGTGCCGTTTTCACCACGTAATGTTGCTGAGAGAGAGAGATAAGTGGTGGCAGGAGAGTAGCAAGCGTATGACTGCTCCAGACCACCGCGGCGGACCTACTGACATGAATCCCACCCTCCCCCACCCTCATGCACTCGCTACACAGGGAATTATGTAGGGAAACTACCTAATTACATGTTTTTTGCACTCGTGTTGCGCGATCGTTGCAAGAAAACTAGCGGTCGTACAAGGATGGTTGGGGTGTCATTGGAAAGCTCTGTTTATGCCCTTTCAGTGATAGATACTTGTTTTACGCTCTGGGTCTTATTTAGGCATGAAAATGATCACGTAAACAACCCTATTTAGAGTAAAAACACCCTGCTGGGCGGTACATATAAATTACCGCCTAGGCCGCTCGTAAGGTGTTAAGCTACGCAATAAAGCGTATAGAATGTTCTCTCAATACCTCGTCAGTCGCCAGGTTGCCCAGTGACTCACGAGAACTATAACAGCCATATCAGACCAACATGTAAGGAAAGCTACGGACTTGTCACGTAGGATCCTGTTGCAAAATTCTATTCAATCCTTAGGTGATATTCGAATAGCTATCATGGAGGCGGTCAGAGCAAGACAGGATTTGAGGGTGTACTTGGTAAAGAAGTTGCCGGAGGACATAGCCCGCCGAGTAACTCTGTCCCCGGTACTAACTGCAACACTTCTCCCTATAGAGACATGGAGTATTGTTTTCAATTTGGTAGATTTGTGGAAGCGGGGTACTTCCCTGCCAGAGAAAGAGCCCTTTAAGAAACTTTACTCGAAACCTAAGACCGGCGGAAAGCCCCAGCCTACTCAAACTAAACAGTCCTTTCGAGAGCCAAGGCCTCCTCAACAGTAAGGAGGTACTCAGCACAAACCTAGGCAGGGTAAACAGTCAGGCTATAGAGGTAAGTCAAACCAAAAGCCGACTCAAGGTCAGACGCATGCCAAATCTAGCCAGCCGTCTAACCCCACTCCGCCGCTACCACCAAAAAACTAGTCAGTCACACTCTCTCTCTCCCAGGGCCTATCGCAGGCGAGTTGGATTCGGGAATTGTCCAACCGGACAGACCCAGTACAGAAACGGGGTTGTTCCGAGCATGTCGCAGGGCTTGGCCCCGGCAGTCGTGGGCCCAGACAGTGATAAGCAAAGGCATAACTTGGAGGTGGCTCCGGCGACCTCATCTACGTCGAACTCTAGAATTCAACAATGTTTCTTTAGAGGTGGAGTCACTGGTCCAGGAAATGATCAGCAAGTATATCATTGTCCCGGTAGATCCAACTTGCCCTGTTTTCACCTCCAGACTCTTTCTAGTGCCAAAGAGGGACAGTGTGCAGATACGACCAGTAGTCGATCTCTCGCGTCTGAACACACATATTCACAATTCACCCTTCAGGATGCTTACCGTGAATCAAATCAGGCTCTCACTTCCGCCGCAAAGCTGGATGTGCTCATTAGACCTGAAAGATGCCTATTGGCATGTCCCCATAAACAAACGGTTCCAAAAATTCCTCGCCTTGAGGATCAGGCAAGAGACTTACGTCTTTCAGAGAATGCCTTTCGGTTTGAACCTAGCACCGAGAATCTTTACAAAATTAGTCCGGCAGGCCCTCATGCCCTTGCTAGCCCAAGGTATCAAGGTGTGGTGGTATCTAGACGACTGGCTAGTAGTGGCGGAGTCAGAAGAGTTATGTCATTTTCATGTCAAACAGGTATTACGTCATGTACAAACTCTAGGATTCAAGGTCAACTTGGCAAAGTTGCTCCTTGTGCCCACAAGAGAAATTCAGTGGATTGGACTGCTCTGGAACACTGCCAATCTGACTCTTACTCAGAGTGTGAACAATCGCGCCAGGTTCCGCCGAAAACTGTTTCGTTTTCTCCACAGTCTGAGTAGGATGAGGAAAATGTGGGAGTCCCTAGTCAGTTCACTTAACTGGATCCAATTAACTGTGAAGTTGGGCCGGTTGAAAGTAAAGAGATTATTCATGGAAGGCAACAAATTTTTCCCACTATTGCCGGCGGGGAAACTATGGCCGATTCCTCGGTTAATTCACAACTTACTGTCGGTCTGGGCAAAGACCGAAACATTGTACTCGATAATGACATGGGTTTCTCCTCCACCTACAGTATGGGTAGACACAGACGCTTCAGGGGTAATAGGCTGGGGTTATCAGTCCAACCTAGGTCACCAAGCGCAAGGTCTTTGGTCCTAAGACGTAACGTTTCACATCAACAAACAAGAGCTTCTAGTCCCATATGTTTTCCTTCAGGCTCACGGCTCTTCCCTACGAGGAAAGTCAATTGCATTTCGAATGGACAACTTGACTGCAGTTCACTGCATTCAGAAGCAAGGGTCAACGAGGTCTTGAGAGTTGATGAGGTAGTCAGAACAGATTTTTGCTCTGGCCGAATCGCTGAGCATTCATCTACATGCATCTTACCTCCCGGGGATAGCGAACATCTGGGCGGACGCCTTGTATCGGAGACAGAGCACCCTAGTAGAATGAGCTCTCAAGTAGACCGTCTTCGACAAGATGATTGCAGAGCCATACCGTCCACAAGTGGATCTCTTTGCATCCGAGGGAAATCACAGACTACCTCTTTATCTGACCCGCCGGGCACCAACTCCGGCGGGGGGTCCAGACGCTTTACTGGATTGGAACAGGTGGAACTCAATCTATCTTTTTCTGCCTCCAGACGCTTTACTCATGTGTCAAGTAGTTCACAAACTACGGGGTTACCGGGGCATAGTCTCGATGATCGCGCCGATGTGGCCGGCTCAAGTATGGTATCACCAATTGCAAACGTGGTGCAGGAACCCGGTGTCACTTCCGGTCTCTGCCTTCCACTTGGAGACAATTGGCAACCTTCAGACCTTGCTGACTTTTGCCTTATGGACATTTACAATGCCAAATGGCAAACTCGGTATGGGCAAAGTGTCACTAGTAAATTTCTGAATCTATGTACTCTGTCTACCAGGAGACAATACCAATCACATTGCAAAACTTTCACAACCTGGATAGTAGAAACAGCGCAATCTGATGCCTCAGTAGTTTTAATTTTTATATACTTAGACTATTTTTTTGAACAGAAGCGCTTCTCAGTTGTTACTTTAAAGAATCACTTATCGGCCATTAGAAACCCCTTTTTCGACCTAACTGGTCTATCCATACCGCAGGCGGAGGAGAAAGGTTTCATGAGAGCATGTTTCAAACTATGCCTACCACCACGTCAGCTCATGCCTACCTGGTCGCTAGACAAAGCGTTATCATTACTTCAGTTGCGCAAGTTTAACATGCGCCAGATTTTGAGTCAGTATTAAAAAAGGCTGTGTTCCTTATGGCTTTGGCGACAGGTAACAGAGTTTCAGAGCTGGTGGCGATGAGCAACGAGCCAAATTGTCTCAGGTTTGGGAGACTGCACGAATATGTGCAGATCGTGCCGTCTCCCACATTTATTGCCAAAAACGAACATTGTGATCACGTTTTCTCAGAATTCTCAGTCCCGGCGCTTAAATGTGGACATGCGCATCAATTTTATGCCCAGTACAAGCTTTAGTTAAGTTTATGAGGATTGCACAACCTCTACAACCAGGCTTCCTATGGATCAATCAGACAGGTACTCGCGTCACGAGAAGGAAATTAGCTTCTTTACTCGTAGATGTAATTAACCCTTTCACGCATATGACGCGATTTTGAGCCTATTGGGAATACTTTAAAACCTTTGTTACCATCAGGGGTATTTAGAAACCTTTAGTTTAGTTACTTCAACCTCTGCAGTTGTCTTTGAGTTAGCTGT
>CM064510.1:23385668-23805668 GCA_032716605.1 Paralithodes platypus
GAGCACAATTTTTCGATTCGGGTGATATATACAGTTATATACGTATCCGAGCAAATAACGCAACCACGAGGTGGGGAACAGCTCGGAACCCGGCTAGCATCGCCGGAACAGAGATGGGTGAAGCATAAATATTCGCATTTTGGCTCTTCATTTCAAATATTCATAGCGCAAAAAGTATTTGTCCTAGGAACTTCTAGTTTGTTTTATACTCATCAGCATTATTTGCCGTATTCATACAGCCTAAATTTAAAACCATACACTTCGTAGCAACGAAATAAATCGAAAATGTTATAAACCATATCAATAAAAAAAAAAAAAAAAAAAAAAAAACGGTCACTGCTTGAGAACTATTGAAGATAAACAATTTCTGTTTTCAGATTTGGAAAGAGGAGAAAAACTACTATTATTTGAGCAAAAAATATATAGGGTCATCACTCACAATTTAGAGCTAGGACGGTGTGAAGACAATTGCATGGGAAATAATTGTATTCCGGACTCATTTACACTTTCATATTTCGATTTATTTAAATTTTGTTTTGTTTTATCATGTACTATAAATATTCCTCTTTCCATTGACATATGATACATCACAATAAACAGCATTCTGGTGGATGAAAATACAGAAAAACACAAGGCTTCAAAAACTTGCCCAGCCTGATATTTCATGGCAAATTAGAGAAGGCCTTACCAGAGTTAGATAATTAAGTTGCTGGATGCGAGAGGGTTAATGACATAGCCGACACTCAGTTGTGGGCGTCTAATCACACATTCTTGACGCGATACCTATCGGTCGCTCTGGACAAGCCAAAGCGGACCTGTGTAGCATTACGGCAACGGGTTCAGTCGTTCATGTGCTATTTGTTTTTAAGTTATTCTTCAGGCGAAAAAGGGTGGGTGGGGGTGGATGTGCAAAATAGCCCTAAGACCCACTAGAACCCTTCCGCCGGAGATTGTGATAAATCACTAGCTGTGATATGAATAGAACTGGTTATACAGTTTAATCAATTTTATTATATTTTTAAGAAATATATCATCTATGTAGTATTAGCAGAATGTACAAACAGAAGTTAATTGTACAAATAATTTTAAGGCCAGAGCATGATCCACAGGATTCAGGTTCTAGAGTACAATAATGTTCTCAATAAAACATGCCAGAGATCTCAGGTGAAGGTCCAGTCATGTACAAGCAGATCTTCTTTGAAGTAACGCACTGCGTACCCTCTTTTATATTTTTATATATTGTTTGTACACAATAAAAAACTTAAAATGTTATACGGATTATCTGTTACCTATGGTATTTAGGTTGGTGGTTTGATATTGTCACGAATGTCCCCCTCCAGTCTTATATATCAGGCATATCGTCAATGATGGAGGGGCCACTATTAAATTATAGGTTTGATTCCTGGAGGGAAGTAAAGAAAACCTAATATTTAGTAGGGCCCCATAATCATTGACGATGATAGTGCCCTCCCAGCCATCCCCTTTCCATTCTCTTGATTTCTGAGTTGTATCTTGATATGTCAGTGAAAGAAGTATGGCCGCCAGGGGGCCACCGTCAGGAATCCACATGCAAGAAATCCAAGCAGTGGGAAGCTTGAGTATAGCAAGTATTAAGTTAATTTTTCCTTTTTTATTTTTTACGAAGTTTTTTTCGTAGTGAGTACCCAATCATAAAGACGATCCCATAAGAGAATACGCGTTGCACTTACGAGGTTAGTACTCCTGTCCTCCCGCACGGTAGTTTCAAACTAGCAACCACGGCGTTTGATGGGAGACTATTATACAATAGGCATATCGTCAATGATTACGGGGCCCTACTAAATATTAGGTTTTCTTTACTTCCCTCCGGGAATCAAACCTACAGTATAATATGTGTTTTAATGTTTTATGTGAAGAACCATTGTAAAATGGAAAAATAAATATTCTGATTCTGATTCTGATTCTCTCTCTCTCTCTCTCTCTCTCTCTCTCTCTCTCTCTCTCTCTCTCTCTCTCTCTCCTCTTCTCCCCCTTTGCCTGCAAGTGACGAGGCTTAGAGGAATGGAAGATAGAATATTCCATTTCACCCAGTATACTGTATTCAAATGAGTAATGGTAGGATAGGATAAGTTAGATTAGACTAGGTTAGGTCATATTTGTATAGGTTGCGTTAGATTTGGTTAGGTAAGATCAATTAGGTTAAGTAAGATTGATTAGGTTAAATAAGATTGACTAGATTAGGTTGGATTAAGTTGAGCTCATTGGATTATATATAATTAGGTTTGGATAAGTTAGGTTAAGTTAGGTTTAGATTAGGGAAGATTAAATTAGGGTATTTTATGCAAGGTTATATTATAACTAAATTTCAGCGTACTAACTACTCAATCATATATCACACAGGGTTTCTTCACCTCAGTTACTCACGCTATAGTCCATTCATTATAAGTAGGCCAGAAATCTTGACCTCTATTACCTGTAACTCAAACAGGGCTAGAGTAAACGGGCTGTAAATTTCCACATATTTTCCCTGGCTGTCCCTTCCCAAATGGTAGACATATTAGCTAGACTCCTCAAGTCGTGTGTGAGTTACAGAGGTTAACCCCTTGAAGATATGACGCATTTTTGCAATTTATTCTGGCTATCATTAGACGATTATATACAGCTTAGGAAGGATATGTGGGAATTATATGGGTAAAGACTATCTCAATTAACCTTCTGATCTCCATATACCCTTCCTAATCTGAATATAATCTTCTAATAATAGCCAGAAAATAGAAACGAAGTGCTTCATCGATCCTCAGAGGGTTAATGTTCAAGAGTTTTGGCCTACTTGTTTGGAACAGGGTATAGTATATCTAAAGATGCACCTCAAGGCGATCTTCACGTAATGTGCGTAGGTAACCCAAAACATTTCCCATCTATTTCTAGTGGTTATATTTATTTCCTGGCCTTATAGTTACCCATCAAAAATACATTCCAGTGATTAGGCTATATGTAAGCCATGGGCATATAGGTATTTCAGAATATTTCCCATCACATACTGGTGATTGCATATTAATCCTGATATTATACTGTCTTGATGGTGTAATGGTTAGAGAGTTTAAGATCTGTATGTGGTAACCGAGGGTCGAATCCCGGGTGGATCACATGCTTTCATTAATTTAATTGAGAGGTGTTTGGTGTTGGGAATGAAATTCACAAAATATATTATTATAAGTAACCTTGATCTTTTTGCATAACAATATAGTGGTTATATGTAATTCCTGGTATTATACGTTACAACAGATTTACCTTGATTTAGGTGTTACTAGTAGGATAAGTAAATTTGCAGACGATACCAAAATGTGGAGACAAATTGATTCAGCTAGAGATATAGAGTGTCTGCAAAGGGATCTAGATACCTTACACGAATGGTCAGTAAACAGAACAGACTGTGAATTAGAAAACTCAGACTGTGAGAAAGATCTAGGTGTGTTTGTTAGCAATTATTTGAAGCCTAGAAAACAATGTATAAGCGTTCGTAACAAGGCAAACAGGATTCTCGGGTTCATATCTAGGAGTGTGAGTAACAGAACTGCTGATATTATCTTAAAACTTTACTTGTCATTAGTGAGACCCCATATGGATTATGCTGTTCAATGTTGGTGTCCTTATTACAGAATGGACATAGATTCATTGGAGAGAGTACAACGTAGAATGACAAAAATGATTCATAATATTAGAAATCTTCCGTATGAAGAAAGGTTGAAGAAATTAGGCTTACATTCGTTAGAGAGACGCAGAGTTAGAGGTGACATGATAGAGGTATTCAAGTGGGTTAGTGGAATTAATAAAGGAGACATGAAAAATGTACTAAAGCTCAGTGATAGCGAAATAACTCGTACAAATGGTTTCAAATTAGATAAATTTCGTTTCAGAAAAGATATAGGCAAATATTGGTTTGGTAACAGAGCTGTAGATGGGTGGAATAGGCTACCAAGTGATATAGTGGGATCAAGAACGATAGGGAGCTTTAAGATAAAATTAGATAGGCATATGGACGAGATGGGTTAGGTGTGAGGGGGATCAACCAGGTGTGGGCCAATCGGCGCTCAGCAGACCCCCGTAATCTTGTGTTAATCTCTGACCGTTTTGGTGGGGTCAGTACTCAAGGTACCAGGTGTGAGATGGGTCTATAATTGGGCCTTGTGGTTGGGGTTGGGTGTGGCGGGGGTCTGCCTTGTGTGGGCAGATCGGCTTTTTGCAGACTCCCATTTTCTTGTGTTCTTATGTTCTTAAAATGGCAGATGAAGTTTAACATTGACAAATGCAAGGTATTAAAGATAGGGAAGATGCATACAAATTTTAAATATAAACTAGCTAATATGGAATTAGAAAACTCAGACTGTGAGAAAGATCTAGGTGAGTTTTTAGCAATGATTTGAAGCCTAGAAAACAATGTATAAGCGTTCGTAACAAGGCAAACAGGATTCTCGGGTTCATATCTAGGAGTGTGAGTACCAGAACTGCTGATGTTATCTTAAAACTTTACTTGTCATTAGTGAGACCCCATATGGATTATGCTGTTCAATTTTGGTGTCCTTATTACAGAATGGACATAGATTCATTGGAGAGAGTACAACGTAGAATGACAAAAATGATCCATAATATTAGAAATCTTCCGTATGAAGAAAGGTTGAAGAAATTAGGCTTACATTCGTTAGAGAGACGCAGAGTTAGAGGTGACATGATAGAGGTATTCAAGTGGGTTAGTGGAATTAATAAAGGAGACATGAAAAATGTACTATAGCTCAGTGATAGCGAAATAACTCGTACAAATGGTTTCAAATTTGATAAATTTCGTTTCAGAAAAGATATAGGCAAACATTGGTTTGGTAACAGAGTTGTAGATGGGTGGAATAGGCTACCAAGTGATATAGTGGGATCAAGAACGATAGGGAGCTTTAAGATATAATTAGATAGGCATATGGACGAGATGGATTGGGTGTGAGGGGGATCTACCAGGTGTGGGCCAATCGGTGCTCAGCAGACCCCCGTAATCTTGTGTTAATCTCTGACCGTTTTGGTGGGGTCAGTACTCAAGGTATTAGTGAGATGGGTCTATAATTGAACATAAGAACATAAGAAAATGGGAGTCTGCAGAAAGCCGATTGGCCTAAGCAAGGCAGATCCCTGTCCCACACAACCCCAGTTCAATTACAAAGCCCAATTATAGGCTCAACACTCTAATACCCTGAAGATCATCTTACCAAAACGGTTAGAGATTAACGCAGGATTATGGGGGTCTGCAGAGCGCTGATTGGCCCAACCCGGCTGATCCCCCTTCACACCCAACCCTTCTCGTTCATATGCTTATCCAATTTTATCTTAAAGCTCCCTACCGTTTTAGATCCCACTATAGCACTTGGTAGTCCATTCCACCCATCTACAACTCTGTTACCAAACCAATATTTGCCTATATCTTTTCTGAAACGAAATTTATCTAATTTGAAACCATTGGTACGAGTTCTTTCGCTATCACTGAGCTTTAGTACATTTGTCATGTCCCCTTTGTTAATCCCACTAACCCACTTGAACACCTCTATCATATCCCCTCTAACTCTGCGTCTCTCTAACGAATGTAAACCTAATTTCTTCAACCTTTCTTCATACGAAAGATTTCTAATATTATGGATCATTTTTGTCATTCTACGCTGTACTCTCTCCAATGAATCTATGTCCATGCTGTAATAAGGACACCAAAATTGGACAGCATAATCCATATGGGGTCTCACTAATGACAAGTAAAGTTTTAAGATAACATCAGCAGTTCTGTTACTCACACTCCTAGAGATGAACCCGAGAATCCTGTTTGCCTTATTACGAACGCTTATACACTGTTTTCTAGGCTTCAAATCATTGCTAACAAACACACCTAGATCTTTCTCGCAGTCTGAATTTTCTAATTCTAAATTAGCTAGTTTATATTTAACATTTGTTTGCATCTTCCCTATCTTTAATACCTTGCATTTGTCAATGTTAAACTTCATCTGCCAATTTACTGACCATTCATGTAAGGTATCTAGATCCCTTTGGAGGCACTCTATATCTCTATCTGAATCAATTGATCTCCCCATTTTAGTATCGTCTGCTAATATACTAATCCTACTAGTTATACCTAAATCTAGGTCATTTATGTATATAAGAAACAACAGCGGACCTAATATCGATCCCTGGGGGACACCACTTTTGACTGCTCCCCACTCTGACTTGGTACCATTTATGCTGACTCTCTGTTTCCTACCAATTAGCCATGACCTAATCCATCCCAACAACGATCCTCCTATTCCATGTGCCTCAACCTTTCTCATCAATCTCTCATGAGGGACTCTGTCGAAAGCTTTACTGAAATCTAAATAAATAATATCATATGACTTGTCACTATCTACTGCTTCATATACCTCTGAGAAAAAGCTAAGCAAATTAGTAAGGCAATAACGTCCCTGAGTGAATCCATGCTGAGAAGAATTTATTAAGTTAAATTTGTCTAAGTGGCTTCTAATTTTCCTAGCAATAATAGACTCTAGCAACTTTCCTATGATTGATGTGAGACTAATGGGACGGTAATTGGATGCTATCGATTTATCACCTTTTTTGAAGATCGGAACTACATTTGCAAGCTTCCACGCTTCTGGAACTAAACCTGTTTCTAAAGACTTGTTACATAAAAATGCTAATGGGCTACTTAACTCATCTCTGCATTCTTTTAATACTCTAGCATATACCTCGTCAGGACCAGGCGATTTTTGAGGTTTCAGTCTGTCAATTTCCTTAAGCACATCATTTCTACTTATACTAACTGTACTTAACATATTTTCTATACTATCACTATATACCATATTGACTTCTGGAATCTGTGCCAAAGTTTCATTAGTGAAAACGGAAAGAAACTGACTATTTAATGTATTGCACATTTCTAAATAATGTGCTGTTATTTCTCCTATTGAAGTTTTTAGGGGGCCTGTTACATCTATAACTTTAGATTTATATAGTTGGTAAAAAGCTTTAGGGTTATTTTTTGTCACTGGCTATCCTTATTTCATAATTTCTTTTTGCTTTCCTGATTTCCTTTTTGACCTGTCTTGATAGAGTCTGAAGGTATATATCTAGATGATTTTCGCCTTTCTTTATTTTTCTATATATTCCTTTCTTTTTTCCTATAAGATCTATTAGCTTATTAGTCATCCATTTTGGTTGGTTCTGCGGCGATCTAAATCTTCATTTAGGGATATATTTATTTTGAGCATTGTGGAGTGAAACAATAAACTGGTTATATGTAGGTGGCAAGTTTAACTCTGGCATATCCTGACTTAATTGCTTAACAATAGGGTCCACCCTTAATTCTATTCTTAGCCCACCTTAATTGGGCCTTGTAATTGGGGTTGGGTGTGACAGGGATCTGCCTTGTATGGGCCGATCGGCTTTTTGCAGACTCCCATTTTCTTATGTTCTTATGTAACAGAAACTTCCCCATCGCATTCTAGTATATATATATATATGCGAATATGCTTCCACACTAAAGGTGTGTAGAAAAGGGTAGGTTCACTGCACAAAGTTTAACAAATGTTAGTGCTAAAATTAAATTGCATCTAAAATATATTGCATGCACAAAATAAAGGTTTAAAAAGAATGTCCGAATATCTTATTAGAAGGCTCGGACTGTTGTGTACATATTTAAATAATGTTTATGTAAAAGTGTTAAAATGCATTTCTCTACTTTCGTAGATCTTCAATTATTATTAAAAAATTGCAAGAGTGGCTTGCTCCAGAGTCAGGTATTTGTTCTGTACTATTCTATGGATTTTCAGGCACTGGAAATCCACAGTGCCTGAGTACCTGAAGAGTGCCTGGAAATCCACAGAAGAGTACAGAACAAATACCTGACTCTGGAGCCAGCCACTCTTGCACATTTTTTATAATAACTGAAGATCTACGAAAGTAGAGAAATGCATTTTAACACTTTTACATAAACATTATTTTAATATGTACACACCAGTCCGAGTCTTCTAATAAGATACTCGGACATACTTTTTAAACCCTTATTTTATGCATGCAATATATTTTAGATGCAATTTAATTTTAGCACTAACATTGTTTAAACTTTGTGCAGTGAACCTACCCATTTCTACACACCTTTAGTGTGGAAGCATATTCGCAAATATTTTTACCACAAGAATCAATATTTTTCATGTTTTATATATATATATACCGGTATATATATATATATATATATATCTATTCCCGGACGCCTTACTCCCCTTACGAGGGTGGCCATACACAGAGTATATACTGTATATATATATATATATATATATATATATATATATATATATATATATATATATATATATATATATATATATACTGTATATATATATATATTTCCTCTGACCAATCTGGTGAATAAACCTACATCTTTTCTATCCTAAACGACCTAGAGCAGGTATTCCCATCAGGAACCCGTCAGGAACCTCCAGAGGACTATCCCTTATTCTTCAACAATACAAAAATCAACCCTTCATCTTCCCTCAATGTTCTCGGTGTCTCTTTTTCTTCTGCTCTCACTTGGAAAAACCATATTACCAGTCTCGCTAAGGCAGCCTCCAAGAAGCTGGGTGTGCTCAACCGCCTCAAGGGGTTCTTTACCCCTGCGCAGCTTCTTGCTCTGTACAGGGGCACAGTGCGTCCTTGTATTGAGTATTGTTCACATGTGTCGGGAGGATCCTCTCACACCACACTCCTAGATAAAGTAGAAAGGAAAGCCTTTCGTATCATTAACTCCCGTCCACTCACCAACTCTCTGCAATCTCTCTCTCTCTCTTCGCTGCAATGTTGCATCTCTCTCACTATTCTATCACTACTACAATAATCAGTGTTCCTCGGAGCTTTCCCAGTGTATACCACCTCCTCTACGTAGGGTACGTAGTACCCGCCTTGCAACACAATCCCACCCCTACTCTGTGCAACTCTCCAACCCAAGAGTGAAATGCTATTCTCAGACTTTCTTCTATTCAACTGCTGAGTTCTGGAACTCTCTCCCAAAATCAGTCTTTCCCTCTACCTATGACTTAAATTGCTTCAAACTCCGTGTGTCCAAGCATTTTAGCTCGAACGTCCCTTGATTTCGGCCTTGTCACTCTTTGAAATCTGGGGGAGGCACTCGCTGCAGGCAGTTATGCCTTTTGTCTCCCTCATTCACATTTGGAGTAAGGGGTCGGGCGCAAGTTGGACTAGATAATAGTCCATCAGGCGCCTGGCCCGGGGAGACGATTAATATGAAGGGTGCGCCTGGAAGTGTGGTGGGAGGGCTTGTGGCTTTGGCTCCGCTGCATGTCTGCCTGCCGAGATCGGAAACTCTCCGGGTGGTCGGGGGCCGGGGGAGTGCTGGAGCGACCTTGGTGACCCTGGTCTCTGGGTCTTCTCCTGGGTGACCTTGATGTGTGTGAGTTTGTGCTTTTTCTATCTATCTATCTATTGCCTGACGCCGCGATCCCCGAAGGGGTGGCCACGAACGAACCGCCCCATCCCTCTGTCCCCAGTCAGTCGACGCCCCTCCCCCCAACCAGCACCGCCTTCGTTCATGTAGTTCCTCACTCCATCCTTCCACCTCATATTCGGTCTACCTCTCCCCCTCTGTCCCTCCACCTCGCTCTCGTACACCCTCTTGTGCACCCTTTGTGCTTTTTATCTGTGTTTATTTGTTGTTTTATGTTGTTTTTGTGTTTTCCCTGTTCTTGCTCTGTCTTGAGTCAGCTACCCACAAAATGGGGATTGGGCTTGAGCATATAGGCCTAGATAGATAGATTCACATAGACAACACAACAAAAATTCAGCACCTCCCGAATCCCGGATCGCTTCGGAGATCGGCCCATTATTCGTGACTTATTTCTAACCTCTAACCCCTCTGCTTATACTGTAAATCTTTTCTCTTCTTTGGGCTCCTCCGACCATAAACTAATATCTGTCATCTGTCCTATCTCTCCAGTACGGCCACCCAATCCTCCCAACTGGCGGCGCATGTGGCACTTTGGCGCTGACGACTGGGAGGCTTTTTCGGCAGTACTTCTTTGAGTTCCCTTGCAATGACTTTTGCTTCCGTGGCCGGGGACCCTTGGAGAGTGCTGTACACATTTCCGAGGTAATCCTCTCGGGCATGGAATCATACATTGCATTTTCTTTCTCTCAGTCTACTGCAAAAATATCTTGGTTTACTCACACTTGTTCTACTGCTGTCCACTACAAAGAAGGAAGCATTCAAACCGTACAAAAGCCTAAAAACTCAAGAATCTCATTCTTCCTATATTTGTGCCCGGAATCAAGCCAAATCTGTTCTTTGTCTTGCCAAAAACTCTTTCATCAATAATAAATACATTGAACTATCCAACTCTAGCTCTTCCGAAGCTTTCTGGCATCTAGCCAAAAACCTCTCCAACAATTTTTCTTCCTCGTCTTTCCCTCTCCTTTTCCACTCTGATGGCACAACCATCACTTCTTCCTCTGACAAAGTTATACTCTTCACTCAAGCTTTCGCTAGAAACTCCACCTTGGATGATTCCGGTGCTATTCCTCCCTCTCCACCCTTCTCTCTGTTACTTATGCCTAATATCCTAATCTCTTCTAAAGATGTACTTTCTACCCTCTCTGGGCTTAATACTAAGAATGTGTACGGTCCAAACAGTGTTCCTCTTGTTGTTTTAAAAAACTGTGCTTCTGTGCTGGCTTCCTGCCTAGGCAAACACTTTCGCCTCTGTCTTTCCTCTAACATCTTCCTTTCTTGCTGGAAGTTCGCACTCATTCAACCTGTCCCAAAGAAGGGTGACCACTCTCAACCTTCCAATTATTGTCCAATTGCTCTCATCTTTGTATCTTTAAAGTTTTTAAAACTATTCTTGCTTCCGAATTTCTTAAGCATTTCTCTTCTCATAATCTACTCTCATATCGCCAGTATGGGTTCCTTAATGGTCACTCTACTGGTGATATTCTTTCATATCTTACTAACTTTTGGTCCTCCTTTCAGGACTTCGGTGAGACCATTTCTTTTGCACTAGACATATCAAAGGCCTTCAATAGAGTCTGGCACAAATCTATAATTTCTAAACTATCGTCCTTCGGTTTCTATCCCTCCAACTGTGCCTTTGTCTCTAATTTCCTCTCTGGGCATTCCAAAGCTCTGGTTGTGTACGGCCATCGCTCACTTCTTCATCCTACCAACTCCAGTGTTCCTCAGGGCTCTGTCTTATCTCCCATTCTCTTTCTAATTTTCATAAATTATATTTTCAACTGTACCTTCAATCCCATCCATTCATACGTAGACGACACTACCTAACACTATCCACTTAGTCTTCCAGAATACCCCAGCCAGCAATCCCTCAAAAATAAAAGTAATGAAGCCATGCAACACTTATCTTCTGATCTAACTACCATTTCCAATTGGGGAAGAGAAAACCTTGTTGCCTTTAATGCTTCCAAAACCCAATTTCTCCATCTTACTACCCGTCGGGAACTCCCAGAGGACTATCCCTTATTCTTCAACAATACAAAAATCAATCCTTCATCTTCTCTCAATATTCTCGGTGTCTCTTTCTCTTCTGCTCTCTCTTGGAAGGACCAGGTTACCAGTCTTGTTAAGGCAGCCTCCCAGAAGCTGAGTGTGCTCAACTGCCTCAAGGGGTTCTTTACCCCTCCACAGCTTCTTGCTCTGTATTGGTGCAAAGTGCGTCCTTTTATTGAGTATTGTTCACATGTGTCGGGAGGATCCTCTTACACCGCACTCCTAGACAAAGTAGAAAGGAAAGCCATTCGTATCATTAACTCCTGTCCACTCACCAACTATCTGTAATCGCTCTCTCATCGCCGCAATGTTACATCTCTCTCGCTATTCTATCGCTACTACAATAATCAGTGTTCTTCAGAGCTCTACCAGTATATACCACCTCCTCTACGTAGGTTACGTAGAACCCGTCTTGCAACACAATCCCACCCCTACTCTGCGCAACTCTCCAACCTAAGAGTGAAACGTTATTCTCAGTCTTTCTTCTATTCAACAGCTGAGCCCTGGAACTCTCTCCCAGAATCAGTCTTTCCCTCATCCTATGATTTAAATTGCTTCAAACTCCGTGTGTCCAGGCATTTTAGCTCGTACGTCCCTTGATCTTAGCCCTGTCACTCTTTCATCTCTGGTGAAGACACTCGCTACGGGCAGTTCTGCCTTTATTGTCCCTCACTTGTATAGAACAAAACAACTATGTATACTATATATATATATATACATTTTTTTTGCTATGTGATTGAGGGAGGCAAAAGGCATAACTGCCTATAGCGAGTGCCCCCCCCCATAGTTGAAAGAGTGACAGGGCCAAAATCAAGGGACGTTCGAGCCAAAATGCCTGGACACACGGAGTTTGAAGCAATTTAAGTCATAGGAAGAGGGAAAGACTGATTCTGGGAGAGAGTTCCAGAGCTCAGCTGTTGAGTAGAAGAAAGTTTGAGAGTAACGTTTCACTCTTGGGTTGGAGAGTTGCACAGAGTAGGGGTGGGATTGAGTTGCAAGACGGGTACCACGTGCCCTACGTAAAGGAGTGGTATGCACTGGGATAGCTCTGAGGAACACTGATTATTATAGTAGCGATAGAATAGCGAGAGAGATGCAACATTGCGGCGGAGAGAGAGAGATTGCAGAGAGTTGGTGAGTGGACGGGAGTTAATGATACGAAAGGCCTTCCTTTCAACTTTGTCTAGGAGAGCGGTGTGAGAGGAACCTCCCCACACATGTGAACAATACTCAATACATATATATATATATATATATAATTTTTGGTCTTAAAAGTACCCCAAGACAATTCGCCATCACCTTTTAGCAGATATATATAATTCCTGGCTTTATAGTAAGTAACCCCGGACCTCTCTCTCTCTCTCCCGCAGGTAACGTGGTTGAAGAGGGACTCTGACCAACTACTGACGGCGGGGGGTCAGGTGTACTCTTCAGAGGCAAGGTACTCCGTCTCTCACGTCAGGCATCAACAGGTCAGTACGGTACCGACATGGATGGAGAGCATTTTTTTTTTCATGTTCGTGGACCCCCTTCTCCCTCATGTTTAGCCCTACTAGTTTTGAGATTTTTAAACGTTCGATCCATAAGTTTCTCGATTATACGACCAATTCCCCCATTTCTTTGTCAATTTTAAGACCCTTAGTGCCATATAGGTCTCGATTTGTTTCCTGGTGAGCGACAACGAACCTAAGATTAGGAGGAATCCTACTAAAAACTCGCATTATAGTCCATTAATTATAGGTAGGCCAGAAATCGTGAGCTCTATCTTCTGTAACTCAAAATGGGCTTGAGCAAATGGGCTGTAAATTTCCACACTCATTCCCTGGCCTGACTCTTAAAAATTTATGAAAATATTAGCTCGATTACTCAAGTCATTTTTTAGTTACAATGGCTAGGGGTCACGATTTCTGATTTTTTTTTTCTCCATATTCCAACTACTCCCTCTCGGGCATAGGCTGATAGCCTTTTCACTCTACCGCTGAACACGGTGAAGCCTGTGAGGTCTTGCTCCAGTCTAGGGAGTAAGACATGCGAAGCTTCACGGCTCGAAGAAATCCCATCTCTGAAGCCGCCTCGCCTCTGCGCCTCACAGTCTCACTCCCCACACTCGGACCCTCACTCTCAGAACGCCACCTATTGAGCAATTAACTCACTAGGCATTGCCCCCCTGTAGCATATTTTTGAATATGGGAATATTCATACAATGCTATTTAATCAGGGAACAATGAGGGTATTTTTTTGGCATTTCGGTGTGCTGTGGTAATTCACTGATACTAGGTACAGCACAAATTCCATCCCAATAATATCTTCCCATTGACATATTGGGATTCGAACCCGGGTCCATTGGATTACCAGTCCAGTGGCAAGACCACTCCGCCACACCTCCCTTTATTATTAATTGATTATAGGTTTAATATAATATTCAGTACAAAGAACCTTAAATATGTGTGGGGTTTTTTCCAGGGGTACAATACTGTAATGTTATGTTCATGTTAATTGTGTGTGTGTGTGTGTGTGTGTGTGCGATGAAAGAGAGAGAGAGAGAGAGAGAGAGAGAGAGAGAGTAAGGTAAAGGGAGAGATACAAGGAGGAAGGAAGGAAGGAAGGGGTAACTGTTGTAATACTCATAATCCCGTCCGTTTCGTCTTGTGTGGCAGACATTACAACGAGAGAGAGAGAGAGAGAGAGAGAGAGAGAGAGAGAGAGAGATAGAGAGAGAGAGAGATAAGTGGGAGGGAGAGGGAGATGGGTGGATTGGGAGGTATAAAAGGAACCCTTGATTAATAAGGAGAGATATCGGAGAGAGAGAGAGATTGATTTGATTTTGCCCCGAGGGGCGAGTTTATTGAGCAGCGCCCCCCATCCTGTGAGGGGACAACCACTAGTAAGGCGATACATACTGCTCAAAGAGCCATTATTCCACTGAAACAACAGCATCGTCGTCTGGTTACATTCATATTTGTGTTTATAAATCAGGTTGGCATTATTCAGATGTGTTATTATAGTTTCCTCATTTAATTGTCACATGGTCTGTATATACGTATCTCAAAAAAAAAAAAAAAAAAAAAAAAAAAAAAAAAAAAAAAAAAAAAAAAAAAAAAAAAAAAGAAAGCAAGCAAGCTTGTGTGACTGAATTATTAATTGACAGGTTGTAATAATAGCACTACAGAACTAGTGCAATCGTATGAGGAGACTATTCATATTTTCATTACATCAATGGTTATTGAGATCATAGTTAGCTGAATACAATTATTGTCAAGAATTGATTAAACACCGAATGAAGCTTCAAATAATGCACTCGTTTCCAGGGACTACCACTCGGAGAGAACATTGAAGTCAAACGGTCGTCAACCAACACTTAATATGCTGAACATAAACTGTGTGTTTGTTTGTTTATTTTCTTTTTCCTCCCTGTTCTTTTTTCCTCTTTTTTTCCTTTAATAAATTGGCTGTGGTTCATCTTCTGTGTTTATTTTATTTAGACTGCTTTTAAACCAGTTGTTGAATCTTAAATTTGGTTGTTGTGCATAATATTCCTTAATTTTCTCTAGAGTTGGGTCTTGTGATAGTTCTAGTTTGTGCCATATTTGTGTTGCTTGTCTATGGAGTCGGACATTTAATGGTAGTGTGTTTGTGTATTCGTGTATTTGTTGTGTCGTCATTGTATAGGGGTATCTTTGGTTTGTGGCGAATCTTAGGTCTGTATCTGAGCGTGTGATTGTGAGATTGAATATACTTAGTGGGTATTTCAAGAATGTCAGGGGGTAAGGAAATGTGATTTGTATATTAGAAGACTGTGATTAACGAGACGTGTAACATGTGGAGGTAGGTGGTAGAAAGAGAGGGATCTCGTTGGGGGTGGAAGTTTCGCTCCCAGGAATTTTTGTTCCTGTGGTATTTCAATAATAATAATAAAATAATAATAATAATAAGGGGACAACCACTGGTAAGGCAATACATACTGCTCAAAGAACCATTATTCTATTGTAATAACAGTATCGTCGTCTGGTGTTATTATAGTTTCCTCATTTGATTGCCACATGTGCTGTACAGTATATAGGCCAACGTGCTCATGAAAGACAAAAAAAAATAAAATAAAAAAAAATGACTGAATTATTAATTGTAAGGTAAATAATAGCACTACAAAACTAGTGCAATCATATGAGGAGACCATTCATGTTTTCTTACATCAATGGTTATTGAGATCATAGTTAGCTGAATACAAATATTACATACATGATGTGACTAATATTTCGAACTACATAAATTATTATGCAATAATAGTACCACAAATATATTACAATCATATGAGGGACACTTCACATTCTTCATTACATCAACGGTTATTGAGGCCATAGTTAGCTGAATACAAGAGTCACATACATATGTGACTAATATTACCAACTACCGAAGTTATAATGGAATTATAGTAATACAAATATTTTACAAACATAGTTACATGGTTCAAATTCTTATTACAATAATGGTTTTCGAGGGGATAGTTGGCGCAATATGACCAGTGGAGAAGTTTACATGCCGATAGTAATATAATATTTAGTAGGGTGTGTGGTTATGGGAGAGAGGGAGGGGGGTTGTAGGAGGTAGAGGAATGGGTGGGAGAGGAGGAGGGGTAGGGGGGAGGGGGAGGAGGAGGAGGTAAGGTACTCCAGGGAGGAGGAAAGTGTGAAAGGGGAGGTGTGTGTGTGTGTGTATGTGTTGGGGAGGGTGGGACATACTACATATAAATAAGTTGTTTAAGGCCAGCCATAGTACTGAAGATAAAAATAAATAAATATGGTAGTTAAAAAAAAAAAAAAAAAAAAAAAAAAAAAAAAAAAAAAAAAAAGGGAAAGTTTGTATTTCAACGCAAGTCTACAGATATCAGCAGTATCGCTTCATCGTACCTGACACAACATATCAATAAGTAAAGAAGGAAACTGTATACATGCAAAGATCAAGATTCAATTATGTTTAGTAGCAAAACAATATTCAGAAGGAAGATACTATAGTCCTCCGGGAGGGGTATGCCGCTATCCGAAGGTACTTAATTGTAGGTCAAACCATTAGCCAGAATATTGAGGACAATTATGTTGCTTACATATGCAAGGGTCATGTATATTGGCTTGCAAAAGGATATGAATTGGCACTTAACAGATTATTTAAATAAATACTGTGTTAGAGGCTCAGAGGGATAGCTATATACTGTACATTGTCAATCTATTAAATGAGAATAGCAGTGATAAGTAAAGAAATACTGACTGGTATTATAAGTGTGACATGATCAATGAAAATATGAAATCGTGTAGAGGGCGTTACAAAGGGTTTAAGTGTGACCTTGTAAGAAAGAAGAGATGTGTGGAGGGCAAGTGGTGCATACTTATCAGGTTCATGTTCATGTTTACAGTACATATTATTGTGGGGGGGCAAAGTTCTTGTGTTTTTTTAGTATGTTATTGATTACGTTATTCTTTAGCATGTATATTGCTTGATCCTCAATTGTGGTTAACTGATTATTCCTGTATTCCCTAATCATTGGGCATTCCAGGATATAGTGCTCGAGAGAGTGTTTGTTGGGAGCTCTGCAAACCCTACATTGCCTGTGCTCTTCTTCTACCTGCCAATTCAGCTGCCATGGATAACAATAGCCAAGCCTTATTCTTGCATGTACTGAGTCTACCCACCTACTCGTTGTACGTTTACCATAGGTGTATTTGGTCGTAAATGCTACTTTATTGTAGTAGTTTATAGATCGGCTGGTATTATGATGTCTAGCTCTGTCTTCATCCACTCTTTCTTCTTGTGTCTTTTTAATTATAGTTCTCATTTGTTTCAATGACAGTTCAAGAATATGATCAGGTTCTTCTTTCTCTGTGGCCTCCTTGGCAAGCTTATCTGCCCTTTCATTGCCCGGGATGCCTACATGTGAAGGAATCCAGGCAAATTTGACCCCTAGCCCCTTCTCCCTACACATTTTATCCCCCGTCTGATATCTTGTACAAGGAAAGGATAGGTGGGTTGGGGGCTAGAGATAGCTTCCAAGGCCGCCCTGCTGTCAGATAGGATAAGAATATTCTTTCCCCTTCGAAAGATACTCCCAATTCCCATCGCTATTGCCACCAGCTCAGTTTGAGTGGAGGAGGCCCAGTCCTGTAGCCTGGATAGTTCATCGTCTTCCTGAGCAAAGTTGCCACCACTCATAATAGTGATGGCAGCTCCTGCCCTCCCAGTTACGGTGTTAAGTGAGCCGTCACAGTATACCTGATCAGTGTTCTCATCTGTCATATCTTCTATTAGTGACATAAAGTTTGTCTTCAGAGCGTAGGACGGGATCTCAGACTTTTTTGTGTCGAGTTGTGTCACTATAATCTCAATAGTGGCCTCTTCCCAGGGCGGAAGGGGGACACTCAATTGCCGGTCATCTGGATGGTAGTCTGTAAGCTGGGTGGGCGGGGTGGGGTCAGTCAGTTGCCAGTCACCGATATAGTAGTCTGTAAGCTGGTAGTCAAGAATGTCAGCAGCAGTTACATGTGGCCAGTCCCTGCCTTTTAAGTCATCTATTCTAAGTAGCTCCATTAGTGCAGTCTTAGGTCGTGTTTCTCTGTCGTCTCTCAGTGTTCGTATGCCTATTATCATATTTGTTTCTTTTATTCTATCAGTGATGGACGATAGATTTAACTCATATCTAAGATTTTTTACCTTGACATTTCTCGGACATCCAAAAATAAGTCTCATGGCTTCATTTTGCAGTTTGTCAAGTTTTTCGATCTGATTAGCAGGTAGACAGGAGAGAGCAGGTGCATGGTAGTCAATTACTGATCTAATATAGGCAATGTACATGGTCCTGAGGATAGTGATGGAGGCACCCAAAGCCTTTCCGAGAGAGAGAGAGAGAGAGAGAGAAAGAGAGAGAGCGAGAGAGAGGGGGAGGGGGGTAACGTACTAATGATAAAAGAAGAAGTGTGGTAATTTCGGTATAAAACGAGTGATTATATAAGTATGGAGTAAAACAAGGGTACTGTATACGCTGGAAAATATTACAAAGCAAACTAAAACAGTGCCAATATTTTGCTATGTGCATGAAGAAGACAAAAGGCAAAGCTGCCTGTAACAAGTGTCCCTCTCCCCCAAGGTTGAAAAAGAGATAGCGAGCAAAAAATCAAAGTACGTTAGAGGAAAAAATTTTGTGTTGGAAAGAAGTGTGGTGTGCTTGTTAACCCGAGAACGGCGAGAAGACTCTTAAAACTCTTTAAAAGCGGGCATATTTGTTGACATGACCATGCTGCTGGGTGTATATATTTACCGATAACGAGCTTCATTCCATGCTCTTTTTCATGCATAAACAAGAGTCAGAGTGTAATACAATTATATATTATTGAAAGGGCAATAAGAGAGCTTTTCAATGACACTTGAATCTTGCTTGTACGACCACAGGTTCTCTTGCAGCAATCGCGTAACCGGAGGTGAAAATACCCTAAAATAAGGTAATTTTCAAGGTTTTCTCCTTGTTTCGCGTGGTCCGGCGATGGTGAGGAGGCATAGTACGTTTCAGAGACGGCTCAGCAGTGGTGCCGAACGGTTGAAGCCCACCTATTGTCTTCCCAACGCGCGGACTCTCTCTCAGAGCTCATAACATCCTCAAAATGGCACCCGTCATATGATGGGCACCGCATGGGTGGCCAATATTCTCTCGGCCGTCATATGATGTTCACCATCGGTTAGGTGTTAAGAGGTTTGGGTGGTGAAAGGCGACGAACCTCTTAAGATTCAAGGCCTAAAAAAAGCCTTTTAAAAGGCCTCAATAGCACTTAAAACAAAAGAATATGTGATTAAGTGAGATAATTCCCCTCCATACGTTCTATCACTCCTCCACATGTGTCAAAACCCCCTCCTTCCCTCCCCCCCCTTTAATTATCACCTATTTTTCATCTTATTCCTTTGTTTATCGGTTTATTTACCGCGCCAATATCTCCAACCCGGTTCCAAGTGGTTTTTCTGCGCATATCTAGTGCGTGGGGAGAGAGAGAGAGTGAGAGAGAGGCTTCAGTCTGCCTCTAGGCTTCGGAGAGAGAGGGTATACGTCTCGTTCGCCTCACACTTCGTGACTAGAGGATCGGCAATAATTCGTCTTTTTCACCCTCCAAATACTATTCCCACTTGTTTTATTGCTGTTACATGTTAATATCTTCATATTAAACGTAAAATAGGCGCATATGAATAAGTAATAATGATATTTATCGTAAAATTACGATTTTAGGCGGGAATGAAGCCTAATATCGTCGCTTAGCGGTTGGGTGTGCACTACCAATAGCTCGCACTTAATGGGTTAAGTGTAGTTAAATTAATAGAAGGAGGAGGTGCTTTTGAGAGTTAGACGGATATTATCCTTGTAAGTGAGGCACAAATAGAAACAGTGGGAGAAGCCAGGCAAATGAAACAGGACGTCCAGCAATTCCTTATCATATGCCTACGTGGCCTCCCCTGGGTACTGTCCTGCTTGATTGGTGCTTACGATCTCCCCATGATTGTCTTTATAGGCTTTAGGAAATATATCCAATGGCGTGGAATAAGTGGTAAGAAGATATATAAAAGGCGAAATAGAATTAACTTGGAAATAAGGCGAATAAATGGTTGAGAGATAAGCATACATACATACCGGTACATACATACATACATCCATACATACATATATACATACATACATACATACATACATACATACATACATACATACGTACAATCATACATACATACATACATTGTAATGGGTCAGACGGGGTTTCCTTTCAGCCTTTCAGCAGTTAGAGTATAATTATAGTACAATAAAATCATGTTGTCACTGCTGTTGGCAAACTGCTAACCGTTGTCGCATTGGAGTCCTCCTTAAGGGAATAGGGTTGTTTTTCTGGTCCCTCTTCTTCCACATGTTTATCCCCATTTTTTAGATGTTAAGATGTTTGCCTCATTAGTTTGTCGATTTAAAGATATTTTGCCCCATTTTTGTTGTCAATATTAAGATCTTTCGTGCTATTTAGATGTCGATTTATATCCTGGCGCACGATAGTGAGCCTGTTATTTTGGAAGGAACGGCCTTTGGCCGGGACATTTTTCTACCGAAAACTGTACAAATTAATCTAGAAAGGGGATCGAATGGATGTTTTTTAAAGTTTGATGGGGGTCTAGGGAGAAACTATACAAACGATAATAATATATAATTAATAAGGAAGGAAAACAATAGGCCCATCCCCCCTTAACCTCTTCTGTACCGACGACGTTTTATTTTTATTTAGTCTTGCTTATTTTAGACGAGTTTGTGCAGTTTAAGAAGGATATATGGTATTGAGGAGGGTTAATATGGTAGTGAGGAGGGTTAATTAAGAAGGATATATGGTAGTGAGGAGGGTTAATTAAGAAGGATATATGGTAGTGAGGAGGGTTAATTAAGAAGGATATATGGTAGTGAGGAGGGTTAATTAAGAAGGATATATGGTAGTGAGGAGGGTTAATTAAGAAGGATATATGGTAGTGAGGAGGGTTAATTAAGAAGGATATATGGTAGTGAGGAGGGTTAATTAAGAAGGATATATGGTAGTGAGGAGGGTTAATTAAGAAGGATATATGGTAGTGAGGAGGATTAATCAAGAAGGATATATGGTAGTGAGGAGGGTTAATTAAGAAGGATATATGGTAGTGAGGAGGGTTAATATGGTAGTGAGGAGGGTTAATATGGTAGTGAGGAGGGTTAATATGGTAGTGAGGAGGGTTAATATGGTAGTGAGGAGGGTTAATATGGTAGTGAGGAGGGTTAATATGGCAGTGAGGAGGGTTAATCAAGAAGGATATATGGTAGTGAGGAGGGTTAATATGGTAGTGAGGAGGGTTAATATGGTAGTGAGGAGGGTTAATATGGTAGTGAGGAGGGTTAGTATGGTAGTGAGGAGGTTATATGATAGTGATGAGGGTTAATTAAGAAGGATATATGGTAGTGAGGAGGGTTAATTAAGAAGGATATATGGCAGTGAGGAGGGTTAATATGGTAGTGAGGAGGGTTAATATGGTAGTGAGGAGGGTTAATTAAGAAGGATATATGGTAGTGAGGAGGGTTAATATGGTAGTGAGGAGGGTTAATATGGTAGTGAGGAGGGTTAATTAAGAAGGATATATGGTAGTGAGGAGGGTTAATTAAGAAGGATATATGGTAGTGAGGAGGGTTAATATGGTAGTGAGGAGGGTTAATATGGTAGTGAGGAGGGTTAATTAAGAAGGATATATGGTAGTGAGGAGGGTTTAATATGGTAGTGAGGAGGGTTAATATGGTAGTGAGGAGGGTTAATTAAGAAGGATATATGGTAGTGAGGAGGGTTAATATGGTAGTAAGGAGGGTTAATATGGTAGTGAGGAGGGTTAATTAAGAAGGATATATGGTAGTGAGGAGGGTTAATCAAGAAGGATATATGGTAGTGAGGAGGGTTAATCAAGAAGGATATATGGTAGTGAGGAGGGTTAATATGGTAGTGAGGAGGGTTAATATGGTAGTGAGGAGGGTTAATTAAGAAGGATATATGGTAGTGAGGAGGGTTAATTAAGAAGGATATATGGTAGTGAGGAGGGTTAATATGGTATTGTGGAGGGTTAATATGGTAGTGAGGAGTGTTAATATGGTAGTGAGGAGGGTTAATATGGTAGTGAGGAGGGTTAATATGGTAGTGAGGAGGGTTAATATGGTAGTGAGGAGGGTTAATATGGTAGTGAGGAGGGTTAATATGGTAGTGAGGAGGGTTAATATGGTAGTGAGGAGGGTTAATATGGTAGTGAGGAGGGTTAATATGGTAGTGAGGAGGGTTAATATGGTAGTGAGGAGGGTTAATATGGTAGTGAGGAGGGTTAATTAAGAAGGATATATGGTAGTGAGGAGGGTTAATTAAGAAGGATATATGGTATTGAGGAGGGTTAATATGGTAGTGAGGAGGGTTAATATGGTAGTGAGGAGGGTTAATTAAGAAGGATATATGGTAGTGAGGAGGGTTAATTAAGAAGGATATATGGTAGTGAGGAGGGTTAATATGGTAGTGAGGAGGGTTAATATGGTAGTGAGGAGGGTTAATTAAGAAGGATATATGGTAGTGAGGAGGGTTAATTAAGAAGGATATATGGTAGTGAGGAGGGTTAATATGGTAGTGAAGAGGGTTAATATGGTAGTGAGGAGGGTTAATTAAGAAGGATATATGGTAGTGAGGAGGGTTAATATGGTAGTGAGGAGGGTTCATATGGTAGTGAGGAGGGTTAATTAAGAAGGATATATGGTAGTGAGGAGGGTTAATTAAGAAGGATATATGGTAGTGAGGAGGGTTAATATGGTAGTGAGGAGGGTTAATATGGTAGTGAGGAGGGTTAATTAAGAAGGATATATGGTAGTGAGGATGGTTAATATGGTAGTGAGGAGGGTTAATTAAGAAGGATATATGGTAGTGAGGAGGGTTAATATGGTAGTGAGGAGGGTTAATTAAGAAGGATATATGGTAGTGAGGAGGGTTAATATGGTAGTGAGGAGGGTTAATATGGTAGTGAGGAGGGTTAATTAAGAAGGATATATGGTAGTGAGGATGGTTAATATGGTAGTGAGGAGGGTTAATATGGTAGTGAGGAGGGTTAAAGAAGGATATATGGTAGTGAGGAGGGTTAATTAAGAAGGATATATGGTAGTGAGGAGGGTTAATATGGTAGTGAGGAGGGTTAATATGGTAGTGAGGAGGGTTAATATGGTAGTGAGGAGGGTTAATTAAGAAGGATATATGGTAGTGAGGAGGGTTAATTAAGAAGGATATATGGTAGTGAGGAGGGTTAATTAAGAAGGATATATGGTAGTGAGGAGGGTTAATTAAGAAGGATATATGGTAGTGAGGAGGGTTAATTAAGAAGGATATGGTAGTGAGGAGGGTTAATTAAGAAGGATATATGGTAGTGAGGAGGGTTAATTAAGAAGGATATATGGTAGTGAGGAGGGTTAATCAAGATAGTTTGTGCAGTTTAAGAAGGATATATGGTAGTGAGGAGGGTTAATCAAGAAGGATATATGGTAGTGAGGAGGGTTAATCAAGAAGGATATATGGTAGTGAGGAGGGTTAATCAAGAAGGATATATGGTAGTGAGGAGGGTTAATCAAGATAGTTTGTGCAGTTTAAGAAGGATATATGGTAGTGAGGAGGGTTAATCAAGAAGGATATATGGTAGTGAGGAGGGTTAATCAAGAAGGATATATGGTAGTGAGGAGGGTTAATTAAGAAGGATATATGGTAGTGAGGAGGGTTAATCAAGATAGTGTGTGCAGTTTAAGAAGGATATATGGTAGTGAGGAGGGTTAATCAAGAAGGATATATGGTAGTGAGGAGGGTTAATCAAGAAGGATATATGGTAGTGAGTAGGGTTAATCAAGAAGGATATATGGTAGTGAGTAGGGTTAATCAAGAAGGATATATGGTAGTGAGGAGGGTTAATTAAGAAGGATATATGGTAGTGAGGGGGGTTAATCAAGAAGGATATATGGTAGTGAGGAGGGTTAATCAAGAAGGATATATGGTAGTGAGTAGGGTTAATCAAGAAGGATATATGGTAGTGAGGAGGGTTAATTAAGAAGGATATATGGTAGTGAGGAGGGTTAATCAAGAAGGATATATGGTAGTGAGGAGGGTTAATCAAGAAGGATATATGGTAGTGAGGAGGGTTAATTAAGAAGGATATATGGTAGTGAGGAGGGTTAATCAAGAAGGATATATGGTAGTGAGGAGGGTTAATCAAGAAGGATATATGGTAGTGAGGAGGGTTAATCAAGAAGGATATATGGTAGTGAGGAGGGTTAATTAAGAAGGATATATGGTAGTGAGGAGGGTTAATCAAGATAGTTTGTGCAGTTTAAGAAGGATATATGGTAGTGAGGAGGGTTAATCAAGAAGGATATATGGTAGTGAGGAGGGTTAATCAAGATAGTTTGTGCAGTTTAAGAAGGATATATGGTAGTGAGGAGGGTTAATCTAGAAGGATATATGGTAGTGAGGAGGGTTAATCTAGAAGGATATATGGTAGTGAGGAGGGTTAATCAAGATAGTTTGTGCAGTTTAAGAAGGATATATGGTAGTGAGGAGGGTTAATCAAGATAGTTCGAAGCCTGTTTATTGTTGCAGGCCATTCTTAAATTGAATTAAATCGTCTATTAGTAGCCGGCATCAAATTAAATGAAGGGAACTGGTAGTGAAGGGGTTACTATATAGGATTAACGGTAGGTTAGGACTTATAGTGAAGAAGGTGGTAGAAAAAGCGTTCATAAAGTGATAGAAACATGCAGTGTGGCAAACATATAGGTTAATACATGCTCTTTAACACGTTCAGTACCAGTGCTGTCCTTTTAACTTTATTGTGGCTGCTATTAAACGATTTATATTGTTTAAAAAGGGTCTCCAGCATTTAACAGGCTCTCCCATATCTCATTTAACCCATATTACTACCACAGATCTTTCTTAAACTACACAAAATCGATTAAATATAGCTAGAATACAATTTAAAAACGTCACCGGTACAGAGAGGGTTAAGATAGGCATGATTGTCAATGTGAAAATCCAAGATGGCGGCCAAAATCCAAGATGCCGGCCAAAATCCAAGATGGCGGCCTGCGAAATGAATAATTAATCATCAATAGGTGATACAAACAAGCAATTTGGCACTCCTATAGTTTAAAAGAGGCTCTTTAATGGGGGATGGTTGTTGTTTTTTTGACCCTCCTTCTCCCTCATGTTTTACCCCATTAGTTGTCAGATTTTTAGAAGTTCGATCCATTAGTTTGGCGATTTTAAGGCTTTTCGACCCCTTTCTTTGTCAATATTAAGATCTTTCGTGCCATTTAGGTGTCGATTTTTTTCATGGCGAACGACAGAGAGCCTGTAATTTAGGAGGAATCGGCTTTCGGCTGGAACTTTTTCTGCCGAAAAATGTACAAATTTATCTTGAAGGGGGTTCTTGGGGTGTTTTATAAAACCTTGGTGGAAGTCTAGGAAAGAAACTAAAAATATATTAAACAGATACATATATACGCCTATATAATATAGAGTATATCCCCCCTTAAAGCTAAGTATTGCATTTGCTCACTTGGGTTCGATACGGATGTTAATGGTGCGTTGCTATACTCACAATTGTACTTAACATTATCTGGTCCGACGTCTTATGAGTTACATTACTATATTTTCTGTTATAATTTAGCACGCTTTATACTAGTTCGTTATTTCCACCATAGGAAAGCTCAGAACTATAAACACTCAACGGGAACACAACTGACTTTAATGCATAAACCATGTATCAATCAATCACCACCAATGTCACAGTATACACAGTTTCGTTACACAAGTTTTATTTCTTATTTAGCTAGTGTACAAGTTTAAGACAAAAGAATTGAGTCTCAAGTATACAAGATAACTATTAACTTACAATATAAATAAACACAGAGAGGTTAGTCTCAAACAATAATTAATATCCTGAAGGTAAAATAATGGCAAACACGAGGTAGCGAGTGAAGCGAGGTAAATAGACAATACTGCGGAGGCACACACGCAGTCACAAAGTTATATGTAAATAAGGATATTAATTGAGAAGTGAATAACTTGACGTTAATTCAACATAAGAAAAGATATAAATCTAAATCAACTCACAACTCCAACACACAGAAAACCCACCCCTAACCAATACAGTACAGTACCACCCATGCCGGTACTGTACTGTACTGTACTGTACTAGACCTCTGTCAACCCTACAAAACCCGAACCTGACTCAACCCGACGAGACATAACGACTTACCTCCTATAAGACCTTAATAACCAATCCTCGTCTTACCTATTTACTTACCCTTAAAATACTTTCCAGTCCTCAATGACCTTGACCTATAGTTAAAACTATGTAGGGTACATTACCTGTACTCACTATTTAGACATCCTATCTGTAGATCCCTTTCAACTAACAAACTTCCCTTCCCCTCAGCAAGCAACTCTATGCCTGTGCAGTAATCTGGAGATCTGAAATACTCCGAGCAAACTGCACATATAAATATCAAGAAGAAGAAATCAACTCAGAGAGTTACAATAATATCAATTCATTGAGTAAGTAAATAATTATATTAGCCTGTGTGCGGGGCTGAAAATCTTGCCGTGAAGAAGTTAACACGACGTGATAATGACAGGAGTTAACATTCAACTCAAACAAGGCTTAAACTGAGTTTGAAGTCAGGAAGCATAATCTTTACAATAGTCTATCTAAGCTAAGGGACTGACAAATAAACACTCTCTGTGAACACTTACACATGCAATTGCGTACCAAGCTAATAACAACACATAGAATAAGATCTAATTGAGTGTTCACTGATATTTACGTATATTGTGCATGCATATATCCCGAACGAATATATGTATAGCTCTTATACGGAATATAGGAAACTATATCCCAAGAATTATATACTGTATATATCAATCCCACATATAGAATTTGTTTTGTTCTCTCAAAACGAGTGGCGATGGCTAGGAGAAGGAGAGAATATATAATCTCTTAAGATGACGTTAAATTGAAGACTAACATATCTTATATAACCTTCGCAATAATCATCAAAACACTTTATCGAACATGAGGCACTTCATTTGGTTGAAGTATAGAAGTAGGAGCCCATGAGAGATCTGGTCACACGTGGTGACTTAGTCCGTTGTCCACTCCTGTTGACACCAGGGGGAACGTCCTCTTCACACGCTCTAACTAGAATATTCACTTCTAGCTCGCCTACACCACTTCTTCTTGGTCACTTCACACACAGCCGCTTGTAGATACTGTTTAAGGGGATTTAGGCTAACCCCTACGGAAGTATATTCCGAGTTGAATTACCAGCTATTAAGCACGTTCGCCTCGAAAGGAGAGGTACCCGAAAGTGGATTCAACTTTGCCTACCAAATTTTTGGCTCAGGCAGGTATTGCTCCGTTTTAATTCAGATGTCTGGTTGGTGGGTTTCGGAATATGAGAGGCATGAGAATTCAAGTTTTTTATTATTGCTGAGGTTATTAAGGTTCTTAAAATTATAATACATATATTGTTACAAAGGTGTACACATTCTTTATTTGTTTAACATTAGATGAATGGATGAAGGAGCTTTGATGTATGGGTGATAATTGAATTACAGTTTTGGATGTCTACAGGTATTTGGCATGTTATATGGAATGTATTTATTATGAGGGGGAATATGAATATTGTAATTGTTTATTCCCTTAGTAGTTGTAGTTGTAGTTATTATATTCTGGATGAATATGCGAGAATTGAGGAGGTTAATGCCGTAGTCTCATAAACATTTCCTCATCATAGTCCAGGTCTGGTTCGGGAAGGGAATTCTCACCTCGGGCAGGGAGTGGCCATTTTAGATCCTGCGGTTGGAGGGGATTAAGGAGAGAGAGAGAGAGAGAGAGAGAGAGAGAGAGAGATTTACATAAATTTACATAGATACACTGGCCACACAGATCTTACGATCCCTACGAGGTGACCAGGACTTAATCCTAATAGAGATAGCAACCCTAAGAGAAAGTGGAAGGAAAGGATAGCAAAGATGAAGGCTCTCTCCCCACCCTCCGGCAATATGCCGTACATGAAAATAGTTAGAAGTGAATAACCTTGCAGGGCTTGGAAATCGCCTGAAGGAATTTATAGTATAGTTAGAAATGGAAAGGAAAAGGCATGCACACCTTCACTTTTTTTTTTTTTTTTTTTTTTCTCTTCAACTGAAAACGTTTTCATTTCCGCCAGGTTCTCTTATCAGTGATCAGCTTCTACTGCAGACCAACTTTTCTGTGATATGTGTCTAACCTTTTTTTAAATGTGTATATCGAGTCACTGTCAATAACTTCATTAGGGAGCTTATTCCACTGATTAATAATACTGTGGGTGAAGAAATTTTTAGTTATGTCTAGGTTCGCTTTCCTGCCTGTTAGTTTTAATTTGTTTCCTCTTGTGGAACCTTCTTTGGCTATCTTAAATAGATTATTAGAATTTACGTTACTAAAGCCTTTTAGTATCTTAAAACACTCTATCAGCTGTCCCCTTATTCTCCGTTTCTTAAGCGAAAACAGGTCGAGTTCTCTTAATCTCTCATTGTATGGCTTATTTCTAAGGGAAGGGATTAATTTTGTTGCTCTACGCTGAACGGATTCTAGTTTCTCTATGTCTTTTTTTAAGTAGGGAGACCAAAACTGCACAGCATACTCCAGATGTGGCCTCACAATACTTTTATATAGTGGTACAACTATGTCTTTACTATGACAATGAAAATTTCTTTTAATGAAACCTAGCGCTCTATTTGCTTTGTTAGATGCTGCGGTGCATTGGCTTGTAGATTTTAGATTTTCATTGATAAGCACTCCTAGGTCTATTATCTGTGATACGCTCTTTATCTTTTCTCCATTCATATGGTATTCGTATTTGTTGTTTCGGGAGCCTATTTGTAGTATCAGGCATTTGTTTACGTTAAAGGGCATCTGCCAATATTCTGACCACTCTGATATCTTGTTTAAATCTGATTGCAGGCTACTTCTATCGCTTTCTGATATTATTGCATTTCCTATTTTAGTGTCATCGGCGAATTTGGAAATTATGTTATTAATGCCGTTGTCTAAATCATTAATATATATTATGAATAATAATGGGCCCAGAACTGAACCCTGTGGGACTCCACTAGTCACCGGAGTCCATTCTGATTCCACTCCATTAATAATTACTCTTTGTTTTCTTTCGCTTTAACCAATTCCTTATCCAATTAAGTGTGTTGCCTTGTATTCCTAGATTCTCGACCTTCTGAAGTAATTTATTATGAGGGACCTTGTCGAAGGCCTTCTGGAAGTCCAAGTACACTATATCAAGACTTTTGGTAAATCAATAATCTTAAATAGGCTGTCATAGAATTCGATAAGGTTCGTTAGGCATGATTTTTTTTGCTCTGAAGCCGTGTTGACTATTATTAATAAGATTATTATTCTCTATGAAAAGTACAAGTTCGTCTCTTATAATTGATTCTAATAGTTTTACAATAACGGAAGTTAAGCTAATGGGTCTGTAATTCCCTGGTTGTTTTTTATCTCCCTTTTTAAATATTGGTGTAATATTCGCTGTCTTCCAGTCAGTGGGTAATTGTCCATGTTGGAGTGACATGTTAAACATTTTGGTTAGGGGTTCGGCAACTTCATCTTTGACCATTTTTATGATTTTAGGGATGAATAGGTCTGGGCCGGGAGATTTATTTATTTTCAGTAATTCAATCTGTCTAGTGACGCTTGATTGGCTAATTTTGAAGTCAGGGAGCACAATGTTGCTTGTTTGATTAGTAGCTTGTGGAGTGTTCGTGTTGGCAGCAGTGGTAAAAACGGAGCTGAAATAATTGTTAAGTGTAGAGGCTATGTCTTTGCTATCTGTTTCTAGAACCCTTGAGTGTTAAGTATGGGTCCTATCCCGCTTTTGATTTGTTTGCTACTGTTAATTTATCTGTAAAATTGCTTAGGATTAGTTTTACTATCTTTAGCTATGCTTATTTCATAATTCCTCTTTGCTGTTTTTATTAGTGATTTTACTTTTCTTCTGGCGGCCAGGTATTGCTTACATATGGTATTATTCTTTGTTTCTCTCTTTAAGTTGTATAAACGATTTATTTCCCTAATTGCTCTACTGATATTTATATCGTACCAAAGGGGTTTGTTTATTTTCTTACTGTGTCTTTTACGCATTGGGATATGTTTCTTTTGAGCACTCATGAATATTTCTTTAAATCTTTCCCATGTATCGTCAATGTTGGTGAGACCTTCGAGATGCAGATTAATATCTTTTAGGTCATTTCTTAGGCTATTGAAGTCTTCCATATTATAGTTGGGAATAAAAGTTTCACTAGTGCTGTTTGTGTGCGACATATTAATTTGGAGCCTGACGATATTATGATCACAATTAGATATTAATTCCCCAACTTCTAAGTCAGAAATTAAATTTTCGTGGGTCGTTATTACTAGGTCTAAAATATTATCTCCCCTCGTGGGTTTCTGGACTAATTGATATAAGAAGTTATCTTTAATAAATTCGGTCATTTTTTCTGATGCATGGCCAGACCCTTTTACATCTCCCCAATTAATATTAGGAAGATTAAAATCGCCTATGATAAGGGTTTCTTCGGTTGATAATTTGTTTTCTAAATTATTGTATAGGTCTATATCCTCTTGATAGGTATGAGTTGGACGACGATATACGACAACCACATTAATGTCTATATCCTTGTTATTAATTTTCACACATAACAGTTCTGAGTTATTAGAAGGAATTTGAACCTCAAGTGAGCATATATTTTCTTTTATATACAGTAATACACCTCCTCCTCTCTTACCTACTCTGTCCTTGTGATATAGTTTATAGGAATTGATCTGATATTCGTGTGTGAAATCGATATTGTTGGTGTCTATATAAGTTTCTGTTATCGCAATTATATCTATTTCTTCATTTAGTAACATAATTCTTAGTTCGTCAATCTTATTTCGTAGACTTCTGGCATTAAAATACATTAATTTGATTGCTTGTTTATTCTCTCTCGATCTTTTGTAAGTGGGGGAATCCGACAGCAATGACACGTTCGGTGGTTGGAGAGAGTTTAATAGTTTTTTTGTTCGGGTAAAGAGTGATTGAGTCGTACGGAGAGAGAGAGAGAGAGAGAGAGAGAGAGAGAGAGAGAGAGAGAGAGAGTACAAAGGAGTACAAAGGAAATCAAGCAACAACAGATCTAGTGACCCTTCTAGGTTGCTTGTCCTCCAAAACACTGAGGATCAAGTGTCCAAACAGTGGTTTAGAGTGGGTAAGGGAACATTGGAAAGGGAATTACTGCCCTGGAACTAATGTCCGTGGCAAGATTAGGAAGTTAGTAGAGGACAGATGGGTTAGTAACTGAGGAGGGGATAAAATAAAGTTATTCATTTAAACGCAGTCAGTCGCGGGTTTGATGAGAGATATTTGTCTAGGCGGAGTTTAAATGAATCAACGGTGATGCAGTCTATAACGTTTCGGGGAAGCCCATTCCACAAGTTGACAACTCGATTGAAGAAGAAATTCTTAGATTCGTGCGAGTTAAAAGATTTACCAATAATTTTGCAACCGTTTCCCCGCGTGTAATTAGATTGGTCGATAGTGAAGTACTTACTACAGTTCATATTGTCGATGCCTTTGATGATTTTGAACACTTGAATTAAGTCACCTCTTAATCTGCGCTGGGTTAAAGTAAATAGATTTAATTCTCTAAGACGCTCTTCGTATGGTTTGTTCTTTAGGCTAGGTATCATTTTGGTAACTCTACGTTGAACTCGTTCTAGCTTGTTTATATCTTTTTGGTAATAAGGGCACCAGGATTGAACGCAGTATTCCAGAAGAGGGCGGACTAAGGAATTGTAAAGGGTTAGGATAACTTCTTGGGATTTATGCTCAAATGACCTGCCTATAAAGCCAATTATTTTGTTTGCCTTCTTAACAACTTCTGAACATTGTTGACTCGGTTTTAGGTTACTCGATATTGTTACTCCCAGATCGGTTTCTCTGTTTACATTCTTAAGCTGAGTGCCATTCATCGAATAGTTTGCTTTCTCATTTAGGTATCCGACATGTAGTACTTTATATTTATCCGCATTGAAACTCATTTGCCAAATTTGGGCCCAACATGACAATTTATCTAGATTGTGTTGCATATCGTCAACTTGTTCTTTTGAGAGTACGCTATTTGCAATTTTTGTATCGTCAGCAAATTTTGAGATTGTGCAGGTGAGACCCTCATCTATGTCGTTGATGTAAATTAGAAAGAGAATTGGTCCTAGTACCGATCCCTGGGGTACCCCGCTACTTACATTGGTCCATTTAGATGCCTTACCGTTTATGACTACCCTTTGCTTTCTGTTGCTGAGCCAATTTTCTATCCATTTCAACACATCGTCTTGTATTCCATGTGCTTTTAGTTTTAGCAGTAAACGTTTGTGGGGAACTTTGTCAAAGGCCTTTTGAAAATCAAGGTATATAATATATACAGCTTTACTCTCATCGTAGAGGTTGAGGATATCGTGGAAGAAGTCTAAGAGGTTTGTTAAACAGGAACGTTTTTTACGAAAGCCGTGTTGAGTATCTTTAAGTATGTTATTTTCCTCTAAGTGATTTACGAGTCTGTCTCGTATGACCGTTTCTAGCATTTTACATACAACTGAGGTTAAGCTAATTGGGTTACTGGGTAGGGATTTGCTGCCTTTTTTGAATATCGGTGTTACGTTGGCTAGCTTCCACTGATCAGGCATAGTTCCAGACTGCAAGGATTTATTGAATAGTAATGTCAGTGGTTTGGAGAGCTCATTCTTAGCTTCCTTTAGAACTCTAGGCGAGATTGTATCAGGTCCTGGCGTTTTATTTACCTTGAGTTTATCTAAACAATTCAATACTTCTCTCTCTGTAACGGTGATATTGCTTAGAACATCTGAATTATCAATCTGAATCGGCGATGGTGTAGGGATATCACTGAGGTCTTCTGTTGTAAAAACTGATGCAAAGAAGGTATTGAGGGCATTACTCATTTGTACTTCGTCTTTGGTGTATTCTCCTTTTTCATCGACTAACGGTCCAACAGTTGAAGTAACTACTTTTTTCTTTCTGATATAACTATAGAATTCTTTCGGGTTTGTTTTACTTTGATTCGCAATATGTAACTCTAAGGTCTTTTTACTTTGCTTAATTAACTTTTTGGCTTTGCGTCGTAGCTCTACAAATTTCAGCCGTTCTTCGTCATTTTGTGAGGATTTTAATCTATCATTAGCAAATTTTTTAGCAAGCAGGCAGTTTGAAATATCTTTATTCCACCATTTGGGCTTATTATTATGGCCTGGACGCCGTATTTTCGATGGTATGCAGTCTTGCACTGCTTTTAGGTAAGTGGTTTCGAATAACTTCCAAGATGTATTTATGTCGTTATTGTTAATTAAAAAGCTCCAGTCAGTTTCTTTAAACATAGCTCTAAGTTTATGGAAGTTTGCTTTCTTGAAATTAGGGACTTTTTCGATGCTACTATTTGGTTCGTTACAAGTAAACTTTAAAGTGAAAGTTATCGTACGATGGTCTCGCTGTTACTGAATTCATCACCAACATTCAAATTCTCTATCAATTCTTCTTTTGTTGCAAGTACAATGTCAAGAACGTTATTACCACGGGTTGGCGTTCGAACAAATTGATAAAGCGAACTGTCTTGCAAGTTCGTATACAAGTCATGTCCGGAGTGTGAAGTAAGAGTATCGCCCCACTTGGTCACAGGTAAATTAAAGTCGCCAAAAATTACGGTATCTTGTGAGTTACTTACATCTGCAATTTGTTCGTAAATTTCTCGGTCAGTTTGCACTGATTGAGCTGGAGGTCTGTATATTAACGCAAGTATTATTTTTGTACCTTTATTATTCTTTATTAGCACAAAAGATGTGTCGACGTTCACAATTTGAGGTTTTGACACGAGGGTCGGTTAAGACTTTCTTTGATAAAATAAAACGCCACCTCCATTTTTGTTTATTCGGCTGTTCTCAAACATTACATAACCGGGAAGTGAATACTCTGCTAAAAAGTCTCTATCTTCTGTATTGAGCCAAGATTCTGTTATGCCAATCACATCATAATTTTCTGTAAACACTAGTTCCTCTAAATCTGAAAATTTATTGCGCATGCTACGAGCGTTTGCATAGAAAACCTTTAAAGTTGCGGTTTTAGAACTCACAGAACGTTCTTTCATCGAATTTTTGGTTCTGGTCGGATCTACATTTACATTCATGGCTGTCCTCGGTCCTCGGTCGTTATCCCTGGCGGTTATTAATTTGGGTCGTGTTGGTGGAGCTTTATCCAAATTCGCGGTTCTTGACGGATTAGTATTTAATTCCTTTGTAGGTTGCCGTCCTCGCTGTCTTCGGACCTCCTTCCTGGTTGTCCTGTGCTGAGTCGATTACTTCTCCGAAAATCCTTCACCGCATCGTTGAGAAGACGCCCAAAACGTGCTGCTCCCACCTGGTTCAGATGAACTCCATCGTCCGAAAACAAATATTCATCGTAGTAGAAATTGTCCCAGGTGTCGACGAATCCCACGTTCTCCTTCCTGCAGAGGTTTGCTAGACAACGATTTGTGCTGGTGGCTATGTTGTAAAATCGGCTCTCTACACCGAGCCGGGGGACGATTCCTGAGATGATGATCCTTGATGACTTCTCCTTAAACGACTTGATCAGCTGCTGGTACTTTAAAAGCAAATCTTCCGACCGGGTTCGCTGTACATCGTTGGATCCAACGTGGATGACGTACATTGTATTAGCAGGGGCCAGCTTTGATACTTCGTCAACTGCTGCAACTACGTCATCCACACCACCACCAGGGATACAAAAACGCTTCCTGGTCTTAGGTGCCCTGGCGCAAAACTCTGTGAGCTGACCACGTATCATCGAGTCTCCCACGAGCCGGACTTCTTCTATTTCCTTTTCGTCATCTGAGTCTGCGAGTATCTGGAAACGGTTTTGACACTCGGTAATCGGTATGTGTTTCCTGGTCTTGGGGCAAACGTTGTTCCTCACGACACGGAAGTTGTCTTGAGGGGGAAGAGAGTCACTATTTGTATCTTGAGTAATGGTATCGGAAACGTCAGCTGAAGTGGCTACTGTAGGCGTTGAATTGTTGGCAGTTGACGTTGGGGCGTTGGTGGCTGCTGGAGTTGCGGTGACAATTGAAGTTTGTGGTACTCCAACGTTGAGTGTTACAAACTCTTGGAGTGATTCCAGCTTCATGGTGAGGACGTTGATCTTGTTGTAGGCTTCATCTAATTTCACTGTAAAATTCTCTCGTTGCTGGCAGAGCCGGCAGACTTGAAGATCGATAGTAGCAAACATGGACTCACCAAACCTACCGGCGCAGTTCGCACAAGCGCGAGGCATGGTGACAGTCACTTTCTTCAGATCACTTCACTCACTTAAAAAACAATTCACTCACTTTAAAACACTTCACTCACTTTAAAAACACTTCAATCACTTCAACCGAAAACAAATATGCTGAAATACGCAGAAATAGGTTATCAGGGGTGATAGCCTAACCTAAAACAAAAATGTTGAGATACGCAGAATTAGGCTTCCAGGGGCGATAGCCTAACCAAAAGTTTTTGTTTTAAATTGAAAAAAAAGAGAGAGAGAGAGAGAGAGAGAGAGAGAGAGAGAGAGAGAGAGAGAGAGAGAGAGATATGTGTGTATGTATGTATTTATTAGCTAAAGATACGTAGCCCATTTTCAAAACTTCAACTTTAATTTCCTCTTTTGAAATACGACATTTCTCCTCAGACAGACTGAATCAAGTTTCAATGTGAAGGCTTGCTTCATATGTGTTAAGAACTTCTTTCATTTTACCCATGAGATAACTGAAGTTGAAATGAACTTCCAGTATATAAGACGCTATTTTTACTTTTATTCTGGCTGTTATTAGTTAATTTATTTCAGCTCAGAAAGGGATAGTGAGAAGGGATAATTAACCCCTTGAGAATTATGAAGCGTTTTGAAAGCTCATTCCAGGGAGCTTTAGACAATTTTATACGACTTAGAAAGTATACGTGGCAATTAGTAGGGTAAAGGCTATCTCAATTAAACCTTTGATTTCCATATTTCCTTCCTAATCTGAACAAAATCGTGTAATAATGGCCAGAAAATATATACAAATTGCGTCTTAGATTGGTTAGAGCAAGGTTATGGTCTTCGAAAGGGGTGAAGTCACAGAGTGTGAGGTGAAGCTGAACGGTCAGGCTATGGTGATCGTCAACTCTTTTAAGTATCTGGGCAGTGTGTTGAGTAAAGATGGGACTATGGATGAAGAAGTGCGGGAGAGGGTACAACAGGGGAAGAGGGTTGTAGGAACGCTAAAAGCAGTAACAAGAAATAGGGTGGTCAGTAGGGAAGTGAAGAAGTCCTTGCATGATAGTGTGGTAATCCAGACACTGACTTACGGAAGCGAAGCATGGACGTTGGTTGAGAGACTCAGACCAAGAGTGAGAGCAGTGGAAATGAATTACTTAAGAAGTGCGTGCGGAGTTACATGGAGGGATAGACAGACTAATAAGGAAGTAAGAAGGAGGTGTGGTGTGGAGGTAGATGTGCTGGAAAGTGTGAAAAGGAATAACTTGAGATGGTTCGGCCATATGGAACGTATGGAAAGCGAGAGAATGACTAAGAGGGTGTA
Source organism: Paralithodes platypus (assembly GCA_032716605.1). Lineage (NCBI taxonomy): Eukaryota > Metazoa > Arthropoda > Malacostraca > Decapoda > Lithodidae > Paralithodes > Paralithodes platypus. The sequence continues at coordinate 23,422,530 of CM064510.1, forward strand.
CGAGAGCGAGGTGGAGGGACAGAGAGGGAGAGGTAGACCGAAAGAGAGGTGGAAGGATGGAGTGAGGAAGTATAGGAATGAAGGCGGTGCTGGTTGGGGGGAGGGGCGTCGACTGACTGGGGACAGAGGTGCATGGGGGCGGTTCGTTCGTGGCCACCCCTTCGGGGATCACGGCGTCAGGCAATAGATAGATAGATAGCGTCTTAGATTGGGTACACTGTAAATAATCAATGGCATAAAAGGGGTATGGAAAATGTATATAACATAATTGGGCATATTGATAGTGATTTACCTCTCTGTCCTTGTATATGATGGGTTTATTAACATCAATATCCCTTTTAAAGAGGTGAATTATTATGGACGATGTAATGACCATTATTTTTCATACCCATTAACATTAGTGTATAAGTTCTCCCCAAGCTACATAAAATCGTCTAATGCTAAAATTAGATGATTTTATGGAGTTTAAGAATGACCTATTTTAATAAGACGGTTAATTGAGATCGTATTTACCCATTTTGAGTCTTAGAGGTAGATCATGAACTAAAGAATTTGTTTTAATGATAACCAGCATATTACCTAATGGTGGCAAAGGGGTTAAAAACAATAATGACTATGGAGAGGCTATTGAAAGGCTGACTAATAATGTATTTATTTAAACATATAATGATGGTAATAAACCCAGCTAATATATGGGTCGGTTATTATGGACGCTTTAATTACCTTTTGTTCATACTCATTATTACTATGATAAAATATTGAACATATCGTGTACATGGAGATATCAACGATATATATATATATATATATATATATATATATATACTGTAGATAGATAGAGAGAGAGACAGAGAGAGAGTCTTCAAAATATGCATCTATACGTATAAACAGGATTATGATTAAAGTGACTCATAGCTATGATTATAAGTAATAATAAATAACGCCAAAATACAAAAATTGCGGTTATGTTTGGGTATGGAATTTCATATACAAGTGAATAAGTTGCTTATAACTGATAGTCAAGTTATAAAACAAATTTTACAATTCGCCATGTATTGAGAAGAAGTAGCGGAAGTGGAAATAATTCTCTCTCTCTCTCTCTCTCTCTCTCTCTCTCTCTCTCTCTCTCTCTCTCTCTCTCTCTCTCTCTCTCTCTCTCTGTGTTTGTGTTTTTGATCGGTGGAATATTGCTTAATAATTTTGTTAGTAAACTAGACAAAATAATATTAATAATACGTAATTTACTGAATACTTTTTCTTATTACTTTCCGTTTCTGCTCCATTGCTTGACTATAGATTATAATCCCTGCCAAAAGAAATATATGGTTGTCAATAAACGATTAAATCAATACCTGAAACAAGAGAGAATGGAGGGAATATGATGTATCTATTCTTTATGTACACACACACTAACACACTCACTCTATTTTTCACACTCACGCTCTCTCTCTCTGTCTCACTCTCACTCTCTCTCTCTCTCTTTCTCACTCTCTCTCTCTCTCTCTCTCTCTCTCTCTCTCTCTCTCTCTCTCTCTCTCTCTCTCTCTCTCTCTCTCTCTCTCTCTTTTCAAACAAAATTACGAAATGACTATTGCCAGAGAGAGTGCCACAAACCCCAACAAATTCTACAGTTACGTAAATAAAAATAAACAGATCAAAAGCGGAATCGGACCGCTAATAGAAGATGGCCAGACAATAACAGGTGACACAAACACGGCAAATATGCTCAACAAATATTTTGGCTTAGTTTTCACAGAAGTTATCGATCATACCCCTGAAAATAACACCTCAACTCATGTCATAGGATATTTCATCATCAGTGTTAGCGAAGTACAAAGCAAATTGAGTAATTTAAATGTAAATAAGACCCCGGGACCCGACATGCTCCACCCGAAAATAATTAAGAATGTTAAGGACGAAATAGCAAAACCCCTGACACAACTATTTAACTTATCATTACTACAAGGGATTGTACCGAGTGATTGGAAAGATGCGAACATTACGCCGATATACAAGAAGGGTAGCAAGGCCAAAGCGAGTAATTACAGACCAATTAGTCTAACTTCAATTGTAGGAAAAATCATGGAAAAAATCCTTAGAGATAAGATAGTAGATTACCTCGAATCAAACAACCTAATCAAAAATAGTCAACACGGCTTTAGATCAAATAAGTCATGCCTAACAAATTTGATTGAATTTTATAACAAACTATTCACATATAACGACATGACGAAATCACTAGATATAATCTTCTTGGACTTTCAAAAAGCTTTCGACAAGGTGCCTCACCGAAAACTATTGGCTAAACTGGAGAGGATAGGTATCAAAGGTGAAATTCATTCCTGGATGAAAAATTGGCTTACAGACAGAAGACAGAGAGTGGTGATAAATGGAGTGGAATCGGAGTGGGAGCCTGTCACTAGTGGAGTTCCACAGGGTTCAGTCCTTGGACCGGTCCTGTTTCTCATTTACATTAACGATATTGATGTAGGGGTAAACAACACCATTTCCAAATTCGCCGACGATACAAAAATAGGAAATACAGTCCTGAACGAAGATGATAGAAATGCGTTGCAATCTGATTTAAACAAGATATCAGAGTGGTCGAAAAAATGGCAGATACCCTTCAATGTCGATAAATGTCAGGTGCTGCAGGTTGGTAGCAGAAATATGAAATACAAATACGAAATGAATGGCAAACAAATAAAAACCGCAACGGTAGTAAAAGACCTAGGGGTACTAATATCTGAAAACCTAAAAACTTCCGACCAATGTATAGCAGCTGCAAATAAGGCAAACACAGCATTTGGTTTTATTAAACGAAAATTTACATATAAACATGACAACGGAATAGTGCCACCGTTCAAAAGTATGGTGAGGCCCCACCTTGAATATGGTGTGCAGTTCTGGTCACCTTATCTGATCAAGGACATTGAAAGACTCGAGTCAATACAGCGTAGAGCGACGAAGATGATACCCTCATTAAGAAATAAATCATATGAAGAAAGACTTAAACGATTGAACCTGTTCTCATTAAAAAAGAGGAGGTTAAGGGGTCAGCTTATTGAGTGCTTTAAGATACTAAAAGGTTTCGACAAAGTCGATGTAAATGCACTATTCACTTTAAATAATACTAATCAAACTCGCGGAAATGGAATGAAATTAAAAACCAAAAAGGCAAACCTAGATGTCACAAAGAGTTTCTTCACCTACAGTGTGGTGACAGAGTGGAATAAACTACCAGCGAGAGTGGTGGAGAGCGACACAATAAACGCTTTCAAGGGAAGGCTTGACCTCTATCTGCAGAGGGCTGGGGTGATATAAAAAAAAAAAAAAAAAAAAAAAAAAAAAATGTATATATGTATGTATGTATGTGTATGTGTGTGCACTGTACAGTATGTATATATATATGTATATATATACTGTATATATATGTATGTATGTATGTATGTATGTGTGTATATGTGTATATATGTGTGTATATATGTATATATATATATATATATATATATATATATATATATATATATATATATATATATATATATATATATATATATATATATATATATATATATATATATATTATATAGTTTGTAAGGCCAGACTGCCTAGTAAGGACCTTAAGGTCTGTGTGGTCTGTGTATCTATGTAGCTCTATGTAACTCTATGTAGCTCTCTCTCTCTCTCACACAACAACAAACCATACTCTGAAGACCATTATATTCGCTGTTATTCTTTTGTTTGAGCTTGTAGAGTTTGCAGACACACATGGAGCCCGAGAATCAATTGACATAATTATTTCACAAGAAGGACGTGTGTGTGTGTGTGTGTGTGTGTGTGTGTGTGTGTGTGTGTGTGTGTGTGTGTGTGTGTGTGTGTGTGGAAGGGGGGATTATCTGTTTGTGCATTTTATTGCGTGTGTAGGCCGTTGTGTGTTTATGTATGTGTATGTGTATGTTTTTTTTTCTTTTCTATGTGAATGAGAGAGACAAAAGGCATAACTGCCTGCAGCGAGTGCCTCCCCCTGATTTGAAAAAGTGACAGGGCCAAAATCAAGGGACGTTCGAGCTAAAATGTCTGGACACACGGAGTTTGAAGCAATTTAAGTCATAGAAAGAGGGAAAGGCTGATTCTGGGAGAGAGTTCCAAAGCTCAGCAGTTGAATAGAAGAAAGTCTGAGAATAGCATTTCACTCTTGGGTTGGAGAGTTGCACAGAGTAGGGATGGGATTGTGTTGCAAGGCGGGTACTACATACCGTACGTAGAGGAGGTGGTATACACTGGGAAAGCTCTGAGGAACACTGATTATTGTAGTAGCGATAGAATAGCGAGAGAGATGCAACATTGCGGCGAAGAGAGAGAGATTGCAGAGAGTTGGTGATTGGAAGGGAGTTAATGATACAAAAGGCTTTCCTTTCTAGTTTGTCTAGGAGTGCGGTGTGAGAGGATCCTCCCCACACATGTGAACAATACTCAATACAAGGACGCACTGTGCCCCTGTACAGAGCAAGGAGTTGCGCAGGGGTAAAGAACCCCCTGAGGCGGTTGAGCACACCCAGCTTCTGGGAGGCTGCCTTAGCGAAACTGGTAATATGGTCTTTCCAAGTGAGAGCAAAAGAAAAAGAGACAATGAGGACATTTAGAGAAGATGAAAGGCTGATTTTTGTATTGTTGAAGAATGCGGGATAGTTCTCTGGAGGATCCTGACGGATAGTAAGATGGATAAATTGAGTTTTGGAAGCATTAAATGTAACAAGGTTACTCTACCCCAATTGGAAATAGTAGTTAGATCAGAAGATAAGTATTAAATGGCTTCATTACGTTTGTTTTTGAGGGACTGCTGGCTGGGGCGTTCTGGAAAACTAATTGAGTGGTGTACGGTAGAGTCGTCTGCATATGAATGGATGGGACTGGATGTACAGTTGAGAAGATCATTTATGAAAATTTGGAAGAGAATAGGAGATAGGACAGAACCCTGAGGAACACCGGAGTTGATAGGATGAGGAAAGGGGCGATGGCCGTCCACAACCGCAGCTATGGAATGGCCGGAAAGGAAATTAGAGATAAAGGCATAGATGGAGGGACAGAAACCGAAGGAAGGCAGTTTGGAAATTAAAGATTTGTGCCAAACTCTATCGAAGGCTTTCGGTATGTCTAGTGCAATAGAAAAAGTTTCACCGAAGTCCCGAAAGTTGGATGACCAAGAGTTAGTAAGATATGAAAGAAGATCACCAGTAGAGCGACCCTTAAGGAAGCAATACTGGCGATCTGAGAGCAGATTATGAGAAGAGAAATGCTGAAGAAATTTGGAAGCAAGAATAGTTTCAAAAACTTTAGAGATACAAGAGATGAGAGCAATTGGACGATAGTTGGAGGGTTGAGAGCGGTCACCCTTCTTTTGGACAGGTTGAATGAGAGCAAACTTCCAGCAAGAAGGAAAGACATTAGAGGAGACAGAGACGAAAGAGTTTGCCTAGGCAGGGGATCAGCACGGAAGCACAATTTTTAAGTACAACGGGAGGAACACCGTACGGACCGTACGCCTTCTTAGTATTAACCCTCTCCGGCATATGATGCGATTTTGAGCCTATTAGGGATACTTTAAAGCCTTTGTTACCATCAGGGGTATTTAGAAAACTTTAGTTTAGTTACTTCAACCTCTGCAGTTGTCTTTGAGTTAGCTGTGGGCAGAAAACTAATTTTGGAGAGGTAATTATAAGAGTGAGAGAACTCTAATTCGTATTGCTAATCTGACAACCTCTGTGTCATATGAGCGTGAAGGGGTTAAGCCCAGAGAGGGTAGAAAGTACATCTTTAGAAGAGATTAGAATATTAGGCATAAGTAGGTGGAGAGGGAGGAATAGCACCGGAATCATCCAAGGTAGAGTTTCTAGCAAAAGTTTGAGCAAAGAGTTCAGCTTTGTCAGAGGAAGAAGTGATGGTTGTGCCATCACAGTAGAAAAGGGGAGGGAAAGACAAGGAAGAAAAGTTGTTGGAGAAGTTTTTGGCTAGATGCCAGAAAGCTTGGTAAGAGCTAGAGTTGGATAGTTCAGTGCATTAATTATTGATGAAAGAGTGCTTGGCAAGTCGAAGAACAGATTTGGCTTGATTCCGGGCAGAAACATAGGAACAATGAGATTCTTGAGTATTAAGGCGTCGGCACCGTTTGAATGCTTCCTCCTTATTGTGGACAGCAGTAGAGCAAGCGTGAGTAAACCAAGATTTTTTTGCAATAGACTGAGAGAAAGAAAATGGAATGTACGCTTCCATGACCGAGAGGATTACCTCGGTAATGCGTTCAACACTCTCTGAGGGTCCTCGGCCACAGAAGCAGAAGTCATTCCATGGGAAAGCAAAGAAGTACTGCCGGAGAGCCTCCCAGTTGCAGCGCCACAGTGCCACAAGCGCCGATGGCTGGGAGGATCGGATGGCCGTACTGAAGAGATAGGACAGGTGACGGAGATAAGTTTATGGTCGGAGGAGCCCAAAGGAGAGAAAAGATTGACAGTATAAGAAGAAAGGTTAGAAGTAAAAAATAAGTCAAGAATGTTGGGCCGATCTCCGAAGCGATCCGGGATACGGGTGGGTTGCTGGACCAGCTGCTCTAGGTCATTTATGATAGAAAAGACGTAGGCTTGTTCACCAGGTTGGTCAGTAGTGTGAGAGGAGAGCCATTGGTGATGGTGAATGTTGAAAGCTCCCAAGATGGAGATTTCAGAGAATGGATGTGTGTGTGTGTGTGTGTGTGAAATAATAATAATAATAATAATTGTTGGTTTATTGTTGATTGCAGCCCTGAGGCTGAAAATCTACAGAGTTTTTCTTAGACCTAGGTACAGTACAATACTTATTCTACAGAGTACAAAGGAAATCAAGCAACAACAGGTCTGGTGACCCTTCTAGGCTGCTTGTCTTCCAAAGCACTGAGGATCAATTGTCCAAACAGTGGTTTAGAGTGGGTAAGGGAACATTGGAAAGGGAACTACTGCCCTGGAACTAATTTCCGTGGCAGGATTAGCAAGTTAGTAGGGGACAGATGGGTTAGTAACTGAGGGGGGGATAAAATAAAGTTATTCATTTACAAACGCAGTCAGTCGCGGGTATGATGCAAAATATTTGTCTAGGCGAAGTTTAAATGAATCAACGGTGCTGCACTCTATAACGTCTCGGGGAAGCCGATTCCACAAGTTGACAACTCGATTGAAGAAGAAATTCTTAGATTCGTGCGAGATAAAAGATTTACCGATAATTTTGCAACCGTTTCCCCACGTGTAATTAGATTAGTCGATAGTGAAGTACTTACTACAGTTCATATTGTCGATGCCTTTGATGATTTTGAACACTTGAATTAAGTCGCCTCTTAATCTGCGCTAGGTTGAAGGTCTGATGCTTCTGCATAGTAGCCACGTGCGGGCCTGCGCGCGTGTCGGCTGCCCAGCCCTTTAGAAACCGGCTGGTGGCAGCCGGTCGGCAGGCTTTTCCTTAGTATATATCCTACGACAACGTAACTAATGTCTGGGATATTCTTATGTTGTTTCACAGCTTGAAGCTGCCCTTATTCTTAACCAACGCATCTTAGTATATTTTATTCTCGATAGTTGATTATTTCATTATAATATATAAGATGTAAGTCTAGTGAGGGCGGGAGGAGACGAGCGGGAGAGAGAGACCGGCTTGGGACGTTGCTTCGCTTGCCAGCTTGGGACGAGCCTGAAGCGTTGCCATATGCATTTGATTGCAACGTTAGGCTTAGTTTCGACTCACGCACGGGGTAGAGGATTTTGACCCGGCAACAGTGTTGAGTGTTGCCAAGCCTGGGATGTATTTTGTATGCCTAGGGTGGGGTCCAGACAGATTCAAGACTCAGAGCTCACCTCATTGTCGTACCCTTCAGACCCCCTTGATATCTATCCCTCTCAACCCCACTTAGAAACTTTCTCTCTTACTTTGTATACCTTCCTTCCACTACTTCACCAATCTATTTAATTATCCCATCCCCTTGATAGACCTTATATCTATTATTGTATTAACGACGAGCTCTCAGATAATTAGATAGGATTTTGGGCCTTATGCAGAGACGTAATTGTTAATGAGACCTAGGAAGCTTTTTTGTTGTCCCATATTTGGTGGTTTCATGCTTGCTAGTGTGTTCTTGTGTCAGGTTAGCAGGGGCTAGACCGGAGGGGAGGCTTTTTGCGATCCTTTAAGTGCTGGTGCGAGTCCTGTGGACCCGCACGACTTTACTAGGATACCCGTGGGAGTCTGGGGGCATTTTCTTGTCTGTGTCCCTGTGTGTCTAGCGTTGTGTTGTGTGAGGGCCCTTGCCTAGTCCACTCAGCACTGCGCTAGCACGTCTTGCTTTTGTTTTAGGGTCGCCACGAGAGAGTCAGATACTTGCGATCTGAGTCTCTCAAGAGAGTACCCTTTCAATTAGAGTAATTTGGCGCACAGACCTGGGAACGTCCCTAGGCTAGAGCAGGTGGCTCAGCCCGGGTATCCGAAGCCTATATCCTTCCGGCTAGACCTCTGCCACCTGGCAGATTAACAGCTAGGGGTTTATTATCTCTGTATGCTTGTTATTGTGCCACAGTTTACCGTTTTTGTGAGCATTGTGAGTCAGGGTGTGGCTTAGAGACTCTGTCCGAGCAGGCTTGCCTGACTAAGAGTGAGAAGCACACCTGTATGTGGTTATGTTGCGAGTTGCTGCCTTTATTTAATTATACCTATACCATTATACACTGTATGGCCTATCACTAGTATTTATTCCTGCTTATTAGTTAAGAGTTCTCTAAATCCGTAACGTACTTTCTTTGCTAAGCATCAGATCCTACAGTAGCCGCATGCAGTTTAGAAACCCGCATCTTGTCTACCGGTACGATGTTTTGAGGACTGTTTTGCTTTCACCTTCTTTCACGCAGGGGTGATTAGTTGTATTAATTAACGTAACGTTAAATGTACTTTCTTCTAGTTTGTTATTAAATTGTTTCTGCAATTTAATTCCGTTATCTATCTTTTCCTTGAAGCTTTAAGTCAACTTAATTGTGTGATCTTTTATATAGCCTGTTTGACTATCAGCAGTCTATAGTGCGTGCACCCTGTAACCAAGTCATAGGATACCTTGTTGTCCAGGCAGGACTCTTGACGGTTTAGGAATGTTTGTTGCCTGGGTTTATAGATAAGGGTTGGATCTAGCGTTTTCCGTTGTTGCTTGTTGCCGCATACCTAGTCCAATAGAAAGAGCCCAGTGTTTATATATCCCAGGATGTAACAAAGGAAATAGATTTAATTTTCTAAGACGCTCCTCGTATGGTTTGTTCTTTAGGCTAGGTATAATTTTGGTAACTCTACGTTGAACTCGTTCTAGCTTGTCTATATCTTTTTGGTAATAAGGGCACCAGGACTGAACGCAGTATTCCAGAAGAGGGCGGACTAAGGAATTGTAAAGGGTTAGGATAACTTCTTTGGATTTATGCTCAAATGACCTTAACTACCTTAACTACGAGGTCACATGCGACCTTTGGCGACCGTGAGGGGCCTGGCTTCCCACCAAGTACAGACACAGATGCACTTTGTATTGGTGAGTAGATGTGTAAGCTAACACAGGCTGATAGCAGCTTGGTTAGGGAGGAACCACGATACAATTATCTCCGTCGCTATGGCAGAAAAAACCTTTAGCATTCTGATGGGAACTCGAATGCTCGCTCTGGCCTGGCCCTCGTGGTCAGCGCACAAGACACAACGCTCTAAACCACTGGACCACAGCGACCTGTGTGAATGTGTGTGTGTGTGTGTGTGTGTGTGAGAGAGATTGTGCGTGCGTTTGTGTATGGAGGAGGGATTATGTGTGTGTGTGTGTGTGGAGGGGGGATTATATGTGTGTGCAATTTCTTCGCGTGTGTGTAGACTGGTGTGTGTTCGTGTATGTGTGTGTATTATAATGTGTGGGCTTAAATATTTACCAACTAGTTTTTATGTCAGTTTGAATGTAATCCCTATAGCGTCTGTGTATACGTATGTATTCTTTTATAATTATTTGTGTCATTCTATGTGTTATTTACAGTGGAAAGCAATAGCTCGTCGTCCATCTTGCCAATAAACCTTGTAATTATTAGTTCCTATAGTCTGGGTTATTTTTCCAGGTGACGGTAAATTGAATCCCTTAACAACTGATTCCTCAAAACTTAATGGAATAATATATCTTTGTTTCTGCATCACATAAACTTAATGGAATAATATATCTTTGTTTCTGCATCACATAAACTTAATGGAATAATATATCTTTGTTTCTGCATCACATAAACTTAATGGATTAATATATCTTTGTTTCTGCATCACATAAACTTAATGGAATAATATATCTTTGTTTCTGCATCACAACTAATGGACTTAATAAATAATATCTTTGTTTCTGCATCACATACTTAACATACACATTCTGCATACATAAACAATGTAATAGTTTGCTTCAATAAACTTAAGGAATATAGCCGAGACATAAATCTCAATAATAACACATATAAAGGACATGACAATTTACCGTCAGCTGGATAAAACACACTATAGCACCTTTGTTTGTTTATATTATGCGGCTTGTTTCATGACGTAGAATTGTCGAGTTAAGAGGAAATACATGTTTTTCTTCTGGACCCCATTTTCCTTCATGCTTAGCTCCATTTGTTATGTGATTTCAAGACGTTTGTCCCATTAGTTTGGCGATTTTAAGACCTTTTGCCCCATTTATTTATTTAATATTACAACTTTTCACGCCAATAATGTTGTAGCGATAGCGAGCCTGTATTTCAGTAGGAAACGGTCTAGAGACAATATTCTACCGAACAATGTACACATTTATATCGAAGGGGGTCTTTATTATTAATATTATTATTTGTATTATTATTATTTTTTGTACAAGCTAACTCCCTAACTTCCTAGCTGCTTCCTACTTACCTCTCTAACTACCTATCTATGTTGTGTGGTCTATCTAGCTAGGTATCTATCTCTCTATATATCTATCTATCTATCTATCTGTCCAGCCATCTGTCTATCTATGTATCTATCTACTAATCTATCTATCTATCTATCTATCTATCTATCTGTCTATCTATTTATCTATTTATATATCTATCTATCTATCTATATATCTATCTATCCATTTGTCCAGCCATCTGTCTATCTATCTATCTATCAATCTATCATATAGTCATAGTCATATTGCAGAATTGAATTACATTGATAACTCTCTTGTAAGTATACTGAAAGAGTCGTCTGAGGAATATGCAATTGAAAATACAAAGAATGATCAGATAAGACCAGGTTGGAATGACCATGTTGTTGAGTTGTATACAAATGCTAGAGAACATTTCTTAAGATGGACAGACAATGGCTGTCCTGTATATAGTGATTTACTTGACAATATGACGTTTTTAAGCAATACATAATATAATACAGTTTCGAAAGAAGTCAAGAAAACTAAGAATAACAAGACAGTGTTATTTAAATGTTAAAATTGAGGGTAAATGTGACTCCAGTAACATTGCTGAGAATTTTTTGCAGAATTTTAAAAACGTTTTTGATGACAGTAAATGCCCGAAAAGAAATACATTTGAACTTATAAGAGACAAGTTAAATGTGCATGAACAAAGAGGCAAGTTATTATGAGTTATCAACACCAAAGATGTTTGTTTGGCATTATCTGAACTAAATTGTGTCATTGGCCATGATAACATTAATTCTAATCATATGAAATGTTGTTCTGAAAGCGCGGTAAGACTAATTGCTATAATATTTTCATCATTTATTGTACATGGACATTTGCCTGATGAGATAACGTCCGGACTTATGTTGCTCCTAATTAAAGATAAATATAAAGATCAGAGCTCCTTGAATAATTATAAACCTGTTATATCATCGTCAGTTTTCTTAGGATTATTTGAATATTGCTTAAAATATAAAATGTTGCATTATGTAACTTAATAAGAGGCAGTATGGGTTTATGGCTAATCACTCTACATCCTCAGCGTGCTTGGTTTTTAAAGAAACAATTTTACGATACAGATTAGATCAAGTGTATATACATCTGGCATTGATTTAAAAAAAACTTTCGATAAAATTAACCATTTCACAGTAATAAGTAAACTTATTGAAGCAGGAATTCCGCACTTGTATGCTAACTTATTATTATATCTTTATATAAATCAACTGGTTGCTACTAAGGATAAAGACTCATTATCAAAACCCTGGGAAATAATGAATGGAGTAAGACAGGGAGGAGTCTTGTCTCCGAATTTTGTAATCTATATATATATATAGATAAACTGATTGAAAGAGTGTCTGAATATAAAAAAGGGTGCACACTAGGAAATATATCAAGTAATATTATTAATTACGCTGACGATATTGTTGTATTAACACCATCTTCATCGGGATTACAGTCTTTACTAAATATTATTATGTTCTCTCCACCAACCAACTTTACTCCTAAACTCGATTATTGAAATTAACAAACACATGTGGCAGTCCGAGGATTCGAACCTAGGATGCTCACACCGAAAATCAACACACTAATGCATTGCACCACGAAAACAGTTGAAAATGAAACAAAATAAATTGATATTGACATTAATATTAATATATCATCATGTATGTATTTCAAAGACCATACAGATAAAAACTAAGAACCAAAGTTGATGCCATGTGGAGAGATATTGAATGTTGTTAATGAACAAAAGTATATAGGGTTGGTAATATACGATAATTGAAATAATGACAAAGACGTAATAAGGTCTCGTAACAAGTTATATAATGAATTTAATTGTAATTTACGTACTTTTTATAATGATTTGTTAGGGTTTTTACTCAGTTGTTTCAAAGTTACTGCTCAAGTATTTATGGTTCTAAATTATGGTTTTATAACAAAAAGTGCGAACTTCCTCTTAAGCAGATCGCAATTCGTTACCCCAAAGCAATAAAGAAAATGCTAAAATTGAAATATTGGGAAAGTAATCATCATGCATGTGAATTGGCTGGACCAATACATTTAATCATTTAATGAATTGGTTAAAAATATGATTTGCTCACAAATGTCTCCTAAAGCTTTGCAATTTTTTACTGAAATGTTTGTTAAACCTTCATGATTTTGGCTCGAACGTCCCTTGATTTTGGCCCTGTCACTCTTTCAACTATGGGGGAGGCACTCGCTATAGGCAGTTATGCCTTTTGCCTCCCTCAATCACATAGAAAAAAAAACAAAAAACAAAACCTATCGTTAGCAAAGGAAGTTAACCATATACTATTACATGAATACGACGTATCAGATTTGAGAACTAATGATATAAATGCTATCAAGTCAAGAATTATGTTTGTACAAAACCATGAACCTATAATACGGTAATGTATAAGGTAACTATTATCTGTTTTGTATATGTAAAAAGTTATTGTGTAGCTTTTTATGAAATCAAGAATTGAGTCTGAGTCTGAGTCAGTCTATATATCTATCTTTCTATCTATCTATCTATCTATAATATATCTATCCATTTATCTATCTACCTATTGACCCATCTATCTATCTATCTATCTATCTATATATATATATATTTTTTTTTTTTTTTTTTTTTTCTATATTCCAACTACTAGGCTGAGAGCCTGCACATTCACCGCTCAACACGGTGAAGCCCGTGAGGTCTTGTTCCAGCCTAGGAAGTGAGACAAGTGAAGCACGAGCTACAACCAGCCCTTGCCAACCTGCCATCGCATACGCGTGGCTCTTGGTTGCCCACTCTGGCTTGAAGCAGTCCCATATCTGAGGTTGCTTCGCCTTTATGTTTCACTGTCTTACTTCTCAGACTTGGACCCTCACTCTCAGAACGCCACCTATTGAGCAATTAACTCACTAGGCATATTTTGAATATGGGAATATTCATACACTGCTATTTAATTAGGGAACAATGAGGGTATTTTGTTGGTGTTTCGGTGGGCTTTGTGGTAATGCACTGATACTAGGTACAGCACAAATTCAATCCCATTAATAATTTCCCATTGACACATCGGGAATTGAACCTGGGACCTTTGGATTACCAGTCCAGTGGCAAGACCACTCCATCACACCTCCCTCTGTATATACATATATATATATATATATATATATATATATATATATATATATATATATATATATATATATATATATATATATATATATATAGATATATATCTACTTTATATCGGCCGTCTTGTACTCGTTCTTCAGTATTGTTTTATAGTGTTTGTTAGTTTAGTACAGTGCTCTCTAGCCACAGTAAATGTTTTATGAGGCTCCAGGAGTAATTATGGTCCTCAACCTCACCACCATGCTCACTCACTCGATCTCACTCATATGCTTATTCTTATTCTCTCTCTCTCTCTCTCTCTCTCTCTCTCTCTCTCTCTCTCTCTCTCTCTCTCTCTCTCTCTCTCTCTCTCTCTCTCTATCTCTCTCTCTCTCTCTCTCTCTCTCTCTCTCTCTCTCTCTCTCTCTCTCTCTCTCTCTCTCTCTCTCTCTCTCTCTCTCTATCTATCTACTATTATATATATTTTATTAGTTTGTTAATTTACTACTTATTTTTCCACCTACGTATTTTGCTATCGATCTATTTATAAATCCTAATGTATCTATATCCCCTATATATTCCTTAATTATATTTTCTATCTATAGCTAATCTATTATCTAGCATATATCTTATATATACAATATATCTCTCTCTTTATATACTTTTTGTTCTATGTGAGTGAGGGAGACAAAAGGCAGAACTGCCTGTAGCGAGCGCCTGCCCCAGAGTTGAAAGAGTGACAGAGCCAAAATCAAGGGACGTTCGAGCCAAAATGCCTGGACACACTGAGTTTCAACCAATTTAAGTCATAGGAAGAGGGAAAGAGTGATTATGGGAGAGAGTTCCAGTGCATAATGTGAATAAGTTATAGAAGAGACAAATTTGAGTTACCATCGACTTTACCAGTGATCCTATACCTTGTTCCAAATAAGTAGGCCAAAACTCTTGAAAATTAACCTCTATAACCTACAAACGACTTGAGTGATCGAGCTGATGTGTTTACCATTTGGGATGTGTCAGTCAGGGAATAGGTGTGGACATTTACAGCTCATTTGCTCTAGCTTTTTTTTTGTTTGAGTTACAGAGGTTAGGGTTCACGATTTATGGCCTACCAATTTGGAACGGGGTATAGTGGTAAATAGGGTGATGTATGAGGCCCTAGGTAGATAGGGAGGTAAAGTCTATATATTTTCATCTAACGGAATATATAATACCTTAGCTTTTGATATTTCGATACATAATGGAAACCTGTGAAACTATTATATCTCTGCATCTTATTAACCCCTTGAAGATCATGACGCATGGTGACAGTTTATTCTGGCTATCATTAGACAATGTTTTACAGCTTAGGAAGGGTCTTTGTGAATTATAATGATAAAGACTACCTCAATTAACCCTCTGACTTCCATATACCCTCTTAATCAGAATAAAATCGTGCAATAATAGCCATAAAACACTAAAAGAAGTGCGTTTCCTATCATGATCACATATGTCTGTACAATAACCATCGCATAAGCTGAGTACCCAAGGAACGTGACGCCATCGTAATAAATGCATACACAGTTAATATTTTAACTTTTTGGTTTTGTTTTGTTTCAAGGCAAATTATTTACGAGTTATTCTTCCATAGTAAGTAACCTGGCGTGGAAATTGCTGGGTTTCTATACGTCACCTTTTAGTGTGCAAAGTTTAGTAACATCTGCCATGTCTCGTAGTCCATGCGACCCCTCGAGGTTACTTGCCCTCCAAACCACTGCTGTTCCAAGTGTTGCAACAGTATTTCGGAGAGCATGTGGGAAAGATGTGAGAAGGAAGAGCTGCTCTGAGGCTTAGTTCATGGCAGGGGAAAGTATATTAAGATCTATTAGGTTATTGAACAAACACTACTAAAGAAAATATTTATTCAATTACAAATGCAGTTAACCTTGGTTACAGGGCAAGGTGCTTGTCTAGGCGAACTTTGAGGGAATCAACGATGTTGCAGTCTATGACATCTCAGGGAAGCCCATTCCACAAGTTGACGACTGGATTGAAAACAAAATTCTTGGATTTGTTAGAGTTGAATGATTTACCAATAATTTTGCATCTATATCCCCACGTGTAGTTTGACCGGTCAATCGTAAAATATTGACTACATTCATGTTGTCGATGCCTTTAATGATCTTGAAAACTTGATTAAGGTCACCTCTCAATCTGCGCTTGGTTAATGGATATAAATATAGTTCTTTAAGACATTCCTTGGTTTGTTACGAAGGCAGGGTATCATCTTGGTAACTCTACGTTGAAGTTGTTCCAATTTGTCTATATCTTTTTTATAGTAAGGGCACCAGAACTGAGTATTCCAAAAGTGGGCGGACTAATGAATTGTAACAGGTGAGGATAATGTCTTTTGATTCATGTTCAAATGATCTACCTATGAAACCTATAATTTTGTTTGCCTTCTTAACAACTTCAGCACAATGTTGACTTGGTTTTAAGTTACTGGACATTGTTACTCCTAAATCGGTTTCTCTGTCTACACTCTTTAGCGAGGTGCCATTCATTGAGTAGTTTGCTTTTTCATTGCGGTATCCGATATGAAGTACTTTAAACTTATCTTCTTTAAAGCACATTTGCCAGATTTTAGCCCATTGTGAAAGCTTGTTTACATTTTGTTGCGTACCTTCAACATGTTCATTTGTCAGTATGGTATTTGCAATTTTTGTGTCATCTGCAAACTTTGAGACCCTCATCTATGTTGTTAATGTAAATTAGGAAAAGGATTGGCCCCAGCACTGATCCTTATGGTAAACCACTAGTTACATTGGCCCACTTTGATGCTTCCCCATTAATAACTACTCTTTGTTTCCTTTCACTAAGCCAATTTTGTATCCACTGTAGGACACCGCCTTGTATTCTATGTGCTTTTAATGTCATCACTAACCGTGTGTGTGGAACTTTATCAAAGGCTTTCTGGAAATCTATGTATATAATATCTACAGCTTTATTTTCATCATATAGATTTAGGATGTCATGGAAGAAGTCTAAAAGGTTTGTTAAGCAGGAACGTTTTTTTGCGAAGACTATGTTGTGTGTCTTTTAGTATATTATTTTCCTCCAAGTAATCAACGAGTCTGTTTCTTATTATTATTTCTAGTATTTTGCATACTACTGAGGTCAAAATGATTGGACGATAATTGCTAGGCAAAAATGTGCTGCCTTTTTTTAAATCGGTGCTACGATCGCAATTTCCACTCATCAGGTATTGGGTGGATGGGACTCGTTAGCCTTGGTCGGCAACCCATCTAGGGGAGACCTTATACAAATCCGGGTGGATGGGACTCATCAGCCTTGGTCGGCAACCTGTCTAGGGGAGTAAACCTTATAAAATTCGAGTTTGCCTAGACAAACTCTTTCGTCTCTGTCTATCCTCTAACGTCTTCCCTTCGTGCTGGAAGTTTGCTCACATTCAACCTGTCCCAAAGAAGGGTGACCGCTCTCAACCCTCTAACTATCGTCCAATTGCTCTCATCTCATGTCTTTCTAAATTTTTGAAACTATTCTTGCTTCCAAATTTCTTAAGCATTTCTCTTCTCATAATCTGCTCTCAGATCGCCAGTATGGCTTCCTTAAGGGTCGCTCTACTGGTGATCTTCTTTCATATCTTACTAACTCTTGGTCATCCTCCTTTCGGGACTTCGGTGAGACTTTTTCTATTGCACTAGACATATCGAAAGCCTTCGATAGAGTCTGGCACAAATATTTAATTTCTAAACTACCCTCCTTCGGTTTCTATCCCTCCATCTGTGCCTTTGTCTCTAATTTCCTTTCCGGCCGTTCCATAGCCGCGGTTGTGGATGGCCATTGTTCACTTCCTCACCCTATAAACTCTGGTGTTCCTCAGGGCTCTGTCCTATCTCCTATTCTCTTTCTAATTTTTATAAATAATCTCCACAACTGTACCTCAATTCCCATCCATTCATACACCGACGACTCAATCTTACAATACTCCATTAGTTTTTCAGAACGCCCCAGCCAGCAATCCCTCAACGACAAACGTAATGAAGCCATAGAACTCTTAAATTCTGATCTAAATACTATCTCCAATTGGCGCAGAGAAAACCTTGTTATCTTTAATGCTTCCAAAACCCAATTTCACCATCTATCTACCCGTAAGGAACTCCCAGCGGACCATCCCTTATTCTTCAATAATACAAAAATCAATCCTTCATCTTCTCTCAATATTCTTGGTGTCTCTTTTTCTTCTGCTCTTAGTTGGAAGGACCATATTACCAGTCTTGCTAAGGCAGCCTCCCAGAAGCTGGGTGTGCTCAACCGCCTTAGGGGGTTCTTTTCCCCTGCACAGCTTCTTGCTCTGTACAGGAGCATAGTGCGTCCTTGTATTGAGTATTGTTCACATGTGTGGGGAGGTTCCTCTCACACCGCTCTCCAAGACAAAGTTGAAAGGAATGCCTTTCGTATCATTAACTCCCGTGCACTCACCAACTCTCTGCAATCTCTCTCTCTCCGCCGCAATGTTGCATCTCTCTTCCTATTCTATCGCTACTATATTAATAAGTGTTCCTCAGAGCTTTCCCAATGTATACCACCTCCTTTATGTAGGGCACGTGGTACCCGTCTTGCAACTCAATCCCACCCCTACTCTGGGCAACTCTCCAACCCGAGAGTGAAACGTTACTCTCAGTCTTTCTTCTACTCAACAGCTGAGCTCTGGAACTCTCTCCCAGAATCAGTCTTTCTCTCTTCCTATGACTTAAATTTCTTCAAGATACGTGTGTCCAGGAATTTTGGCTCGAACCTCCCTTGATTTTGGCCCTGTCACTCTTTCAAGTATGGGGGAGGCACTCGCTATAGGCAGTTCTGCCTTTTGCCTCCCTCATTCACATAGACAAAAAAAAAAATATATATATATATATATATATATGTAAATCTTAGTGGATGGACTAGCCACGTACCACTGTAGAAAAATTGTACTAAAATTATAAATAGAATGCCTCGGAGTCAGACGGACCCTAAGTTGAGTGGTCAATCCTGTAAGTCTTTCGGTAAACTGGCACGGATTGTCCTTCTCACAGGGGTTAGGTCTGCTTAGGGGCGTTTTGTGTATGGCCACCCTCGTAAAGAGGAGTAAGGCATCCAGCAATAGATAGATAGATAGATATGTATTTCGCCGGTTTCCAAGGATTTGTTGAAGATCAGCATCAGGTGTTTTGACAGCTCGCATTTAACTTCTTTAACACCTTACGAGCGGCCTATGCGGTTTATTTATATGTACCGCACAGCGGGGTGTTTTTAGCCAAAATAGGGCTGTTTACGTGATCATTTTCATGCCTAAATAAGACCCAGAACGTAAAACAAGTACCTATCCCTGAAAGGGCATAAACAGAGCTTTCGAATGACACCATAACGATCCTTTTATGATGGCTAGTTTTCTTGCAATAACCGTGCAACGCGAGTGCAAAAAGCATGTAATTCGGTACTTTCCCCATATAATTCAGTATGTAGCGAGTGAGAGAGGGAGGAGGGAGCTGAGATTCGTGTCAGTAGGTTCGCCGCGGTGGTCTGGAGCAGTCATACGCTCGCTAGTCTCCTGCCACCACTTGTCTCTCTCTCTCAGCAACATTACGTGCTGAAATTGCCACTCGAGTTATGTCGAGCGCCGCCACATAGTCCAGCTTTATTTAACTCGACTTATGTGGTGAGCCGCTAATTAAGGGTTAAGATGTGACGCTTCTGCATAGTAACCACGTGCGGGCATGCGTGCGCGTCGGCTGCCCAGCCATTTAGAAACCGGCTGGTGGCAGCCAGCCGGCAGGCTTTTCCTTAGTATATATCCTACGACAATGTAACTAATGTCTGGGATATTCTTATGTTGTTTCACAGCTTGAAGCTGCCCTTATTCTTAACCAACGCATCTTAGTATATTTTATTCTCGATAGTTGATTGTTTCATTATAATATATAAGATGTAAGTCTAGTGAGGGCGGGAGGAGACGAGCGGGAGAGAGAGACCGGCTTGGGACGTTGCTTCGCTTGCCAGCTTGGGACGAGCCTGAAGCGTTGCCATATGCATTTGTTTGCAACGTTAGGCTTAGTTTCGACTCACGCACAGGGTAGAGGATTTTGACCCGGCAACTGTGTTGAGTGTTGCCAAGCATGGGATGTATTCTGCATGCCTAGGGCGGGGTCCAGACAGATTCAAGTCTCAGAGCTCACCTCACTGTCGTGCCATTCGGACCCCCTTGATATCTATCCCTCTCAACCCCACTTAGAAACTTTCTCTCTTACTTTGTATACCTTCCTTCCACTACTTCACCAATCTATTTAATTATCCCATCCCCTTGATAGACCTTATATCTATTATTGTATTAACGACGAGCTATCAGATAACTAGATAGGATTTTGGGCCTTATGCAGAGATTTAATTGTTAATGAGACCTAGGAAGCTTTTTTGTTGTCTCATATTTGGTGGTTTCATGCTTGCTAGTGTGTTCTTGTGTCAGGTTAGCAGGGGCTAGACCGGAGGGGAGGCTTTTTGCGATCCTTTAAGTAAACTCTGCTGGTGCGAGTCCTATGGACCCGCACGACTTTACTAGGATACCCGTGGGAGTCTTGGGGCATTTTCTTGTCTGTGTCCCTGTGTGTCTAGTGTTGTGTTGTGTGAGGGCCCTTGCCTAGTCCACTCAGCACTGCGCTAGCACGTCTTGCTTTTGTTTTAGGGTCGCCAGGAGAGAGTCAGATACTTGCGATCTGAGTCTCTCAAAAGAACACCCTTTCAATTAGAGTAATTTGGCGCACAGACTTGGGAACGTCCCTAGGCTGGAGCAGGTGGCTCAGCCCGGGTATCCGAAGCCTATATCCTTCCAGCTAGATCTCTGCCACCTGGCAGATTAACAGCTAGGGGTTTATTATTTCTATATGCTTGTTATCGTGCCACAGTTTACCGTTTTTGTGAGCATTGTGAGTCAGGGTGTGGCTTAGAGACTCTGTCCGAGCAGGCTTGCCTGACTAAGAGTGAGAAGCACACCTGTATGTGGTTATGTTGCGAGTTGCTGCCTTTATTTAATTATACCTATGCCATTATTCACTGTATGGCCTATCACTAGTATTTATTCCTGCTTATGAGTTAAGAGTTCTCTAAATCCGTAACGTACTTTCTTTGCTAAGCATCAGATCCTACAGTAGCCGCATGCAGTTTAGAAACCCGCATCTTGTCTACCAGTACGATGTTTTGAGGACTGTTTGCTTTCACCTTCTTTCACGCAGGGGTGATTAGTTGTATTAATTAACGTAACGTTAAATGTACTTTCTTCTAGTTTGTTATTAAATTGTTTCTGCAATTTAATTCCGTTATCTATCTTTTCCTTGAAGCTTTAAGTCAACTTAATTGTGTGATCTTTTATATAGTCTGCTTGACTAACAGCAGTCTATAGTGCGTGCACCCTGTATTCGAGTCATAGGATACCTTGTTGTCCAGGCAGGACTCTTGACGGTTTTGGGTGGTTTGTTGCCTGGGTTTATAGATAAGGGTTGGATCTAGCGTTTTCCGTTGTTGCTTGTTGCCGCATACCTAGTCCAATAGAAAGAGCCCAGTGTTTATATATCCCAGGACGTAACAAAGAACTCTTGGAGAAATTGTATCGGGTCTGTGTGATTTGCTTTCATTGAGGTTTCCTAAACATCTCAGTACCTGTGCCTCAGTAATGCTGATATTTCTAAGAACTTCTAAATTGTTTGTCTGTACTGGCGGTACTGTAGGGATGTCACTTAGGTCTTCTGATGTAAAGACTGATGCAAAGAAGTTGTTGAGAGTTTTACTCAGTTTAGCATCTTCTTTGGTAAAATCTCCATTTTCATCTACCATCTATCGTTGAAGTCACCACTTTCTTCTTCCTGATGTAACTGTAGAATTATTTTGGGTTAGTCTTGCTTTGATTCGCAACATGTAACTCCAAAGTGATTTTAGTTTGTTTAATCAACCTTTTGGATTTACGTCATAGATCTCTGAAGGCCTGTCTATTTTTATCGTTATCAGAGATTTGTAATCTCTAATGAGCATTTTTTTTAGCTAGTAGACATTCAGTTATTACTCTATTCCTCCATTTAGGTTTGTTATTATGTGCAGATCTTCTGTTTTTTTATGGTATGCACTCGCGTACTGCATTCGTGTAAATTTCTCTGGACATTTTCCATGATTGGTTTATCTCATTATTGTTTAGAACACTCCAATTGGCTTCTTTAAATTTTGTTTTGAGTTTATGGAAATCTGCTGGCTTGAAATTTGGAACTTTCTCATTGCTAGTATTGAGTTTATTTTTATTAAATTTTATACTGAATGTGATCGTATGGTGGTCACTATTGCAAAACGCATCACCGATAGTCACGTTATCAATCAAGTCTTCTTTTGTTGCAAGTACAAGGTCAAGAACATTATAACCACGTGTTGGAGATTGAACAAATTGATGAAGGGAGCTTTCTTGTAAGTTGGCATACAGATCGTGTCAGGAGTGTGAAGTAAGAGTGTTGCCCCACTTGGTCACTGGTAAATTAATGTCGGCAAAAATTATAGTATCGTGTATCTTACTTATTTCTGCAATTTGCTCGTAAATTGTTTGGTCGGTTTGCACTGGTTGGGCTAGGGGCCTGTATATTAATGCTAGGATTTTTGTTGGTCCTTTATTGTTTTTAATTAGCACATAAGATGAATCAATATTTACTATTTGAGGGTTTCACAAGATAATTGGGGTAAGACTTTCTTTGATGACAAATATAACGCCGCCTCCAATTGTATTTACTCTGCTTTTCTCAAACATTACATAGCTGGGAAGTGAAAACTCTGCTATACATTTTCTGTCTTCCGTATTTAGCCAAGATCCTGTTATGCCGATTACATCAATTTTTTTTGTAAACACGAGTTCCTCTAGTTCTGACAATGTATTGCGTATACTTCGAGTGTTCACGTAGAAGACTTTTAGAGATGTGGAGCGGGGGAATCAGAGTTAGATTAGTGAGTTACTTATTTACCGTCAAATAGATAGGTAAGTAGATGTAGATAGAAAGATAGATATGTAGAAAAACAAGCATATCATAGACAGATAGCTAACCAGGTAGATAGATAGATAGATACATAGATAGATAGATATATAGATAGATAAATAGATAGATATTTAGATAAATGGATAGCTTGATAGATAGCTAGACAGATAGATAGATAGATAGAAAGACACAGTAACAGAGCAGTGAGGGAGAAGTGAGTAAGTCGAAAATACAAGGGGGATCACACGGGCTCTCTTTCTGGCAAGTTTTTTTGGCAATTTTGGTCTAGCGGCTTCTGAATTAATGGTTTATAAGTCATTATCCACCTAAAATATTCCACTTTAACCCCTTGAGGATCATGATGCTTTTTAGCAGTTTATTCTGGCTATCATTAGCCGATTTCATACAGTTTAAGAAAAACCTGTGGGAATTAAAGGGGTAAGAACTGTCTCGATTAACCCTCTGACTTCTTTAAGCCTGTCCTGATCTTAATAAGATCGTCTAATTATAGCCAGAATGAACTGCCAGAGCGCGTCATAATCCCCAAGGGGTTAATAATTCATACACATTTCTAAGTAATTCACCTAAATGATCTACTTATTTAATAAACCAATGATATACCTCCTAGTATAAACCGACTAAGATAATTCACCTAAATAACTCACTTATTGTAATCCACCTAATGCAATCCACTTTAATAAACCACCTAAAAATCCATTTAATATAGTTCATATAAATACTGTATTTATCCTAATTAATCCACTTAAAATATTCCACCAGATTAATCCACTTAAAATAATCCACGGAAGTAATCTACCTAATCTTCCTCATAAATAATCCACCGAGATAACCCAACTAAATAATCCAACTAATATAAACTACCTAAAATCCACTTAAAATAATCCACCTAAAAATTCACCTAAATAATCCACCTAAAGCAATCGTCCCCAATAATCCATCTAAAATAAGTTACCTGAATAATCCACCTAAGATAAACCACTTAGATAATTCACCTAAATAATCGACCTAAAAAATCCTCCTAATATAATCCCACTCAAATAACCCACCTTATACAATCCATCTATGATCCACCTAAAATAATCCTCATAAAATCTCCGACCTAATATACTCCACCTAAAATAACCCATCTAGTATAATCCACCTAAAATATCCCACCTAGTATAATCCACCTTAAATGAGATCCACCTAACATAACCTACCTAAAGTAATCCACCTAAAATGACCCACCTTATAATTATATTCCACCTAAAGTAATCCATGTAATGTAATCCACCTAGAATAATCTAGTTAGAGTCACTAGGTACCGATACCAGTGGAAAAACAAATAATGCCAGAATATAGAGTGGCCCATTGAAAATTGCCGAAGTAACGCTCCTGTGACACCGCCTGTTTGGAACATGGACGGAGATAGAAAGGGGGGAGGGGAAGTGAGTCACAGGGGGAAGAGAGAGAGAGAGAGAGAGAGAGAAAGAGAGAGAGAGAGAGAGAAAGAGAGATAACAAGGGAGGGTAGGGGGTAACGAGAGAGAGAAGAGAGAGAAAAGAAAGAAGGGAGTGTTGTAGGGAAGTAAGGTGGGAGTTAGAAGAGAGAGAGAGAGAGAGAGAGAGAGGGAATCAGCCCATCGTTTACCTCCATAACAACATCGACTGTTTATTGCATGAGCTATTGAGCGCTCATGTCAGCATCTCATCATAGTCGGCGACATGAACCAACACCTGGTGGCGAGCTCTTTTGATGAACTGTTGACTGTGTAGGGCTTACAAATCATGTCAATAGTGACCTTTCAGATAATGTGGTCACCTGCCGACCCTTGGCAACAGCTGGATCTTCGGACCACTATGTTATTCTCAGCACCATTAATGTTGCAGCTGATCGTGATGAGGCAGTGGCACGTACCAACTGGTTATGGCACAGGGCAAATTGGGATGGTCTTCAAAATGCACTCAATAACATCTCATGGCCAGAGATGTTAATCATCAAGTTGAAGCTTTTACCAACATTTTGTGTTCCTTACAGAATAAATTCATCCCTAGCCAGACCTATAAAGCAAAATCGGGAGACCAGCCATGGTTTGGATTCAACTGCAGAGTTGCAGCAGATAAGAAAAGTAAAGCATGGCTACAATGCAAAAGACGCCCAACTTAAAAGACCAAGCATCTGCATAAACTTACCTGCAAAAATATGGAACAGGTGCAGATACAAGCCATCAGAAAGTGGAAAGAGGATCTGAAATCAAAACTTACAGGCAAGAACGTCGGGAGCAAAATATGGTGGACTAGCATTAAACAACAACAAGGTTTTGCTCCTGATGATTGCATCCCACCTTTAAGCAAATGTGATGGATCCATGGCTATCTGCAGTAAGGACAAGGCTGAGATTCTGGCATCTTACTTCTCAAGTATAATGAATGTACCAGACCCAGACTGCTCACCTCCGGCTGTACCAGCACAGACCAATGCTCAGTTAAGAGATTTCACAATTACCATAGATGATGTGAAACGGCAACTAGAGGAAGCTGACCCCAAGAAGGCCACTGGACCAGATAACATCAGTCCATATATCTTAAAGCGTTGCTGCGCACATCAGCTATGCCAGCCACTCACCATCATTTTTCAGAATTGCCTCAACTCACAACAGTTGCCCAAAATATGGAAAGAAGCAAGAGTTGTGGCGATTCACAAGAAAAGCAGCAGAACAGACCCAAAAAATTACAGACCAATCTCCCTTCTTTCTGTTCTTGGGAAATTTCTGGAGTCAATCTTGGCAACAAAAATTGCAACTTTTCTGGATAAACATCACCTTCTCAACTCTAAGCAGTTTGGCTTCAGGAAAGGTAGATCTGCGGCAGACTTGCTACTCCACTTATCTACTACGTGGAACCAGACTCTTGACATGGGAAAAGACACCTATGTAATTGCACTTGACATCGCGGGTGCCTTTGACAGGGTGTGGCATGCGGGCATCACCACCAAACTGAGGAGTCTAGGGTTGTGTGATGCTCTACTTCACCTAATCAATGATTACCTGCAAGGCTGAACGCTTCACACAGTTGTCAATGGACATAGCTCTGCTAACTACACCATCAAAACCAGTGTCCCACAGGGCAGCGTTCTTGGACCTTTGTTGTGGAATGTTTATTTCAATGACATTCTGCAGCTCATCCCCGAGGCATTTGCTTTTGCTGACGACTGTACTCTAACATTCACTTGTAACAAAGATGAGAGGCAAGCCACCGTCACTCGTATCAGCAATGCCTTACATAGTATCACCTCTTGGGCAAAACGCTGGCAAGTGAACCTTGCTCCGGAGAAAACTCAAGTAATGCTAATCTCTAGGAGACAAGATATTCCAGCATATACACCACCAGATATTCAGCTTGATGGGAGGAAGGTTCAGATGTAGAGTCAAGTGACAATTCTAGGAGTAAAATTTAATGATAATCTGTCTTTCACCAGCCATGTTAAGGACATCACAAAGAATGCTGCATGGAAACTTGGTTGCATTCGACGTATATCACATCTCCTGGACTCTAAAGGTGTTTCTACTCTGTATAAGTCTCAAGTTCGTCCATTGATGGAATACTCTCCACTTGCATGGTCATCATGTCCCCCCTCATACTTGAAACTTTTGGACCAAATACAGAAAAAGCTGAACACTTGATCCAACACAAAGAACAAGAAAATCATGCCCCCAGGTTTCAGCCTCTACAACAGCGTCGGGATGTGCAGGTTTATGTGTAACATACAAAACCCCAAACATGCACACTCCACACCTAACAGCCTTACGTCTACAACCTGCCCAACCAACATCATATGCAACAAGAACCGCATCCACAAGGCATCATCAGGTCAGTGTTCCATTTGCTAGGGCAGAACACTACCTTCGTTCCTACTTACCAAAGTACGCAAGACTGTGGAATTACCTGGTTCAGCACACTGACCTGCATCACTTAACCTCACTACAACACTTCAAGTCGGAGGTTAATAACTGGCTCAGGAATATCACAGTTCCGTACTAAATGTTGGTAATATAATGATTAATTATCATACTTCATAAAGAGGGATCTTTGATAAAATATATACTGGTATATATTATATATAAATATATCAATGCTATATTTGTTTTATGCATTTTAAATGTGTTTCGCTATAGATAATTCCATGTTTCATCACCGGAATTTTAGCTGTAGGAACACCATATAATGTCGTAAAGTTTAGAAGAAAAAAAGAAAAAAGAGAGAGAGAGAGGGGGAGAGAGAGAGAGAAAGAGAGAGAGAGCAGTAATGGTAGGGTCTTAGGAAGCAACGAAGGATGAAATAGAGAGTAAGGAAGGATGGAATGAATGAAGGATGAAAGGGTGCAAGAGACGAAGGATGAAAGGGTAAGAGAGAGGAAGACAGAATGAGAGGGAGAAAGGGAGGGAGGAAGGTTGAAGGAGAGAGAAAGAGAGAGGTAGGATGGAATTTATGATGGATGAAAGGGAGGGAGGAAGGAAGAATGAGAGGGGGAGAGAGAGAGGAAGGATGGAATAAATGAAGGATGAAATGGTGAGAGGGAGGAAGGAAGACTGATAGGGAGAGAGAGAGTGAGGATGGGGGAGGGGGAGAGAGAGAGAGAGAAAGGGTTGAATGAAGAATGGTTGAAAGGGTGAGAGGGAGGAAGGAAGAATGAGAGGGGAGAGAGGAAGGGGTGAAAGAAGGAAGGAAGCTAGGGAGGGCCAGTCAAACAGGTTGTACGTCTCCAGGGAGGAAGGAGGAAGGGCGGAATGAAGGGAGAGAGGAAGGATGGGAGGACAGAAGGAAAAAAGGAAGGAAGTGAGAAAGAGAGAAAGGAAGGAAGGGAGGGAGAGAGAAGAATACGAGCAGAGAGGAAAGGGGAAGGTAGTGAGGAAAGAAGGAAGTAGGGCCCTGTCAGTCTTTCAACTCTGGGGGAGGAATTTGTCACAGGCAGTTCTACCTCTTGTCTCCCTCACTCACTTAGAAAAAAAGGAGGGAGGGAGAGAGAATTAATCATGCAGAGAGAAAGGGAAAGGTAGGGAGGAAGGAAGGGAAGAGAGGAGGCAGGGCGAGAAAAGAAAACATGCATATTGGAATAAGGAAGACAAAGGGAAAGAAACAAGGGAGGGGGAAAGGAAGGGAAGCAAGCAAGGAGGGAGAGAGAAGAAATTAGAATATTGGAATAAGAAAGGAATAAAGCAAAGAACCAAGGAAATGCACAAGAGGGCCCATATCTCGAGGGAAGACAGAGAGAGAGAGAGAGAGAGAGAGAGAGAGAGAGAGAGAGAGAGAGAGAGAGAGAGAGAGAGAGAGAGAGAGAGAGAGAGAGAGAGAGAGAGAGAGAGAGAGAGAGAAGATATAGGAAGGAACAGCGTAATTGGAAACCAGAGGGAACTATGAATTCTGGCCAGTGTTAGATCCTTCCGTATTTAAGGACGGATACCTTTATATTATTCTGACTATCATTAGGCGATTTTAGTTAGTTTATGGAGGTATTTTGTGGAAGTCAGGGATCTAAATCCTGAATACAATGGAAAAGGGTGTCCTAGTATTGAAAAGGTTAGACGATTTAATTCAACCTTAAAATCAAGTGCTGTGTCTATGAGAGGCAGGAGATGCTCAATAATCCATTATAATTGGATCTGCTTTTTATATCCATGAAGAATTACACTTCACTAAACAAGCACACCAGACTTCTTTGCAATACACCCACACAAAAAGTTGAAAGTAGCAACTATCACTCAACTTTGGGGGAGACACTTGTTGCAGGCATCTTTGCCTTTTGTCTTCTTCATACACATGGGAGGAAAATAGGCTTTTGGCGCTTTCAGCATCCCAGGATGCATTGTTTTGTTTTAGTTTGGCTATATTAGACGAGTTTATAGATTAAGAAGAACCGGTGGTAGTCAACCGGTTAATTACTATCGAGTTTATATATATATATATATAATTATATATATATATATATATATATATATATATATATATATACAGTATGTGTGTGTGTGTGTGTGTGTGTGTGTGTGTGTACAGTATATAAATATCCTACTGGTACACAACATAGAGCAAGGCGTACTTTATTCATTGTATGAACATTATACAGTACGGTATATATTAACAAATACATGATAAAATCAAATGCAAATAATAATTCATCAAAGGAATGTATAATTATGTAAGCCTACCCACAAATTTCACGAATATGTATAAACATAAGAACAATATTCAAGGTAAAAACCCTCTGCAGAACCCCGAGCGCAGAGCCAGAAGATACTTAATTAAATGGGGGATGGTTGGTTTGTCTGCGCCCCCTTCTCCCTCATACTTATCCCTATTAGTTTCCAAATAATAAGACGTTCGTCTTATTAGTTTGTCGATCTTTACACTTCTTGCCCCATTTCTGTGTCAATATTAAGACCTTTCGTGCCATTTACGTGTCGATTTGTTTCCTTGCGAGCGGCAAAGAGCCTGTAATTCAGGAGGAATTGACCTTCGGCCGGGACATATTTATACGTAAAAAATAAATAATTAACTAGAAAGGGGATCTTGGGCATGTTTTTTAAAGGTTAATGGATGTTTAGGAAGGAAACTGAAAACAACAAAAATATATATATAAATGCACCTCTGATTAGTTATAATAGGACTTTAGAGGCTATCGACCAATGAGGATCATTAAGCCTACCTCAATTTTTTTTTTTTTTTTTTTTTTTTTTTTTTTTTAAGAGACAATGAACGGAGGAAGGAAAAACACAGATAAAACAAAAAGGTCCATGTGCCTAAAGGCATCCTCCATTCATAAAATGTTTGTAACAACTGGATTTAAACTTTTGTAGATTGTAAGTATGTGGAAAGCAACTCCAGGGAAGTGAATTCCAAAGAGTAGTAGTTCTAGGGATAAATGAATTTTGATAAGCAGAAGTTCTGCATCGTGGAGGAGAAAGTGTAAATTCATGGGCGCTCTCAGCTGCCCTAGTTCTACGGGGAAAGATGTGGAGAGGCGGCACAATTGAAGCAAGTTCCTCGGAACAATTGCTGTGAATATATCTGTAGAATAATGCAAGGGATGCAACGTTTCTTCGTATGGATAATTTAGGAAGGTCCTGTGTGATTACAGGGTTATTGATTAATCTAATAGCTTTTTTTTTTAAATTTTGTCCAACTGCCTCAATGCAACCACTCCACTTCCACTCCACAGAGGTTAACAGTAATCCATCTGAGAACGCACATGACTTTTATATATTACGGCCAACTGCTCGTCAGTGAAGAATTCTCGAACTCTGTACAGGAGTCCCAGTTTTTTAGAGGCATTCTTAGCAATGCTTCTAACATAATGTGTCCAGCTCAAGTTAGTAGTTAATGTTATACCGAGAATGTCAATACTAGGGGAAGTGGGAATATTTACATCATTAAAAAATATATGGGAGTCAGTGAGATTCTGTCGGTTAGAACATTGAATGTACTTGGTTTTCTGTGCATTAAAGGAAACTAGATTCTTTTGTCCCCATTAATTAATTCTAGAAAGGTCCTGGTTCAGAGAAATTGCAGTGTTTATTTTTGAATTTATGAGATAGGGTTGGGCGAAAGAATTGGTAAATGTGAAGGAACTGTGGAGTGTTGAGTCATCTGCGTAGGAATGTATTGGGTTATGAGTGGTAGATATGAGATAAT
The DNA here is from genome assembly GCA_032716605.1 of Paralithodes platypus. Classification (NCBI taxonomy): domain Eukaryota; kingdom Metazoa; phylum Arthropoda; class Malacostraca; order Decapoda; family Lithodidae; genus Paralithodes; species Paralithodes platypus. The sequence continues at coordinate 23,453,336 of CM064510.1, forward strand.
TGATATGAATGAGGAACAGAGTTGGGGCCAAAACTGATCCCTGGGGAACACCAGCATTTATTGAGTGAAATTGAGAATAAAGGCCATCTACCATTACACATAGTTTTCTGTTATGAAGATAAGAAGAAATTAGTGGAACTAATGATGCAAGGCCGTAGTTTGGCATCTTCGACAATAAGGATTGATGCCAGACTCTATCAAATGCCTTTGATATAATTATCCAGTGCTATTGTATGTGTTTCACCATGTTGGTCTGTAGCTTGGTTGATTTGGTGCGTAAGAAGGCAAAGAATGTCTGCAGTTGATCGACATCGTCTAAAACCATATTGCCTCTCACTGATTAATTTATTATTCTCAAGATGCTTAATTATGTGATTATTTAATATAATTTCAAAGACTTTACCAAGAGTGGAAGTTATAGCTATTGGTCTGTAGTTTGATCGACAAAGAGCCTGTAATTCAGGAGGAATTGGCCTTCGGCCAGGACATATTTATATGTAAAAAAAACAAAATTAACTAGAAAGGGGATCTTGGGCATGTTTTTTAACCCTTAATTAGCGGCTCACCACATAAGTCGTATTTAATAAAGCTGGACTATGTGGCGGCGCTCGACATAGGTCGAGTGGCAATTTCAGCACGTAATGTTGCTGAGAGAGAGAGACAAGTGGTGGCAGGAGACTAGCGAGCGTATGACTGCTCCAGACCACCGCGGCGAACCTACTGACACGAATCTCAGCTCCCTCCTCCCTCTCTCACTCGCTACATACTGAATTATATGGGGAAAGTACCGAATTACATGCTTTTTGCACTCGCGTTGCACGGTTATTGCAAGAAAACTAGCCATCATAAAAGGATCGTTATGGTGTCATTCGAAAGCTCTGTTTATGCCCTTTCAGGGATAGGTACTTGTTTTACATTCTGGGTCTTATTTAGGCATGAAAATGATCACGTAAACAGCCCTATTTTGGCTAAAAACACCCCGCTGGGCGGTACATATAAATAAATCGCATAGGCCGCTCGTAAGGTGTTAAAGGTTAATGGATGTTTAGGAAGGAAACTGAAAACAACAAAAATATATATATAAATGCACCTCTGATTAGTTATAATAGGACTTTAGAGGCTATCGACCAATGAGGGTCATTAAGCCTACCTCAAAGTAAGGAAGAACGTAAGACCGGAGTCCCCAAGACCCTCCAAGTTTATACCCCCAGGTATACTGGGAATATAAACCTGGAGGTTGTCCTGCTCGAGAACCCCAGACGTCTCTTCGTTAATCGCGACTAGGACAGGTGCTTCTGTACGAGAACTCCAGGCCCTTGGACCATTGAATAAACCCTCCCCCTTTTAAATAATAAGATTGAGAGACAAACTGCGCCTCCCCGAAAGTTGGTGTGTTAAACAAGACGTGGAAACTGCCAACAACTGCATTTTATGTGAGCACACTTTTGTTTTCGCCCAATTTTGTTTTATAAATGTTAATACTAGAACAGGTTGAATAGAATGGGTAGGTTGGGGTAGTGGAGGGTGGGGATGGGGGGGAGTGGAAAAAGGGGTGGTGGAGAGAAGAGCATGGTTGAGGTGAAATTAGGGAATGGAATGATAATCAGATACAGAGGGAGGGGAGGAGGTGGGAATATGAATGGTCGAAACATATAAAGCTCGGATTCGTCAGGACATTACCCCTAAAATACTGGCAAGTCCCAGAGACTGAGAGAGAGAACCCAGCCTAAAATAAAAATGGCCAAATAGACCATCAGGACAAAGCTTACAACCATATATAAATATATATACAGAGAGAGTGAGAGGGAGAGCAGTTGGTCCAGCAACCCACCCGTATCCCGGATCGCTTCCGAGATCTGCCCAACATTCTTGACTTACTTCTAACCTCTAACCCTTATGCTTACATTTTTTTTGTCTATGTGAATGAGGGAGACAAAAGGCATAACTGCCTGGAGCGAGTGCCTCCCCCAGATTTCAAAAGAGAAACAGGGCCGAAATCAAGGGAAGTTCGAGCTAAAATGCCTGGACACACAGAGTTTGAAGCAATTTAAGTCATAGGAAGAGGGAAAGACTGATTCTGGGAGAGAGTTCCAGAGCTCAGCAGTTGAATAGAAGAAAGTCTGAGAATAACGTTTCACTCTTGGGTTGGAGAGTTGCACAGAGTAGGGATGGGATTGTGTTGCAAGGCGGGTACTACGTACCCTACGTAGAGGAGGTGGTATACACTGGGAAAGCTCCGAGGAACACTGATTATTGTAGTAGCGATGGAATAGCGAGAGAGATGCAACATTGCGGCGAAGAGAGAGATTGCAGAGAGTTGGTGAGTGGACGGGAGTTAATGATACGAAAGGCTTTCCTTTCTACTTTATCTAGGAGTGCGGTGTGAGAAGATCCTCTCTACACATGTGAACAATACTCAATACAAGGACGCACTGTGCCCCTGTACAGAGCAAGAAGCTGCGCAGGGGTAAAGAACACCTTGAGGCAGTTGAGCACACCCAGCTTCTGGGAGGCTGCCTTAGCGAGACTGGTAATATGGTCTTTCCAAGTGAGAGCAGAAGAAAAAGAGACACCGAAAACATTGAGGGAAGATGAAGGATTGATTTTGTATTGTTGAAGAATAAGTGATAGTCCTCTGGAGGTTCCTGACGGGTAGTAAGATGGATAAATTGAGTTTTGGAAGCATTAAATGCAACAAAGTTTTCTCTACCCCAATTGGAAATAGTAGCTAGATCGGAAGATAAGCATTTTATGGCTTCATAACATTTACTTTTGAGGGATTGCTGGCTGGGGCCGTTCTGGAAAACTAAATGAGTGGTGTAAAGTAGAGTCGTCTGCATATGAATGGATGGGACTGGATGTACAGTTGAGAAGATCATTTATGAAAATTTATGAAAGAGAATAGGAGATAGGACAGAAACCTGAGGAACACCGGAGTTGATAGGATGAGGAAATGAGTGATAGCCATCCACAACCGCAGCTATGGAACGGCCGGAAAGGAAATTAGAGACAAAGGCACAGCTGGAGGGACAGAAACCGAAGGAGGGTAGTTTGGAAATTAAAGAATTGTGCCAGACTCTATCGAAGGCCTTCGATATGTCTAGTGCAACAGAAAAAGTCTCACCGAAGTCCCGAAAGTTGGATGACCAAGAGTTAGAAAGATATGAAAGAAGATCACCAGTAGAGCGACCCTTAAAGAAGCCATACTGGCGATCTGAGAGCAGATTATGAGAAAACAAATGCTTAAGATATTTGGAAGCAAGGATTGTTTCAAAAACTTTAGAGATACAAGAGATGAGAGCAATTGGACGATAGTTGGAGGGTTGAGAGCGGTCACCCTTCTTTGGGACAGGTTGAATGAGAGCAAACTTCCAGCAAGAAGAAAAGACGTTAGAGGATAGACAGAGACGAAAGAGTTTGCCTAGGCAGGGAGTCAGCACGGAGGCACAGTTTTTAAGTACAACAGGAGGAACACCGTCCGGACTGTACGCCTTCTTAGTATTAAGCCCAGAGAGGGTAGAAAGTACATCTTTAGAAGAGATTAGGATATTAGGCATAAGTATGAGAGAGGGGGGTTGAGAGGGAGGAATAGCACCGGAATCATCCAAGGTAGAGTTTCTGGCAAATGTTTGAGCAAAGAGTTTAGCTTTGTCAGAGGAAGAAGTGATGGTTGTGCCATCAGAGTGGAAAAGGGGAGGGAAAGACGAGGAAGAAAAGTTGTTGGAGAGGTTTTTGACTAGATGCCAGAAAGCTTGAGAAGAGCTAGATTTGGATAGTTCAGTGCATTTATTATTGATGAAAGAGTGCTTGGCTAGTCAAAGAACATATTTGGCTTGATTCCGGGTAGAAACATAAGAAGAATGAGATTCTTGAGTTTTAAGGCGTCGGTACCGTTTGAATGCTTCCTCCATGTTGCAGACAGCAGTAGAAGAAGCGTGAGTAAACCAAGATTTGTTTGCATTAGACTGAGAGAAAGAAAATGGAATTTACGCTTCCATGACCGAGAGGATTACCTCGGTAATGCGTTTATCACTCTCCGAGGGTCCTCGGCCACGGAAGCAGAAGTCATTTCATGGGAAATCAAAGAAGTACTGCCGGAGAGTCTCCCAGTCGGCAGCGCCAAAGTGCCACAAGCTGGGAGGATCGGATTGCCGTACTGAAGAGATAGGACAGGTGACGGAGATAAGTATGGTCGGAGGAGCCCAAAGGAGAGAAAAGATTGACAGTATAAGAAGAAGGGTAAGAAGTCAAAAATAAGTCAAGAATGTTGGGCTGATCTCCAAAACGATCCGGGATACGGGTGGGTTGCTGGACCAGCTGCCCTAGGTCATTTATGATAGAAAAGACGTAGGCTTGTTCACCAGGTGGGTCAGTAGAGTGAGAGGAGAGCCATTGGCGGTGGTGAATGTTGAAATCTCACGAAGATGGAGATTTCAGAGAAAGAAGAAATAGATAGAATGTGTTCCACTTTAGAGTTTAGATAGTCGAAGAACTTGGGAAAGTCGGTAGAGTTATGGGAAAGATAGACAGCACAGAAATAATTAGTATGAGAATGACAGGATAGTTTGAGCCATAAAGTTGAGAATTCAGAGGAGTTGAAATCGGGAACACGAGAGTAAGTGATTTTGTTGTGCACGTATGCACAACATCCACCTTTGGCTTTGAAACTAGGATAGAGAAATTAGGAGGATACAGAGAAGGGGCTGCTGGCAGTTGCTTCAGACACCTAAGTTTTGGTGAGGAAAAGAAGATCAGGTTTGGAGGAGGAGATTTGGTGTTCAATAGAGTGAAAATTAGAGGAAAGGCCGCGAATATTGCAGAAGTTGATAGTAAGAGTGACAGGCCGTGGTCCAGAATCTTTAGAGGGGTCATCAGGGGAAGGTTGGGCATGTGTGTGGGTATTTATGGCCCCCCCCCCCCCCCCTGGGGACTCCGAGGCTGGGCCTGTGTTCATCATTTAATAATTTTAATAATAATGAAGGAGGAAGTGTGGTGTGCATGTTAAGTGTAGTGAAGTGGATAGGAGGAGGAGGGGTTTGTGAGAGCATGCTGGACTACTCTGGACTACTACTGTATACTGTAAATCGTTTCTCTCCTTTGGGCTCCTCCGACCATAAACTAATATCAGTCACCTGTCCTATCTCTCAAGTACCGCTCGATCCTCCCATCTGGCGGGGTTTGTGGCATATTGGCGTTGCCGACTTGAAGGCTCTTCAGCAGTACTTCTTTGATTTCCCATGGAATTACTTTTGCTTCCATGGTCGGGGACCCTTGGAGAGTGCTGCACGCATTACCGCGGTAATCCTTTCAGGCATGGAAGCATAAATTCCATTTTCTTATTCACAGTCTAATGAAAATAATCTTGGTTTATTCACTCTTGGTCTACTGCTGTCCGCAACATGGAGGAAGCATTCAAACGGTACCGACGCCTTAAAACTCAAGAATCTCAATCTTCCTATGTTTCTGCCCGGAATCAAGCCAAATGTGTTTTTCGACTTGCCAAACACACTTACATCAATAATAAAGGCACTGAATTATCCAACTATAGCTCCTCCCAAGCTTTCTGGCATCTAGCCAAGAACCTCTCCAACAATTTTTCTTCCTCGTCTTTCCCTCCCCTATTCCACTCTGATGGCACAACCATCACTTCTTCTTCTTTCAGACATAGTTAAACTCTTCTCTCAAAATTTTGCTAGAAACTCTTCCTAGGATGATTCCGGTGCTATTCCTCCATCTCCAACCCCCTATCTTCTACTTTTGCCTAATACCCTAATTTCTTCTAATTACGTACTTTCGACCCTTTCTGGGCTTACTATTAAGAAGGCGTACAGTCCGGGCGGTGTTCCTCCTGTTATACTAAAAAACTGTGCTTCCGTGCTGACTCACTGCCTAGGCAAACTCTTTTGTACCTGTCTCTCCTCTAATGTCTTCCCTTCGTGCTGGAAGTTTGCTCTCATTCAACCTGTCCCAAAGAAGGGTGACCGCTCTCATCCTTCCAACTATTGTCCAATTGCTCTCATCTCTTGTATCTCTAAAGTTTTTGAAACTATTCTTGCTTCCAAATTTCTTAAGCATTTCTCTTCTTATAATCTACTCTCAGATGGCCAGTATGGCTTCCTTAACCCTCAAGCAGCGGCTCTCGACTTAAGTCGGGTTAGAGAACCATAGCCTAAACAGCGGGTCCCGACTTAAGTCGCAAGAGATGTTGAGCACATTTTCGGCTCTGAGAGAGAGTCCACGCGGTGGGAGGACAGCACGCAGGCTCTGACCGCTTGGCCCGAGCCTAGCGAGGTTACTGGCGTGTATAACACATACCTAAACATCTCTCGCCTCGCTAGACAGGGTAAAAACTGAGGAATTTACCATATTTTAGGGTTTTTCCCTTCGTGTTGCAACATCGTTGCAAGTGAACCCGTGGTCGTACAAGGATGATTCAGGTCTCATTGGAAAGCTCTATTATCGCCCTTTCACGGATATATAATTGTATTATGGATATATAATTGTATTACGCTCTGGCTCTTCTTTATGCATGAAAAAGAGCATGGACTGAAGCTCGTTTAGGGTAAATATGCCCGCTTGGCAGGTAGTAGATGTTACAAAAGGACCTGATTTTTAGGGGTTAAAGATCGCTCTACTGGTGATCTTCTTACATATCTTACTAACTCTTGGTCATCCTCTTTTCAAGAATTCGGTGAGACCTTTTTTATTGTACTAGACATATCGAAGGCATTCAATAGAGTCTGGCACAAATCTATAATTTCTAAACTATCCACCTTCGGTTTCTATCCCTCCAACTGTGCCTTTGTCTCTAATTTCCTCTCTGGGCATTCCAAAGCTCCGGTTGTGGACGGCCATCGCTCACTTCTTCATCCTACCAACTCCAGTGTTCCTCAGGGCTCTGTCTTATCTCCCATTCTCTTTCTAATTTTCATAAATGATCTTTTCAACTGTACCTTCAATCCCATCCACTCATACGCAGACGACTCTACCTAACACAACTCATTTTGTTTTCCAGAATACCCCAGCCAGCAATCCCTCAAAAATAAACGTAATGAAGCCATACAACACTTATCTTCTGATCTAACTACCATTTCCAATTGGGGAAGAGAAAGCCTTGTTGCCTTTAACGCTTCCAAATACCCAATTTCTCCATCTTACTACCCGTCGGGAACTCCCAGAGGACTATCCCTTATTCTTCAACAATACAAAAATCAATCCTTCATCTTCTCTCAATATTCTTGGTGTTTCTTTCTCTTCTGCTCTCTCTTGGAAGGACCATGTTACCAGTCATGTTAAGGCAGTCTCCCAGAAGCTGGGTGTGCTCAACCGCCTCAGGGGATTCATTACCCCTGCACAGCTTCTTGCTCAGTACAGGGGCACAGTGCGTCCTTGTATTGAGTATTGTTCACATGTGTGGGGAGGACCCTCTCACACCGCACTCCTAGACAAAGTAGAGAGGAAAGCCTTTCGTATCATTAACTCCCGTCCACTCACCAACTCTCTGCAACCTCTCTCTCTTCGCTGCAATGTTGCATCTCTCTCAGCATTCTATCGCTACAACAATGATCAATTTTCTTCAAAACTCTCCCAATGTATACCACCTCCTTTAAGTAGGGTACGTAGTACCCGTCTTGCAACACAATTCCACCCCTACTCTGTGCAACTCTCCAACTCAAGTGTGAAACGATGCTCCCAATCCTTCTTCTATTCAACAGCTGAGCTGTGGAACTCTTTCCCTCTTCTTTTGATTTAAATTGCTTCAAACTCTGTGTGTCCAGGCATTTTGGCTCGAACGTCCCTTGATTTTGGCCCTGTCACTCTTTCAACTCTGCGGGATAAACTTGATTCAGGCAGTAATGCCGTTTGTCTCCCTCACTCACATAAACAAAAATAAATAAATATATATATATAAATATATATATATATATATATATATATATATATATATATATATTGTTACGTATCTTGATCCTCAAGTGGTTAACTTGATGAATCTAGATAGCACAGAGATATATATTAAGGTATCAGTCAGCTGAAGGCAAAACAAAAGTAAAATCTAATAACATTATTTCCTGTTGTTGCTTCCTTTCCTTTTGGATCTTAGGACTTGGTATCCTTTATAGACTGATACTCTTTATATATGAAAAATACTGAAACTAATTAAATTCATGTAGTATTTATAAAGAATTATTATTTAACCGAAGCTTAGTAGTGGTTATGAACCGAATAAGTTATATCTAAAGAAGGACTATTAATTCTATAAAAGTCTTGAAAGATAAATATTAAAGTAAGAATATTTCTGTCTCTTACCCTCTTTGAAATGAATAAATAGTTTTCTTATATGTCCTTTTATTTATATTTAATGTAGTTATTATTCTTGGTTCTTGTCTTACGTTAATATTATTATATTATTATTATCATCAGGATTAATATCAAAGTCACATAAAAAGGTAGATATATATTTAATAATTAGTTAAATGTATTTCTTAACCACGTAACATTGAGGTTTGATTATGAGTAAATTAAGTTACAGGATCGCTTCATAGATTCGATTCAGGTCTCACTCAAATAATATGAAAAGCAAAACAATATTTTGAAGCTAAAAGAATTTTCTTCAGCTTAGGAAATCAATAGCAGTAACATTAAAATAGCCATGTTAGTCTAAGGCGATATTACTAATAAGAGACAATAACATCACCGTACTAAGCACCGTTAAGCAATGTAAGCTTAATTAAAAGAAAATGAAAGAACTCGTAACTATTAATATAAAACAATAGTATTACTTTCATCATAACCCAATTACTTAAAGAGTTGCTTTAGTCCACAAGTCAGTCAACTAAAATAGCTAAGTACATAATAGTAGCGTTAACGTTAATTCCCAATCAAAGAGTTAAGTACATAATAGTAGCGTTAACGTTAATTCCCAATCAAAGAGTTAAGTACATAATAGTAGCGTTAACGTTAATTCCCAATCAAATAGTTAAGTACATATTAGTAGCGTTAACGTTAATTCCCAATCAAATAGTTAAGTACATAATAGTAGCGTTAACGTTAATTCCCAATCACATATCTCACTAACCAACATAACGTAAGTGTTTACACCGAACACACTTAACACACACTTATAATTTATAATCTGACTGACAGTCACAATCCCATTATAATACTTCACCCCGTCTTCCTCCAGCTGCAAATTCACCTTCCCCAACTCCAAATGAGACTGATTTGAATGCCCACTACTCGGGTCTTATATACTAAACAATGATGGTGTAGGAACGAATCAGGAGGCGGATGATGGTGCGCGCCCCAATCACAGCTCCTCGAGTTGCGTAGCAGGTGCGTGGTCCAATGGAGTCTCCTGGCGTCGATCATACGTCATAGCGTCAGGTCATCGAAGTAGTTTGCAGGGTCCCCTATGACACACGCAGGTGTGAAGCCTTGTTTGCTGGTATGCGGACGAGCTGGTTTCCCCCTCGCTGGTTCATTCGCTGGTCTGCTTCGCCGCCAGGGTAGTTTGGCACTCCTTTAACTCTAATTCTAACTCTTAAATTAACATACAGGGCTCCGTATGTCAGACCTCCCCCCTAGAAAAGAGTTTAAGGAGTATAGTACATAATATTAAACATAATACATAAATAGATTCACCACCAGATTGGCAACAGCAAGATTATAATGAGGATATAATAAGGATACCACCCAAAGTAGGCAACGTCTCCAGGTACCACATCAGAACATAGCCGGAACGTAGCTGGAGCGTTATTCGAACTGCAAGGCATCTCACAGCTGAAGGCTTGACAGCGCACTACTAAAGCATGATATTTACCTCGCTACAAGGGAGAGCTAATTGCCAAAATCCTCTCATTAAGTTTATCTTACTGCTGTATGAGGCCAACCTGGTAAATGCAATCTTTGATCCGTGGCAGTGGGTAGGTATCGTTCTTTGTGACAGCATTAACTTGCCTATAGTCCATACATAACCTATGGCTCCCGTCTGGCTTTGGCACAAGTATGACCGGACTACTCCACTGGCTTAAGGCCCTTGTGATCAGCTCGTTAGATAACATGAAGTCAAGCTCGACCTGCAGTATACTCCTGCGTTGTGGCGAAACACGGTAGGGGGATAGTTTAATGGGAGTTGCATCCCCTACGTCGATGTCGTGCACGGCCAAAGAAGTGAGCCCTGGAGTATCACGGAACACACTGGGAGACTGAGATAAAACAGAGATTAGTTGGTTCGCTTGATCAGAGGGAAGATGACATAGTTTAGATGGTAATCCCCCCCAAGCTACTGAATTATACTGAAAGTTGGATAGGCTACATGACAAGTCAAAGTCTGCATGGATACCTTCAGGCTCTGGAACAGTCTGTTGCGGGTCAGTAAGAGAACTGAAGACTTTGTCCGCACCAGGCCGTTCACAGGTCCTGACATTCACTGCCACAGTGGGAGAATCTGGAAGAGAGGAATCAGGGGACCTATGGTAGGGTTTCAACATATATATATGGAATACTTGCGTGGGCTTTCTCCTGTCTGGGGTAGTCACTAGATAATCGGTAATGCTCACCCTCCGAATGATCTTATATGGGCCCCTGAACTTGGCAGATAATGGTTGGCCAAAAAGGGGGAGCAGGACCAAAACCTCATCACCGGGCTGAAACTCCCTCTCACAGACTTTTTTGTCATACCAGTTCTTCATGGAGCTTTTAGCCACTGTCAAGTTTTGAGCGGCAAACTCACATGAGGATCTCAGCCGGGTTTTGAAATCTGAAACATACTTAAGGAGGTTTTGGTTCCCCTCCTGGCCAACTAGGCTATCCTGCAATAGTTGCAAAGGACCTCTTACCTGGTGACCGAAAACTAGCTCATTAGGGGAAAAACCCAGGGATTCAGTTGGAACCTCACAAGTAGCAAATAAAAGAAAAAGTACCCCCTTATCCCACTCAACTCCGGTCTCCGTTAAATATTTACGCAACATTCCATTTAATGTCTGATGATACCGTTCGAGAACCCCTTGACTCTCTGGGTGATAGGTGCTAGACTTAACATGCTCGATACCCAACTCCTTCAGGGACTGCTGGAAAATGTTAGAGGTAAAATTAGTTCCTTGATCACTTTGCACCTCATGGGGGAAACCCATTCTGGTGAAGAATTTGAGCAGTTCCTTGATGACAGTTGGAGCAGAGGTAGTCCTTAAGGGTAAGGCATCTAAATGGACCAATGTAAGTAGCGGGGTACCCCAGGGATCGGTATTAGGACCAATTCTCTTTCTAATTTACATCAACGACATAGATGAGGGTCTCACCTGTACAATCTCAAAATTTGCTGACGATACAAAAATTGCAAATAGCGTACTCTCAAAAGAACAAGTTGACGATATGCAACACAATCTAGATAAATTGTCATGTTGGGCCCAAATTTGGCAAATGAGTTTCAATGCGGATAAATGTAAAGTACTACATATCGGATACCTAAACGAGAAAGCAAACTATTCGATGAATGGCACTCAGCTTAAGAATGTAAACAGAGAAACCGATCTGGGAGTAACAATATCGAGTAACCTAAAACCGAGTCAACAATGTTCAGAAGTTGTTAACCTCTGAAGTGCGCATGGGGGTAATTAGACACCTCTCCCTGTGCGCATGTATTTGAGGTGTTTCCGTCACTAAAATATTCATTGTACCATTAATAGCATTAATACTTATCCATATGCGCCTATTATGGGTTGATTATAAAGGTATTAACCTGAAACAACAATAAAACGAGTGAAAACAGCGTTTGGATGGTCAAAATCGGAGATATAGCCCGCGAGTTGTATAATGTATGGGTGAGGCAAGCTGCTTTCCCGCCAATTTCCCCCAAGGCCACTGAGACACAGTCGATCGATACTCTCTCTCTCTCTTGCACTCGCTTGCCATCAGTGATGACAACACCCTGCTTGCAACTCGCTAATGTTAGCACGAAAATATACCTCAGAATAAGGGAATAACAGGGAAAATAGGTGATAACTGAAGGAGAGGAGGAAAGTGGGGAAGGAGGGGAGGTAGAGGACTGAGATTTTGCATGGCCCAGGGGCCATTTTTTTTTTTTTTTTTTTTTTTTTTTTTCGATGTCAAAAGTTGATTTTTGTTTTCACTCACTCTTAAGAGTCTCCCCGCAGTCCGCCGGGGGAACTCTTAAGAGTCTCCCGGCAGTTCCCGGGTTAACAAGGCAAACAAAATAATTGGCTTTATAGGCAGGTCATTTGAGCATAAATCCAAAGAAGTTATCCTAACCCTTTTCAATTCCTTAGTCCGCCCTCTTCTGGAAAACTGCGTTCAATCCTGGTGCCCTTATTACCAAAAAGATATAAACAAGCTAGAACGAGTTCAACGTAGAGTTACCAAAATGATACCTAGCCTAAAGAACAAACCATACGAAGAGCGTCTTAGATAATAAAATCTATTTCCTTTAACCCAGTGCAGATTAAGAGGTGACTTAATTCAAGTGTTCAAAATCATCAAAGGCATCGACAATATGAACTGTAGTAAGTACTTCACTATCGACCAATCTAATTACACGCGGGGAAACGGTTGCAAAATTATTGGTAAATCTTTTAACTCACACGAATCTAAGAATTTCTTCTTCAATCGAGTTGTCAACTTGTGGAATGGGCTTCCCCGAAACGTTATAGACTGCATCACCGTTGATTCATTTAAACTCCGCCTAGACAAATATCTCGCATCAAACACGCGACTGAGTGCGTTTGTAAATGAATAACTTTATTTTATCCCCTCCTCAGTTACTAACCCATCTGTCCCCTACTAACTTCCTAATCCTGCCACGGATATTAGTTCCAGGGCAGTAATTCCCTTTCCAATGTTCCCTTACCCACTCTAAACCACTGTTTGGACACTTGATCCTCAGTGTTTTGGAGGACAAGCAACCTAGAAGGGTCACTAGATCTGTTGTTGCTTGATTTCCTTTGTACTCCTTTGTACTCCTTTGTATAGCCTCTGGGTATCGAGTTGCCATGTCCATAATAGTTAATAAATAAATGTTACCTAGGGAAGTCTTAGGCAATGGGCCTACAATGTCCACTACCACCCGAGTAAAAGGATTCTCGAAGACGGCCAAGGGCACCAGAGGATGTACAGGCACCTTCTGATTGGGTTTTCCTGTCATCTGGCAAGTGTGACACACTCTACAAAACTCCACTACATCTGCACGCATTCCTGGCCAGTAAAAGTGGGCTCTGATTCTGTCTAGAGTTTTTCTCACACCTAGGTGTCCTGCCAATGGTATACAATGTGCCATTTCCAAGATATCTCTACGACAAGGTTTGGGGACTACTATTTGATGGACGTCCCAAGCCCCGTCATCGATTGGTCTGTGTGGCTGTCTCCATCTACGCCACAATACTCCTCCTTTGAGGTAGAAACATTCGCCACCCTCCTTCTCACATTCCTCTTCACTCACGGCCCTGGCAGCTAACTCCTTGCATTCTCTATCATCTCTCTGTAGCTCTACCAGGCCACTAGGACAATTTGGAGGGGTTTCATGGTCATCGGTAGGGTCAAGATGAGCCATAAAGGTGTCAGATATATCCACCTCAGTCACATCATCAGGCACAGTTGGAGCGTCATTCACACTCATCATTCCTTTCATCAACTCTTACATTCGGTACATTTCTGTCTGAGGGAACTGCTACTTGAGACATTGAACAGGAGACAGCACACACAGGGAAAACTGTTGGCATCTCCTTTTCGAGCTCACCGGTTAGTGGCTCGTTAACAGGGGAAAGTGACAAAATGGGGTCTGGTCGGACCTTCTCACCTGCTACATCATTCCCCAAAAGGAGTGTTACCCCGGGCACAGGGATATCTTGAGACCTACACAAAGCTATGGTGGCCTCACCCTGTAGTAACTCACATTCAATTTCGCCTTTTACCAAGTATGCATAAAATTGTTAGCACCTCTCATTACAACTGGTTCGCCAGGTGGGCACTCCGTGTAATGATTCACCATGAGGGTGCTAGTAGAACCTGTGTCTCTCAGAATTTTTACCACATGCATACAACCATTTAATCTCACGTTGCCAGATGAAATAAAGGGACGTTAACTGTCCTGCACTGATGGTGAAATTATTATTGGCTTAACCCTAGTGGGTTGCACCACACATGCTACTACACCCCTGTCTAGATGGCTTACGTTAGCTGCTAGGTACTCCTTCTGTCGGGAGTCCTGTATTAAAGGAACTTTTGGTGCTAGGTACTCCTTCTGTCGGGAGTCCTGCATTAAAGGGACATATGGAGTTTGAGATACGGCGGCAACTGTCTGCCCCGATCTCTCTGTTCTCTCCTTGGCCCAGCACTGATAAGCTAGGTGGCCTCTCTTGCCACAAAAAGTACATACTTTAGGGGATACGGGAACGTTCCCTCTTTGAGCATTACTATTACTTTGGGCCCCACCTCTGTTACCATTGCCCTGAGTCGCATTTTTAGTTGGGGGAACAATTCCATTTTGGCTAGCTGGGGAAGACGTTACAAGCTTGTGACTGGATCTGTCAGATTTGTGATTGGGATACTTAAAATTAGAACTAGAATTATCGTAGGGCTTCTTTCCACAAAATTTGTTGTTGAGCACGTATGTGTCAGCCATGTCAGCGGCGTCGGCAAGACAATCTACCTTTTTCCCCCTTAAATGATAGGCTACAGAAGAATCAATTTTCCATAGGAAATTTTCTAACAGGACCAACTCCTTCAGATCGTTGTAGCTTGTGACTTTCTTACTCTTGACCCAATGATTGAAAGTTTTAGTCATGGTCCTGGCAAATACCTTATGGGTTTCTTCTACTTTCTTCTGGTTTTTACGGAAAGATTGCTTGTAAGCCTCAGGCTGCAATTGATAGGTTTTTAGGATAGCTTCTTTGAGATTGTCATAATCCTGCCTAACTTCTGCTACTTCTGACAAATACGTGGCTCGAGCCTGCCCTGTCAAAACGGTTTGTAACATAAAAGGCCATTGATCTCTTGTCCACTTCATACCTCCAGCAACTTCCTCAAACAAAACAAAGAAATCCTGCACATTATCCTCAGTGAAAGGTGGAATGACACTGGTCATAGTTAATCCCAGAGGGGGAGCAATTTCGGGAGCATTTGTATTGACATTTAGTTGAGCTATACGATATTGATATTCACATTTTATTCTGGCTTCTTCGGTATTTGCTTTTATTCTGGCTAGTTCCAGTACTTGATCACCGGTCAAACCAGGTGGCAATTGTTCATCAAGTTGGCTAGGATTACTCGGGATCCCACCAACTGCTCCGTCACCCTCCCCGCCTTCTACAGGGAACAGGTGGGTTTTTATGGTCTGAGCCACCTCTACTTTAGACATGTTTGAGACAGTTAATTGGAGATGTGAGGCAAGCACTTTCAGTTCGGATTTTGACAGACAGTCAATATCAGGGGTTGTGGGTTCTGATTCTATGAAAACTCGAGCATCTTCGTCATTAATTAGATGAGGCATGATTAATATTTGATTTTTAAGTAGTGAAACGGTAATGAAACTGAGTGAAACTGTATGAAACGAATCCTGGCGAGGTCGCCACTCTTCTGTTACGTATCTTGATCCTCAAGTGGTTAACTTGATGAATCTAGATAGCACAGAGATATATATTAAGGTATCAGTCAGCTGAAGGCAAAACAAAAGTAAAATCTAATAAAATTATTTCCTGTTGTTGCTTCCTTTCCTTTTGGATCTTAGGACTTGGTATCCTTTATTGACTGATACTCTTTAACACCTTATTGGCGGGCTAGGCGGTAAATAATATGTAGCCACCAGCGGGGTGTTTTTACCCAAAATAGGGCTGTTTACGCGATCATTTTCATGCCTAAATATGACCCAGAGCGTAAAACAAGTATCTATCCCTGAAAGGGCATAAACAGAGCTTTCCAATGACACCACAACGATCCTTGTATGACCGCTAGTTTTCTTGCAACAACCGCACAACACGAGTGCAAAAACCATGTAATTCGGTACTTTCCCCATACAATTCACTATGTAGCGAGTGTGAGAGGGTGGAGGAGGGTGGGATTCATGTCAGTTTGTCCACCGCGGTGGTCTGGAGCAGTCATACGCTCGCTACTCTCCTGCCGCCACTTGTCTCTCTCTCTCAGCAACATTACGTGCTGAAAATACCACACGACTTATGGTGTGAGCCGCCACATAGTCCAAATTTCTTTCACTCGACATATGATGCGGGCCGCCAGTTAGGGGTTAAATATGAAAAATACTGAAACTAATTAAAGTCATGCAGTATTTATAAAGAATTATTATTTAACCGAAGCTATGGTTATGAACCGAATAAGTTATATCTAAAGAAGGACTATTAATCCTATAAAAGTCTTGAAAGATAAATATTAAAGTAAGAATATTTCTGTCTCTTACCCTCTTTGAAATGAATAAATAGTTTTCTTATATGTCCTTTTATTTATATTTAATGTAGTTATTATTCTTGGTTCTTGTTTACATTAATAGTATTATATTATTATTATCATCAGGATTAATAACAAAGTCACATAAAAAGTTAGATATATATTTAATAATTAGTTAAATGTATTTCTTAACCACGTAACATTGAGGTTTGATTATGAGTAAATTAAGTTACAGGATCGCTTCATAGATTCGATTCAGGTCTCACTCAAATAATATGAAAAGCAAAATAATATTTTGAAGCTAAAATAATTTTCTTCAGCTTAGGAAATCACTAGAAGTAATATTAACACAGCCATGTTAGTCTAAGGCGATATTACTAATACGAGACAATAGCATCACCGTACTAAGCACCGTTAAGCAATGTAAGCTTAATTAAAAGAAAATGAAAGAACTCGTAAGTATTAATATAAAACAATAGTATTACTTTCATCATAACCCAATTACTTAAAGAGTTGCTTTAGTCCACAAGTCAGTCAACTAAAATAGTTAAGTACATAATAGTAGCGTTAACGTTAATTCCCAATCAAATAGTTAAGTACATAATAGTAGCGTTAACGTTAATTCCCAATCAAATAGTTAAGTACATAATAGTAGCGTTAACGTTAATTCATGTTAACTTTCATGTTAACGATATAGGCATGTGATAAAGAGTCGCTGGAACTCCTGTTTCATTTGCTTGGCCTCTCTTACTGATTTTCTTTATGCCTCATTTACACTGAGAGCAATCCAGCTAGCTCTCACAAACACCTCCTCCTCCTATCCACTTCACTACACTAAACATGCACACCACACTTCATTCCTCCACACCAAAATAAAAAAAAAAAAAAAAAATTATGAATTCTAGCCCAGCCTCGGAGTCCCCAGGGGGAGGGACCATAAATGCCCCCACACCCGACCGACCATCCCCTGACGACCCCACACAATTACCTGGACCTCGACCTGTTACTCTTTATATTAATTTCTGCAACATTCGTGGACTTTCCTCTAACTTTCACTCTGTTGAGCACCATCTCTCCTCCTACAAACCTGATCTTCTCTTCCTCACCGAAACTCAGGTGTCTGTAGCAACATCCAGCAGCCCCTTCTCTGTATCCTCCTACTTTTTCTATCCTAGTCTCAAAGCCAAAGGCGGATGTTGTGCATATGTGCACAACAAACTCACTTGCTCTCGTGTTCCCGATTTCGACTCCTCTGAATTCTCAACTTTATGGCTCAAACTTTCCTGTCATTCTCTTACTAAATATTTCTGTGCTGTCTATCTTTCCCCTAACTCTACCAACTTTCCCAAATTCTTTGACTATCTAAACTCTACAGTGGAACACATTCTATCCATTTCTCCTTTCTCAGAAATCTCCATCTTAGGAGATTTCAACGTTCACCACCGCCAATGGCTCTCCTCTCACACTACTGATCCACCTGGTGAACAAGCCTACGTCTTTTCTATCCAAAATGACCTAGAGCAGTTAGTTCAGCAACCCACCCGTATCCCGGATCGCATCGGAGATCGGCCCAACATTCTTGACCTGTTTCTAACTTCTAACCCTTCTTCTTATACTGTTGATCTTTTCTCTCCTTTGGGCTCCTCCGACCATAAACTTATCTCTGTCACCTGTCCTATCTCTCCAGTACGGCCACCCGATCCTCCTAGCCGGCGGCGCTTATGGCACTTTGGCGCTGGCGACTGGGAGGCTCTTGGGCAGCACTTCTTTGATTTCCCATGGAATGATTTCTGCTTCCGTGGCCGAGGACCCTCAGAGAGTGCTGAACGCATTACCGAGGTAATCCTATCGGGCATGGAAGCATACATTCCATTCTCTTTCTATCAGACTAATGATAAAAAATCTTGGTTTACTCACACCTGTTCTACTGCTGTCCGCAATAAGGAGGAAGCATTCAAACGGTACCGACGCCTTAAAACTCAAGACTCTCATTCTTCATATGTTTCTGCCCGGAATTAAGCCAAATCTGTTCTTCGACTTGCCAAACACTCTTTCATCAATAATAAATGCACTGAACTATCCAACTCTAGCTCTTCCCAAGCTTTCTGGCATCTAGCCAAAAACCTCTCCAACAATTTCTCTTCCTCGTCTTTCCCTCCCCTTTCCCACTCTGATGGCACAACCATCACTTCTTCCTCTGACAAAGCTAAACTCTTCGCTCAAACTTTTGCTAGAAACTCCACCTTGGATGATTCCGGTGCTATTCCTCCCTCTCCGCCCTCCTCTCTCTTACTTATGCCTAATATCCTAATCTCTTCAAAAGATGTACTTTCTACCCTCTCTGGGCTTAACACTAATAAGGCATACGGTCCGGACCGTGTTCCTCCTGTTGTTCTCAAAAACTGTGCTTCCGTGCTGACTCCTTGCCTAGGCAAACTCTTTCGTCTCTGTCTATCCTCTAACGTCTTCCCTTCCTGCTGGAAGTTTGCTCACATTCAACCTGTCCCAAAGAAGGGTGACCGCTCTCAACCCTCCAACTATCGTCCAATTGCTCTCATTTCTTGTCTTTCTAAAGTTTTTGAAACTATTCTTACTTCCAAATTTCTTATGTATTTCTCTTCTCATAATCTGCTCTCAGATCGCCAGTATGGCTTCCTTAAGGGTCGCTCTACTGGTGATCTTCTTTCATATCTTACTAACTCTTGGTCATCCTCCTTTCGGGACTTTGGTGAGACTTTTTCTATTGCACTAGACATATCGAAAGCCTTCGATAGAGTCTGGCAAAATCTTTAATTTCTAAACTACCCTCCTTCGGTTTCTATCCCTCCATCTGTGCCTTTGTCTCTAATTTCCTTTCCGGCCGTTCCATAGCCGCGGTTGTGGACGGCCATTGTTCACTTCCTCACCCTATAAACTCCGGTGTTCCTCAGGGCTCTGTCCTATCTCCTATTCTCTTTCTAATTTTTATAAATGATCTCCTTAACTGTACCTTAATTCCCATCCATTCATACGCAGACGACTCAACCTTACACTACTCCATTACTTTTTCAGAACGCCCCAGCCAGCAATCCCTCAACGACAAACGTAATGAAGCCATACAACTCTTAAATTCTGATCTAAATACTATTTCCAATTGGGGCAGAGAAAACCTTGTTAACTTTAATGCTTCCAAAACCCAATTTCTCCATCTATCTACCCGTCAGGATCTCCCAGCGGACTATCCCTTATTCTTCAACAATACAAAAATAAACCCTTCATCTTCTCTCAATATTCTTGGTGTCTCTTTTTCTTCTGCTCTCATTTGGAAGGACCATATTACCAGTCTTGCTAAGGCAGCCTCCCAGAAGCTGGGTGTGCTCAACCGCCTTAGGGGGTTCTTTTCCCCTGCACAGCTTCTTGCTCTGTACAGGGGCATAGTGCGTCCTTGTATTGAGTATTGTTCACATGTGTGGGGAGGTTCCTCTCACACCGCTCTCCTAGACAAGGTTGAAAGAAAGGCCTTTCGTATCATTAACTCCCGTGCACTCACCAACTCTCTGCAATCTCTCTCTCTCCGCCGCAATGTTGCATCTCTCTCGCTATTCTATCGCTACTATAATAATCAGTGTTCCTCAGAGCTATCCCAGTGCATACCACCTCCTTTACGTAGGGCACGTGGTACCCGTCTTGCAACTCAATCCCACCCCTACTCTGTGCAACTCTCCAACCCAAGAGTGAAACGTTACTCTCAAACTTTCTTCTACTCAACAGCTGAGCTCTGGAATTCTCTCCCAGAATAAGTTTTTCCCACTTCCTATGACTTAAATTGCTTCAAACTCCGTGTGTCCAGGTATTTTGGCTCGAACGTCCCTTGATTTTGGCCCTGTCACTCTTTCAACTATGGGGGAGGCACTCGCTATAGGCAGTTATGCCTTTTGCCTCCCTCAATCACATAGAAAAAAAAAAAAAAAAAAAAAATCACATATCTCATTAACCAACATAACGTAAGTGTTTACACCGAACACACTTAACACACACTATATAATCTGACTGACAGTCACAATCCCATTATAATACTTCACCCCGTCTTCCTCCAGCTGCAAGTTCACCTTCCCCAACTCCAAATGAGACTGATTTGAATGCCCACTACTCGGGTCTCATATACTAAACAATGATGGTGTAGGAACGAATCAGGAGGCGGCTGATGGTGCGCGCCCCAATCACAGCTCCTCGAGTTGCGTAGCAGGTGCGTGGTCCAATGGAGTCTCCTGGCGTCGATCATACGTCATAGCGTCGGGTCATCGAAGTAGTTTGCAGGGTCCCCTATGACGCACGCAGGTGTGAAGGCTTGTTTGCTGGTATGCGGACGAGCTGGTTTCCCCCTCGCTGGTTCGCTCGCTGGTCTGCTCCGCCGCCTGGGTAGTTTGGCACTCCTTTACCTCTAATTCTAACTCTTAAATTAACATACAGGGCTCCGTATGTCAGAATATAAATATATATATATATATATATATATATATATAATTATATGTAAAGAGTAAAACCAGCTTTGTGATGAACATCTTTAAATGGAGCGTTTCGGCTTAAACACAAGCCATCATCAGCCTAAAAGCAAAGAAAAGCCTACATGAAGTCACTTGAAAAAAAGTGTACTAGGAAGTATAATATGAACCAATAACATGGTAATTAATTGTTAAAATAATGCAAATCTTGTAGTAAATTCTAAAGAAAATTATGGTGATTACAAATTGTTGTTCAGGAGTGTACAACGTGGGAAGCGAGTAATGCGTGAGTTTAGAGAGTTATGAAAACAAGTAAAATTTAATAATAAATGCATAATGTATGGAGAGCTAACAGTACGAAAATATGTAGTATATTATACTAAGCTACTTGGGGGGTATGTACATTTATTGAAGACCGCAAGTACTAACCAGTTAAAACGTAAAAGCGCAGCAAGGGTGTAGATAATTCATGTGACCCCAGGCTAGGCCGGAGTTTCCGGGTAAGGAGACTCTCGACAAGGAGGCGTGTTGCGTCGTTGGGCGACGAGTGAAGAACATTGAAATAATTTGTTTTTAATGGGTGGTTTAATGACTCACAATGGTCTCGAACAGCTGAGAAAGGAGGTTTGGACAAGGGAAATCCAGTTCGGTAAGACTTACCCTGATGATCCGCGATCCTAGCGGTCAGATGGCGTTTAGTTTGGCCAATGTAAGTGGAATTACATTCACTACATTTGAAATTGTACACCACTGAGGATCTTAGAGATTCGGGGATTCGGTCTTTGAACCTAAAGAAGCTAGATAATGTGGTATAGGATTTGAATAAAACTCTCAAGTTAAATTGTGGGAAACATTCTCAAAATAATTTATTGACTTTGTTTCGTATGGAAAATTACTTTTTACCAGTGAAAGGAATAGAGAAATAAACAACTGCTTTCTGAGCTGTCTGAGGTTTCATAGGAGGTGAATGTAATTTATTTAATTGCTTACCAATATATGAGTCTATAAAATTGAGAGGGAAACCATTAAGATTTAGAATAATCCTTAAGCGTTCAAGTTCCAGGTGAAATGCAATGAAAGATGAGAAAATATTATACGCTCGTGTAACCAAAGTGGTCATTAGATTTCTTTTGTATAGTATAGGGATATTTGAGGAAAACTTTGTAGTGAGACCTGTGAACGTAGGTTTACGATATATCGAGGTACTAAACGTATAAGCATTATTTTCAACACAGACGTCTATAAAGGGTAGTTTATTATTGGTTTCAATCTCACAAGTGAATTAAATACTAGAATGTTTGGAGTTTAAGTAGTCAAGGAAGAGCGGGACATGATTTGGAGATTTAAAAACAACAAATGTGTCGTCTAAATAGCGACGATATAAAACAGGTTTGAAAGCAGTGGGACAACCGTTAAGCCAATTGATTTCGTGAAATGATAGGAATGCGTTACTTAATGTTGGTGAGAGTGGATTGCCTATGGAAAGTCCATCCTTCTGTTTAAATACATCATTATTGAAAATGAACAATGAAACCTTGACAGCCGGCCATCTGACCGCTAGGATCGCGGAACATCAGGGTAAGTCTTACCGAACTGGATTTCCCTTGTCCAAACCTCCTTTCTCAGCTGTTCGAGACCATTGTGAGTCATTAAACCACCCATTAAAAACAAATTATTTCACTATTATTCACTCGTCGCCCAACGACGCAACACGCCTCCTTGTCGAGAGTATCCTTACCCGGAAACTCCGGCCTAGCCTGGGGTCACATGAATTCTCAACACCCTTGCTGCGCTTTTACGTTTTAACTGGTTAGTACTTGCGGTCTTCAATAAATGTACAGTTTACCGCACTTATAGCGCGTACAAGCCAGAGAAGAAAAATATTGGCTGGCAACTGTCTAAAAACTCCCTCCCCCTTTCACACTCATTTCTCCAAGTAATCGCTGGTTCGAATATGAACCGAGACGCGCTCTCTCTCTCTCTCTCTAAGTGTGCTTACGCGCACACACACACACACACACACAATATATAATATTTCTACAACTATAGATTTCTGCCTCTCCCTGTCTCTCTGTATTAATTTATATATCTATCTATCTATCTATAGATATATAGTATGTGTGTGTGTTATTATGATTAACCTTTTTTTGCTATGAATTAAATATAGGGCAACTATAAGCAACTGATAGGTTATATTTGCAAGCATTAAGCTTACATATAAAAATCATATTGTGAAATGATTTGATAGGTCTGTTACATTATAGGCTATTTAAGACTGTAATGGGTTACTATTAATATGATAATAATAATAAATAATAATAATATTATTTTGTATTATATTAATTAATATTTTATTAATACTAGTGTGTATTAATAAAAAAGGCCCTTGGAGGCAGAACCAGATAAGTGCCAAATATAAAAAAAAACGGAATTAACTGCGATTCCTAGAACAAATGGGGCTTCTGCCTCCCAGAGCCACACACGCCCGTGGGAGGCAGAACCAGATAATCGCCACCCCCGGCCCCATTGTTGCTAGGAATCGCAGTTAATTCCGTTTTCTTTTATTTTGCGCTTATCTGGTTCTGCCTCCAAGGGCGTTTTAATACACACTAGTAACTAATTTACTTGGTCACATTACCATCATTTAATTGCCAACAAGGTTCGGAATCGCAGTGCAAAATCCATTCCATACCTACTCGTTTGTTCTTAAAATTAACGTTATAATGTCGTAATATTTACCAATCAATTCTGATGTGCTTAAGTCCTGTAGCTGCTTTTCAAATTATATTTTGATTTGCCACGCTACTCTAGGATGACAAAGAAGAAGAGAGAAGATTATAGAGTATGAGAGAGGGACATATACAGTATAGAGATGGAGCAGGAGAAAGGGAATAGTGAATATGAAACTATCTAAACGTGTTGTATCTAATATTCTATAATCATTAAATACTAACTATATCTAGTGCAATATTACATAGGGCCTATCGTATTAAAATAGGAGGGAGATCTATAGATGGTTACCAGTGGTATAGTGGACCCAAATTCATAAGGTCGAGAGATCAACCCCGCGCGGGTCTATTCACACCCAAATCCTTCTGTTGAAACAGCAGCATAATAGTAAACTGGTATAAGTGGGTCGTTGTGACGTTCCATCTGGGGTGACAAACTGTGGTAACCCAACAAATGTAACACCCCTGCATTGGGTTAGTTACCACAGGTTCCAAAGATCAAGTGTCGGAGATAAGCGCCGTAGGTACCGGTATGCACTATCTCAACATATGCACCATAAACTATTACAGATGCTCTTAATAAGATCCACTGTCGAACAATATGGTACGAAAGTGTCAATATAATAGTCATTGTACTAAAGTATGTGACTGTCGATATAAAAAGTGTATAATATGTTATAATGAGTATATTTGTTGCCACGGTCAAATCAGTCTCTCACACACCTTAAGCACTAATGATATCTAGATTTGCCAGTGTTGCCGCCAGCATCGTATTGTGTTTGTATTCTTCCACCCCGACCTACTGTAACATAATATTCATAATAATGATACATTAAACTCTACCTCAACATTATTCATATGAAACCCTAATAAATTATAAACCTGTTCTCCAAACTCCAGCTCATATATTACAATTTTTTGTTCTATGTGTAAGAAGGAGACAAAAGGCAGCTGTCCTGTAACGAGTGTCGCCCCCAAAGGCAAATAGTGACAGACAGCCAAATGCAATGGACGTTGGGTTCAATATGCTGAACACACTAAGCTTAAAGCAATCTGAGTCAGAGGATGAAGGAAACATTGATTGGTGGTGAGAGTTTCTGAGTTCGTGTTAAGTAGAAGAAAGACTGAGAACATTTGTTAATTCTTGGGTTGGACAGTTGGACAGCACATAAGTGGTACTGTGTTGAAAGTCGAATGCCTCACACCCGCCGAAAAGGTATGCACTGAGAGAGATCTGAAGAACACTGATCGATGTAATAGCGATAGAAGAGTGAAAGAGAAGCAACATTGCAGTGTGTAGAAAGAACGTGTAGGGAATTAGTAAGAAGAAGCGAGTTGATGAGGTGAAATACTTTTGAAACTACTCTTTCGAGAAATGAAATATGAGTGGAACCTTCACTCATATCGCATATTGGGCTTCCCCAAGATGTCATAAACTGCAGCACCGTTGATTCTTTTAAACTTCGCCTAGACAAACACCTTGCCTTAAATCCACGACTGACTGTATTTGTAAATTAATACATGTTTTTCTCTATTATATTACTAACAACTGCCCCCTACTAACATCTAATCCTGCCACGGACATTTGTCCCAGGGCACATGCGAACAATACTCAATATATGGGCGCACAGTGCCCCTTTACAGAACAAGAAGCTGAGCGCGGGTGAAGAAACCACAGTGACGGTTGAGCACACCTAACTTATGGGAAGCTGTTTTAGCAAGAATGATAATATGATATTTTATTTATTTAGTAATACTATTATTGATAAAAATAATATTTAGGAGAGCATGTCATAAGTGAAAGGAGCCCGTACTGATCATCACAGGGATACTACAATCATATCCTAGGATACAGCTAACACAGTGTTTTTATTTTAATTAATTCAGTTACTTATTAATCGACTATGTCAGATGGAATATGCAGGTTGAATATATTTATCTTTCAGCTCTTGTTATACCTAGGCAAGAGGAACTCATAAATAATAGTAAATTGGTTTAGTATGTGCTATGTAAAGTAGGTTTATAAATAATGTCTGTCACATAGGGGAATTAAAACCATTAACATAAACCATGCATAGGATTCATCTTATCATGTAGGAGTATGAGCCCTTTGCTCATATTATTGATAATGTAAAGAAATCACGGGATTTTCGGTGAATATTATTTCTAGACTTTACCAAAGTTGGGAGTAATTACTACAGTATCTTAGAGTAATACAGTATATAAAACACATTAGAAAGTAATTACTACAGTATCTTAGAGTAATACAGTATATAAAACACATTAGAAAGTAATTACTACAGTATCTTAGAGTAATACAGTATATAAAACACATTAGAAAGTAATTACTACAGTATCTTAGAGTAATACAGTATATAAAACACATTAGAAAGTAATTACTACAGTATCTTAGAGTAATACAGTATATAAAACACATTAGAAAGGGATGTAAAACTACACATTTTGCATTGGACTATATTCAGTAACCTGTCCATCCTCCCTCCATTATTCTGACGGTCTGTAGTCGTTCGCTCATGTTCCCGGCTAATCCTTATAATTATAAGGGTTGTCGTATCAAGTAATGTGAGTGAACAAGAAGATAGATACGGTATCAGTAATAGAGCATACGTAACTGATAGCATGGTGAGACAGTTCTCTTCTTTAGATTGTAAGAGGTAATATTAACATTACCTTTCCTGTATATTACAGAAGAGTACTCAAGAGAGGTTATAAGCATAATTATATGCACCTATTTTTGCTGGCGAGACGCTTCCCAAACCCCACCCCACCCGAAAACAAATCTAACAAGGGAAAACTGAGAGAGAGAGAGAGAGAGAGAGAGAGAGAGGGAGAGAGAGGAAGGGGGGTGGGAGAGGTGATTTCTTGTTTCCCACATTCAAAACGAAACAGTGAGTCCTTTTGGTCGAGTTAGGATGGCAGGGACTGTAGTTGGTGGGTGTATTTTGGAAAGTTTCCAGCAATAATTTTCTCCGCATTTTTTGTACGCGCTATAAGTGCGGTTGACTGTACATACCCCCCAAGTAGCTTAGGATAATATACTACATTTTTTTCGTACTGTTAGCTCTCCATACATTATGCATTTATTTTTAAATGTTACTTGTTTTCATAACTCTCTAAACTCACGCATTACTCGCTTCCTACATTGTACACTCCGTATCAACAATTTGTAATCACCATAATTTTGTTTAGAATTTACTACAAGATTTGTATTATTTTAAAAATGAATTAACATGTTATTGGTATCCCCTACGAGTTCATATTATACTTCCTAGTATACTTTTTTCAAGTGTCTTCATGTAGGCTTTTCTTTGCTTTTAGGCTGATGATGGCTTGTGTTTAAGCCGAAACGCGTTCCAATTAAAGATGTTCATCACAACGCTGGTTTTACTCTTCATATTGCGCCTCCGCTTCCCTCGCGATGAAAGTATTGCTTATATATATATATATATATATATATATATATATATATATATATATATCTGTGATACTCTGGTTGCTTGGAAAACGCAGCCTTATAATGAATAGTAGAACCAACGTAGGGAGGAATGTAGAAAAACTCATTATGACGATGTTTCGAGAAATCTATTCTCATCTTCAGGTCTATAATCAAAGAGAAAAACACTTATGTTAAGCTAATGAAATTATATAATACAAAGTAAGTACAAAACATTTTACTCGATAGGTAATATTACGAGGTTTATTAAATTGAAAACATTGTTTTAGGAAAAAAATAATAACACGCGGAGTGCACAAGGTTGATAAATAATTTATACACGAATGTGAACGACGAAAATAAATGAAAAATCAATTGGAGATAGACTAACTAAAAACATCCGAAAAATGTAAAATTCCTACAAGAATTGAGTTGAGTACATGTAGTGAGAATATGTATAAAGGAATAAATACCTAACAATATAATATAAAGCCTAGCGTACTGTAAATGTGGAAAAGAGAACAAAGCAAATAATAAGGGGAAACATAGCAAATTACTATAAAACCTACGGGAAAGACTCACCAGTTTACAAACATAGTAGATCGTATTCAGACTAGTGAGTACCTATACTGGGTTGCACAACTTTAGTGTGGAGAGCTTCCGCTATACGTAACTCCATGTCTGTAGGGTAACTGGCGAGAATTTTGAATTCTGAATCACTCAAGCAAGGATGTCCTACCCGACCCATTCTCTCAGCTATACAGTAGGTACCTTTAATTTTAATTTAGCTAAATTTCTAGTACCTATTCTTTCCCCTGTCACCAGTAATTAGTATAGTGTTAAAGATTAATTTTCTTTCGCCAAGAAATCTGCAATCATACTTTTCCCATCTGTTCCATCGCCTCCTTTTATGTAAAGTCATTATTTACTAATATCCCCTTAGCTGAAACTGTTAAAATTTGTACAGATACTCTCTTTAAGGATAGCAATTGTATTCATGGACTTAATAAGATGGATTTCCAACACTTGCTCGCCCTGGCTGTTAATGACTGTCTCTTTATATTTGATAACAAGTTTTTCACTAAAGTTGATGGTGTTGCGATGGGAAATTGTTCAGGGCCCATTCAAGCAAATTAATTTGTATCCTTCCATGAACAGAAATGGCTCAATAAATGTATCACCGCTTTCAAGCCTCTATTTTATAGAAAGTATGTGGATGATACCTTCCTAGTTTTCTCTGCCCCTGATCATGTGTCATTATGTTTAGATTATCTTAATCGCCAGCATGCAAACATTGAGTTTACTAGCGAAATCGAACAAAATAGGAAGATCGCCTTTTTGGATATTTCAGTTGGGAAAGAAGATGATAGTTTTACGACTTCAGTGTACAGCAAGCCTACCTATACTGGATTGACTACTAAGTTTTCGTCTGCCATCCCCATTCAATTTAAACGTAATTTAGTATCTACTTGTAACACGAGCTTATCATATTTGTTCAAATTATTTTACTCTACATCTTGAATTAGAATCAATTAGCCTAAGAATACCCTTTTTTTAAATGAATTCCCTATGCAATTTATAGACACGAATATTGGTAAGCAACTGAACAAATTAATTAACGCTTCATAGAAAATGACCACTGTAAAAAAGGCGACAGTCATCATACCACTCCCTTTCTTAGGAAATAAATGCTTCAACGTCCGAAACCACCTCTCCCGACTCATAAAATAATTGTACCCCCAAATTTCAGCAATGCTATTTTTTGTTTTCAAATAATAATAAATTGAGGAAGTGGTTTAGGTTCAAAGATAAGATCCCACACAGTTTGCAATCGTCAGTTGTATACCAATATACGTGTAAGAGATGTAAGTCTTGCATCGTCGGCAAAACAACTCGGCAACTCCGGGCTCGTACCAGTGAACACTTTGGTCATTCCTTCAGAACAGGCCAAATGCTTCAAAAACCATCATTTTCGGCCATTAAAGATCACTCACATGCTCACGACCACCCAACGAGTAATTCAGAATTCAAAATTCTCGCCAGTTACCCTACAGACATGGAGTTACGTATAGCGGAAGCT
The DNA here is from genome assembly GCA_032716605.1 of Paralithodes platypus. NCBI lineage: Eukaryota > Metazoa > Arthropoda > Malacostraca > Decapoda > Lithodidae > Paralithodes > Paralithodes platypus. Next base: position 23,482,490 of record CM064510.1, read on the forward strand.
CTCCACACTAAAGTTGTGCAACCCAGTATAGGTACTCACTAGTCTGAATACGATCTACTATGTTTGTAAACTGGTGAGTCTTTCCCGTAGGTTTTGTAGTTATTAGCTATGTTTCCCCTTATTATTTGCTTTGTTCTCTTTTCCACATTTACAGTACGCTAGGCTTTATATTATATTGTTAGGTATTTGTTCCTTTATACATATTCTCACTACATGTACTCAACTCAATTCTTGTAGGAATTTTACATTTTTCGGATGTTTTTAGTTAGTCTATCTCCAATTGATTTTTCATTTCTTTTCGTCGTTCACATTCGTGTATGAATTATTTATCAACCTTGTGCACTCCGCGTGTTATTACTTTTTTTCCTAAAACATTTTTTTAGATTTAATAAACCTCGTAATATTACCTATCGCAATGTTTTGTACTTACTTTGTATTATATAATTTCATTAGCTTAACATAAGTTTTTTTCTCTCTGTTTTGAACCTGAAGATGAAAATTGATTTCTCGAAACGTCGTCGAAATGAGTTTTTCTACATTCCTCCCTACGTTGGTTCTACTATTCATTATATATAAATATTTATATATACAGGGTGTTTTAAAACAACACTGCCAGAGTATGACGACCACATTGATAAAAATATATAATACACATATTTCTATTCTATTTTTACCAAAAATATATTGTAACGGAGATAAATGGTTATTTAGAAATGCAGCAAAACAGGGTTCTGAGCTCAGCACAAAACATATGATACATAATATGAATGATTACCAAGTAAAAAAGGTAAAGAGGAGATATCTAATGACCTAATCACATATGAATAATTACAAAATCAAAGTAACATAAAATTGGTAATGATATTTTGCAATTAGAAGAAAACTGTTAAGTATTATAATCCAAGTAGCGTAAAAAGATATGCACCATTTGTAATGATGACCAAGAGGTAAAATAATGAATCTCAAGTCTGGGTCAGGTATCCGAACACTGCTATAGGTAATTTAATCGTTCGTGAAACTGTTTGAATGGGAAAAAATTGTTCCTGCGCAATTTACTGTTTCAATACAAATACCTCATTACGTTACTATTATCACTGAGTACTAACGAAATATGTCTATCAGTTTTATGGTTGAAGTTTGACGATTTTACGTAGCTGTAGACATACAAGTATACGGTGTTCACTAATGAATATTTAAAATCATCTAATGGTACCCAAAACAAACAATTTACGTCACTTGGACTTGACGAGTATAAAATAACAAAGGCAGAGACACACCTACTGTAAATAACGACAATCCATATTTATGTGATATTATAAGGTAAATAAAATCACTATGACAGAAGAAGATAGCACCATGGCCGAGCAGATGATTAAACACATGAGAAGATTCGTTATGACTCCAAAGCTTCGAAGAAAAACTCGAACTGGGATGGGAGGCAAGAGGTAGGCTATTTGGGGGGGAGGGGGGACACTAGCCCGTGTTCGGATTATAGCTCATACCTGGGTGTCACTAATTATTTTAGGTAAAATTCTAGTTTCACGTACACAGCGACAAAAGGGAGGCGCCGTTGTAAAGGCATAGCTTCCTGACCAACTATGAAGATCAGGGAAATTGCTGGGTAAAAGACGTAATATAATGATAATAAACTACATTAACGACATTAGCCTAACCTAACAACCTTACCTAACCTAACCTAGTATTATGTAATAGCTATGGTGCCGCATATGGGGATTTTTTTTTTTTTTTTTTTACAGTAGCCTAGGTATAATTCCTTATAATGCATTTCCGCCGCTTTGGACATATATAGGAATTAAGTATGGTATATGACAACTCTAAAGTAGCCATAGAAATTTATGAGTATGCTGTGAAAGCGAAACTAGAATTAAACCTTATTTTACTCTATGCGGTTTAAATCATTAATGGTATATTATTTTGCATTTTGTCCTTAGATAATCTTTTTCGTTATTGTATTTACTAATTATCAGATGAGGTCTGGCGGTGTTGTTTTAAAACACCCTGTATATACCGGTATATATACATATATATATATATGTATATATACGCTGTATACTGTATATATATCGTATATACAGGGTGTCCCAGGATGAAAGGGCATAACTTTGGGCACAGATAAAATAAAGTATTCTAAGCATAAAATATTCTATAACATAAACTCCAAATTTCAACCGTTAAAAAGATATTGAAGGTTTAATATAGTGTTCTCCCCCGCATCACTGTAATGAATGCTTCCATGCCAGTTTCCAACTGGCCCAAAGCGAGCTAATATGTCTAATAATTTTGTAACTTACAGAATTATAATAACATGGTAAAATAATTGTAGTTAGATGGAGATGTGTTAGGTACTAGGACAGCTAGGCCAGCCTTATGGGGAATTACTGAAGAAAATATAATTTTCAACATGCAATATCTCTATACCAGTCGAGATTTGGAATGTTTCTTATTGCACATTTTAGGCTTAGAATACCTTGTTTTATCATTTCCCAACGTTATGACCTTTCCTCCTGGGACACCCGGTATGTATATATATATATAATAATATATATATACATATATATATACAGTATGTGTGTGTGTGTAATAATAATAATAATAATAATAATCGGTTTATTTCAAGCCGGCAGCCAATGGGGCTGAAAATACACAGACTTAACCTAGATCTTATCCTAATGGATCAACAGACTGATCCTGGCAGCTAACGAGAGCGCCTACATACTCCCTAGGGAGTAGTAGGACGTGGGCAGGAGACTTTGTGGGTCCCCCGAGACGATCCGCCCAGATCTTGCCTTCACGGCCAGGGAAAGTTTTTGAGAGAATTTCCCCTGCCGGCGCGTGGGATCGAAAACCCGACACCAGAGCTAGCGCTCCCAATACAGAGTACTAAGCGCGCTCGGCCACCGTGACTGTGTGTGTGTGTGTAAGCTTAGTTATTGCCAGCACTATACAACAAATTGAGTCATATAAAGTGTACAGCAGGTACGCAAGAACTAAAATAAACCCTTCTAAACAATGCCAGGGATTATGATAGTGGCTCCAGGCTCTAAAATATGAGATATAAAATGCCTGCAATGTTGAGTAATAAGTTGTTAAAGAGAACATAAAAGTGGGGCAGGAACAAGTATTTTGGTTATTAACACCGCTTCAGAATGTGATGAGAGAGAGAGAGTTATAAGAGGTTGAAGAAATAGTTACCATCTCAAAGTGCGAGCGCGTGTGCATGTGTATGTGTACGGAGAGAGAGAGAGAGAGAGAGTACAAAGGAGTACAAAGGAAAACAAGCAACAACAGGTCATGCGACCCCTCGAGGTTACTTGCCCTCCAAAACACTGCTGTTCCAAGTGTTGCAACAGTATTTCGGAGAGAATGTGGGAAAGATGTGAGAAGGAAGTGCTGCCCTGGGGCTTAGTTCATGGCAGGGGAAATTATATTAAGATCTATTAGGTTATTGAACAAACACTAATAAAGAACATAATTATTCAATTACAAATGCAGTCAACCTAGGGTTTAGGGCAAGGTGCTTGTCTAGGCGAACTTTGAAGCCCATTCTACAAGTTGACGACTCGATTGAAGAAGAAATTCTTGGATTCGTTACAGTTGAATGATTTACCAATGATTTTGCAGCCATTTCCCTGCGTGTATTTTGATCGGTCAATCGTAAAATATTTATTACAGTTCATGTTGTTGATGCCTTTAATGACTTGAAGACTTGAATAAGAGAGAGAGAGTGAGAGTACAAAGGAGTACAAAGAAAATCAAGCAACACAAGGTCTAGTGACCACTCCGGGGCCTCTAGGGTGCTTGTCATATAATCTATCTATCTATCTATCTATCACCTGACGCCGTGATCCCTGAAGGGGTGGCCACGAACGAACCGCCCCAATGCACCTCTGTTCCCAGTCAGTCGACGCCCCTCCTCCCAGCCAGCACCGCCTTCATCCATATACTTCTTCACTCCATCCTTCCACCTCTCTTTCGGACTACATCTCCCTCTCTGTCCTTCCACCTCGCTCTCGTACAGCTTCTTAGTCATTCTCTCGCTTCCCATACGTTCCATGTGGCCGAACAACCTCTCAAGGTGTTCATTTTCACACTTTCCAGCACATCTACCTCCACACCACACCTCCTTCTTACTTCCTCATTCGTCTGTCTATCCCTACATGTAATTCCGCACGCACTTCACAAGTATCTCATTTCCACCCCTCTCACTCTTGGTCTGAGTCTCTTCTCAAACGTCCATGCTTCGCTTCCGTAAGTCAGTGTCGGGATTACCACAATGTCATGCAAGGACTTCTTCACTTCCATACTGACCACCCTATTTCTTGTTACTGTTTTCAGCGTTCCTACAACCTTCTTCCCCTGTTACACCCTCTCCCACACTTCTTCATCCATAGTCCCATCTTTACTAAACACACTGCCCAGAAACTTAAATGAGCTGACAACCTCCATAGCCCGACCGTTCAACTTCACCTCACACTCTGTGGCTTCACCCCTATCGAAGACCATAACATTGCTCTTCCCCGCGTTTACCTTCAGATTCAGTTTTTCGCACTGTTCCAAACACATTTACCAGACTCCCATTCATTATCGTTCATCAGAACTGTATCATCAGCAAACAGCAGTACAGGCAGATTCCACTCATTTCCCTCCCTTATCAGCGATACAACAACATCCACTGCTCTTCCTTGTATTTCTTTCATGACTCCATCCATATATACAGTAAACAACCACAGGGACATCACACACCCCTGTTTCAACCCAACATTCAGGTCAAAGAACTCGCTCTGCTCATTCTCCACACAAACTGCCGCCTTTGCACCCTCATACATGCTTTTCACTACTTTCAGCAACTTGCCATCTACTCCATATACTCTAAGTAACAGTGGCCAAAACTTACAAGAGAGATTGAAAGTGAGCGAGTGATAGAATACAGAGAGAAAGAGAGAGTGAGTCAATAAGTGAGTGAGTGAGAGAGAGAGTGAGAGAAAAAAGACCATTCTGAAGCAAAAGTGGGCAAAATAAACCATCAGGACAAATCTTACAACCATCGTTAAGAACAACAGAAACCATCGTAATGTTCCGTTGCGAGAGAGAGAGAGAGAGAGAGAGAGTTACACACAGAGTTACACAGACATTGCGGTCCCTATTAGGTGCCAGGTGATCCTGCCTTAATATTACTAGTGTTATGCTGGCCAGCTTGCCAGAATGCACTCGTAACTCGCTAGCGCTCGCCAGGGCAGTGAAATGGCTACAATAATGGTAGAACGATGTTCTTTCTTTCATAGAGTTCATGTTGTCACAGACAGATCAGTGGTGGTCTTTATTCTTGTCTGTGACACTTGGAAGTATTTTATACCATTGATAGAATATAAGATGCATTGTGTGAAGTTAAGGAGAGAGAGAGCGGAGGAGGCAGCGCGGTAGTAATATGTGCGTGTGTATGTACGTGTGCCTCCCTCGCTCGCGCGCGGGCTTTCCCAGGCCCTTGATTGGCTGGCTCGCTTGGCGCGTCCTAAATGACGCTTGCTATTCGTGACGTAGTCGTCTGTGATTGGGTGCCGCTGCCTTTGTTGGTCCTGTGGGGGATCCTGCCGCATTTCTGCGGCAGAGCTTGGCATAGCGTGCTTGGTCCTACATGTCCTTTGCAATCTGTCCCCCCATATAACCCCCTAAACTACTATTTCTCTCTCTGAACTTCTTCTTTTTCATACTTCTCATCTTTATTCAATTACTTATCCCTTCTGGTTCTGCATACGACTTCCATAGTCGGCCAGTCGTATTACCAGCACCAGCTCTCACATTTATGTTCGCACTAGCGTTAGGGATTAGTCGAGTCATAGTAATATGGTAGCCTAGTGTTGGGGTGCTTCTAATTATTAAGCTGTTCTTTCCCATTATTTAATGCTAGACAGTGGAAGGTATCTTTGGTCGTTATTTGAGTTATGTATGTGGCAAGTCAGAGCCCGTACAACATCGACGAAGCTAGCTAGCCTGTATCCCTTGTGCATATTTTCCTTTGCGAGTGTAGCAGTATACCGGTAAAGGGCTTTTGCCTACACTTACCTGTATGATTGCTACCTCATTGTCTTGACCTTTGTGGAGCGCCAGGGTAAAACCAGATACTAGAGATCTGGATTTACCAAGAGAGCCTCCAATTCACTTAACGTAACCTAAGGGAAATTTGTTCAAGGGGAGACCGTAGGCTACGAGCATGCATGCGCTCTGCCTAGTTTCCTAGTACCTTTTTGTGCCACTGTTAGACTTTATTAGTGAGAAAGTCAGCATTGTGTTTATTAACTTTCATTGTGTATGCTTTAGGAATTATTCACGCCTAATTTTAGCCTTGGTTGTCGCATAGTGCACAACCCAGTTTGGCTGTTTCGTTGGCTAAGGAAGTACTGTTTCTGAGTGGTTATTATTAGTGCTGTCACAGAGTTGTTGCACTCCTTTGTTGTATATATGTATCCTACTTATTGGTGTATTTAAGATACACGCTTTGGTGTCCTGCCCCTGCATTTATTTCTGTTCTATATTAACGAGCATCTTAGAGCATCAGACCTTTTTAGATGATTCCTTATCTGATTGCTGTAGGACTAGACTTCCAGTGTTTTCATAGAGCATTGTAGAGTTTAGTGTTGAGTACAGACCCACACTAAAGTTAACGTAAGCATATACTCCTTTATTAAATCTTATATAGTTTATTCAAGCATTGTTATTACTTAAGAGCATTTTCATAATGTAAGTACTCCTGTTGTGAGTTGGCTTTACCGTCACCGGAAAGCCTTTGTAGAAGTGCACTAAAACCTTGTTAATTGATACCCCGTTATCCAGTAGATTAACTCTGAAGGGTTTTAAGTGTTTTTGTTCACCGGCGTAATAGTTTGAGGGTTTTGGAATTAGCGTACCGTTGTTGCAGATATAGCCTATCAGCTAGTCCATCATTAAGTGCCCTTGTTTATTTCGTAGTGCCGGTCGTAACAAATGGCGACCTTAGACCAGAATATAGTGAACTGAATATTACATTTTTTTTTTTTAGAAATCTTATTGCCATTTGGGGTTGAATTTATTTCTCGCATTGTTGGCAGTAGACATTGTTTTGAGGATACATAAAACTTGTTGGAGTTATTGGTGACCTAGTATTGCACTCAAGAACATCTTCAAATATATTTTGGTGAATAAAGCTACGCAAGAGGTTGGCTACTTTTCTCTTGACTGAGATTTGTTTTGTTAACTCCATCATGTCACTGAACGGGTCTGAGCATAGTGACGGCACAGTGCGAGAGGCAGGCGAGGAGGTGGAGAAGGGGGAGTTGTTAAGCGGCGTTCGGGTGGTGAACAATGAGGAGGATGCTCGGATATTTTTGGAGGAGCCTGTGTCAGCGGATCGTGTGTCGGGGCTAGACAGGTACGGACTGCAGTGTGTGGCCACGTTCTTAGGGTTTCCCGGTACTAGCGGTTTGTCGAGAGGTGAGCTGGTTACCTGTGTGCTCGGGGGGGTGCATGGGGCTTCGGGTGGAGCGGGAGCTGGGGCACCTTCGGCCCATTCCCCATTCCACTCGAACCCTACCATGGCGCCCCCTCGGGCTCCGTAGCCGGGTACGTTCCCGCAGGCCGATGCCCGCTGGCGGTTGGGTATGCCTCTAGGTGATTCACGGGGTGGGTCCCCAATAGTAGCACCCCCTCCTCAGGGTTTGTCTGCCGAGATGTTGTTTCAGCTGGGAACTCGCCAAACTCGAGCAGCGAAAGCATGAGGCTGAGCTTGAGCAGCGAAGGGCTGAGCTCGAGCAGCGGAAGCATGAGGATGAGCTCGAGCAGCGAAAGCATGAAGCTGAGCTCAAGTATGAATCTGAAAGGTATTGTGCCGATGTTGACCTAGAGAAAACTTGTGTAGAGATGACGAGGAACAGGGTCGCCCAGGGGGGTCGAGCCCATGACCAGTCCCTGTCGCATCTACTTAAGTTGGTTCCAGTGTTTGATGAGTTAGGAGTTACAGAATTTTTTCTCCGGTTCGAGAAAAAGTGCCAGGAGCACCAATGGCCCGAGGAGAAGTGGGCAGCCCTTGTTTCTTCACGATTGACTGGGAAAGCACTCAAGGCGTACGATGCTTTGCCCCTAGATTCCTGTGTGGATTACGAGTTGTTGAAAGAGGCTGTCCTGAGGGTGTATGAGCTACAGCCAGAGACCTATAGGCTGAAATTTAGGGCGGTTCCAAAAAGAAAGGATAGTACTTTCCAGGAACACACTAGAGAGCTGTCAGATGCATTTGAAAATTGGTTAAGGTCGGAGAAGGCAACTACTTTTGATTCAGTAAAACAACTAGTGTTGCTGGAACAATTTTTTAAATGTACTGGCAGTGATTTGACTCTTAAACTTAAAGAAAAGCGACCGAAAACTCTACAAGAGGCGGTTGAGCTGGCTGACCTCAGGTTGTCACTGATTTGCGGGTGCGGGTCTGCACAGAGAGCTGAGGCAGGTAACAAGGGGCGTACCACTCCACCCCCCCGAATTAGTGACACAAACAATTATCCATTCAAGAGTAATGTTGCCAATTATGATCCCAAGTCGAAACCCTTCCCATTAAAGAAAGGCCAGAGCCCTTACCCATCTCAGGGGAAGTCCAAGAGTGAGGTGGAATGTTTCAAGTGTCATAAGAAGGGGCATATTGCGCGCTCATGTCAGAGCGCACCGCCTACAGCAGTGGTGTCACTACTGAGCAACATTGGCGTGTCTTTGAGGTCTTCCACGTTTGCCCGGGGTAAACAGTCGGTTGCGAAGTCATCACCGGTGCAGAAGCAGCAGGAGGGCTCGTCACCCGTCTGTGATGTTTTTTGTGGTCATAGGGGGCACGGCACTGTAAGGTGGGCTGGTGTTAGGCATAGGCTTGAGTTGTTGCGTGATCCGGGCGCTTCCCAAACACTTGTTAAGAATTTCACTGGCAAGCCAATTAACGCGGCTCGGGTTGTTGTGGTTCAAGGCATCAATGCTACGCGGTCTTACCCGCTGGTCAGAGTGGAGCTTGAGGTAGACGGTGTGACACGGGAGTTGGATGTGGGTGTGGTGGAGACGTTGCCAGTTGAGGGGGTCGACCTCCTTCTCGGCAATGACTTTGCGGTGCCCACTTCCGAGGTTCCACCCTTAGTCGTTGCCGAGAGGGCGGCCGACACGAGTTGGGAGGGGCAAGAGTGGCTGGCGAGGTGTCAGATGCCGCAGTTGGCTTGTGCTGTCACCAGGTCTCAGTCCGCTCAGGTGTCACAGCCTAGTACCCAAGTTCTAGGCCAGCGGAGGAAGGGTCGGAAGGAGAAAGTCAAGGCTGATCAGGTTGAGAGTTTGGATCCAGCGACACTCCTTGGCGACTCGGTACTTGCACCCATTATGAGGTCCGGAGTGGCCCCAGAACCTGTCCCCCCTACCGACATGGTTGGGCGTGATAGCACTCCGCGACAGAAACGTTCCCAGGCGAAACAGGCAAGGCTTGAGCAGCATAGTATTGGGGGTGGCCACAAGTTGCTTCAGGAGCACTTAGATAGGTTGGCACCCTCGGATATATGTCGGTTGCAAGCAGAAGATCCGGGGCTTGAGAGTTGTGGGAACGGGGAGATTGAACTCGACGAGGACGGGGATGCAAAGTCGGAAGATTTTTTTCATGTTGGGGGAATCCTGTACCGCCGTTTTTTGGATCCCAGACGTAGTTGGGATGGTGGGGCAAGAGTGGTGGACCAGTTGGTGGTTCCTGAGAAGTGTCGTGATTGCCTGTTGCGGTTGGCGAATGATGTTCCATTGGCAGGTCACTTGGGGGTGAGAAAAAAGTTGGCTTCGTTATCTAGGTTGTTCTGGTGGCCAGGTATTAAAGCCCAAGTTTCGGCATGGGTGGCGATGTGTGGTACCTGCCAGAGGGTGGGAAAGCCCAATCAGAGCATACCTAAGGCTCCGTTGCACCCAGTGCCTGCTATTGGTCCGCCCTTCAGCAAGGTTATCATCGACATGGTAGGCCCTCTGCCTCCCACTAGTGCTGGTAACAGGTTTTTGCTAACCCTCATGGATGTCTCCACTCGCTACCCTGATGCATACCCTATGAGAAATGGCAAGTCTAAGACTGTTGTGCGAAATTTGCTGTTGCATTGCTCGAGGTACGGGTACCCGCAGGAAATTCAGTCAGACCAAGGGTCGAATTTCACGTCCACACTCTTCAAACAGACTATGCAGCAACATGGGATTCGTACGGTTGTCTCTTCAGCTTATCACCCAGAGAGTCACGGGGTGTTGGAAAGATGGCGTTCAACTTTGAAAAGCATGTTGCGGTGCTACTGTTTGGAGAACGGCAAGGATTGGGACCTGGGGCTACCGTATGTTTTGTTTGCGGCAAGAGAGGTACCTGGGGAGAGCCTTGGGTTTAGTCCCAACGAGCTAGTTTTCGGGCATCAGGTTAGAGGTCCTCTGAGCATGATTAAAGAAATCTGGGAAGGGACTGTGCAGCCATGTTCTCTAATTAAGTATGTCCTCGAGAGTAGAGACAGGATGCTGAAGAGCCTGGAGTTGGCAGGGAGAAATTTGGTAGACAATCAGGCCTTGATGAAGGATCGATATGATACTAAGGCAAAGCTCCGGGAGTTTGTGGTTGGACAGGAGGTTTTGGTCTTATTGCCCTTAGTAGGCCATCCCCTGTCGGCTAAGTTTGTCGGTCCTTACAAGGTCGTGCGCAAGTTGTCTGACCTAGATTACCTTGTGGCTACTCCGGATAGGCGGAAGAAAAATCAGCTCTGTCATGTGAACCTGCTAAAAGAGTTCGTGAGGCGCCCACCTGAGCAGCTTACTGTCCCTGTGTTGGCTTGCAGCAGCCAAGGTGGAGAAGGAGAGGGGGGCAGTGAGGCACAGGTGGAGGAGAGCTGGGATTGTCATGTCTTGGCGGATCAGTGGGCGGGGAACACGAACCAGGTGGCTGTTGAGGCGCTAGAGCACCTGCCTGAGCAACAGCGTGCAGCGATCCAGCACCTATTTTGTTCATACCCCACTGTGTTTGCCGAGCACCCAGGCCTCACAACTCATGCGGTGCATGATGTGGACGTTGGAGCCCACCTCCCCTTTAAATCAGTGCCTTATCGTGTACCTCCCATTAAACTTCCGGCTCTCCGAGCGGAGTTAGGCTACATGTTGGAGAGAGGACTGATAGAAAAAGGGGCGGTTAGGTGGACATCTCCCGTCACTCTGCAGCCCAAACCAGATGGCAAGGTCAGGTTTTGCATTGACTTCAGGCGGTTGAACGGTTTAACTCCCACCAATGCCTATCCTCTTCCCCGCGTAGATGACGGTGTTGATAAGATCGGGTGTGCACGTTACCTCACCAAGGTGGATCTTGTCAAGGGTTACTGGCAGGTGCCGTTGTCTGAGCGGGCGAAGCAGGTGTGCGGGTTTGTGGTGGATGGGAATACTTACCGTTGCAACGTTATGCCGTTTGGCCTGAAGAATGCACCTGCAACTTTCCAATGCCTGATGAACGAGTTAGTGGCGGAGATCCCTAACTGCACCGTTTATCTTGTTGATGTGATTATTTACGACGATGACTTTGAGAGCCATTGTGAGCACATCGAGGCACTGTTCAGGAAGCTAAGTGAGGCTCATTTGGTGGTCAATCTGGGCAAATGTGACTTTGTTCGGGCAACTGTGCTGTATCTGGGGTTTGTGGTAGGGTTAGGCCAGGTGTGCCCCCCCCTTTCCAAGATACAGGCTATTAACCAGTTCCCCAGGCCGACCACCAAAAGACAGATCATGAGGTTCTTGGGCATGATTGGGTATTACCGCAGATTCATCCGCGGATACTCCTCGGTGTTGGCTCCTCTGACGGACTTATTGGCAAAGACAAAAAAGTTGGGGTGGGCACCTAAGTGTGAGAAAGCTTTTTCACTGGTGAAGCATCTGTTGTGCACTCATCCCATAGTCAGGGCCCCCGACTTTTCAAGACCTTTTCAGCTTGCGACAGATGCTAGCGGCGTAGGGGCTGGTGCCGTCTTGTTACAGACAGATACAGAAGGTGTGGAACACCCAGTAAGCTTCTTTTCGAAAAAGTTCAACTCAGCACAAAAGAACTATTCAGTAGTAGAGAAGGAGCTTCTGGCTATTGTGCTGGCGCTCAGGCACTTTGAGGTGTATGTTCCCGCTTTTGGCCCAGTCGTGGTGATTTATACTGACCACCACCCTTTGAAGTTTTTTAATCAGTTCCACAACCGGAATATGAGGCTAACTAGATGGTCGTTAATGTTGCAGGAGTATCGTCTGGACATTCGCCATATTGCCGGTTGTGACAATGTGATAGCTGACTGTTTGTCCAGGGTGGAGGACCCAGGGTAGGTCACCACAGGCCTGTTTGGTGGAGGGGAGAAAAATTAGGCTTGCCCCTGTAGTGCAATGCCGCCAAAAACACTATTAAAATTATAAAAACCTGACATATAAACTCTTTCTTTTTGATAGTATATAAGTGCAGTATATCACAGCAAGCATCTAAGACACTCTGAGTTGTTGTCTTAGTAGGCTAGGCTTGGTGAAGCTTGCTCGTGGAGCGTGATGTAATTATTATGATGCTATTATTTTGGGGAAGTGTTGTGCAGATTTTTTTTTTTTATAATGCAGTGTTTTATGTTTGTGATAGTGCCTTGTTTTCACAACTTGGGAGAGTAGCTGGGTGATGCGGGGTTGGTGAGCATTCTGTCTGGTCAGATGTGGAGTTCACCTGAGGCTGAAAGGTCCCACATCTTGGGCGGGGTGTTACGCTGGCCAGCTTGCCAGAATGCACTCGTAACTCGCTAGCGCTCGCCAGGGCAGTGAAATGGGCTACAATAATCGTAGAACGATGTTCTTTCTTTCATAGAGTTCATGTTGTCACAGACAGATCAGTGGTGGTCTTTATTCTTGTCTGTGACACTTGGAAGTATTTTATACCATTGATAGAATATAAGATGCATTGTGTGAAGTTAAGGAGAGAGAGAGCGGAGGAGGCAGCGCGGTAGTAATATGTGCGTGTGTATGTACGTGTGCCTCCCTCGCTCGCGCGCGGGCTTTCCCAGGCCCTTGATTGGCTGGCGCGCTTGGCGCGTCATAAGTGACGCTTGCTCCTCGTGACGTAGTCGTCTGTGATTGGGTGCTGCTGCCTTTGTTGGTCCTGTGGGGGCTCCTGCCGCATTTCTGCGGCAGAGCTTGGCATAGCGTGCTTGGTCCTACATGTCCTTTGCAATCTGTCCCCCATATAACCCCCTATACTACTATTTCTCTCTCTGAACTTCTTCTTTTTCATACTTCTCATCTTTATTCAATTACTTATCCCTTCTGGTTCTGCATACAACTTCCATAGTCGGCCAGTCGTATTTCCAGCACCAGCTCTCACATTTATGTTTGCACTAGCGTTAGGGATTAGTAGAGTCATAGTCATATGGTAGCCTAGTGTTGGGGTGCTTCTAATTATTAAGCTGTTCTTTCCCATTATTTAATGCTAGACAGTGGAAGGTATCTTTGGTCGTTGTTTGAGTTATGTATGTGGCAAGTCAGAGCCCGTACAACATCGACGAAGCTAGCTAGCCTGTAACCCTTGTGCATATTTTCCTTTGCGAGTGTAGCAGTATACCGGTAAAGGGCTTTTGCTTACACTTACCTGTATGATTGCTACCTCATTGTGTTGACCTTTGTGGAGCGCCAGGGTAAGACCAGATACTAGAGATCTGGACTTACCAAGAGAGCCTCCAAGTCACTTAACCCTCTCACATCCTGACGCGATTTTTGAGCCTATTAGGGATACTTTAAATCCTTTGTTACCGTCAGGGGTATCTATATACCTTTAGTTTGTTTACTTCAACCTCTGCAGTTGTCTTTGAGTTAGCTGTGGGCAGAAAACTAATTTTGGAGACGTAATTATAACAGTGAGAGTAATCTATTTCTTATTGCTAATCTGGCAACCTCTGCGTCCTATGGTCGTGAGAGGGTTAACGTAACATAAGGGAAATTTGTTCAAGGGGAGACAGTAGGCTACGAGCATGCTTGCGCTCTGCCTAGTTTCCTAGTACCTTTTTGTGCCACTGCTAGACTTTATTAGTGAGAAAGACAGCATTGTGTTTATTAACTTTCATTGTGTTTGTTTTAGGAATTATTCACGCCTTATTTTAGCCTTGGTTGTCGCATAGTGCACAACCCAGTTTGGCTGTTTCGTTGGCTAAGGAAGTACTGTTTCTGAGTGGTTATTATTAATGCTGTCACAGAGTTGTTGCACTCCTTTGTTGTATATATGTATCCTACTTATTGGTGCATTTAAGATACACTCTTTGGTGTCCTGCCCCTGCATTTATTTATATTAAATATTAACGAGCATCTTAGAGCATCAGACCCTTTTAGAAGATTCCTTATCTGATTGCTGTAGGACTAGACTTCCAGTGTTTTCATAGAGCATTGTAGAGTTTAGTGTTGAGTACAGACCCACACTAAAGTTAACGTAAGCATATACTCCTTTATTAAATCTTATATAGTTTATTCAAGCATTGTTATTACTTAAGAGCATTTTCATAACGTAATTACTCCTGTTGTGAGTTGGCTTTACCGTCACCGGAAAGCCTTTGTAGAAGTGCACTAAAACCTAGTTAATTGATACTCCGTTATCCAGTAGATTAACTCTGAAGGGTTTTAAGTGTTTTTGTTCACCGGCGTAATAGTTAGAGGGTTTTGGAATTAGCGTACCGTTGTTGCAGATATAGCCTATGATCTAGTCCATCATTAAGTGCCCTTGTTTATTTCGTAGTGCCGGTCGTAACACTAGACAGTGTTACGACCGGGGCTACGAATAAAACAAGGGCACTTAATGATTGGACTAGTAATAGGGCACTATGCAACAACGGTACGCTAGATCCAAACACTTGAACTTATATGCTGGCGAACAAAAACACCTATACCCTCCAGAGTTAATCTGCGATAACGGGGTATCCTTAACTGGGCATAAATGAACTCTACTTCAGGCTAACCCACACTGGTATAGCCTGATAACAAACAAGATGCAAGTTACGTTAAAATGCATAAAAGGGAAGCTATGGAAAGATCAATTAAATCACTGCAAGATTTAATACAATAAAAAGATGCTTCAATACAGTTACTCTAAACAACAGTAAACTCTTCACTCCTATCTGAAAGAAAGTGAAGTATAGTCCTACAGCACAGACCTGGAAACTTCTGAAGAAAGTCTGATGCTCATAAGATGCTCGTATCTTAAACTATATAAAGGCAGGAGGCAGGACGCCACACGTGTAAAAGGAATACACTAACAGAGCAAGGGTTTAAGAGTCAATATTAACAAAACCAAGGTTATGCATTGTAGATTGAGACGAGGCAATGTGGAAAAGAGCGGTGCATACCCATGTGCAGTGTGTGGAAAGGGAGTGGGCGTTAACTCAATTCAATGTAGCATCTGTCGATGTTGGGTACACCATGGGAGTAAGCGCTGTAGTAGAATAAAGGGGCCCCTGCCGAAGGATAAGTCAGAAATAGAGAAATTTGAGTGCGTAGTGTGCAAAGGTGAGCTTGTGTTAAGTGATGATCCTGTGGCTGTGAATTTTGGAAATGAGTCTTTGGAGCTGGTGAACAAGTTTTGTTACCTAGGAGATACCATTTCTGCCGGTGGTGGGGCCGAGGCTGCCACTGTTGCTAGAATTAGGTGTGGCTGGGGGAAGTTCAGAGAATTGATGCCAATCCTGACCATGAAAAGAATGCCTCTCCCCCTGAAGGGAAAGGTGTATGCCTCATGTGTTAGAAGTGCAATGACGTATGCCTCAGAAACATGGGCCGCTAAAGTAGAGGATGTCAACAGAATGGAGCGTAATGACATGAGAATGGTGAGATGGATGTGTGGGGCCAGGCTACAGGATAGAATAACAAATGTTGAGCTGAGGAGACTTTTAGGTATATTGAGTATTAGCGAGGTGATGCGTACAAGTAGACTGGGATGGTATGGACATGTGGAGAGAATGGATGAACAAAATTGGGTGAAAAAATGCAGGTCTGTGATTGTGGAGGGAGCTGCACCAAGGGGTGGACCGAGGAAGACCTGGGATCGGACTATACGCGCCGATCTCAAATCCAAGAACTTGACAAGTGAAGCAGCCCTTAACCCGGGAACTGCGGGAAGACTCTTAAGAGTTCCCCCGGCAGACTGCGGGAAGACTCTTAAGAGTCAGAGAAAAAAAAATCAACTTTAAACATCGAAAAAAAAAAAAAAAAAAAAAAAATGGGGGGGGGGGGTCCCTGGGCCATGCAAAATATCACTCCTCTACCTCCCCTCCTTCCCCACTTGCCTCCCCTCCTTCAGTTATCACCTATTTTCCCTGTTATTCCCTTATTCTGAGGTATATTTTCGTGCTAACATTAGCGAGTTGCAAGCAGGGCATTGTCATCAGTGTTAGCAAGCGAGTGCAAGAGAGAGAGAGAGAATATCGATCGACTGTGTCTCAGTGGCCTTGGGGTAAATTGGCGGGAAAGCAGGTTGCCTCACCCATACATTATATAACTCGCGGCCTATATCTCCGATTTTGACCATTCAAACGCTGTTTTCACTCGTTTTATTGTTGTTTCAGGTTAATACCTTTATAATCAACCCATAATAAGCGCGTATGGATAAGTATTAATGCTATTTATGGTAAAATTAATATTTTAGTGATGGAAACAGCTCAAATACGTCCGCACAGGGGGACATTTCTAATTACCCCCATGGGCACTTCTTAGGTTAACAGGGTTGCCTGGAACGCCGCCATTAGGACAAGAGACTGAAACTGCACTGATGTGTGGAACACTCAGTCTTAAAATTTTATGTATGTAAAATTTTATGTATAGGACATATAATGTTAACTGACACGAGAATACTATAAATGCGCAACGGTAGTAATGCTCGACACTAAAAGAAGTACTTCCTCTTCAACGAAACAATCTGCTATGGTTGTGCGGCTCAGCAACAACCTAGACTAATAAATGCTGTGAATAATAATGCGTACATATCAAAGAGCTTATATTAAATACTAACAAGTGTCTACTCAACTAATAATGTCTAGCTGGGATACTCTATGTAAGGAACTGGGGTTGAGCAAGGCAGGCTCGTAGCCTAGCGATGTCCTTTGCATCCTTTAAGTTACGTTAATTGACTGGGGTGCTCTCTTGATAGATCCAGATCACAAGTATCTGGTTCTATCCTGGCGACCCTCAAAAGACAAGCAAAGAGGCAGCAAAGTGTGGAATTGGAACAGGCCAAAGCTGTCAGTCAACACAATGCTGCACTCGCAAAAAGACGCAGCCGAAAAGACAACCTAGGCTACCACAGGACTAGTCGAAGTTGTGTAGGTATAAACAAACCATACACACATCGGAGACAACGACTACAGTAACATTATCCCAGTCTAGCATTAAATAAAAGAGCAGAACACTAAATCAATAATGGAGACACACACAGAGTTCTTAACCTCTACTAACTAAGAACCCTCAATCCTATTCTAAGTACATGTAAATATCTCAGAGGACGGTGCATGCAATACGGCTATGGAAACCGTATGCAGAACCCAAGTAATTGAATAAAGGTGAGGAGCAATGGAAAAGAAGGTCAGAGAGAGAGACAGTGGTAAAGGGGGTGATCGGGAGAGAGTATGCAAAGGGATGTTAGAAGCATGCACGCCAAGCCTGTCCTGAGGAAGGCAGTTCCTCGGGACCCTCCTGCAGGAGGTTAGTTACGCAGGAGCCCGCAAGGGCGCGATGGTCGGCCAAGCACGGGCCGAGACGTCACAAGGCAGCAGGCCCCTAGGACGCACCAGGATCCACCAGCCAAACAAAGGCGAGGGAAAGCCCGCGCGACCGGGAAAACTCCTCCGAGCGAGGCAGCACATACATATGCACACACATATTACCACCTCGCTGCCTATATCTCTCTTTCTCCTTAACTCTTACACAATGCATCTTATATTCTATTAATGATATCAAATACTTCCCGTTGTCACAGACGAAAATAAAGACCACCACTGGACTGTCTGTGACAATGCGAGTACTAGGAAATAAAGAACAACATTCTCTGATAACTGTAGCCCATTTCACTGCCCTGGCGAGCGCTAGTGGCTAACGAGAGGCGATTCTGCCAACGCTGGTAGACGTCACATCCCGCCCAAGATATGGGACGCTCAACATTAGGCGAGCACCATATCTGACAAGGCAGAATGCCGACAAGACCCGCCACACCTAGCCACTCCACCAGAAATGAAATGCAAAGCTCAATCTTAAATAAAACAACATATTAGCATAAAGAAAATCTTATAATCCCTCCAAAACACAATAGTATAATTTTAGGCTGCTATGCTCCCAGAGCGAGCTTCACAGAGCCCAGCCTACTAAGTGAAAAAACAGGTTCAACTTAGGACTTTAGCTATAACATTGGCAACTTAAAATTAACTATAAAAAAGAAAGAGTTTTTATGTGATTTTTTTTATTTAATTTTAATGTTGTTTTTGACGGCTGCTCTACAGGGGCAAGCCTGATTTTTCTCCACTCAACCCCACACACCTGTGGTGATCTACGCCGGATCCTCCACCCTCGACAAACAGTCTGCAATCACATTCTCACAACCGGCAATATGGCGAATGTCTAGATTGTATTCCTGCAACATGAGTGACCAACGTGTCAGCCTCATATTCCGGTTGTGGAATTGGTTCAGAAATTTAAGAGGGTGGTGGTCGGTGTAAATCACCACAACTGGCCCGTAGGCAGGAACATATCCTTCAAAGTGCCTGAGCACCAACACTATTGCCAGCAGTTCTTTTTCTACCACAGAGTAGTTTTTCTGAGCGGAATTAAACTTCTTGGAAAAGAAACTGACTGGATGCTCCAAACTTCCTCGTCTGTCTGCATTAAGACGGCACCAGCCCCTACACCGCTGGCATCTGTTGCCAGCTGGAATGGTCTTTCAAAGTCAGGGGCCCTGAGGATTGGGTGAGTGCATAGTAGGTGCTTGAACAGCGGAAAAGCCCTTTCACACTCAGGTGCCCACTTGAACTTTTTCTCTTTTGCTAGTAAATCTGTCAGAGGAGCTAACACAGTAGAATAACCCCGAATGAAGCGGCGATAGTAACCGATCATGCCCCAAAATCTCATGATCTGCCGCTTAGTGGACGGCCTGGGGATCTGGTTAATAGCCTGTATCTTGTTTTTGGGGGGGGGGCACACCTGGCCTAACCCGACCACAAACCCAAGATATTGCACAGTTGCCCGGACAAAGTCGCACTTGTCCAGATTAACCACCAAGCTGGCCTCACTAAGCTTCCGAAACAAGGCTTCTATGTGCTCACAGTGACTCTCAAAGTTGTCATCGTATACTATAACCTCATCTAGGTAGACAGTGCAGTTAGGGATGTCAGCTACTAACTCTTTCATAAGACTCTGGAAGGTTGCTGGGGCATTTTTAAGGCCATACGGCATCACATTGCAACGGTAGGTGTTCCCATCAACCACAAACCCACACACCCCCTTCGCCCGCTCAGACAAGGGCACCTGCCAGTAGCCTTTCACTAGGTCTACCTTAGTTAGAAACTGTGCCTTACCAATCTTGTCTACACTATCGTCAACATGGGGAAGGGGATAAGCATTGGTGGGAGTCAACTCGTTCAATCTCCGAAAGTCAATGCAGAAGCGAACCTTCCCGTCAGGCTTGGGCTGCAGAGTTACAGGAGATGTCCACCTAACTGCCCCCTTCTCAATCAGCCCCCGTTCTAACATATACTCTAACTCCGCTCTGAGGGCTGGGAGTTTAATGGGTGGAATTCTGTAGAGTACTGATTTAAAGGGGGGGTGATCTCCCACGTCCACGTCATGCACCACTCGAGTTGTGAGGCCTGGGTGCTCTGCAAACACAGTGGGGTATGAAGCAAACAGGTGCTGCACAGTGCACGGCTACACGCTGTTGCTCAGGCAGGTGCACTAGAGCATCGTCAGCCACCTGTCTGGAGTTCCCCGCCCACTGGTCAGCAGAGACATGACATTCCCAGTTATCTTCCACCTGACCTTCACGGTCCCTCACTCCTTCTCCTCCATGACCGCTGTAGGTCATCACAGGGACAGTGAGAGGCTCAGGGGGGCGCCTCACAAACTCTCTCACCAGGTTCACATGGCACAGCTGGTTCTTTTTACGCCTATCTGGAGTAGCCACAAGATAGTCTAGGTCAGAGATCTTTTTCACCACCTTATAAGGACCAGCGTACTTGGCACACAAAGGATGACCTGGCAGAGGTAACAGAATCAACACCTCTTGCCCCACCTTAAACTCCCGGAGTTTCGTCTTCTCATCGTACCTGTCCTTCATAAGTGCTTGCGAGCCTACCAAATTCCTACCTGCCAACTCAAGGCTTCTCAGCATTCTCTCTCTGCTCTCGAGGACATACTTTAACATGGAACATGGTTTTGCTGTACCCTCTCAAATTTCTCTAACCATGTTGAGGGGGCCTCTGACCTGATGTCCAAAAACTAACTCATTGGGACTGAACCCTAGGCTTTCACCAGGTACCTCCCGAGCAGCGAATAATACATAGGGCAACCCAAGATCCCAATCCTTGCCATTTTCAACACAGTATCAATGCAACATGCTCTTCAGAGTTGAGTGCCACCTCTCCAACACCCCTCGACTCTCTGGGTGATAGGCCGAAGAGACAACTGTACTGATACCGTGCTGCTGCATGGTCTGTTTGAAAAGGTTAGAAGTAAAGTTGGACCCTTGGTCTGACTGCAATTCCTGCGGGTACCCGTACCTAGCACAGTACAACAGCAAGTTACGAACAACAGTCTTAGCAGTACCATTTCGCATGGGGTATGCATCCGGATAACGAGTGGCAACATCCATAATGGTGAGGAGGTACTTGTTGCCTGCACTAGTAGGGGTTAGAGGGCCAACCATGTCGATTATAACCTTACTGAATGGTGGCCCGATAACAGGGATAGGGTGTAACGGAGCCTTGGGAATACACTGGTTTGGTTTACCTACTATCTGGCAGGTACTGCACATTGCCACCCATGACGCAACATGTGCCTTCATCCCTGGCCACCAAAACAATTTCGCCAATGCTGCTACCGTCTTACGTACACCCAAATGCCCTGCAAACGGTACATCATGCGCCAACCTCAGTAGGCTATCACGGCACACAATAGGCACTACCAACTGGTCAACCACTCTCGACCCACCCTCCCAACTCCGTCTGGGATCTAGAACACGCCTGTACAAAATACCCCCCCCCCCCACACGAAAGAAGTCCCCCGGCTTTGCATCCCCGTCCTCCTCAAGTTCGATTGCACCGTTACTACACTTCTGAAGCTCAGGATCACCCAACTGCAGCCGACAGATATCCGAAGGAGCCAATTTATCAAGATGCTCCCGGAGCAACTTATGGCCTCCCCCGGTACTGGACTGTTCGATCCTATCCTGCTTTTGCGAGTAACGGTGCTGTCTCGGAGTTTTCACACGCCCTACCTCCTCAACAAGTGTCACAGGTTCTGGGACCACTTCGGACCTTAACAATGGTGCTAATACTGAGTCGCCAAGGAGAGCCGCTGGATCAAAACTCTCAAAACATTTCCCAACTTTAGCCTTCTCCTTTCGACCGTTCCTCCGCTGGTCTAGAGACTGAGGAATAGGCTGTGACACTTTAGATGCACGAGAACGGGTGACAACACACGCCATCTGCTGTAACTGACACCTCTCGACCAACTCCTGCCCCTCCCTACTCACGTCGGCCGCCCTCTCAGCAACGACTAAGGGTGGAACCTCAGAAGTAGGCACCGCAAAGTCGTTGCCGAGAAGAAGGTCGACGCCCTCTACTGGCAGTTTCTCCACGATTCCAACATCCAACTCTCGTGTCACACCTTCAACCTCCAGCTCTACTCGAACCAACGGGTATGACCGTGTAGCATTAATACCCTGCACCACAACTACCCGTCCCACGTTTATAGGTTTGCCTGTAAAGTTTTTCATCAGAGTCTGGGATGCACCTGTATCACGCAACATCTCCAACCCATGCTTGCAACCAGCCCAACTCATGCAGCCACGCCCTCTATGGTCGCAAAAAGCATCGCGGACAGGTTTCGAGCCTTCCGGACACTCCTTCGCTGGCTGTGCCCCCGCATCTGACATATCACCCCGGGTAAATGCAGAAGACCTCAGAGACACCCCAACGTTGCTAGCCAAAGACACGACTGCTGTAGATTGGTTACTAAGGTAGGAACGTGCGAAATGCCCCTTTTTATGACACTTAAAACACTCTACTTCACCCTTGGACTTCCCCTGAGGTGGGGAAGGGCCCTGACCTTTCTTAAACGGGACGGTTTTAGGTTTGTGATCAAAATTGGTATCATTGCTCTTGCTTTTGTTATTAAATGTGGTATCACTGACTCGGGGGGGTGGAGTGTTGCGCCCCTTGTTAACTGCATCGGTCCATTGTGCAGACCCGCACCCACGGATCAGTGATAATCTCAGGTCAGCGATTTCAGCTGCCTCTTGTAGAGTTTTAGGACGTTTCTCTTTGAGGTTCAAAGTCAGGTCGCCGTCTGTGCATTTAAAAAATTGCTCTAGAAGGACTAACTGCTCAAGCTCTCCGAACGTCGTCACCTTCTCAGACCTCAGCCAATTTCTCAAAGCATCAGACAGTTTCCGGGCATGTTCTAGAAAAGTGCATTCACGACCCTTCATAACACCCCGAAACTTCAACCTATATGTCTCTGGTTGTAACTCGTACGCCCGCAGAACAGCTTCCTTCAATACCTCCTAATCGATGCAAGACTCCAAGGGCAACGCATCATATGCCTTGAGTCCTTTGCCAACCAATCTAGAGGAAACAAGGGCTGCCCACTTAACCTCGGGCCATTGGTGCTCCCGGCACTCCTTCTCAAAACGCAGGAAAAATTCGGTGACACCCGACTCGTCAAATGCAGGGACTAACTTAAGAAGGTGCGATAAAGACTGATCAAGACCTCGATTCCCAGAACCGAGACGCTGCCCTGTGGACTCCACCCGAGACTTCTCAAGGTCTATGTCTGCACAGTACTTTGTAGCCTCAACCTGAAGCTCAGCTTCCCGCTGCTGCTGCTGCTGCCTGAACTCAGCCTCATGTCTGGCCTTTCTCTCCTCAGCCTGAATCTTAGCCATCTCAAGCTGAAAGATCATATCTGGAGTTAAACCTTGAGGAGGAGGAGATGCAACAATTGGAGACCCACCCAGTGCTCCACCTAGGTGCAAACCACGCTGCCAGTGACTATCGGCCTGCGGGAACGTACCCGGCTCCGGAGCCCAAGGGGGCACCATGGTAGGAGTAGAGTGGAATGGGGGCTGGGCCGAAGGTGCCCCAGCTCCCGCTCCACCCGAAGCCCCACGCACCCCACCGAGCACACAGGCCACCAGGTCACTTCTCGTCATGCTGCTAGTGCCCACATGCCCCATGACCGTGGCCATACACTGGAGACCATACCGATCAATCTCCGACACCCGGTCAACAGTAATAGGCATCTCCAGAGACTTCCTTGCATCCTCCTCACTAGTTATTACTCTAATGCCTTCTAACAAACCCCGCTGCTGCACCTCAGAGTCTGCTTCCCGTACTGTGTCCTCACTGTGCATTGATCCGTCGTTCGACATAGTGTCCACCGAAAATTCTCAACGTTTATACAAAAAAAGGAGTACCTAAACTCTCATGTAGCACTATTCCCTCCAAAATGCTCGAAGACAACTCAAGTGCTACACTACGTTGCCAAAAAAAAATTCCACGTGTCCAAAATATTCCTCAAAAAACAAATGTCCAAGGATCCTGCAATTATTTCTTAGTTCATTTGGTATGACGACTAAGATAAGATACTAGGCAAGGTCGCCATTTGTTACGACCGGGGCTACGAATAAAACAAGGGCACTTAATGATTGGACTAGTAATAGGGCACCATGCAACAACGGTACGCTAGATCCAAACCCTTGAACTTATATGCCGGCGAACAAAAACACCTATACCATCCAGAGTTAATCTGCGATGATGGGGTACCCTTAACTGGGCATAAATGTACTCTACTTCAGGCTAACCCACACTGGTATAGCCTGATAACAAACAAGATGCAAGTTACGTTAAAATGCATAAAAGGGAAGCTATGGAAAGATCAATTAAATCACTGCAAGATTTAATACAATAAAAAGATGCTTCAATACAGTTACTCTAAACAACAATAAACTCTTCACTCCTATCTGAAAGAAAGTGAAGTATAGTCCTACAGCACAGACCTGGAAACTTCTAAAGAAAGTCTGATGCTCATAAGATGCTCGTATCTTAAACTATATAAAGGCAGGAGGCAGGACACCACACGTGTAAAAGGAATACACTAAAAGATAGGACATATAATGTTAACTGACACGAGAATACTATAAATGCGCAACGGTAGTAATGCTCGACACAAAAAGAAATACTTCCTCATCAACGAAACAGTCTGCTATGGTTGTGTGGCTCAGCAACAACCTAGACTGATAAATGCTGTGAATAATAATGCATACATATCAAAGAGCTTATATTAAATACTAACTAGTGTCTACTCAATTAATAATGTCTAGCTGGGATACTCTAGGTAAGGAACTGGGGTTGAGCAAGACAGGCTCATAGTCTAGCGATGTCCTTAAGACTGCATCCTTTAAGTTACGTTAATTGGCTGGGGTGCTCTCTTGATAGATCCAGATCACAAGTATCTGGTTCTATCCTGGCGACCCTCAAAAGACAAGCAAAGAGGCAGCAAAGTGTGGAATTGGAACAGGCCAAAGCTGTCAGTCAACACAATGCTGCACTCGCAAAAAGACGCAGCCGAAAAGACAACCTAGGCTACCACAGGACCGGTCGAAGTCGTGTAGGTATAAACAAACCATACACACATCGGAGACAATGACTACAGTAACCTTATCCCAGTCTAGCATTAAATAAAAGAGCAGAACACTAAATCAATAATGGAGACACACACAGAGTTCTTAACCTCTACTAACTAAGAACCCTCAATCCTATTCTAAGTACATGTAAATATTTCAGAGGACGGCGCATGCAATACAATGGGCCGGCTATGGAAACCGTATGCAGAACCCAAGGGGATAAGTAATTGAATAAAGGTGAGGAGCAATGGAAAAGAAGAAGGTCAGAGAGAGAGACAGTGGTAAAGGGGGTGATCGGGAGAGAGTATGCAAAGGGATGTTAGAAGCATGCACGCCAAGCATGTCCTGAGGAGGGCAGCTCCTCGGGACCCTCATGCAGGAGGTTAGTTACACAGGAGCCCGCAAGGGCGCGATGGTCGGCCAATCACGGGCCGAGACGTCACAAGGCAGCAGGCCCCTAGGACGCGCCAGGATCAACCAGCCAATCAAAGGCGAGGGAAAACCCGCGCGAGCGGGAAAACTCCTCCGAGCGAGACAGCACATACATACGCACGCACATATTACCACCTCGCTGCCTATATCTCTCTTTCTCCTTAACTCTTACACAATGCATCTTATATTTTATTAATGATATAAAATACTTCCCGTTGTCACAGGCGAAAATAAATACCGCCACTGGACTGTCTGTGACTATGCGAGTACTAGAAAATAAAGAACAACATTCTCTGATAACTGTAGACCATTTCACTGCCCTGGCGAGCGCTAGTGGCTAACGAGAGGCGATTCTGCCAACGCTGGTAGACGTCACAACAGGTACAGTTTATAGTTGTTGTTGTTGTTGTTGTTGTTGTTGTTCCCAAGCTGCCTGGCCGAACAGCCCCAAGGCTCCGAGCAAGGCCAAGGCCATAACCGAGCGCCCCCACAGAACCCTCCCCTCCGACCACAATAAAGCCTGGGTGACCGAAGCCACTCCATGGCGGGGAGCTGAGGAGGGCGCGGAAATGCCCGGGAAACCAAAGCCCCACCCAGGGCCCTGTGTCCCTCAGCAATTATGAAGAGAAAGTTGTGGGGCAAGGGAAAAATGTAACGCTTTGGCTTCCAATCTTGGTAGATTGGGATGTCAATCCACGTTAGAGACGCCGTCACTTGAGATCTAGAAAATATATAAGTAAAAGGAACAGTCAGAGTAAGCTATGGATATGGCAGAGATTGCTCAGTTCTCACTCTGATAGACCAGCCCATCACCACATGACTAGAACCCAATCCTCTCAGCATCAGCTAGGAAAGGCCCTAGAAAGCCGCCTTTGGGGGGGGGGATAGCTCCCCTATTTCAACCATTTTCGGGGTTGGGCACCCGCCGACAGTTTATAGTAGAAGAATAGGACAGCAAAGTCCCTCCGCTCCTCCGGCTAAAGAGCCGTACCGGAAAATAGGATGAAGTGTAACCTTATGGGCCAGGAAATGCCCACAAGGAAAGATTTTATAGAGTATATAGGCCTAGAGAAATTAGTTTGAAATGGAAATTACACATACCTACAGATTCATTCATATTAATCCAATGTTCATCAGATGGTCATCCAGTCTGTTCTTAAATTACTGTCGACGACCTCCCTTGGTAAACTATTCCACTCTTTAACCACACTGTACGTGAATAAATTGTGTGTCACATCTAGGCATGCCTTTTTTCTGATTAATTTCATTCCATTACCTTGGGTTGCATCATTGTTATTAATCGTGATCAGTGCACTGATATCTACTCTGTCAAATCTTTTAAGTGTCTTAAAGCACTCGATAAGTTGGCCTCGCAACCTCCTTTTCTTTAGCGATAACAAATTTAATGTATTTAATCTTTCATAATATGGCTTGTTTTTTCAGAGAGGGAATTGGTTTAGTTGCTCTATGCTGCACAGATTCGAGTTTAATAATGTCTTTCTTGAGATACGGTGACCAGAACTGAACGCCATATTCAAGATGGGGTCTAACATTGCTTTTAAACAACGGCAATTCTTTTTTTTTCGTTTTTATAGGTAAAATATATTTTGATAAATTTCAAGGCTTTGTTAGCTTTATTTGCTGCAGCCGCGCATTTCTCGGAAGATTTTAGGTTTTCTGATATTAAATAACAGAAAACCTAAAATCCAGAGATCTTTCAAGTTAGAGTCTGGTATTATTGGTTGGTATTTTATTTAATTATCATACTTTTTGTTTTCTGAACCATTGTGCAAAATTTGACACTTTTCTAACCAATTCACTATTTTGCTCAAGTCGGACTGTAGGCTATTTATGTCTTCCTCACTCAAGACTATGTTCCCTATTTTTGTATCGTCAGCAAATTAAAAGATAAAGTTCTTCAAACTTACATCATTATCATTTAAATATATGATAAATATAACCGGACCAAGGATCGATCTTTGAGGCACACCACTGGTAACAGGCACCCACTTTTAGTATACTGTATACCATTAATAGCAACTTTTTGCTCTCTGTTTTGTTTTACTTTCTATGTGAATGAGGCAGACAAAAGGCATAACTGCCTGCAGCGAGTGCCTCCCCCAAATTTCAAAGAGTGACAGGGCCGAAATCAAGGGACGTTCGAGCTAAAATGCCTGGACACACGGAGTTTGAAGCAATTTAAGTCATAGGAAGAGGGAAAGACTGATTCTGGGAGAGAGCTCCAGAGCTCAGCAATTGAATAGAAGAAAGTCTGAGAATAGCGTTCCACTTTTGGGTTGGAAAGTTGCACAGAGTAGGGGTGGGATTGTGTTGCAAGGCGGGTACTACGTACCCTACGTAAAGGAAATGGTATACACTGGGAAAGCTCCGAGGAACACTGATTATTATAGTAGCGATAGAATAGCGAGAGAGATGCAACATTGTGGCAAAGAGGGAGAGATTGCAGAGAGTTGGTGAGTGGATGGGAGTTAATGATACAAAAGTCTTTCCTTTCTACTTTATCTATATTTATTGTATCTTTATCTTTATTGTTCACTCATGTGAACAATGCTCAATACAAGGATGCACTGTGCCTCTGTACAGAGCAAGAAGCTGCGCAGGGGTAAAGAACCCCTTGAGGCAGTTGAGCACACCCAGCTTCTGGGAAGCTGCCTAAGCGAGACTGGTAACATGGACTTTCTAAGTGACAGCAGAAGAAAAAGAGACACCGAGAACATTGAGAGAAGATGAAGGGTTGAATTTTGTATTGTTGAAGAATGCGGGATAGTCCTCTGGAGGTTCCTGACGGGTAGTAAGATGGATAAATTGAGTTTTGGAAGCATTAAATGCAACAAGGTTTCTCTACCCCAATTTGAAATAGTAGCTAGATCAGAAGATAAGCATTTTATGGCTTCATTATGTTTACTTTTGAGGGACTGCTGGCTGGGGTGTTCTGGAAAACTAATTGAGTGGTGTAAGGTAGAGTCGTCTGCATATGAATGTATGGGACTGGATGTACAGTTGAGAAGATCATTTATGAAAATTAGAAAGAGAATAGGAGATAGGACAAAACACTGAAGAACACCGGATTTGATAGGATGAGGAAATGAGCGATGGCCGTCAACAACCGCAGCTATGGAACGACCGGAAAGGAAATTAGAGACAAAGGCACAGATGGAGGGACAGAAACCAAAGGAGGGCAGTTTGGAAATTAAAGATTTGTGCCAGACTCAATCGAAGGCCTTCGATATGTCTAGTGCCACAGAAAAAGCCTCACCGAAGTCCCGAAAGTTGGATGACCAAGAGTTAGTAAGATATGAAAGAAGATAACCAGTAGAGCGACCCTTAAGGAAACCATACTGGCGATCTGAGAGCAGGTTATGAGAAGAGAAATGCTTAAAAAATTTGGAAGCAAGAATTGTTTCAAAAACTTTAGAGATACAAGAGATGAGAGCAATTGGACGATAGTTGGAGGGTTGAGAGCGGTCACCCTTCTTTGGGACAGGTTGAATGAGAGCAATGTAAGCCATCCTTTAATCTATTGATATACAGTATATTACCCTTCATTCCGAGCATTTCTAACTTATCTAATACTTTATTGTGAGGTACCTTGTCGAACACCTTTTGAAAATCTAGGTAGACTATGTCAAACGCCTTAGTTGAGTCATTAACCCGTACTCTACCATAGAATAGAGTAATAAAAGTCCCCCCCAGTCCCAAGCAATTTGGCCATAATGGCAAGAGAGAACACCTTTCCACCTCAAGAGATGAGGCAAAACTGGCTCTCTCACCCTTCAGTGGGTCTTATATAAGCTGAGATGTGTTGCCATATCGAGAGCAGTGCTCAAACGGTCGCGGTACCAGGTAAAGGCTTGTACAGGCAGTTACAAGGAAAGTACATTACTGACGGCGATTCGCCGTCGCTGGGACTGGGGAGTTAATTATCTACTGACGGTGATTCACCGTCGCTGGTATTGGAGGGGTTAAGAGTAAATAATTTTGAATTACCGGGGACTGAACAACATGAACCAAACACCACCAAGAGCCTGCTCCCGTATCCAGACAACAGCCAAAACAACCAGTGCTGTATCGCTCACATCTCCATCAGACCAAATACCATGAAATCTCTTCCATCACATACACCGCTCAAACCATGTCAAATCAGGGAAAATGGATCAAACCCCCTACTTTTTTTTTTTTTTTTTTTTTTTTTTCTATATACCAACTTACTTCCTCTCGGGCATAGGCTGAGAGCCTTAACATTCACCGCTTTACAATGAACAGTGAAGCCCGTGAGGTCTTGTTCCAGTCTAGGGAGTGAGACATGTGAAGCATGTAGAGTACAACGAGCACCTGCCATCTTGCCTTCACATGAGGCACGGTGCTCACTCATGGCCCGAAACGACCCCATCTCTGAAGCCATCTCGTTCCCGTGCTTCACTGTCTCACCCCCTACACTCGGACTCTCACACTTACACACACACAACACACAAAACCTGTAAGAGAAAACGCGTCACTTCCCCCTTCTAGGACAATTAACTCGCCCCTACCCCCTTACCAGGACATACCTACCTCGCACCAGAACATACATACCCCCACCAGGACCTACTCTACCCCCAGCCGGACCTTAGCTATTCTGAGGAATCGTTTATGGAAATGCACCACCAAGAACCTCAATATCAACCTGTGTAATATAAACAAAGTGAATTTAATCATGGCAGCTAAGTGATAAAACAAATAGAAACTTGAGATCACCTAAACTATGAAGTTACCTGCGTAAGTTATGAAAATCCTCTACTTGGCCCATCACCAGAAATCTGTTTTTCATTACCCCAACAGACCATCTCCAAGCCTAAACTGATACTAAATAAATAAATTACATCCAAGCCATTCCGGGGAAATAACTCTCATATTTTTAGTGCAAAGCATAAGCTCAGGATAAATAAAAAACCTCCTTTTGCCGTGTCCATTCTGCCCTGAGAAGTTAGCCACTTAACCCCAACAGAAAAGTAGATAGGATCTCAACTGAATCAGAGAGAGTTAGGCAAAACTGGCTTGTTTATACAGTCGAGTGCTTCTCCCTAGGGCGAACACACTTAACTGGTAACCTATACAGTTCGGTTTGAAGTATCCGTAGTTGGCTAGCCATTCTCCCCTTAAAATCTTGACAAGCGGCTCTGATTTAACAGTCGACTAGTTCTTCGCTGTGACGAACGAAGTTAACTGCAAATCAAATTGAATAGGAAGATCAGAAATCTGTCGAGGCTAACAGTGGATCCTTGGAGACTCTTATCAAAAGTGCAAATAAGTGTGTTGAAATTGTGATCCCGAAGAGAGGACGTAGGAAAGAGAGAGAGAGAACATCACCTACCTGGACTGTGCGTGATACCGTGACCTTCGACCTTGGCCAAACCGGAAGGGACAACTGACCTCCCTACCTCGTGTGCGCCAGACTCTCTACGGACTCCTTCCTTTCCTACTCAAATCCTTTAAGTGACTTATTGTTTTGTAAAGTGTTTTGAAGATTGCAATAAGGGTTAATAAAATATACTAAGATTCACCTTAACATAAGCTCTGAAGATTTTCCATTCTTCACTTCTAGATATTCGTAACTCGATTTAGAGATACCGCTACGTACTATTAACGGGATGAATATATATAGCCTATAATTCTTCGAATGCAGGCTCCTGTAATCTTATGAGGGATAATATAATTATTTGTTCGGGAATTTATACATGCACCTTACACGTAAACTTAGTGAATTCCTACTTAGATCTTATTTCTATGCTATGTCATCCGCAGGGAACGTAAGAATTAGACGAGTTGTTCACAAGAGAGGTTTACCCCTCGGTCTCTTATTTGACTATTATTAATTATCACGATTCACCTGCATAATATTTAGTTTGAGTTAATTCTAACTCTATAATTAACGTTGCATTAAATCATCCACCCGGCGAGGATATTCTCAGTCATGTATACATGTCTGTTGTATTTATTTAAACCATTTATGAACTTATATTCATTACCTTGACTCTTCGAGTTCTTTGAGTTAATTTTCCTATAAACTTTGCCTTAACGTAAAGGTCAAACTTAAATCAAATTGTACCTATCATTCCATAATCTCAGTACTGCGTGTATGTCGACGCAGTAACTAATATTTACTCTCAAAGCATAGCTACTTCTGCCCCGCTAAATTCCAATCAGGTACTATTTATTGTTTGAGACTAGATCTCTCTGTGTACTCTTGTTCTGTAGTTACGATAGAACATTTGATCAGTACTTATTTGTACTGTTGTATCTCCTAATCTATTTTTCCCTAGGTCATCAGTTATCCTAGGATTATTTTTATTATTTTACGATTTATGGTAATGTTCATTTGAAGTGATCCCTTACCCTAGAAGGGTTTCATATTTAAACTAAGATCTGATATGTACCCTAGCCACTTAAGGAATACAATGTGTGAAACTAAATTGTGTATTCTGTGTCATTGATTATTATTATTGTTGCATGATTTATAAACCTGAAGATAGTTGCGCTCCAGTGAGAGTGTTAAGATTTCCCATTCTTTCCTATTGTGGAAAAAGCGGAATCACTATAAAGCGTGTAAAATTATTACGTGGCATAACAAATTTATTACATAATTAGAGGAGGTTTGTTAGGCACGATTTTCTGGTCCTAAACTAGAGAGAGAGAGAGAGAGAGAGAGAGAGAGAGAGAGAGAGAGAGAGAGAGAGAGAGAGAGAGAGAGAGAGAGAGAGAGAGAGAGAGAGAGAGAGAGAGAGAGATTGAGAGATTGTAGGGTGTCGGCAGAGAGCCTATTATATAACATCAAAGGACACCATACTAAGAAAAACACCATTTGAGGATGGGCCTTTATTAACGCACCATTTTGTTATACACCTTATACACACGCACACACACACACACACATATACTGTATATATATACTGTATATATATATATATATATATATCTAAGGCTCTGAAGAAAAAGGAGAAAAGAGGGATAGATGTGATGGAAAGGAGCTGCTTGAGGAGTATGTGTGGAGTTACTCGTAGAGACAGATTGAGGAATGAAGAGATACGTAGGAGAGTGGGGCAGCAGGAACATTTGTCAGCCAGAGTGGACAGAAGGGTGCTGAGCTGGTATGGTCATGTTGAACGAATGGGAGATGAAAGGCTTACAAAGATAATATGTGAGTTAGGTACAAGGGGAGATAGCTCTGTCTTGAGTCGGCTACCCCCAAAATGGGGATTGGGCCTGAGCATATATATATATATATATATATATATATATATATATATATATATATATATATATATATATATAAGCAATTGACTCTCCGGCAGGGAATCGTAGGTGTACAAGGAAGAGCAACACCAAAGTGTAAAGGAACATCTTTATTTTCCAAAACATGTGCGACGTTTCGACACCACCTTGTGTGGTGTCATTATCAAGCCTAACAAATATAAAAAGAACCTTAATTAAAAAGTTTGCAATCAAATATACAAACGTAAACATAGGTTAAATTATTGTAATGCACCAAGATGGGGAGCGAAACTGGGTGAAAGAAAGGTAGACAACTGGGATAAAATACTGAAATTTAAACTATGAAAATAATAAATGAATGACATGTGGATAAAGAAAAAAAAAAGTGATAAATAAGTTACATTTTAGTGAATAACTTACCAATTATTAAAAACAAAGTAAAGGAGAGAACTCGTGAGTGCCTAGGGATGGTTGGTGATGGTGGGTGAGGAGAGACTCAGCTGTCACCCTGGCCATGTCGCCTGTTGCAGTGAATAATATGGAAAAGTGTTGACTATTTATAGCATGGCCTGAAGATTCACTATGATTTCTGATAGCCGAAAATGAAGGGACAATTTGTGCGGTATGGTCGACCCCTGTGTTCAGCAATCCTCGTCGCTAATTGGTGCTTCGTTTGACCAATATAGCTAGCACTACAGCTACTGCACTTGAACAAGTAAACAACCGAGGAATGCAAAGCGCAAGGGATACGATATTTTACCATGAACAGTTGGGATATAGTAATTTGTGGTTTGAAAATTATTTTTAACGAAACATGTGGGTAGAATTCTGAAATTAATTTGCGAAGTTTGTGTTTCAAAATTAGGCTTTGTTTTCCAAGATAAGGACAGGGAAAATATAGGGGGGCTTTACTGACTGTTGTGATAGCGGGCAAAGGAGAATATAATATAGGGGGGCTTTACTGACTGTTGTGATAGCGGGCAAAGGAGAATATAATATAGGGGGGCTTTACTGACTGTTGTGATAGCGGGCAAAGGATAATATAATATAGGGGGGCTTTACTGACTGTTGTGAGACGTTGTGATTGCGGGCAAAGGAGAATATAATATAGGGGGGCTTTACTGACTGTTGTGATAGTGGGCAAAGGAGAATATAATATAGGGGGGCTTTACTGACTGTTGTGATAGCGGGCAAAGGAGAATATAATATAGGGGGGCTTTACTGACTGTTGTGATAGCGGGCAAAGGATAATATAATATAGGGGGGCTTTACTGACTGTTGTGATTGCGGGCAAAGGAGAATATAATATAGGGGGGCTTTACTGACTGTTGTGATAGCGGGCAAAGGATAATATAATATAGGGGGGCTTTACTGACTGTTGTGATACCGAGCAAAGGAGAATATAATATAGGGGGCTTTACTGACTGTTGTGATTGCGTGCAAAGGAGAATATAATATAGGGGGGCTTTACTGACTGTTGTGATAGTGGGCAAAGGAGAATATAATATAGGGGGGCTTTACTGACTGTTGTGATAGCGGGCAAAGGAGAATATAATATAGGGGGCTTTACTGACTGTTGTGATAGCGGGCAAATATAATATAGGGGGGCTTTACTGACTGTTGTGATAGCGGGCAAAGCAGAATATAATATAGGGGGGCTTTACTGACTGTTGTGATAGCGGGCAAAGCAGAATATAATATAGGGGGGCTTTACTGACTGTTGTGATAGCGGGCAAAGGAGAATATAATTTCTTAAGTTGGGCTGGGAAACCGTTAGCCTTTAATATTTTCTTTAAAAATTCGAACTCGTGATGCATGGTGAGATAGGTGGAACAAATTCTGTAGGCTCGGGTTACAAGGATATATATCAAATTAAGTTTATATTGAAACGGGATGTAGGAGTCGAGCTTAGTCATGAGACCTGTGAACGTGGGTTTGCGGTACACTGGAGTAATGAAGGAATGATTTGACTTTTCAATATTTATATCTAGGAAGGATAGTTTATTGTCGCTTTCCAGTTCATATGTGAATCTAATGTTTTGGTGGCAGGAATTGAGATAATCTATACAAAACGGGACATGATCTGGGGAGTGAAATACAAAACAAAGGTCGTCGATGTACCTTTTATATATTAATGGTTTAAAACGTTCGGGACACTGGTTAAGCCATTCTGTCTCATAGTGGCAAAGGAAAACATTAGCGAGACAACAACCCAAGGGATTACCCATAGAAATTCCATCCTTCTGCTTATATAGAGATTCGTTAAACAAAAATATGCAGTTTTTAGCTGATAGAGAGTAATTTATGATATTCTAGTTTAGTGAACCCATGAACTGAATTAGAATCCTTAACCTAAGACGTGTGCATGGGGGGTATGAGACACCACACTCCTGTGCGCACGTATTTGAGCTGTTCCCATCACTAACATCATTATTTTACCATAAATACCATTAATACTTATCCATATTTTTTTTTTTGCACCTATTATAGGTTGATTATAAAGGTATTAACCTGTTACAACAATAAAACAAGTGGAAACAGCGTTTGGATGATCAAAATCGGCGATACAGGCCGGGAATTACATAATGTATGGCTGAGGCAACGTCCCTCCCCTCCACTTTTCCCCACGTCTGGAGAGAGACTGTCGATCGATACTTTCTCTCTCTCTCTTGCACTCGCTTGGTAACAGTGATGACAATGCCCTGCTTGTAACTCGCTAATGTTAGCACGAATATAGACCACAGAATAAGGGAATAACAGGGAAAATAGGTGATAACTGAAGGAGGTGAGGAAAGTGGGGAAGGAGGGGAGGTGGAGGAGTGATATTTGGCATGGCCCAGGGGCAAAAAAAAAAAAAAAAAAAAAAAAAAAAAAAAAAATTGGGGGTGTTTTAAATGGATTTTTTAAAAGCCTTACTCTTAAGAGTCTTCCCGCAGTCCGCCGGGGGAACTCTTAAGAGTCTCCCCGCAGTTCCCGGGTTAAAGAGATTGTTAGTGCAAATATCAATAGTCTCTTCAAGGGGTACATTAGTAAATAGTGACATTATGTCAAAAGAGGCAAGAGCATATTTATCATATTTATAATTGCAAATATCTTTGGCAAAGGTAAAAGAGTCCCTGACGGTAAATAAATTAGTAGTTATGGGAGTAAGATATGAAGATAAAATGTCCATGATTTTAGATGATAAGACTAAGTTCATTAAAGTAGATGAGGACACTTTCAAGTTAATAATTAAGCAAGAAGATAAAGTAAACAACGTATTGAGATCACTCAAGAATAAAGGCACCCTAGATAACTCTCTGTACTCCCATTTATTCGTGTCTGGAGCCAAACCTGGCATAATGTACCAAAAATCCACAAACCTGAATGGCCTCTCCGCCCTAGTCTCTCAGCCATAGGCACTTTTAACTATAGGCTATACAATTCTTGGTTCCAATTCTTACTCCCATAACTACTAATTAATTTACCGTCAGGGACTCTATTACCTTTGCTAAAAATAATGTAAATTTGTTTTTACTTAAGAAAAGAAGGGTAGGAGGTCAATTAATCGAGTGTTTCAAGATACTAAAGGAATTTGAAAAAAATTATGTAGATTCACTTTTCAAAATAATTAATAGTTCATTAACTTGGGGAAATGGAATTATATTAAATACCAGGAGGGCGAATCTTTATGTCGCAAAGCATTTCTTCACCTACAGTGTGGTCATCGAGTGGAACAAATTGCCAGAGAAAGTGGTACAATGTAATACAATTGACACATTTAAAAGAAGTCTACACATTCATTTTGAGGAGGTGGGACTAATGTAGGTTAAACAAAACAAAAAATAGTTAAGCATCAGGAGTACATAATATTTTTCAACTTCGTTCTTTACTATAAATTTCCCAGTAGAAGTGTTTTTCTCATTCTGCAGGGGGACTTATTTCCCCAACTAAATTTCATAGTGAGAGGTAGGTGGGGAGAGAGCCTTCCACTTTGTAGCAAATTCTATTTTAGCATTAAGCTCGGACTACCTAGTAGGGACCGCAAGGTCTGTGTAGTCTGTGTATCTATGTAACTCTCTCTCTTTCTCTCTCTCTCTCTCTCTCTCTCTCTCTCTCGCTCTCTCGCTCTCTCTCTCTCTCTCTCTCTCTCACACACTCTCACTTTCACACTCACACACACACACACCTATCTCCCTCAGGTTTCTTTTTTCAGCCCCTCAATATTTTTCGCTCCTCCTCCTTTACGTCTCCTATTTGTAGCGCCTTTCCCTTATTCCCTCCTTCCGTACGTCATATCACTCTTTTATAGGGGGTGTCTCTCTTCCTCCTTCCTTCTTGGGAGATTGTGTAGAAGATGTGTCGATATTTAGGTGGGAATAGATATGCAGACGGATGGATAGATGGATAGAATGTCGATATTTAAGTAGGAATAGCTATGCAGACAGATAGATAGATAGATATATGGATAGATATGTAGATGGATAGATTGATAGATAGATGGATAGATAGTTTACAGTGATGGGTAGTTAGATAGATATATCGATAGATAAATAAATAGGCATGAATAGATAGATAGAAAGACAAATACTGTATTTGAATAGTTGAATATAAAGTTATAATTACAAATAACAATAATAATAATAATAATAATAACAATAATAATAATAATAGTTTAACGGCCGTAATAATTATATACGTAAATAAAAATGCACACTAAGATAACAGTTGAAGCCTGGTATATTGGATCTCTTTTATTGGTAAACTACTATTGGATAAGCTAAATTGGTGCGATATTGGAGACCATTACTCAGTCTTCATCAATAGAGTAGATAAGAATAAACTTTTTTTTTTTTTTTTTAAAAAGACCTCCGTCTACGTATTGTGAAAAACCTGTTATCCTCCGGCAAATTGTGGGGTTGAGTGAGTGAAGGGGGGGGACAGTGAATGAAGGAGGATGCATGTTTTTCATAATACGTGTTGCTAGCCCCAAACGCGCGAGCAACTGTGGCTTTCAACCATCCGACACATCCCCTTTTATTAATGTGCATCACACATGTTACATACAAATAAGGTTTATGTTTTGTTTTACCCTACTGTGGAAAGACTACGGATACACCACTCCTGCCGGGGCCTCACGCAGTGGCATGACTCAGTCCTGTCGAACTGAGCTCATGACACTGGTGGCATTGCCCCGGAGGATAGCCATCCCTAGTCTTTGCTTGAGCCAGAGGGTTTCCCGGGGTTCTCCTGAAACTTCTCTGATTTTACGGCCTATTTCATTCACCATCTTAAGGGTGGTGGGGCCGAAGACTCCTGAAGTTTCGAATGCCAGGGGCTCGAACTGATGAATTCTGGCGATGGCTTGATATTTTTCTCGCTTTTTATTTTCTGCTATCCGGGCGGCTTCACCTGCTTCGTCGGCGTTTCTGGCGGCGTTGGTTGTGGAGAAAGTGTCAACACATGTGGCATCCCACACGAGGCACCGGCCATTCTTGTAAGGGAAAGTGGTCATCCCATCTGGCCGTTTGCCGTCTTCTCTGTGAAGTCCATGTGGTTCGAGGATTGATGCACAGTTAGCACTCTGCAGGGCCCGTTTTATGACATTATTTAGTGCAGAGTGTCTTGGCAGGCGGCCTGCGTTGTAATTACATGACAAGGCATGGTGACCTTGAGCATCCATCCTCCCATCACACTTGCAAGTGTGTGGGTGACAAACTGCCGCACCCACTCTGAGCGCGATGGCGACCCGGAGCGCTTCAGCATCCAAGTGAGTTCCAAGAGGTGGGATGGGGATGGCGTGTAACCACAAGCCACTCTCCGAACGGGCGGCTGCCTGGAGGCGTGCTTTTGCAACCTGGTCTGCATTGGTTAGGAGATTTTCTTGAGTTTTCTTCGCCGAGATGGTATCCCACGCTTTCTGCTTGCTCCTGGAGGTACCCTGAGGCTCCTCCTCTACTCCTGTACTTCCCTTCCAGGTGTTAATCGCTGCTGTTACGTCCCCATTAAGTGTCATTCCGGGTTTAGAATAAAGGATGGACAATACGAGGTCGTTGGTCGCGATGAGGGAAGAGATAAAGGCTGGGAGGCAATATCCGAGGCTCTCCGTATGCCCAAGCCCCCGAGGCGGACAGGAAGGGTGGCTTGTGTCCAGGCCCGTTCTTTAAATTCCACGTTGGTGATGCTGGTCACTGCTTCTCGGATTATGCTGTCTAATTCTTGGAGGCCGCCATTGTTCGTGTAAGTCATCGATGTGCGCAGGAGGTATTGGAGTTTTGGGATGGAGAAACAGTTCTTGAGCAGGGCCAGAGCTGAGTGGGCATCGATGTGTATCAGGCGACTCACGAGACGTTGAAGCTCCTCCTTTTTAACTTGAAGTGCTGGTGGGATTGCTGCCAGAGTTAGTGGGGAACCTAATAGGGTTTGCTGGTGCTCCTGAAGGATCTTTACATCTGGCAATATGTTTCGGAACAGGGCCTGAGTCTCTTCTCCTTGTTCACGTGTGTGGTTGAGGAGAACAAGTTCACATTTGGTGTCATTTATCACTAGCCCGGCCTGGCCGAGGTCAGTTATGATGTTATTTAGGTCGGTTAGAACGTTCTCTACTGACCCACCCAAGGTTGCATCGTCCAGGTACCATACATTCAGCTCTGACCTTACTTTGTTAGCTGCTGCATCCACCCCTATTGAGAAAAGAGCAGGACCACCTGGATCTCCCTGCTGTAACCCGGTCTCTGATGGGATTACCGTCTCGCCAAAAATCAGGATTGAAGGTTTGGAATAAGCCTGCCAAAGTAGGGGGTACAGAGTGGGGATGTGTTCTTGAGCTGCACGGAGGAAGACATCCCTGCGAATGCTGTTGAATGCGTTCCGCATACTATTATATATATATTATATATATATTATATAATCAATATTATATAATATTATACTATTATATATATATTATATAATCAATATTATATAATATTATACTATTATATATATATTATATAATCAATATTATATAATATTATACTATTATATATATATTATATAATATTATACTATTATATATATATTATATAATCAATATTATATAATATTATACTATTATATATATATTATATAATCAATATTTGAGGAGGAGCACTTTATTGACAACGTTTCGCATATAGCTTCATCAGGTCAATCAGTCATTGGCCTGGTGAAACTATATAACGTCAATAAAGTGTTCCTCCTCACATGGTGTTTATATTCATATATAGAGTAGGTGTGGTGGACTGAGCTTGCTACTCAACTGTTAACACTAAATTCGCTATACTCTGTTTCTTTTCACTTAATGATAAATTGAATCCCCTGTGAGCTATTTTGTCGATACTTGATGGAAAAATATGAAACTACTATGTATCTGCATCATATTAAGACAAAGTTTACATTATTAGTACCATATTTCACCACAAAAATATTCAAAATATCTGAATAATCTTGATGGGAACTTTGCAATTTACCGTCAGTTGATAAGAAACATACTATAGTTAAAATCCCAGTGAGTCATGGGAAGATATTATCGGCATGGAATTTGTTTAAATTAGTTTATGTCCATTACCACAAAGCCCACCGACATGCCATTAACCCTTTCACTATTGGGGATTTATGTTGTTTTATGTCAGCCATATTCAAACGATTATATGCTGCTTAAGAAGGATATGTGGTAATTAGAAGGGTTAATTGAGATAGTCTGTAGCCTTTTAATTGGTAGACGTCCTTAGTAAACGGAATATAATCGTCTAATAGAATATAATGAAAAGGACGTCATCGGTACTGCATGAGTTAAATATACCCTTACTGTTTCGAAAACATTAGCATTGTAGTATTCTCCCCATATAAACCCCTTGAATATCATCACGTGTTTTGACAATTTATTCTGGCCATCATTAGACGGTTATAGATAATTTAGGAAGGATCTGTGTGGCTTATAAGGGAAACGGCTATCTCAATTCACCCTCTGACGTCCATATGTCCTTCGTAACCTGCATGAGAACGTCTATGTATAGCCAGAATGAACTGTCAAAAAGCGTTATATCCTCAACGGGTTGCATAATTATATGCAATGGGTCACAGTACCTTCTTCCTATTACTCCTACTCCCCCCCTCCCATGTCTTCTTTGTCCCACACTCACCATTCTTCTTCTTCTTCTTCCTCCCCCACCCCCACCCCCTTTCCACTAATGTTTCCTCTTCTTCTACTTCATCCCTCTCCACTCACTTTTGTTCTTCCTCATCCCTCTCACCTCACCTTTAATCTTCTTTCTCCTCATTCCTGTCCACTCACTTTGGTCCTCCTCCTCGTCCTCCAGTCAAATTCCTTCTTTTTCTTCATCCTTTTCCACTCACGTCTGTTCTTCCCCCTCCTACTCCACTCACTTTCCCTCTTCTTCCTCATCCCTCTCCACTCACTTTTACTCTTCCTCTTCCCCTTCCACTTCTTACTCCTCCCCATCTACTCACTCTTCCTCCTCCTATCTCTTCACTCACTTTCCTCTTCTTCCTTATCCTCCTGCTCCACTCACTCTCCCTCCTCCTCCTCAAATGTTGCGAATCAAAGTAAATCAAACCCCAAAGAATTCTATAGTTATATCAGAAAGAAAAAAGTAGTTACTTCAACTGTTGGACCATTAGTCGATGAAAGTGGAGAATACACCAAAGACGAAGTACAAATGAGTAATGCCCTCAATACCTTCTTTGCATCAATTTTTACAACAAAAGACCTCAGCATCACCGATTCAGATTGACAATTCTGATGGTCTAAGCAATATCACCATTACAGAGAGAGAAGTAATGCATTGTTTAGATAAATTCAAGTTAAATAAAACGCCTGGACCTGATACAATCTCACCTAGAGTTCTAAAGGTAGATAAGGATGAGCTCTCCAAACCACTGACATTGCTATTCAATAAATCCTTGCAGTCAGGAACTATGCCTGATCAGTGGAAGCTAGCCAACGTAACACCGATATTAAAAAAAGGCAGCAAATCCCTACTCAGTAACTATCGTCCAATTAGCTTAACCTCAGTTGTATGTAAAATGCTAGAAACACTCATAAGAGACGGACTCGTAAATCACTTAGAGTCAAATAACATACTTAAAGATACTCAACACGTCTTTTGTAACAAACGCTCCTGCTTAACAAATCTCTTAAGACTTCTTTCACGATATCCTCAACCTCTATGATGAGAGTAAAGCTGTAGATATTATATACCTTGATTATCCAAAGTTCCCCACAAATGTTTATTGCTAAAACTAAAAGCGCATGGAATACAAGACGGTGTGTTGAAATGGGTAGAAAATTGGCTCAGCGACAGAAAGCAAAGAGTAGTCATAAACGGTAAGGCATCTAAATGGACCAATGTATGTAGCGGGGTACCCCAGGGATCGGTACTAGGGCCAATTCTCTTTCTAATTTACGTCAACGACATAGATGAGGGCCTCATCTGTACAATCTCAAAGTTTGCTGACAAAACAAAAATTGCAAAAGCGTACTCTCGAAAGAACAAGTTGACAATATGCAACACTCTAGATAATGTCATGTTTGGCCCAAATATGGCAAATGAGTTTCAATGCGGATAAATGTAAAGTACTACATATCTGATACCAAAATGAGAAAGCAAACTATTCAATGAATGGCACTCAGCTTAAGAGTGTAGACAGAGAAACCGATCTGGGAGTAACAATTTCGAGTAACCTAAAACTGAGTCAACAATGTTCAGAAGTTGTTAAGAAGGCAAACAAAATAATTGGCTTTATAGGCCGGTCATTTGAGCATAACTCGAAAGAAGTTATCCTAACTCTTTGCAATTCCTTAGTCCGCCCTCTTCTGGAATACTGCGTTCAATCCTGGTGCCCATATTACCAAAAAGATATAGACAAGCTAGAACGAATTCAACGTAGAGTTAAGGTCGTTGCACACTGACAGGCGAGTTTCCGACTTGAAAATTCAG
Source organism: Paralithodes platypus (assembly GCA_032716605.1). Lineage (NCBI taxonomy): Eukaryota > Metazoa > Arthropoda > Malacostraca > Decapoda > Lithodidae > Paralithodes > Paralithodes platypus. Next base: position 23,525,081 of record CM064510.1, read on the forward strand.
CCTGATACGGCGAATCGGCAACATAATCGTGGATATCGGATATTAGCCATGGGTGACTCTCACGGTCCAAGCGACGTATCGGGGGTCGATACGAGACTTTGAGCTTTTCAAAAGTTTGTGGGAATCCCCCGGCAACTGTAAAAAATCGTCTGAGTCTGGTCTCCATCACGAAGTCGCCGTATCACAATCGTGTGGTCCATATCAAAGACGTATGGTCCGTATCAAAGCCGTTGGGCCGTATCAATGTCGTCTGGTGCGTAAGCTTGCTGTGCGGACCGTATCTCTTCCGTGCGGAAAATTGGCAACGGTTGAGTAGGCAATCGCGCGTCTAGCCTCAATTCGGTTGCACGCCTCGCGGCGTCGATACAGCGTCGATACGATTCTTCTGAGTTGTATCGCAGTCTTTTGGGTTGTATAATGTTCCGTGGACTAGTCGTGTCCCCTTCGCACAACTTTTCCTATCTTCTTCGTACCATTCGTTTCTCCACTGTATCGGCATCGCTAGTCTTATCAAGTCGTGCGGAAGAGATACGGTAGAGAAAGGACTCTAACGATGCCAGCCATTTTCGTCGCGATCTCTAGTAAATTCGGCAAGACACAGGATTTGTATGTGTGGTGGGTGTTCGTGCCAGTCTTGAAGGGGCTGTCGTGTCAGTGTGCAACGACCTTACCAAAATTATACCTAGCCTAAAGACCAAACCATACGAGGAGCGTCTTAAAAACTTAAATCTATTTCCTTTAACCCAATGCAGATTAAGAGGCGACTTAATTTCAAGTGTTTAAAAATCATCAAAGGCATCGACAATATGAACGGTAGTAAGTACTTCACTATCGACCAATCTAATTACACACGGGGAAACGGTTGCAAAACTATTGGTAAATCTTTTAACTCTAATGAATCTAAGAATTTCTTCTTCAATCGAGATGTCAACTTGTGGAATGGGCTTCCCCGAGATGTTATAGACTGCAGCACCTTTAATTCTTTTAAACTTTGCCTAGACAAATATCTTGCATCAAACCCGCGACTGACTGCGATTGTAAATGAATAACTTATTATATTCCTCCCTCAGATTTACCAAGAATTATTGCGTTTATATATATATTACTAAGGCGTTAGCCTACTCTCTTTTTCCCAGATATACGAAAGATCACTTATAACTGTGTTATGTTACTATTACATCTCAAGATTATACTATTTACAATGAAATCATTATAACCATCTATCATATATTTTTAAGCTAATATACTTCTATGATTGATCTAATGAAGGCAACTGTACAATCTCGAGGTTATCCATTGTAACTCCTTGGTCAGAATGTCATAAGTCAATTCACTGCTTACACCCCTTTAAAGCTTACCTCAACATTCCTGGTGCCTCTCCACACTGTAACCATGTGATAGAAGGGGTCTTGGTAAATTTCCATAATTCTGAGGGGTGTGGAAGAGCAGCAAAGCTAAGAGGTAGGGAGGAGTTTGGATGACAGATAGATTTTAACCACAGGCCAGACAAAACGCCTTTTAAAGTTCCCTCTCAATATAGGGAAGACTATCTCACTTACTTAAGTTTAGTACTCTGTATATTATTTCAGTTTGTACTTGAATATATATCAAAGTGGTTTTGGACCAGAGATCTTTATTTTCCCCCTTTACCTAATTATATAATATATGTATAAGGTATAAGTGGGATGGTGGCGGCGATTATACCAATTATCTATCATCATCGAGCAGAGAGAACGGAAAGCTGAGATCAACTTCTCTTCAATCAACCTTTAACTAAAACATATATCTACATCTCTTAAGGCCATCGACACCTTCAGTCAGCCTTATATAGAGTCAACAGCTAAACCAAGATAGGAGCGTACCTCTAAACGTCTTCCTAATCTTATTACCCATACTTACAGTGACTGTCAAAAGTCTTACGTAACATGGTAGGCATCGGTGGTCCTCATTAATATTTTATTATTTGAGGCGGTTTACACCACGTTCCTTCGAAGAATTAAAGAATTATCAAGCCTATACACTCAACCATTCTACCAAGTATCAACAGTATCCAGTATCTACAATTTGATCCAGTTTTATCCGGTCTACAATACAAATCATCTAGCAGCTCTGTATTTATTGTTTCCTGATCGAGTTCCTGTTCAATTTATCTCTGTTAATTTCCAACCACAAACCACAAATTGGTTAAGTTAAAACCATTTCTACAATTCGAGATTCAACCAGTCTACCAGTCTACCAGCTGCCGGGACACGATGTTCGTGAGAGGGGAACCTGTGTCAGCTGAGCAGACTCAGCGCGTGTGTTGATAAACAGAGGCTAACCTCTGCCCTCGACCACACCAATACCTCACCCCACTCCTGATATGGAAAATTAGCTATTTTCACTACTCACTTAAAGTGTTTCTAATATAAGGTGTGTTGAGTGAATATCAATCATCTATATAGGCCTATTTTGTTTCACGGTCAAAAAAAAATCCCGCATGTCTAGCGAGATAAATTCAAATTGCTAATTATGTCTCATACAATGAGTTTTCCTAGATATTGCGTGTTTTCTAACACATTTCAAATCGTCGTGACATGACGGTAAATTTATCATGTCGTTCAGTCAAAACTCCAATTTATCATTATGTCATTTCATATCTGTATTGTAATATGGATCATGTCATACCGCGACCACCTGATCCATCCCATGATCGTGGACGGACGGACAGACAGACAGTCACTCATCCTGTGAGTCAGTCAGTCTGTCTCTCTCCCTTGCATAGTGTATAAGTGTGCGAGTTGCGGTAATTTTCAGATGTATCCCTAATTAAATTGTTATTCCTAAGTGATAACATTCTTTTTAAGACTTTATAGGGGTTAATATCCCAAGTCAGTAATATTCATTCATTTTTCTTAAGTTTCTTAAACCCGCGCGTTGATCTAAACGGTTAAGTTTTATTTTCGTTTTTAATACATCTGCAGTTTTAAAGTGATTCTAGTGTTCATCAATTAAACACTTTTCTTATCTGTTTTTTTATAAATGCGCGAGTGGCTTAGGCCCTATGTCGTTTCGATTTCGACTCACTCGTGGCAGGCAAGGTAATTGAGTAATTTTGTTCTTGTTATTTCTAGGTGCGTCATTTCAACATCTTTATTGTACGTACAGTGTGATTTTAATTTTTCTTAACATCTATTGTGAATATCTAACAAGTTTGACATTCCATCTTAATTTGTTTTCTTTCGCTCGCTAGTAGGCCTATAATGTTTCTTTTGTTAACACGATGGTCGATACTATTTGCTTTAATTTGAGTGCAAGTTTGTAAAGATTTCATTTTCGGGTTTTAATTAACATAATTTGTGTCCAAATTGTGGACTCTACCGAAATACACTCGTTCAAGAATTTGTTTTTTCGAGTTTCCTTTGAATTGAATTTTGGAAGTTTGATTGATTGATATTTTCATGGAGTATTCTATTTTGGAAGCGTTCAATTAGACTTTTATTTTCCGGTCAGTACTTTCTTAGTGAATTATAATCCTTTAATTTGTTTTGTTGCCCAAACTATTTTGTGTTTTCGTGTTTGCCTTTTAATATTGCTACGGGCTATATATAAATCGGTAATTTTTCGTTCGTTCGCTAATATTGTGGCAATTTTTTGGTTCATGAGGATTTTTCCCAAGTTGAAAGTAGTTTTCCCTTAGTGTTTAATTTTGAGTTAAACAAAAATGGATCACAGGAAATTGTAAGTCATATGTTTTCCATTGTTTTTACGAGTTACTTACTGTTCAATTGTTTTCTCTTTATTCTAATTTGTCCGCTTTTCTCGGAGTTGAAATTTTATGTTTAATATCCGTAGATTTATTCGTTTTATTTTAACACAATGTAGGTCAAGCAACATCAGTTCTTTAGTTTGTTGGGCCCAGTGAGATTAAAACAATCTATTATTTAGTATTTTGCCTGAAACATTGGCTAGTTTGGTTAAATTAGATGTTGGATTCACTGTTGTGGCAGTATTTTCATTGAAAAGAATTACTATTGAAAACTAATTTAGAGAGTGCTTTGGGAAACTGAAACAAAATTCTCAGAGTATATTGATAATATTTTTGTTCGTGGTTTTCGTTGGAGGACGGCCATAAAGGAGAAAGAAAATATTAGTATATTCTATTATATACAACTATCTTTGAAAATATTAGTATATTCTATTATATACAACTATCTTTGAAAATGATTTGTATTCTCAACATTTATATGTGTTGTGTGGAATTTTATGATTCTATGATAAAATAAAATGCAGGAGTTAGTTTATTAATGTCTGTATGTACGGTACTTGAATTGACTTCTAAGCGTTTTTATTTTGGGTTTTGTTTAATGTACTTATTTTGGAATTAATTGTACACTGCTGTAAGTTGAAACTGGGGTTTTGCTTCGACGAGTGTGTGATTTTATGATATATTTTAGGATTGGCCATAGGAACTGCATTATTTTGGAAAACGGGTAGCTCCCGGATGAAAACATTTAGTACAATTTTATTCGAATTGTCTATGTGAATTTTATTTGCGCAATGAATATTTTTCAGAATAGGAAAGTATGATATTACACTCCACGGGATTGTGGCTTGCTGTGATTAATATTAATTTATATCATGTTCATATAGATGGGATGTTTCTTCCTTTTATTTTTACCCCAGGTTTTAATTTTTTTTTTGGGTTTTTTTTTTTAATTTGGTTTTATCAAACTTGGAAGGTTTTAATTGTTGTTTTTATTATAAACTTGGATGGTATTATGATACACGTCACGGGATTGTCGAATTTGTGTTTATTACTAGGTGGTGTTTTTCCTATCGGTAGGTATTTTATTTTATTGTATTTCACTACAATTGTGTATGTGTGATTTTTCCCTAGGATTTGTTTTTGCAACTGTATATATATATATATATTTTTTTTTTTACCTTGTTTTATGTCAGTATTACTTTGCTTTTTAATTGTATTACTCCAAACTTCATTGCATATTGGGTTTTTATTCTTTTTTGGGGGTTTCTTATTGGGATTTTGTTTGAAGATAATACCTATAGTATTTTTCTTTTTGCAATTTGTTGTGTTCATTGTCTTAGCAATTATGTTTGCTTTGCTCAATTTGTATTCCGTTCTTTATAATTTTACTATAACTTTTTATTATTTTAACAAAATACTTAGAACATTTCCAATTCCACTTTCAATTTTTGTCTTCAATTTAATTTTTGTTTAAACTTCTTGAACTTCCGTCTGCCTCGTCAGTACTGTTTTCCAGGCTATTAAGCCTACCTTTGCATCTGTAGTCACCCAGGCACTGTTCGTGTGACCAATGATAAACTTGTGTTGTAGAGGTGCTGCGAGATGACCAAAGGTAGCGAGAGGTAGCGAGAGTGGGATGGAGTTAGTTGATTCAAACCTTACTCACTTTAACTGTAAATTATTTTACTCTCATATATGTTTAAGTGCTTGCCTTGCGGTGGGTACGCAAGAATTTAGTGGGGGCGTATTACATCTCAAGATTATACTATTTACAATGAAATCATTATAACCATCTATCATATATTTTTAAGCTAATATACTTCTATGATTGATCTAATGAAGGCAACTGTACAATCTCGAGGTTATCCATTGTAACTCCTTGTTCAGAATGTCATGAGTCAATTCACTTTAAAGCTTACCTCAACATTCCTGATACCTCTCCACACTGTAACCATGTGATAGAAGGGGTCTTGGTATATTTCCATCATTCTGAGGGGTGTGGAAGACCAGCAGAGCTAAGAGGTAGGGAGGAGTTTGGACGACAGACAAGACGCCTTTTAAAGTTCCCTCTCAATATAGGGAAGACTATCTCACTTACTTACGTTTAGTACTCTGTATATTATTTCAGTTTGTACTTGAATATATATCAAAGTGGTTTTGGACCAGAGATCTTTATTTTCCCCCTTTACCTAATTATATAATATATGTATAAGGTATAAGTGGGATGGTGGCGGCGATTATACCAATTATCTATCATCATCGAGCAGAGAGAACGGAAAGCTGAGATCAACCTATCTTCAATCAACCTTTAACTATAACATATATCTACATCTCTTAAGGCCATCGACACCTTCAGTCAGCCTTATATAGAGTCAACAGCTAAACCAAGATAGGAGCGTACCTCTAAACGTCTTCCTAATCTTATTACCCATACTTACAGTGACTATCAAAAGTCTTACGTAACATTACTAACCCATCTCTCCCCTACTAACTTCCTAATCCTGCCACGGACATTAGTTCCAGGGCAGTAGTTCCCTTTCCAATGTTCCCATACCCACTCTAAGCCACTGTTTGGACACTTGATCCTCAGTGTTTTGGAGGACATGCAGCATAGAGGGGTCACTAGGACTGTTGTTGCTTGATTTACTTTCTACTCCTTTGCACTCCTCCTCCTCCGCTCCCTCCCCTTACATGTCATCCCCCACACACCCGGTCCATTCATTCCCATTCAAAGCCACTGCCAACACACAAACCCCATTAGTGGTCAATTACACTGGAGGCCTTAAAACCCAGATACACTCCTATTGTCCCTCTATAATTACCACCTTGTAGGTATACTCTCTGTGAACCTGTGTGCGTGTCCCATTAAGACCATTAACCCTTGTCTAGCCGGGGGGGGGGGGGGGGGGGGGGGTTGGGCTTGGGCTTATTTGGGCATATTAAGGCCCTCCTGAATGATAAATCAAGTATCTGCATGAAAAGAAATTTATTCAGCAAAAAACTAGGCGCTAAAAGCTTCAAAATCAGACCAGAACGAGCTATGTAGCACTCGTGGTTCTCATACAGTGGTACTAGTAACATGGGAGTTTAGCGTATAGCGGTATATTTTTTCCAGCTACGCTCACTACTGGCTACACTGCCGGCCTCTCGAGAACACAGGGAGGGTGAGTTAGTGGGCGGCGGTAGGCCCTGGGAGTCGGACTTGTGGCCCGCTGCACTCCAGGCCATTTGCACTCGATTTTAACCCTTTAAAAGCCATAATAACGCTCCTAACTTACTGCGAATTGGCGCCCGGCTATAGCAGGGCGCCACCAGTTAAGGGTTTAACACCTTACGAGCGGCCTATGCGGTTTATTTATGTGTACCGCACAGCGGGGTGTTTTTAGCCAAAATAGGGCTGTTTACGTGATCATTTTCATGCCTAAATAAGACCCAGAACGTAAAACAAGTACCTATCCCTGAAAGGGCATAAACAGAGCTTTCGAATGACACCATAACGATCCTTGTATGATGGATAGTTTTCTTGCAATAACCGTGCAACGCGAGTGCAAAAAGCAGGTAATTCGGTACTTTCGGTACATAATTGAGTATGTAGCGAGTGAGAGAGGGAGGAGGGAGCTGAGATTTGTGTCAGTAGGTTCGCCGCGGTGGTCTGGAGCAGTCATACGCTCGCTAGTCTCCTGCCACCACTTGTCTCTCTCTCTCAGCCACATTACGTGCTGAAATTGCCACTCGAGTTATGTCGAGCGCCGCCACATAGTCCAGCTTTATTTAACTCGACTTATGTTGCTCGCCGCTAATTAAGGGTTAAACCATTAGACTCTGTTATTCTCTCGTAAACAAAATATCCCCTCGTAAACACACACACTCAGGGACCTCTGTTCTTACCTACCTCGGGATTTGCTGGTTGGTTGGTTTATACGGGGTGAACGTTGGAGGGAGTGCTTCGTTTCCTTGACAAGTGGGTTTGTTTTGGTTTGTGTGTGGTGGAGGATTGATTTATATCATTCTCTATCGCCTTCCCTTTCGGTCTCTCGCTCGGTCTCTCGCATTATCACTCACACACACACACGCACACTCTCTCTCTGTCTCTCATACACACACATACATGCACTCTCTCTCTCACATTATCTCTCTCTCTCTGTAAAATATCAAAATATTTTAATTAACTATTTAGCTCCCACAAGTTCATCCTGAACTGAGTAAAATCGTCTAGTAATAACCAGAAAATTCACTGTGAAAACGCGTCCTAATCCTGACAGAAAGGGTTAATTCTCCCGGCACCTGTAATCTTTGTCTCTAGTATCTTTCACACTCCCTTCCCCGCCTCTTTCATCTCCTCCCCTTGTGTTCCTTCTACAATCTCCATCTTTTTCTGCCAACATATCAAGCCCGGTATATTTCGGGTGCAATGTTCATCCCATGAGAGAGACCATTGCCAAAGCTTCTGACGATTAAATTTTTTTGCTTCAATGTATTTTGTTCATGTCGTATCAATTTTGACTGGAGGTATTGGCGAGATAGCAGAGTTTCAAGTGCCTCGATATTTAATTTGTTCTGTGAGCGAGATGCTTTATTTATCTTTGGCTATGGGATTTGCTTTTTGGTACTTTTCCTTTGCGTTGGATTTTGCCTTTCATCATAAATGTTATACTTTATGTAATATGTATTACTATCTGCTCTCTCTCTCTCTCTCTCTCTCTCTCTCTCTCTCTCTTTATCCTTCAATGCGGATAAATGTAAAGTACTACATATCGGATACCTAAATGAGAAAGCAAACTATTCGATGAATGGCACTCAGCTTAAGAATGTAAACAGAGAAACCGATCTGGGAGTAACAATATCGAGTAACCTAAAACCGAGTCAACAATGTTCAGAAGTTGTTAAGAAGGAAAACAAAATAATTGGCTTTATAGGCAGGTCATTTGAGCATAAATCCAAAGAAGTTATCCTAACCCTTTACAATTCCTTAGTCCGCCCTCTTCTGGAATACTGCGTTCAATCCTGGTGCCCTTATTACCAAAAAGATATAAAACAAGCTAGAACGAGTTCAACGTAGAGTTACCAAAATGATACCTAGCCTAAAGAACAAACCATACGAAGAGCGTCTTAGAGAATTAAATCTATTTCCTTTAACCCAGCGCAGATTAAGAGGTGACTTAATTCAAGTGTTCAAAATCATCAAAGGCATCGACAATATGAACTGTAGTAAGTACTTCACTATCGACCAATCTAATTACACGCGGGGAAACGGTTGCAAAATTATTGGTAAATCTTTTAACTCGCACGAATCTAAGAATTTCTTCTTCAATCGAGTTGTCAACTTGTGGAATGGGCTTCCCCGTAACGTTATAGACTGCATCACCGTTGATTCATTTAAACTCCGCCTAGACAAATATCTCGCTTCAAACCCGCGACTGACTGCGTTTGTAAATGAATAACTTTATTTTATCCCCCCTCAGTTACTAACCCATCTGTCTCCTACTAACTTCCTAATCCTGCCACGGACATTAGTTCCAGGGCAGTAATTCTTTTTCCAATGTTCCCTTACCCACTCTAAACCACTGTTTGGACACTTGATCCTCAGTGTTTTGGAGGACAAGCAACCTAGAAGGGTCACTAGATCTGTTGTTGCTTGATTTCCTTTGTACTCCTTTGTACTCCTTTGTACTCCTTTGTACTCTCTCTCTCTCTCTCTCTCTCTCTCTCTCTCTCTCTCTCTCTCTCTCTCTCTCTCTCTCTCTCTCTCTCTCTCTCTCTCTCTCTCTTTTCAGAACTAGAGGAACTAGTGCTTACAGAAAATGTTGATGTAATCGGCATAACAGAATCTTGGATGAATACGGAAGACAGAGACTGTTTAGCAGTTTCATTTCTCAGCTATGTAATGTTTGAGAAAAGCAGAGTAAATACAAATGGAGGCGGCGTTATATTTTTCATCAAAGAAAGTCTCAACCAATGTTCTTGTCAAAACCTCAAATAATAAATATTGATTAATCTTATGTGCTAATACAAAATAATATAGGAAAAACAATAATCCTAGCATTAATATACAGGCCTCCAGCCCGATCAGTGCAAGCCAACCGAGAAATTTATGAGAAAATTGTAGAAATAAGTAACATACACGATACTATAATTTTTGGCGACTTTAATTTACCAGTGACTAAGTGGGAAAACACTCCTGACATGATCTGTACACCAACTTACATGAAAGTTCCCTTCGTCAATTTGTGCTATCTCCAACCCGCGATAATAATGTTCTTGACCTTGTACTTGCAAGAAAAGAAGCTTTGATCGATAACTTGACTATTGGTGATGCATTTTGCAATAGTGACCACCGTACGATCACTTTCAGTATAACATTTAATTGCAATAAACTCAATACAAGCAATGAGAAAGTTCCAAATTTCAAGAGAGCAAATTTCCTTAAACTCAGAACAAAATTTAAAGAAGCCAATTGGAGTATTCTAAGCAATAATAATGAGATTAACCAATCATGGACAACTTTCACATAAATATACACGAACGCAGTACGCGAGTGCATACCATAAAAACAAAAACAGAAGATCTGCACATAATATAAAAACCCTAAATGGTGGAATAGAAAAATAGCTGAATGTCTACTCACTAAAAAAAATGCTCATGAGAGATTACAAACCTCCGATCACGATGAAAATGTACAGGTCTTCAGAGATCTACGACGTAAATCCAAAAGGTTAATTAAACAAAGTATAAACACTTTGGCGTTACATGTTGCGAATCAAAGCAAGACGAACCCAAAATAATTCTACAGTTGCATCAGGAAGAAGAAAGTGGTGACTTCAATGATTGAACCATTGATCGATTTTACCAATGATGATGCCGAAATGCTCTCAACAACTTCTTTGCATCAGTCTCTACATCAGAAGATCTAAGTGACATCCCTACAGTACCGCCAGCACAGACAAACAATTTGGAATTTCTTAGAAATATCCGCATTACTGAGGAAGAGGTACTGAGATGTTTAGATAACCTCAAGGAAAACAAATCACCTAGATCCGATACGATTTCTCCTAGAGTTCTTATAGAAGCTAAATGCGAACTCTTTAAACCCCTGACGCTGATTTTCAGCAAATCCTTTGAAACCGGCGAAATACCTGATGAGTGGAAGCTTGCGAATGTAACACCAATTTAATAAAAAAAAATAGCAAATCCTTGCCAAGCAATTATCGTCCAATCAGCTTGACCTCAGTCGTATGCAAAATACTAGAAGCAATAATAAGAAACAAACAATCCATAACCTTCCTGAATAGGCCAAGAAAACCATCAACACAAGAGAAAGCATAGCCAAGAAGCTCTGCAATGCATCACATTCAACAAAATATATAATTATATATACTGTGTATATATATATATATATATGTGTGTGTGTAATTTAAATGTTGGGTAATTTTTCTGAAAAGACTCGCAGCGTTATTATACATAATTTATTAGGGAAAGTGAAGCTCTATGGAATCCTTATAATATACTCACATAGATTCCACTGTGGGAGAATAGTTTTGATAGTTAACTATAGTTTTGATGTAAATACTACCGCAACTACGAATCTTGTTTCCGAGACCTAGTATATTAACCTAACCAAACAACCTAACCTAACCTAACCCTAGAGTGCCCTAGATCCAGTACGTGGGATACAACACTAGCCCTTGCAAGTTGCATGCCAGCTACTATGGGTTCATATATTAGACATACAGTAACATCTTTGTAGAACATAACACTTTACCGTAGCGAGTGTACTCCATTTCGAACACTTTTTGTAAACATGAACACGTCCGTAGCAGAGCTCTCAAGATTGCGGGACGGAGTTTGTTTACGCGCGGGACTATTTATATCGACAAAATCGAGTTACAAAACTTATCAAAACTATTTTACCACAACGGAATCTATGTGAGTATATTATAAGGATTCCATAGAGCTTCACTTTCCCTAATAAATTATGTATAATAACGCTGCGAGTCTATTGGCGATAATGTTGTTATATAAGCTGTTATATAATGTTGTTATATAATGTTGTCAAATGTTGTTATATAATGTTGTTATATAAGCTGTTATATAATGTTATATAATGTTGTCAAATGTTGTTATATAAGCTGTTATATAATGTTGTTATATAATGTTGTCAAATGTTGTTATATAAGCTGTTATATAATGTTGTTATATAAGCTGTTATATAATGTTATATAATGTCAAATGTTGTTATATAATGTTGTTATATAAGCTGTTATATAATGTTGTTATATAAGCTGTTATATAATGTTGTTATATAATATTGTCAAATGTTGTTATATAAGCATATAACCCTAGATCATATTCATCAATGTCGGTGATAATTACTGTATTGTTGTTTTGCCGTCTTCCTAACCAGTCAATATACGATATGCTAGTTGTTATCATTGTAATCAGAGGTACTAGAACATTATTACAGTATTATCATTACCATTACAATAACTTGTGTATCATATTGGATAGATAGGAGCATGGCAATTGACCACTTGTGACTTTAAGGCTATACAGAAGTTGGAGCTGCAGACACTGATATTTAGCAGAAATATTTGTGAAAATACGGATGTAGTGCATTTATAAATACATAAATCCCAATCCATCATATTTTTTATTCATCAGAAACCTTCATGAATATTGTATTTCTGCTTACGGCTTCAACTTCCGTATAGCCTGAAACTCACAAGTGGTCAGTTCTTTAACCCTTTCAGTACCGGTGCCGTCCTTTAAACTTTTTTCTGACTATTATTAAACGATGTTATTCAGTTTAAAAATGGGCCTCCAGCTATTAACAGGCTTCGAACTGTCTTACTTAACCCTTACATAAGTTAAATAAGCATCACCGACAATAATGAGATGGGGCGAAAGGGGGCCTTGGAATACAAGTCCTAGTTTTTCTTCTGTCTTTCACTTCTTCATCTTACTCTTCTATTCTTCCTATTTTTCCACTTCCATTTTACGTTCCTCCTGTCCACCTCTTTCTCTTCTGGTTTCCCTTTTCTTCTCCTCCTCTTCTACTCTACCTCCTCCTCTTCTTATCTACCTCTTCCTCTTTTTCTCTACCTTCTCCTCCTCTTCTCCACCTCCTTTTCTTCTTTTCTATCGCCTCCTCTTCTTCTCTACCTTCTCCTCTTCTTTTCTACCTCCTCCATGTTCCTCCCCTCTCCATGTCAAACTCCTTGGATGTTCTGGGATAATCTTGTTGTTGTTGTTTTCTTCTTTGTCTTCCTTCCTTCTCTCCTCTCCAGATATATATTCAGCCCTGTTCCTCTCCATCTCCTCCTCTTTAACTAACTTGCTAACCTCTTTATTTTGTTTCTTCTCTTTTTTCTCCTCCCCCCTTCCTTCCTCCTCTCCCCCAAGCTTCTTTCCCTTCTGACTCCTTCATCTTTCGCTTTCATTGTTGTTGTTCCTTATTTCTCCCTTCCATTCTTCCTCTTTCATCTTTCGCTCTTCTTCTTCTTGTTCCTCCATCCCCCCTTCCCTTCTTCCTCTTCCATCTTTCGCTCGCCTTCGGATAAATCCCCTTATTGTATGGTATAACACACATAGAAACGGCTGCCTTATCACCACCGCTTGATACCCTTCTTTCCACTTACCACCATTTGTAACTCTTCCTTTCTCCTACCACCACTCATCTTTCCTCTTATTCTCCTACCACCAACCACTTGTAACTCTTCCTTCCTCTTATCCTCCTACCACCAACCACTTGCAACTCTTCCTTCCTCTTATCCTCTTACCACCAACCACTTGTAACTCTTCCTTCCTCGTATCCTCCTACCACCAACCACTTGCAACTCTTCCTTCCTCTTACCACCAACCACTTGTAACTCTTCCTTCCTCTTACCACTACTTGTAACTCTTCTTTCCTCTTATCTTCCTACATTACCACTTTCTATTGTATCTCTTCCTCTGTTGAGGTATATGCCTTGTGTGGGCCAATCGGTTTTCTGCAGACTCCCCTCTTCTTAAGTGCTTATGTTTTATTTTCCTCTTGTTTGTTTCCCTTATGAATAAATAAATTAATAAAAGATTCCCAGCATGGTTTTAGAAATAAACGTTCATGCTTAACACACTTACTCGATTTCTTCAATGACGTTTACAAATCATATGATAAGGATAGAGCAGTTGATATTATATATTTCGATTTTCAGAAAGCTTTCGATACTGTACCTCATAAGCGACTAATTGACAAAATAAAAGCTCATGGCATAAAAGGAAAAACTCTGAAATGGCTCAAAAATTGGCTCTCAGACCGTAAACAGCGAGTTGTAATAAATGGTGAAGAATCTGATTGGTGCAAAGTAATTATTGGCGTTCCCCAGTGTTCGGTATCGGTTCCTATTCTTTTTATAATTTACATAAACGACTTAAGACGAAGGAATAGAATGCAAAATTTCGAAATTTGCTGACGAGACAAAAATGACTAATAAAGTAACCTCAACCGTACATTGGCAAAAACTGCAAAGTGACCTAGACACTTTTGTTAACTAGGCAGAAAAATGGCAAATTAAATTCAACGTAGAAAAATGCAAAGTATTACACATCGGTAGTAACAACGCTAAAACAGATTACTCAATGAACAACATTCAACTATCAAATACAAATAATGAAAAGGATCTGGGAGTTATAATATCAAGTGACCTGAAGCCGAGTAAACAGCGTACAGAGGTAATAAAAACTGCTAATAAATTGGTGGGTTTCATTGGCAGAACATTCAAATGCAAATCAGAAAAAATCATACCAACTCTATTCAACTCATTGGTGCGTCCCCATCTCGAATACTGCGTGCAATTCTGGTCACCATACCACAGAAAGGACATAAATAAACTTGAAAAGGTGCAACGCAGAGTCACTAAAATTATACCTAGATTGCGTAATAAACCGTACGGAGCGCATAAAAGAACTAAAGTTGTTTAGCTTAACAAAGCGCAGAATGAGAGATGACCTAATAGAGGTGTTCAAAATCTTCAAGGGTTTCAGCAACCTAAATGTAAGCGAATTATTTACGATCAATCAAGCAAACACGAGAAACAATGGTTATAAGATTATAGGCAAGCGTTTTCATTCTCATGAGGCGAAGCATTTCTTCTTCAACCGTGTTGTGAATAATTGGAACAGACTACCCTCGAATATTGTTGTTGTTGTTGTTGTTGTTGTTCCCTAAGCTGCCTGGCCGAACAGCCCCGAGTCCCTGAGGAAGGCCATGGCCACGATCGGGCTTTCCCACAGAGCTCTCATTGAGTGTAGATTGTGTTGTTGGCGTAAGTGGTTGTGTGAAATGCAGTCTTCTATGATGTGTTTAATGGTATGGGGTGCTGTGTTACATCCCGGGCAGGAGTCGACAACGGAGTCATCCAGTCTCTTCTGATAGCTCAGGAGAGCTGGATGGTGTCCGCATCTCAGCCTGGCCAGGTGGACTCTGTCCTCGCGAGGAAGGGAGGATTCGGAAGGATGGATTTCGGGAGGTCGTGCATGCAGCTGCGTGTTGTCTGTGAGTGAGTGGATGGATCGGTGAGAGATATGAGTATGGATGTGCTTCTGGAAGTTGGTTCGGGGTGGGCATGGAGGGAGAGAGGACAATAATTGTATGTGATACCGTGTGCTGGGTGTTGTTTTGAAATTTCTTGGTGTCTGTGGGTGTGTTGCCATGTAGTTTAGTGGGTGGTCTTGGTTCGTGGAGGCTGCTGCCAGGAATTGAGTGCCTGTCATGTCCAGATGGTCTTTGACTTTGAGGATTTTGGTTTCTTGATGTAGGTGATCTGTGGGTGCAGTAGCTGTGCAGCCTGTAATGATCTTCAGGGCTTTGTTTTGAATAGTCTGTAAAGTCTTATGATGTGTTTCAGCTAGGTTAGAAGCCCAGGCTGGGCTTGCGTATTCCATCACTGATCTTATGTATTGTTTATATACTGTGGTGGTAGTTTCTTTGTTGTGTCCAAATTTTGTGTGAGCAAGACTCCTGAGGGCGTTAAGTCTGGGTGTCAGTTTCTTTTTAATGTTTGTGGTGTGCTGTTTGAATGTCATATGAGTATCATATGTTACTCCTAGGATTTTGGGTGTGTGTGTATGTGTTAGGGGTGTGTTGTTTATGGTGAGTTGAGGGATGTATTCGTGTTCTCCTGTCCAACTTGTGAGCAGGGTTGCGGTGGATTTGGCTGGGGCTAGATTAAGTCTGTTTGTAGTGCACCAGCCATGTAGTGTGTTGAGATAGGGTTGAAGGAGATCTGTTGCTCTTTTTGGGTCATGGTGTGTGCATGTGAGTGTTATGTCATCTGCATAGGAGGCTAAGTTTATTTGGGGCGTATTGGGTGTAGTTATATCGTGCATGTACAGATTGAAGAGTGCAGGCGATAGGACGGATCCTTGTGGGACTCCGTTTGGAAAGTTTCTGATTTTAGATGACTGACCGGCAAAAGATACGTGTGCACATCTGCCTGCTAGGAAGTTGGCCAGCCACCTTTTTGTGTTGTTGTGCATGTTTGTGTTGTAGATTTTGTTTGTTAGGTTGTGGCGGGGGATGGCATCGAAGGCTTTACTAATGTTGAGTGTGGCTAATAGTGATCTGTGTGGTGGTCTAGCTGAGTTGATGCCGTCGAAAGCTCTTTGTGTAAGGTCTGTGAGAAGAGTGTTTGTGGAGTGCAGTGGCCTAAAGCCATGTTGTGTTGGAGCTAGGGGTAGGTCAGGTGAAATTAGTTGTAATACTAGGCGTTCCATGACTTTGGAGGGGGAGCAAAGGAGTGTGATGGGGCGGTGCGAGGAGGGTAGCGTGGGGTCTTTGTTGGGTTTGGGAATGTGATGATGATACCATGCTTCCAAATGTCTGGTATTGTGTTGTGTGAATATTTGTAGTTTGATATGTTAGTGAGTGATTGTATGCCTTGTGGTCCCAGGTGTCTGAGGTGTATGTTGCTTATGTTGTCTAGGCCATAGGCGGGTGAGTGCTTGAGATTGTTGATGATATGCTTTGTCTGGTGATTGGTGAAGGGTGTATAGTCAGGGTCTGTGGGGAATTGTCTCTTACGTCGGATGACACGTCGGTCGTCTTTGTGAGGTTTTAGGTGGCTGACATGTGAGAAGTGATTGATGAGAGTGTTTGCTTGTTGTTTACATGAAGGAGTAGAGTCTGTTGTTGTGATTGCAGCATGTGATTGTGTTGTGTTGCTGTTGGAAAGTGTGATGCTGTTTATTGTTTTTAGAGTTTTTTGGGGTTTGTTTTGTGATCAAGTGTTTGTAGGAAGTTATTCCAATTTAATTTTTGTTGTTCTTGTATTTTGTTGTTAGTTTGGGTGTTGAGTGCTTGAATTTGTTGTGTGATGTCTTGTGTGTGGGGTGCTGGGGAGTGTTTCAGTATGTCGCGTTGTCTGATGAGGTTTTTGAATTTCTGGTGTGAAGTTGGGGTTGTGTCTTTTTCTGTTACCTCTTGGAATGTGTTTCTTGTCAGCGTTTTGGATAGTTTTATTGAGTATGTGTACAGCATTGTTGATGTTAGTGATGGGTGTACTGTTTAGAGTTGTGAAGTGTTGTTCTGTCTCATTTGTGAATGCTTCCCAGTTAGCTCTTTTATAATTGGTGTATGTGTGTTTGCGGCTAGCTGAGGTGAGTCTGGTTTTGGTGGTGATAATGATCGGGAGGTGGTCAGAGCCTAAGGTTCTGACCACCCTCCAGGATGTTGGGGGGGCGAGTTCTGGGGAGCAAAAGGTGATGTCTGGAGATGATGGGTTATAGAGGGCTTGGTGAGGAATATGGGTATGTTGATGGATGTCGTTAAGGATGATGAGGTTATCTGTTTGGTTTTGTAGTACCAGCCCTCTGTCTGTGTCGGGGATGTCGACAAACCAGGCCGACGTCTTGGCGTTGAAGTCACCACCCAGGATGATGTGTGGGGTGTGTGGGGTGTTTGTGATGTGTTGTAAGTGTAGTCTGTATTCATTTGGTACTGTAGGGGATGTTTGGGGAGGGATGTATGTGTTTATGATGGTTATGTTGGAGTTGTTGCCAGTGCGTATTTTAATTGACTGTATTTCTGTTGTGTTATCATTTGGGGGGAGGAGGGATTTGGTTTGTACACTGGTTACTATGTATGATATTTCTTTGTGTACCAGGGTGATGAGTCCACCGCCCCCGCCGACAGCCCGGTCTTGTCTGATGGTGGTGAAATTATGAAATGTGGGTGTTTTTTGTGTTGTGCAGAGTTTTGTTTCTTGTAAGATGGCAATGTGTATGTTGTGTTGTTTGATGAAGTGTGAGAGTTCGTGTTTCTTTGTGTTGATGCCATCTATGTTCAGTTGAAGAATGTTAATGTTATGTGCACGATGTATGTTGGGTGCTGCTGCACGAGGATGGGGTGGGGGTGAGGAAGGGGCTGGGGGTTGGGATGGGTGAGGTGGGGGTGGGGATTGGGGAGCAGGAGATGGGTGTTGGAATGGATTAGGATGGGGTGTGGTGTGTTGAGGTGAGGATGTGGATGGTATGGGAAGGTTAGGTGGGTTAGGGAGGAGAGGTGGACGGGTTTTAGGGGGGGGAGTGGATGATATGGGAAGGTTAGGTAGGTTGGGGAGGAGAGGTGGACGGGTTTTAGGTGAGGGATTTGACTGGGAGAGGGAGGGGCATGAGGAACAGGTCCAAGTGTTTGTGTGGTGTTTCTTGGAGGCAAGTGTTGTGCAGGTGAAATGGGTCCAGTTCCCGCATGAATTGCAGAGAACTGAACCCTTAGTATGGTGACTCGAAGTGATGGGTTTTGAGCAAGTTGGACATATGTATGTGTACGTGGGTCCTGGGTTGCTCTCAATGTCTCCGGCTAGAAGTCTTCGAGAAATGACAGCCGGAGAGTCATTTCTCGGTGTAGGAAAAACTGTGTGATGTGTGTGTGGTGTGAGAGGTGTGGAAATTCCTGGCGCGACCGAAGCCGCTCCAAGGACCCGTGCCCCCAGGGAGGGGGCAGGGGATGGTTGTGACGGTTTGGCTCCCGAAACTGCTCCCCGCGGCCGGCATCCGATTTTCCTCCACTGGTCGTTGATTTTGTCTTCGGCAGTGGAGGGTCGGCAGCCATCCGCGGTTGGCAGTCTCGGGAGGTGGCCCCACGGCGTAGACGCCGCCACATCAGGACCATGTAAATTGTAATACTGTCAAAACATTTAAGAACCATCTGGATAAACACATGGCAAATAACCCCCGATTAACACAGTTTCTTTCAGAATAACGCGCAACGAAGTGTCAACGCATACCGCAATGTATATTGATATTCATACATCTGTTTCCAACGAAGTGTCAATGCATACCGCAATGTATATTGATATTCATACATCTGTTTCCAACGAAGTGTCAACGCATACCGCAATGTATATTGATATTCATACATCTGTTTCCAACGAAGTGTCAACGCATACCGCAATGTATATTGATATTCATACATCTGTTTCCAACGAAGTGTCAACGCATGCCGCAATGTATATTGATATTCATACATCTGTTTCCAACGAAGTGTCAACGCATACCGCAATGTATATTGATATTCATACATCTGTTTCCAACGAAGTGTCAACGCATACCGCAATGTATATTGATATTCATACATCTGTTTCCAACGAAGTGTCAACGCATGCCGCAATGTATATTGATATTCATACATCTGTTTCCAACGAAGTGTCAACGCATACCGCAATGTATATTGATATTCATACATCTGTTTCCAACGAAGTGTCAACGCATACCGCAATGTATATTGATATTCATACATCTGTTTCCTTTCAGAATTGTAGTAATAGAGTTAGCTTAGATTAGTAATCAACTTCATTTGCTCCCTGTCTTATCCAAATTTCCGTGTCAGTTTTTCCATACTACATGTTTTTTTCCTATCTGTTTCCATGCCAGCACTAGCTGGAGGGAGTGGTGGGTGGGGAGGAGCATTCTTCTTTGTTATCCTTTTCTCTACCTCGTAGTCAGTAGATTAGTAGTTTTAGATATCCAAATTGCCCCATAAGGACCAATAGGTCTGTTGCAGTTTGTTCTCCTTTGTATTCCTTTGTATTCTTATTCCTTATGTTCTTCCTCTTCCGTGTCAATCCCATCTCCTCTTTCATCTTATCCTCCTACATAATATCCTCCTCTTCCTCTTTGCTCGTGTTTCTCTCCCTTCTAACTCCTTTCTTGTGTTCTCTTTCGTGTCCATCCCATCTCTTCCTTTGCCTTAAATAAAAATATCTCCTTTACTAACCCCATTATTCATCAACCACTGCCACCACTACCCTTATCCCCCCCCCCCCTCCTTCTGTCTCTCTCTTTCTCTCTCTCTCTCTCTCTCCCCGCCACAAGTACCTCCCCCTCTTCTATCCAGCAAACATATCCCATTCATTCCAATAACTCCATAACTTCCACAATGCCATTTATGAAAGGGCTGACAATGCTATTAATATACTCATCAGCTACAACTCATGCAATTCCTCCACAACTACCACCAATACTCATCATGTATGAAATTTAAGTCCCTTCTTCAACCACAACTGCCACTATTATTGATCCACTCCTACAGCCACCACAATTCCTCTTCAACCACAGTTACCACTATTATCCGTCAACCCAGTCACCGCAATTCCTATTCAACCATAACTACCACCATAATTGTACACACAGAGCTACTAAAGTCGTTGTTCAACCACAACTACCACTATTACTCATGAACCCACAGCCACCACAATTCCTCTTCAACCACAACTACCACCATTATTCATCAACCACATATTCTTTTCAACCACTACTACCACCATAAATTCATCAACCAGACATCACTTTCTCTTTAAACCACAACTACCACCATTATTCATCAACGACAACCACCAGTCTCTCTTCAACCACAACCACCACCATAAATCATCAACTACAACCACATTAGTCTCTCGTCAACCAAAACCACCACCATAAATCATCAACCACAACCACCACAGTCTCTCTTCAACCACATCAGTCTCTCTTCAACCACCACCATAAATCATCAACCACAACCACTACAGTCTCTCTTCAACCACAACCACCACAGTCTCTCTTCAACCACCACCATAAATCATCAACCACAAGCACCACAGTCTCTCTTCATCCACAACCACCACAGCTTCTCTTCAACCACCACCATAAATCATCAACTATAACCACTACAGTCTCTCTCCTCCCTCCCACCAATCCATCTATTTCTCTCTCTCTCCCACACTGATCACCCCTTCCTTTGCACCGAACCTCTTCCAACTATTGTTTCTACTGTCAGGCTTACTATCAACATTAAGGGGGATGGGCGTATACATTTGCTCATTTATATATAATTGTGTTTATTATTTGTTTAGTTTCCTTCCCAGACCTCCATCTACAGTAGCTAAAAACAAAAATAACTCACCTAGACCCACCTTCAAGATAGAGTTTACATTTTCTGAAAGGAAAATGTCCAGGCCGAAGGCCAGTTCCTCATTATTTACAGGCGACACCTACATGACACAACAAAGTCCTAATATTGACAAAGAAATAGGGCGAAGGTCTTAAGATCGCCAAACTAATGGACCGAACGTCATACAATCTGAAAACTAATGGGGCTAAGCATGAGGAGAAGGGGAGCCATAAACACGACCTATCTCCCCGTAATAAACTCCCAAGGCTATGACCGTCCCCCCCTCCAGAACAACCACCATTATTAACCAAACACAAATATTGATATGGATCTTCAGTTACAACCACCACCTTTATTAAACCCCTTCTGTACCGGGTACGTCTTTTTAACTTAATTTTTTGGCTATTATTGGACGATGCTATGCAGTTTATAAAAGGCCTCCAGCAATCAACAGGCTGTGAAATATCTGACTTAACCCTATTTACTAACACATATCCTTCTTAAACTGCACTAAATCGTCTAAATATAGCTAAAAACGGCATTAAACAACGTGTCGGTACAGAAGGATTTTTGCAAACTCAATTTGTCAAATTCCTCTTCAACTACCATACTTATCCATCAACCACAACCATTACCACTCCTCTTAAGCTACAGCAACCAAAATATCCCTTTCTACCATAACTTTCTGTAGGTAGTAGGGGTAGGCAGCCCCGCCCAGGGAAGTACTACCGCCAAGGTTTCGGGAGACTCAAGGAATAGCCTGAATTCCATTTTCTCTCCCAGGCCTTGGTAGCTGGATACATATCTTTCTGCCTCACACATCAGGGGTATCAGGAAAACCTTCTTTATACAACATACACATCCAACTTCACGACATAGCCCTACATCGCTATCCTCTATCCATAAAACACTACTCTTCCCACTACATATCATACATGCAACACCATACACTTACCTAATAAATATGGCAGTACAATTGTTAAGAGCAAACCTGGTGATCCCTCGGATATCCACTCCCGGCAGGGTTGGGTCATTGACACAGGGCCCTCCCGGTCGTCATCATGCGACTGTGTCAAGAGCATTGCAACTTCCCAAAGCTGCTCGTCGGTGCAGCTTTTTCTTTAGTAATATAAGGGGACTTCACTCTAACATCAATTCTGTACACCAAT
Organism: Paralithodes platypus; assembly: GCA_032716605.1. NCBI lineage: Eukaryota > Metazoa > Arthropoda > Malacostraca > Decapoda > Lithodidae > Paralithodes > Paralithodes platypus. The sequence goes on from CM064510.1 coordinate 23,547,402, forward strand.
TTCTTCAAGCAGAATCCCCTACTCTCCTTTTTTTGACAGAGACTCAAGTAACATCCACATCTGACACGTCTAGATTTAATTTTCCAGGTTATCAACTGCTCCAAAATTTCAGACCTAAAGGAGGTGTATGTTGCTTCGCAAAATCTGAAATTGCCCTGGAGGAGGTTACTAGTTTCAATTGTCCCTATTTTGATTATTCTATATACAAATTAATTTCTGCTGGTAAATTTAAATACATATGTTGCATCTACCGTTCCCCAAATACTCCTCCAGAGCAAAGTCCTTTTGATTCTCTGTCCTCACAACTCAGTGTCCTCAACTAAAATGCTTCTTCTGAAATCACTGTGTTGGGTGATTTTAATGTCCATAATGTTGAATGGCTCACTCATTCAGCCAGGACTGATGATGCTGGTCTTGAATTTGAGCTATTTGCAGACTCATTTAATCTCACTCAACTAGTCAACCAACCCACCCGTGTACCAGATAATCCTAATCCTAATTCCCACCTACTGGACTTATTTTTAACAACCAATTCAGAAAATTATGATGTTACAGTGAGGTCCCCGCTTTGATCTTCTGATCACTGTCTGATACAGGCCACCTGTCTATCACCTACCACACCTTCCCACTCTGAACCTGTTTTGGTGACTAAATGGCATTACGATAGGGCAGACTGGGAGGGTCTTCAAGGTTTCTTTATTGATATTCCCTGGACCTCTTTCTTTTCTAATGATGCACACACCACCTTGAGCCACATACAAAATGTTGTAAAATTTGGAAGGGAAACTTTTATTCCTCATCAAAAGTACAGTAAAAGATCTAATTCACCTAAATGGTTTGACCATAATTGTGCTAGAGTAACTGAACAAAAAGCAATAGCCTAGAATGCATACACAAGATCAAAAACACATGAAGCCTTTAATTACTTTAGAAACATCAGAAATCATGCCAAAACTGTATTAAACCTAACTAAATCAAACTTTCTCCACAAGCAGGCAAATACACTTCTAAATAATCTAAATGATAACAAAATATTTTGGTCTACTCTTAACTCATTTAAATCCAACTTCACTACTGCTTCATCCATTCCACCATTAAAATCTCCGACTGGCAATCTTGTAAGTGACCCACGAGGTAAAGCTAACCTTCTTGCGGATATTTTCTCCACCAACTCAACCTTAGATGAAATAAATCAAGATGTCCCTGTACTTAATTTTAATTCGCCTGAAATTCCCTCACTTAAGATCCACACCAGACATGTCAAAACTATTTTGCAGAATCTCTCAGTAGATAAGGCTCCTGGTCCAGATGAAATTCCTCCAATAGTACTTAAGAATTGCTCCTTGGTGCTCGCTCCTATATTGGCAACATTTTTCCGTCTGTATACTCATACCTCATGCTTCCCAGTACCCTGGAAAGAAGCAAACATCCATCCAATTCCTAAAAAAGGTGCCTCTTCAGATCCATCAATCTACAGACCAATAGCTATAACTTCCACTCTTGGTAAAGTCTTTGAAATTATATTAAATAATCACATAATTAAGCATCTTGAGAATAAATTAATCAGTGATAGGCAATATGGTTTTAGACGATGTCGATCAACTGCAGACATGCTTTGCCTTCTTACGCATCAAATCAACCAAGCTACAGACCAACATGGTGAAACACATACAATAGCACTGGATATATCAAAGGCATTTGATAGAGTCTGGCATCAATCCTTATTGTCGAAGATGTCACACTACGGCCTTGCATCATTAGTTCCACTAATTTCTTCTTATCTTCATAACAGAAAAATATGTGTAATGGTAGATGGCCTTTATTCTCGATTTCACTCAATAAATGCTGGTGTTCCCCAGGGATCAGTTTTGACCCAAATTCTGTTGCTCATTCATATCAATGATCTCATATCTACCACTCATAATCCAATACATTCCTACGTAGATGACTCAACACTCAACAGTTCCTTCACATTTACCAATTCTTTCACCCAACCCGATCTTACAAATTCAAAAATAAACACTGCAATTTCTCTGAACCAGGACCTTTCTAGAATTAATGGATGGGGACAAAGGAATCTAGTTTCCTTTAATGCACAGAAAACAAAGTACATTCAATTTTCTAACCGACAGAATCTCACTGACTCCCTTATATTTTTTAATGATGTAAATATTCCCACTTCCCCTAGTATTGACATTATCGGTGTAACATTAACTACTAACTTGAGCTGGACACATTATGTTATAAGCATTGCTAAGAATGCCTCTAAAAAACTGGTACTTCTGTACAGAGTTCGAGAATTCTTCACTGACGAGCAGTTGGCCGTAATATATAAAAGTCATGTGCGTTCTCAGATGGATTACTGTTCACCTCTGTGGGGTGGAAGTGGAGTGGTTGCATTGAGGCAGTTGGACAAAATTCAAAATAAAGCTATTAGATTAATCAATAACCCTGCAATCACACAGAACCTTCCTACATTATCCATACGAAAAAACGTTGCATCCCTTGCATTATTCTACAGATATTTTTACAGCAATTGTTCCGAGGAACTTGCTTCAATTGTGCCGCCTATCCACATCTTTCCCCGTAGAACTAGGGCAGCTGAGAGCGCCCATGAATTTAAACTTTCTCCTCCACAATGCAGAACTTCTGCTTATCAGAAGTCATTTATCCCCAGAGCTACTACTCTTTGGAATTCACTTCCCTCGAATTGCTTTCCACAAACTTACAATCTACAAATGTTTAAATCCAGTTGTTACAAACATTTTATGAATGGAGGATGCCTTTAGGCACATGGACCTTTTTGTTTTATCTGTGTTTTTCCTTCCTCCATTCATTGTCTCTTAAAAAAAAAAAAAAAAAAAAACTACCATTTTAGTTATTCAACTATTATCATCCACAATTATCACCAGAATTATATTATATATACAGTATATATATATATATATATATATATATATATATATATATATGTTAGTAAAGCCAGGTAATACATTTTCTTTAATACATACGAGGTTGAAAGAAATGGCAATTTCTGCGTTGGAAATTTTATTAATCAAAGTTTCCAGGTCTCTGATGAGTTTTCGCTGGGTGGCAGGAAGTAGATGAATGAGATGAGCAAAATTTATGGTGGTACAGGGTTACATTAATGTACATGATGATACAGGATATACGACGCGTTTCACTGGACAACCAGCATTATCAAGTAAGGATAGAATTATATAAAAGGTAAACAGGAAGGGTATATATAGAGGGTGGAGGATCAGAGGAGGCGAAAATCAGGGGGCATCTCCGCCTATGTAAGGAGAGCCCTCACGCACTGCTCTACCTGGGCCGACACCCACCAGGAACTAGAAAGACTATCCCAAGTTTTAGTAAATAACGGATACTCCAACTCCGACATCTCCAGCACCATCAACCACCATCTTGAAAAATGGTACACCCAAAGCCCTCCCAACATTGACCCCCCCAATGAAATTAAGATCTTCTACCGCAATTTTATGTCCTCTGAACACAAAAATGACGAGGCCGTCTTAAAAGAAATAATCTCCAAGCATGTCCACCCAACCAACCCGGAAAACAAAATCAAATTAATAATTTATTACAAATCCCCCAGGACCTCCAACCTCGTTCTCCGCAACAAACCAGCTTCAACCAAGATAAAGAGCCCGATGACCGACGATCACGTCATTTACCAACATACCTGTAATTATGAGGACTGTGGACCTCATTCCTATATTGGTATGACGCAGACTCGTCTTTCACGTCGGTTAACTCTTCACCTTCAGGCTGGAGCCATCAAAGACCACTATCTCACCCCTAACCACCCCCACCTCACACGCAACGAGTTCGAGAAACACACCACCATACTCGATAAAGAAAGTGACCCAAGGAGATTACCTATACTCGAAGCATTATATATCCAAGCCTTACATCCCAACATCAACAACCAAACTCTGGACCTTCAGATCCTTCCTTCTGCCAAGAGGCACTTTCCTACAGGACCTAACGCCCCCCCTCGCCCCCCGGTGCCCTTAACGCAGCCCCCCGCGCTACCTCCTTCAGCTTTGTCTTCTGCCGGCGCCACATGTACTACGCAACTTAGGCAACGCCCCTCGACACGCAGCCAATCAGCTTAGACCCCGCCAACCGACCACCACCATCCCGCATCCAGTGCGCATGCGTGAAGTGGTTCTATCTTTCTCTCTCCTAGAATACCCCTCCACCATAGCAGACTTTTGCCCCCTGATTTTCGCCTCCTCTGATCCTCCACCCTCTATATATACCCTTCCTGTTTACCTTTTATATCATTCTATCCTTACTTGATAATGCTGGTTGTCCAGGTGAAACGCGTCGTATATCCTGTATCATCATGTACATTAATGTAACCCTGTACCACCATGAATTTTGCTCATCTCATTTATCTACTTCCTGCCACCCAGCGAAAACTCATCAGAGACCTGGAAACTTTGAATAATAAAATTTCCAACGCAGAAATTGCCATTTCTTTCAACCTCGTATGTATTAAAGAATATATATATATATATTTTCTTTATGGCATGTGAGATTAAATAAAACAGCATAGTTAGAATTAATGTATTTTATTGAGTGATTCAATGTCTCGTGCAATTTTTCGATGTCGGTCGTTCAATAGGTACAATAAGGAACCGAAGTTATCAGCAGGTTGCGGGGTAGTAGGGGTTGTAGGAGGTTGTAACGTTTCAGCAATATCTCTTGCCATGTTCACACAGGTAATGATTAGATTATTATATATATATTTTTTTTAAGGTAAGGGCGGGGGGGGGGGGGGGGGAGGGGGAGAGAGAGGCACCATAGAGTGGGTGGGGGGAAGAGAAAGTAGGAAAGATGAAATACAGTGGAAGAGAAAAGTTAGTGGGCCGTCCACCTTGCTGTTGTTAAATTGAGGGATTTTTATTTCTTTATTTATTTATTTATTTATTTATTATGTTTTTATGTTTGTCTAATCATTTTGGTTCATGTGTTCTTGGCGATGTTGGCCAGGAACTTGTTGTTGTTGATAGATGGTGATGGTGGTATTCTGGGATTCTGGCGGTGTTCAGGGGGGTCCATGATGAGTGTGAGGATCCCCCAGGTGTTCTGCCGTATCCCAGGTACTTGTTGTTGTTGATAAATGATGATGGTGGTATTCGGGGATTTTGGCGGTGTTCAGGGGGTCCTTGATGTGTGTGAGGATCCCCCAGGTGTTCTGCCGTATCCCTGGTTATGGTGTGTGGTGGTGACAGTCAGTGGTGTTTTTGCTTGACTGGTAGATGTTCTGGTGTTTCTGGAGACGGTGTTCTGCTCGACTGGCGATGGACTGCCGCTGAGGTGAAGGAAGAGGTACTCCGTTGAGGGTGAGGTCCACTGATGGTGTTCCGGGTACTCAGGCAAAAGGGGGGCACACGATATACTGTGTGGGACCCCGGTGGAGATGCCCAAGTACCCAATATCAGCATCACCCAGCCATCTTCAAAGCACCTCCACCAGCCTCAGCCTCTCCATACTCCTATGGAAGAAACCCCTCGATCTTCTATAGGGTCTCAGCTGGTGTTGCAAGAGTGGTGGTGGTGGAGAAAGATCGCATTTGTCGGAATGATTAGAATATGAAAATAGATGGGTATTTATATGGGGCTGGGGGGTTTCACGCGTCGCGAGGTATGCACATGTGGGCGGGGCTAGTCGGCAGTCTGCGTCCATGGTTGGCTGGCCGCTGCTAGCCGCGCACTACGTCTGTTGATTGGCTGTTGGGGTCCGGGGGCACCAGGAGGTGGGCGTTGGCTTGGTATATTGTTGGCGGGGTCATTTCCATCGTGTTGTCTGTTGGTGTAGGATCTCCTCGCTGTGGGGAGAATTTGGAGGTCTAATGTCTGGTTGTTAAGGGGAAGGTTTGGTGCTTGTATGTATATAGCTTCACGAATGGGAAGGCGTCTGGAGTCAGGTTCTTTATCTAATATGCAGGTGTTGCTATCAAGGTCTTTACGGGTTAGTTGGGTGGTCAGGGCTGTTATAATGTTTTTTGATTGCGCCAGATTGAAGGTGGAGGGTAAGACGATGGCTTAGGCGAGCCTGGGTCATGCCAATATAGGTTTTACGGGGTCCACAGTCCCCGTTGGTACAAACATGTTGATATATCACATAATCCATATGCAGCTGTTTATTGTTGTTGGCAGGGCGGTTACGAAGTACAAGTTGGGAGGTTTTAGGGGATTTATAATACATGATTAATTTAATGTTGCTATCAGTGTTGGTGGGCTGGGCATTCTTCAGTATGATGTCTCTTATTACTGCTTCGTCTGCGGTCAGAGTACATGAAGTTTTTATAGAATACTTTGATGTCTTCGGGGCTGGTGGTGTTGGGGGCTTCGTTGTTATACCATTTTTCTATATGTTTCTTGATGGTTTTATCGACATCAGAGTTGGAGTAGCCGTTGTTTATGAGGACTTGTGTAAGGCATTGGAGTTCGTGGTGGGTGTCCCGCCAGGAGGAGCAGTGAGAGAGAGCCCTCCTGACGTAGGCAGAGATGGTGGAGGTGTGGTACCTTTTGGGGCACTCACTTTCGCCGTTGAGGCAGAGTCCATTATTTGTGGGCTTCGTGTAGACGGTGGTTTTGGAGCCTGTGTCTTGGTTGGTGACTAGGATGTCAAGGAAGGGTAGTTTCCCTTTAGTTGTCTCCTCAAAGGTGAAATTAAGATGCTAATTAGGCTGTTTTATTTAATATCACATGCCTTAAAGAAAATATATTACCTGGCTACACTAACTTCCAAATATATATATATATATATATATATATATATATATATATATATATATATATACCGTATATATATACAGTATAGGGTGTATTGAAACAACTGGTACAGACTATGACAAACACATTGTAAAATGGAAAATAAAAATATATTGTTGTATCACATTTTTCCCATAAATGTGTTATTTTAGAAATAAATGCCTTTTTAGAAATGTAGCAAAACAGGGTTACAAGTAAAGCACTAAATTATTAATAGATGATACACCTATTTATTATCGACTTAGCTAAAGGGAAAGCATGGGTTTACCTATTCACACATTAGTAATTACGAAATAAAAGTATCTTAGAATGTGGTGATGATATTATGTGGTTAGCAGAAAAATACTAATTATTAGCAACATATTAGCGTAAGCAAAATATGTAACATTTGTTACTCTGGTCAAGGGACATAATGTTGATGCCCAAGTCTGGGACGGGTATCCGAACGAAGCAGAAGGTAATTCAATCGTTTATGAAGCTTAGTTTTATTGGGGGCTGATCGTTCTCGCGCAATTGTGATGTATTTAACGAAGATAGTATACTGCATGTACAGTTATGTTCAGAAATGAAGAGTCATCGAGCAATACGAAAAGTTATAAGAGCCAAATGTTACATACCGTACAATTGTGACCACGCATACCTGACCAAACACTTATGTTATAAAAGAGTGAAGTTAAAGAAAATTAATAACATACACAGACATACATACACACACACATAAACCTCTCATTTCAATGTTTATGTAAGGTAAATCAAATAAGCTTGACAAAGGGAGACGTGTGTGTGTGTGTGTGTGTGTGTGTGTGTGTGTGTGAAGTGAAGTTGCCTTAATCATTGCTATCTATCTATCTATCTATTGCCTGACGCCGTGATCCCCGAAGGAGTGGCCACGAACGAACCGCCCCATGCACCTCTGTCCCCAGTCAGTCGACGCCCCTCCCCCCAACCAGCACCGCCTTCGTTCATGTACTTCCTCACTCCATCCTTCCACCTCTCATTCGGTCTACCTCTCCCTCTCTGTCCCTCCACGTCGCTCTCGTACACCCTCTTAGTCATTCTCTCGCTTTCCATACGTTCCATATGGTCGAACCATCTCAAGTTGTTCCTTTTCCCACTTTCCTGCACATCTACCTCCACACCACACCTCCTTCTTACTTCCTCATTAGTCTGTCTATCCCTCCATGTAACTCCTCATGCACTCCTTAAGTAATTCAATTCCACTGCTCTCACTCTTGGTCTGAGTCTCTCAACCAACGTCCATGCTTCGCTTCCGTAAGTCACTGTCGGGATTACCACACTGTCATGCAAGGACTTCTTCACTTCCATACTGACCACCCTATTTCTTGTTACTGCTTTTAGTGTTCCTACAACCCTCTTCCCCTGTTGTACCCTCTCCCGCACTTCTTCATCCATAGTCCCATCTTTACTCAACACACTGCCCAGATACTTAAAAGAGTTGACGATCTCCATAGCCTGACCGTTCAGCTTCACCTCACACTCTGTGACTTCACCCCTTTCGAAGACCATAACCTTGCTCTTCCCCGCATTTACCTTCAAATTCCGTTTTTCGCACACTGTTCCAAACTCATTTACCAGACCCTGCAACTCCCATTCATTATCACTCATCAGAACTGTATCATCCGCAAACAGCAGTATAGGTAGCTTCCACTAAATTCCCTCCCTTTTCAGCGATACACCAACATCCACTGCTCTTGATAGTATTTCTTTCATGACTCCATCCATATATACAGTAAACAACCACGGGGACATCACACACCCCTGTTTCAAACCAACATTTAGGTCAAAGAACTCGCTCTGCTCACTCTCCACACGTACTGCCGCCTTTGCACCCTCATACATGCTCTTCACTGCTTTCAGCAACTTGCCCTCTACTCCGTATATTCTAAGTACTTTCCACAAACCTACTCTATCCACTCTGTCATAGGCCTTCTCCAAGTCCATAAAGGCAACATACACCTTGTGTTTCTTCTCCAGATACTTCTCCACAACACAATTCAGGGTAAAAATCTGATCTACACATCCTTTTCCCTTCCTAATACCTCCCTGCTTGTCGCCTATCCATTTCCCCGTTCTCACTCTCACTATCTCAATCACTACCCTACTGTATACCTTCCCTACTACACTTAGAAGACATATTCCTCGGTGGTTACCACACACTCCTCTTTCCCCTTTGCCCTTATATAGGGGGACTATTATGCCAGTCTTCCAGTCATCGGGTGCACTCCCCTTCTCCCATGCTAGTTTGCACATTTCCCATACCCATTCTATCACTATCTCACCACCATACCTCAACATTTCCCCACACAGTCCATCTGTTCCTGGTGCTTTCCCCAACTTCACTCTTTTCATGGCTTCCCACACTTCTGACCTCCTGATCCCCACCTCCTCCTCCACTACTTCTCTTCTTCTCCTTCCCATACCATATCCAGCTATGTTTGCTGGCTCTTCATTCCTTACATTTAGCAACTCACTGAAGTACTCCCTCCATCTTTCGACTCTCTCTTGCTTCTCGGCTAGCATTCTCCCATTCTTATCTTTCACACCCTTACTGTTTTCCCTTGCTACCGTCCCTAACTTTCTTGACTTCTTTCCAGAACAGTTTCTTACTCTCCCTCCATTTTACACTCAGATTCCTTCCAATTTCCTCATCTACTCTTCTCTTACTTTCCTTCACTACTCTCTTCACCACCCTCTTACTCTCCACGTACCTCGCTCGTTTCTGTCTCTCGAAATCTTCATTCCCTCTACTACCCAACCACTCTCTATATGCTTTCTTCTTTTCTTCCACAGCTATTCCTACCTCTTCTGTCCACCATGCTGTACCTTTCACTCCCATCCCTCTTCTCCTCACTCCACACACCTCCTCACATGCTGCACAGATCTCCTTAAACACCTTGCTCATCTCCTAAACTTCCTCCATAACTTCCTGGTCGAACCCACCTAGTCGTCTTTCCACTGCTCTCCTGTACTCCTCCCTGACTTCCTCCTCCTGCAACCTCTCCACCCTCCTCACCATTCCACCCTCCTTTCGCCTCCCTACAGCTCTCCTCACCCACTTCTTTTGTATCCTAACCTTAGCTACCACTACATAATGATCAGACAGACCCCCTCCAATGCCCCTATACACCCTAGCATCCATCACAGATTTCTTCATTCGTTCATCATTGCTCATTGTCTCAATTATAACGTCATCGACTATTACTGACAATATTGGTGTGTAACAGTTGTACTGTCCAAATAATAGGTTAGATATTTGGAAAACAGGCATGATATCACGTCTACGCCGATAATTAGATATGAGAGCAGATTCGAGTGGAATCCGAAGATTGATAAAACGCCTCGAATAATTTTTCAAAACTATTACATCACTTGGTGGGAATTATACAGTGATTCAATTAATCTTCTTATTACACTGTAATGACCATGTACAGTCACGAGCATAAATACTGGACACCAACCAAATAATTTTCGGCCCTTTGTCTCCAAAGGTATTGCAAAACTTTGTATTCAAACTCACAATTATTTCTGTATTTCATTCTAGCTACCGTCAAACGATTTTATTCAGCTTGGTATAAACCCCTAGTGATGAAGGAGTTGACGTTATCTGGTTGATGTCGCAGCATTTATGCTCGTGACTGTACAGCAGTGGTAATTAATTCTGATCGATTTAGAAGTGTCGAACTGATTAAAAGAATCTCCGAAATGCAAATACCCAGTATAATTTAGTTAAGAGATTCAATTCAACCCGAGACCGCTTCGAATATGTTTGTATCTGAATAAATGTTCACAACTGTACAATACATTAAATAACATTGGGCAATAACTTTGTAATGCTCACATTTTGTGGTTCTATTTATCATTCAACATTGGTAATAATTATTAACATATGGCAGTAATATCTGCAGACCACTTGAAGATCGTAATTTGTTTCTTCCAAGATACCTTCGGTGTTTCTATGTTGAAAGAAAGATACATAAATGTTTCATATTAACAGAAAATTATTTTAGTTGTAAACGGTTTACATAAATTACATTATGTCAACCCAAAAACTAATTATGTTCATAATTCAACATTCCTGGGTATAAACCAGGAGATTGAGGGGATGAAGGGGGCAGGGGGGGGGGGGGGGATGAAGGGGGAGACCAATGCCAGTGTTCAGCTTATAGCACATGCTTGGACGACACTGATAATTTTACTGTATATCCTGTAAATCATTAACCTATAAACGGCGAGCGGGGGTTATTGAACTCGATGCCCATGGGCGAGCATATAGGCTCCATTTAGGCCTATAATCGTCATTGTACGATAAATATAGTTATTACTTATTCATATGAGCCTATGTTACCTTCACAATGAAGATAGTAACCTGTAACAACAATAAAACCAGTGAAAATATAATTTTTCTGGTCAAAATCGCGAATATACATGGAGCAGCCCATTCATGAATTATGGAGCAAATTGAGGCAACCCCTCCCTCCACGAGGCCTCAAGCCACACTGAGCCTACTCATACACACACTTACTTATGTAACCCACTCGCTAGGCACGTAAGCACATCCTCAACACATTTTGCTAATGTTAGCACAAAAATATACCAACGAATTAGGGAATAACAGGGAAAATAGGTGATAATTGAAAGGGGAGGGGAAAGGGTGGAAGGAGGGGATGTGGAGGAGTGATATGAGGTATAGGGGAAAAAAACAAAAAAAAAAATTTAGTGCTCCTGGGGGCGTTTAAATGTTTTATTTAGGCCTCCCTCTTAACCCGTTGAGCCCCGGCTAGTTATAATATTTTGTTCACCCCAGTCCCAAGCCATTTTCACTTATTTTTTTTGTTTGCTAGAATGGAAGACAAGGATGAGAAATGAAAAAAAAACAAAAAAAAATCACCTCTGACATTTTTTTTTGGGGGGGGGGGCCGGTGGGGGGGGGGGGGGAGCTTAAAAAAAATTTGTTGAGCCAAAATGGAAGAGAATGGTGAGAAATGAACACACAAATAAAAAAAAACTCATTTCGGTCATTTGGGGGGCGGGGGGGGGGGTTTCAATAGTTCGTCTCCCCCGCATGACCACCCGCCCGGGAGCACTAGGCAAAAACTGAGTATGGCATTGTACGGCATACATACTAAGGAGTATCTCACATAAATCTCAAGCCTCTAGCTCCCATACGACCGGAGTAATGAAGGTTCAAAGTGGCGGTAAACTAGGGGTGTAAACTATCCCCACTAAGCCCACCACCACCAGCCGCGCGGCTGTCTCGGCCCGCTCACACCTACTGGCCCGGCTCCCCCACACACTACGGTACCGCCCCCTCCTATTCTCCCGCCATTTCCTACCTTACGAGCCACGTAAGTGTTTTTTATATGTCGGACGCACGTGATGCGTCGCTGGGAGTTGGTGATCAAAGACTGCCGACGCAACACGTGCGACGCTGGGTCTCAACGGGTTAAGAGCTTTGCCGGCCTCGCCCAGTAAAACTTCTTATGAGCTTTCTCGCCGTTGCCGGGTTAATGCTTAATTATTTTATATATCATTATAGAATAAAGTGAACTTTTGTTTTAATCTGTACTTATCACTTGAAGTCTGTAAGTGTTGTTTCAATACACCCTATATATATATATCACAATCATTATCTGTGTGTAATTATAACTACCACTACTACTCAATCATCATACGAACCGTAATCTACTTCCAACCACAACAACTATTTAGCAACCACAATCACCACAGTTATTTGCTACTACCATTTGTTTTCAACCGCAACTACTACCAATATTCGATAACAACAACCATCACTAATATTATTCACCTGTCATCAATCAATTTCTTTACCACAACTACCATTATCATTTATACACAAAACTACTACCAATATTCTTCAACCACAACTACTATCACTATTCAATAACCATAACTACTACCACTTGTCAATAACCACAACTACTACTGATATTCTTCAACCACAACTACTACCAATATTCATCAACCATAACTATTACCAATATTCTTCAACCACAACTACTATCAATATTCTTCAACCACAGCTACTACCAATAATCATCAACCACAACTACTACCAATATTCATCAACCACAGCTACTACCAATAATCATCAACCACAGCTACTACCAATATTAATCAACCAAAGCTACTACCAATATTCATCAACAACAGCTACTACCAATATTCATCAACCACAGTTACTACCAATATTCATCAACCACAGCTACTACCAATATTCATCAACCACAGCAACTACCAATACTCATCAACCCCTGCAACTACTAATATTCATCAACCACAGCAACTACCAATATTCATCAACCCCGGCTACTACCAATATTCATCAACCCCGGCTACTACCAATATTCAATAACCAAAGCTACCAATATTAATCAACCACAGCTACTAATAATATTTTTCAACCCTTGCTACTACTAATATTCATCAACCACAGCTACTACCAATATTCATCAACCACAACAACTACCAATATTCATCAACCACAGCTACTACCAATATTCATCAACCACAGCTACTACTAATATTCATCAACCACAGCTAATACTAATATTCATCAACCCCTGATACTACCAATATTCATCAACCACAGCTACTACCAATAATCATCAACCACAACTACTACCAATATTCATCAACCACAGCTACTACCAATATTCATCAACCACAACTACTACCAATAATCATCAACCACAGCTACTACCAACAATCATCAACCACAGCTACTACCAATATTCATCAACCACAGCTACTACCAATATTCATCAACCACAGCTACTACCAATATTTAACAACCACAACTACTACCAATATTTATCAACCACAGCTATTACCAATAATCATCAACCACAACTACTACAAATAATCATCAACCACAGCTACTACCAATAATCATCAACCACAGCTACTACCAATAATCATCAACCACAGCTACTACCAATAATCATCAACCACAGCTACTACCAATAATCATCAACCACAGCTACTACCAATAATCATCAACCCCTGCTACTACTAATATTCATCAACCACAACTACTACTAATATTCATCAACCACAACTACCAATATGCATCAACCACAACAACTACTAATATTCATCAACCATAACAACTACCAATATTCATCAACCACAACTACTACCAATATTCATCAACCACAACTACCAATATTCATCAACCACAACTACTAATATTTATCAACCACAACTACCAATATTCATCAACCACAACTACTACCAATATTCATCAACCATAAAAACTACCAATATTCATCAACCACAACAACTACTAATATTCGTCAACCACAACTAACAATATTCATCAACCACGACTACTACCAATATTTACCAACCACATCTACCAATATTCATCAACCACAACTACTAATATTCATCAATTACAACAACTACCAATATTCACCAACCACAATTACTACTAATATTCATTAACCGCAACAAGTACCACTATTCCATAACCACAACCATCACAAGCCTTATTCACCTGCCCTCAATCAATGTCTTTGTAGCACACTTACAACCTCTCCTTTTCAGCGGGTATATTCCCTCTATTGGCCCGGCATCTCTATTAAAGGGGCTGTAATTGCTTTTTCTCAATCATGTTTAGTCCCATTTGCTTTGAGATTTTAAGTCTTTCGTTCTATTAGTTTGGCAAATTTAAAACCTTTAACCCCAATTATTTTTCAATATTCAGACCTTTCGTGCCATTTAGGTGTCGATTTGCTTTCCTGGCGAGCGATAGCGAGCCTGTAATTGTAGGAAGAATCGGTCTTCCGACCGGGACATTTTTCTACCGAAAAATTTACAAATATATCTTGAAAAGGGCTCTAGGGTGTTTTTTAAGCTTGATGGAGGTCTACCGAGGAAGCTATAAAACAAGTTAATATATAATTATATATATATATATATATACTGTATATATATATATATATATATATATACATACTGTATATATATATATATATATATATATATATATAGATATATACTGTATATATATATATATATATATATATATATATATATATATATATATATATATATATATATATAGAGAGAGAGAGAGAGAGAGAGAGAGTGTAAAAAACAAGCAATACCCTTTAACATCACATTAGCGTTACCGACAGGCTAAATATAATCTACTTGTTTTGTTTAACCTGGCAAAATGTTCACTATATTAGCGACTGATATCTCGATAATTAATGACAATAGAGTATATGATTCTGTGTCTGGATCATATTAATGCTAAGCCTTCACAGTTAAGCACCACAAATTATGGCAATATAAACTTTTAAATAACTGATGAAAGAAAATTGGGACTAGTTAGCTTCTCGCCGGCAAAAAAAAGAAAAAAAAAACAGAAAATCGACTATAGTATCCTGACAGTGGTGTATGAACTAATACTCGGAAATATCCATCATTGTAAGTGCTGCTATATAGATCCCACTAGCGTTGGCATCAACCTTTCACTGGACTATATTAGTGTGTAGAATTAACACATATATAGTCTGTATCCAAACTTGAACATACATCAACTGAACATGCATTTATATCACATTTATGAAGTGCATCATAAATATGCTATAAAAACAAAAATGTACTAAATGTCCCAGGGATAATTAAATACGATTACTATACATTGCTTACGTGTATCAGTGCACCACGCGTTAATTGACTTTCGGGCATGGCTTTTGAAAATTCTAATTGCAATGGCGGTCAAGAGATGCGGTAGACCACTATTGCATGTACACAAGTTTATGCTAGCACCTGATCAACATGGCTGAGGTGATTACAGTGGTTACAGTGTACGATCATATCTCTCAGCACGACTTCATTCTACACTACATGCGCCTCACATATACATAGCAAGAGATTCGAACGAAGAGGAAAAGATGGAGGTGGAAGAAGGGAAGGAAGATTAGTGGAGAGGAGGAAGGCAAGGGGATGTACGAAGAGAAGAAAGAAGAGGAAGGATCAGAGTGTCTGGCAATAGATACTTAGATAAATAAATAGATAGATAGATAGGTAGATAGTTTCGTTACATTACACTGCTGTTATATTCATATATTCTTTTACTATTCTCGTACTATCTACTCTGCATAATTTGGTTATTCAATATAGAACACAAAGACTGTATCGAAACTGGTGCATGTGATTAGTGGACAGTAATGTAACAATACTTGCAGATGGACCCTGAAGCTAAGCAAGCCCTAGTGTTTGTGTCTCCACCAACTACCATTATTTCGTACAATCAATACCATCACAACCACACCGCCACTACCGCTACCACCACCAAAGTGCAACATGCTAATATAAACAGAACCATTATTATGCTCTGTTCTAAGTTGGCAGGCAAGAAATCGTGAACCCTAAACTCTGTAATTCGAAGGGGCTAGAACAAATGGACTGTAAAATTCCACACCTATTCCCTGGCTGACCCTTCCCAAATGGTAGACATATTTCCTGGATAACTGCAGTTGTTTGTGAGTTATAGACGTTAATGTTCAAGAGTTTTGGCTTACTTATTTGGAACAAGGTATTGTGTCATCCATGTACAGCATAAGAAAATGGACCCTACTATTTTCAACACATACATATCCGATTATTACTATCACTATCAACATCAACCAACAATAGTAATAATCTAATTATTTAATTTCACTCCCAACACCAAACACCTCCCAAGGAAATTAATGAAAACGTGTGATCCTCCCATGATTCGAACTTTAAAAACTCTAACCATTACATCACCAGTACAGTTAACTGTTAACCCATCAAACGCGATAGGCCTCACGGAAGGCTTCCCATATCGAACGCGATAGGCCTCACGGAAGCAGGATTTTTAAACGCGCACCAAAACGGCGCCAAGCTGTCTATGCTGCTACAAATTGCACCACAAATAGTGCGACATAGTACCTCTCGATACCACACGCCACCACCCGCCGCACGCTCCCCACACTGTCACACACTCGGTACGCTCTCACTTGCTATGGAGCCCACACGTCCCTCTGACTTGCCCAACCATGTAGCTGGTGGTGTTAGCGCTCGTGGTAGGACCAGGACACGTGCCAGGGACCCCTCATAAGTATACAGTAGTTCAGAGGAGGATGTCGAGCCAATACAAAAGAAAAAACACGTGCTGGGAGAGGCACGACATGTACAACAAGCACGACAAGTACTAAGACGTCACTGTCCTCAGCCTTTTCTCCCCCCACAACTACTACCACAACCACTACTGCCTCTACTGTTGTGACAATGACGCCCATAGCGCCCACCACCACCACACCAAGCACAAGTGGCCGTCCTGGGGATGCAGGAGCATAGGGGGTAGTTGGGAAGAAGGGCAAGGGAAAAGGTCACCCTTATCTGTTCAAGAGGAGTAAGGTGACACCTCCCGCCTCTTCCCCCACCTCTACCACCCCCGCGTTGCCACCACCACCGACCACGTTGTTACGTCCTGGGATATATAAACACTGGGCTCTTTCTATTGGACTAGGTATGCGGCAACAAGCAACAACGGAAAACGCTAGATCCAACCTTTATCTATAAACCCAGGCAACAAACCACCCTAAACCGTCAAGAGTCCTACCTGGACAACGAGGTATCTTATGACTCGGTTACAGGGTGCACGCACTATAGACTGCTGATAGTCAAGCAGGCTATATAAAAGATCACACAATTAAGTTGACTTAAAGCTTCAAGGAAAAGATAGATAACGGAATTAAATTGCAGAAACAATTTAATAACAAACTAGAAGAAAGTACATTTAACGTTACGTTAATTAATACAAATAATCACCCCTGCGTGAAAGAAGGTGAAAGCAAACAGTCCTCAAAACATCGTACAGGTAGACAAGATGCAGGTTTCTAAACTGAATGCGGCTACTGTAGGATCTGATGCTTAGCAAAGAAAGTACGTTACGGATTTAGAGAACTCTTAACTAATAAGCAGGAATAAATACTAGTGATAGGACCTACAGTGTATAATGGCATAGGTATAAGTAAATAAAGGCAGCCACTCGCAACATAACCACATACAGGTGTGCTTCTCACTCTTAGTCAGGCAAGCCTGCTCGGACAGAGTCTCTAAGCCACACCCTGACTCACAATGCTCACAAAGACGGTAAACTGTGGCACAATAACAAGCATACAGATATAATAAACCGCTAGCTGTTAATCTGCCAGGTGGCAGAGGTCTAGCCGGAAGGATATAGGCTTCGGATACCCGGGCTGAGCCACCTGCTCTAGCCTAGGGACGTTCCCAAGTCTGTGCGCCAAATTACTCTAATTAAAAGGGTGCTCTCTTGAGAGACTCAGATCCCAAGTATCTGACTCTCTCCTGGCGACCCTAAAACAAACGCAAGACGTGCTAGCGCAGTGCTGAGTGGACTAGGCAAGGGCCCTCACACAACACAACACTAGACACACAGGCACACAGACAAGAAAATGCCCCCAGACTCCCACGGGTATCCTAGTAAAGTTGTGCAGGTCCACAGGACTCGCACCTGCAGACTTTACTTAAAGGATCGCAAAAAACCTCCCCTCCGGTCTAGCCCCTGCTCACCTGCCACAAGAACACACTAGCAAGCATGAAACCACCAATTATGAGACCACAAAAAAGCTTCCTAGGTCTCATTAACAATTACATCTCTGCATAAGGCCCAAAATCCTATCTAATTATCTGAGAGCTCGTCGTTAATACAATAATAGATATATGGTCTATCAAGGGGATGGGATAATTAAATAGATTGGTGAAGTAGTGGAAAGAAGGTATACAAAGTAAGAGAGAAAGTTTCTAAGGGGGGTTGAGAGGGATAGATATCAAGGGGGTCCGAAGGGTACGACAGTGAGGTGAGCTCTAAGACTTTAATCTGTCTGGACCCCACCCTAGGCATGCGAAATACATCCCATGCTTGGCAACACTCAACACCGTTGCCGGGTCAAAATCCTCTACCCCTAGCGTGAGTCGAAACTAAGCCTAACGTTGCGATCAAATGGCAACATCAGGCTTGTCCCAAGCTAGTCTATTCCGCGCCCGCGCAAAGCAACGTCCCCCAGCCGGTCTCTCTCTCCCGCTCGTCTCCACCCACTCTCACTAGACTTACATCTTATATATTATAATGAAACAATCAACTATCGAGAATAAAATATACTAAGATGTGTTGGTTAAGAATAAGGGCAGCTTCAAGCTGTGAAACAACATATGAATATCCCAGACATTAGTTACATTGTCGTAGGCTATATACTAAGGAAAAGCCGGCCGGCCGGCTGCCGCCAGCCGGTTTCTAAACGGCTGGGCAGCCGACACTCACACATGCCCGCACGTGGCTACTATGCAGGAGCGTCACACCTCCCCCAAGATATAAGACACTTGACTAAGTTCTTCATATCTAACAGAAAGCTTCTCATTGTACCACTCACTGTTGCGACACAAGGCACTATATATAAAAGAAATAAAGACAGTTGCACTCCACCAAGCAAGTTCAACTAACTTAGCGAGAATAAGCGAAAACATTCAACTTAGATACTGCTACAACATCTTATACAAAATTCTACACGTTTTAAAAATAAAGAGTTTTTATAATATTGTTTTGCTTTTTAAATTTGTTTTTTCGGCTGAACTACAGTGACAGCCTATTTTCCTCCACACTCATCCCTCAATACTGTAGCAGTCTAACCAACATCATCCACCCTTGATAGACAATCCGCTATCACGTTATCAGAACCGGCAATATGGCGTATGTCCAAATTATACTCCTGAAGCATGAGTGACCACCTGGTCAGCCTCATATTCCGGTTATGAAACTGATTCAAGAATTTCAGAGGGTGATGATCGGTATAAACCACTACGACTGGTCCGAAAGCCGGAACATACACATCGAAGTGCCTGAGCGCCAGCACTATCGCCAGGAGTTCTTTTTCAATTACAGAATAATTCCTTTGTGCACTATTGAAGTTTTTACTGTAAAAACTCACTGGATGTTCGATACCTTCATCATCTGTCTGTAACAAGACAGCCCCAGCCCCTACGCCACTGGCATCAGTCGCCAGCTGAAAAGGTCTGCTGAAGTCCAGGGCCCTGAGTATGGGGTGGGTACATAACAGGTGTTTCACCAAGGAAAACGCCTCTGCACACTCAGGAGACCACCGGAACTTCTTATCCTTAGATAACAAGTCAGTTAAAGGTGCAAGTACAGTCGAATAGCCTTTGATGAAGCGACGATAATAGCCTATCATACCTAGAAACCGCATGATTTGTTTCTTAGTCGTAGGCTGGGGAAACTGATCGATGGCTTCGATCTTTGTCTGTGGAGGGCACACCTGACCCATCCCCACCTCGAACCCCTGGTACAAAACTGTGGCTTTGACAAAATCGCACTTACCCAGGTTTACCACCAAACCTGCTTCATTCAGTTTATTAAAAAGCTGTCCGATGTGAGCACAGTGACTGTTAAAATCATCGTCGTATATTATGACATCATCTAGGTACACCGTACAGTTGGGAGTGTCGGCTACAATGTCGTTCATTAATTTCTGAAACGTTGCAGGGGCATTTTTCAGCCCGTATGGCATAACATGGCAACGATATGTGGCACCGTCCACCACAAACCCACACACCTCTCGCGCTCGCTCAGACAAGGGCACTTGCCAATAACCCTTAACAAGGTCTATCTTAGGGAGGAACTTGGCCTTTCCTATCTTATCCACACTGTCGTCCACGCGAGGGAGAGGGTAGGCATTTGTGGGGGTTAAACCATTCAACCTGCGGAAATCTATACAAAACCGCAACTTGCCATCTGGTTTGGGCTGCAGTGTGATGGGGGAAGTCCACCTTACTGCACCCTCAGAAATCAGCCCACGTTTCAGCATATAATCCAGCTCTTCCCTAAGTGCTGGTAATTTAATAGGGGGAACACGGTATGGCACTGATTTAAAGGGCGGGTGGTCCCCAACATCGACATCGTGCACCGCTTCAGTAGTGAGGCCAGGATGCTCCGCGAAAACAGCTGGGTTTGAATCAAACAAGTGCTGCACAGCTACACGCTGTTGCTCAGGCAGGTGCAATATCAACTCGTGAGCCACTTGTCTAGAATTCCCCGCCCACTGATCCGCGGAAACATGACAGTCCCAATTATCCACCCCGCAGCTTGACTATCCCTTCCTCCTTCTCCACCACGATCCCTGCAGATCAACACCGGGACAGTGAGAGGCTCGGAGGGGCGCCTCACATACTCTTTCATCAGATTTACATGGCAAAGTTTGTTCTTTTTCTTACGATCAGGAGTAGCTACTAAATAGTCGAGATCAGAAACCTTCCTTACAACCCGATACCGACCAGAATACTTGGCAGACAAGGGGTGTCCCACCAGAGGCAGTAGTATCAGTACTTCCTGATCTACTTCAAACTCCCTCAGCTTCACCTTCTGGTCGTATCTGTCCTTCATCTGAGCTTGTGTACTCTTAAGGTTCCGACCTGCTACCTCCAAGCTCTTTAGCATTCTCTCACGGCTTTCAACTACATACTTTAGAAGCGAGCATGGCTTTGTGACTCCCTCCCAGACCTCCTTGACTATGTGGACGGGCCCCCTGACCCTGTGTCCAAAAAGCAACTCATTCGGGCTAAATCCCAAGCTCTCCCCAGGTACTTCTCTCGCAGCAAATAAAACGTATGGGAGACCTAGATCCCAGTCCTTCCCATTCTCCATGCAATAACACCGCAACATACTCTTGAGAGTCAAGTGCCACCTTTCCAAAACTCCCTGACTCTCGGGATGATAGGCAGATGACACCACAGACACTATCCCATGTTGCTGCATGGTCTGCTTAAACAGAGCAGAAGTAAAATTGGATCCCTGATCAGACTGGATCTCCTGAGGGTAGCCAACGAGAGAAATAGACAAGTAGGTTTTTGACAACAGTCTTAGCCATCCCGTTGCGCATGGGCTAAGCATCTGGATACCGTGTTGCTACATCCATTACAGTTAGTACAAATTTATTGCCGGCACTAGTGGGGTGCAATGGGCCAACCATATCGATAACTACCTTGCTGAAGGGCGGCCCAATGACAGGGATGGGTTGTAACGGGGCTCTCGGGATGACCTGATTGGGTTTCCCAACAACTTGACAAGTGTGACACTGTGACACCCATGACACGACACTCGCCTTTAACCCAGGCCACCAGAAAAGCTTGCTGAGAGCTGCCTCCGTCTTACGTGCCCCCAGGTGCCCTGCCAAAGGCACATCATGAGCTAATCTCAATAAGCTCTCACGGCACACCCTCGGTACTACTAACTGGTCCACTAATCCTGACCCGCCATCCCACTTTTTCTTGGGATCCTGATGTTTCCGATACAAGATCCCCTCGGACAAGAAAAAATCACCAGGCTGCGCATCCCCATCGCTCTCCAGATCGATAGCACCATTACCACACGCCCTGACTTCAGGATCTTCCAGCTGCAAGGAACATATATAAGCAGGTGACAGATTATCCAAGTTCATCTTAAATTATTTATTTCCACCTCCAATGTCCCGCTGAGCCATCCTTTCCTCACGCTGCGCATAACGATGCTGTCGCAGTGTCTCTTCCTGCCCTGCACCTGCACTAGCGGGGACAGGCCCCGGGGCCTCTCCAGACTCTAACATAGGTGCCAATAATGAGTCACCAATAAACACTGCCGGCTCAAAACTCTCCAATTGACCAACACTTCCCGTTTTCTTGTGACCTTTCCTCCGCGGTTTGATAGACTGAGGTGGTGGCTGCAAGGCTCCGGATGTCTGAGAACGCGTCACAGCACACGCCATAGTTTGTACGCTACACTTCTCAACCCACTCCTGTTCCTCCCTACTAACGTCGGCCACCTTCTCGGCAACGACCAAGGGTGAAACCTTAGGAGCAGGCACCGCAAAGTCGTTGCCGAGGAGGAGGTCGACGCCCCCAACAGGCAAGTTCTCTATAATTCCGACATCCAGTTCCTACGCCACACCACCCACCTCCAGCTCCATCCGCACCAGCGGGTAGGACTTCGTAGCATTGGTCCCCTGAACTACCACCACCCGAGCAGCGTTAATCGGCCTACCAGTAAAGTTCTTTAACAAGGTATGAGAAGCCCCAGTATCACGCAATAGCTTAACTCCTCGCCTTTCGCCAGCCCACCTCACAAAACCATGCCCTCTATGACCCCCAAAGACGTCGCGGACAGGGTTCGAGCCTTCCGGACTCTTGAACACAGGCTGTGTCCCAACCTCTGACGAACTACCCTTGGCAAACTCAAAAGATATAGGCGACACCCCTATGCTGCGGACCAATGACACAACCTTGTTTGGTGGCTTGTTCGGACAAGCATTTGCAAAGTGACCCTCCTTGTGACATGCAAAGCACTCTTTACTCTTTGGTTTCCCTTGAGAGTGGGAGGTACCATTAGACTTCTTATACGGGACGGTATTTGGTTTATGTTCAGTTTTATTGTCAGTGCTAGATGGTTTTGTGTATTTATGTGTATCAAAATTCTTGGGAGGGGGAGGGGTACGATCCTTTGCACCCGACTCACTCCTAGCTGCTGCCACACCCTCGAATTAATGACAGTCGGAGGTCAGCCATTTCTGCTGCCTCCTGGAGAGTTCTAGGATTTTTTTCCTTTATATTTAATGTTAAGTCCCCACCTGTGCACTTAAAGAACTGCTCCAAGAGAACCAGCTCACTCAACTCCTCAAAAGTAGCTGCCCTCTCAGAACGCAGCCAATGTCGTAGTGCATCAGACAAGTCCCGGGCGTGTTCTAGGAAGGTACTATCCTTGCCCTTAGTAACACCCCAAAACTTCAAGCGGTAAGTTTCTGGTTGTAACTCATAGGCCCGTAGCACAGCCTTCTTTAGCTCATCATAAACTACACAGGACTCTAAAGGTAGTGCATCATACGCTTTTAGCCCCTTTCCTAGGAGTCTTGATGAAACTAATGCTGCCCACTTTTCCTGAGGCCACTGGTGTTCCTGACACTTCTTCTCAAATCGCATAAAAAACTCAGTCACACATGATTCATCGAACACAGGAACTAGTTTAAGCAGGTGCGACAATGATTGGTCCCGATGTCTATTACCTCCCCCAATATTACGCCCTGTTACCTCCACTCGAGATCTCTCCAGCTCCCTGTCAGCCCGATACCTAGTAGACTCTGCCTGCAGTTCAGCCTCTCGTATAGCTGTTCTCTCTGCAGCCTCAGCCTGAGCTCTAGCAGCCTCAACCTGAACTCTAACCTGTCTTTCGGCAGCCTCAACCTGAGCTCTAGCAACCTCAACCTTGGCCATCTCAAGCCGAAACAACAAATCTGGAGTCAACCCTTGAGGAGGGGAAGGTGCATTTAATGGAGAGGGTCCCTGTGATTGAATTCCACGCTGCCATTGACCATCAACTTGGGGGTATGTACTAAATTCAGGCACCCTGACGTTTGATATGAGGGTAGAGCTGGGGACCGGGGCCCCCAGTCGCCTCTCCACCCAGGTCACTCCCTTCTAAACCCAATATCAAAGTCCTCAGCTGATCTTTCCTCATGCCACTTAAACCCTGGTGACCCTGAAGACCTGCCACACACTTTAAGCCATACTTATTCAGCTTCAACATCCTGGCAGCGGTAAGGGGCATCTCTAAAAATCTTCTAGCACCCTCCTCGCTATCGACTAGCTACTCCACAGGTCTTTCTCCCTCCGAGCCCGTATCATGACCTGACCCATCACTGTGTTCCGATGTATTAGACATGTTTGTGTACTGCAGTAATTATCACGGTTATAGAATGTGCCTTATCTCCTATGCAAGTATGTATATACTAATGTTATTTAAAGTCTTTAATGTGTTATATTGGTTGCTCCAAAACAAAACTATGTCCACTGTATTCCTCTAATCATAGGGAATCTCAAAACAAATGACCACTATATTCCTCTGTTCAGTAAATCCTATGCAAGGTCGCCATTTGTTACGTCCTGGGATATATAAACACTTGGCTCTTTCTATTGGACTAGGTATGCGGCAACAAGCAACAACGGAAAACGCTAGATCCAACCCTTATCTATAAACCCAGGCAACAAACCACCCTAAACCGTCAAGAGTCCTGCCTGGACAACGAGGTATCCTATGACTCGGTTACAGGGTGCACGCACTATAGACTGCTGATAGTCAAGCAGGCTATATAAAAGATCACACAATTAAGTTGACTTAAAGCTTCAAGGAAAAGATAGATAACGGAATTAAATTGCAGAAACAATTTAATAACAAACTAGAAGAAAGTACATTTAACGTTACGTTAATTAATACAACTAATCACCCCTGCGTGAAAGAAGGCGAAAGCAAACAGTCCTCAAAACATCGTACAGGTAGACAAGATGCAGGTTTCTAAACTGGATGCGGCTCCTGTAGGATCTGATGCTTAGCAAAGAAAGTACGTTACGGATTTAGAGAACTCTTAACTAATAAGCAGGAATAAATACTAGTGATAGGACCTACAGTGTATAATGGCATAGGTATAAGTAAATAAAGGCAGCCACTCGCAACATAACCACATACAGGTGTGCTTCTCACTCTTAGTCAGGCAAGCCTGCTCGGACAGAGTCTCTAAGCCACACCCTGACTCACAATGCTCACAAAGACGGTAAACTGTGGCACAATAACAAGCATACAGATATAAAAAACCGCTAGCTGTTAATCTGCCAGGTGGCAGAGGTCTAGCCGGAAGGATATAGGCTTCGGAAACCCGGGCTGAGCCACCTGCTCTAGCCTAGGGACGTTCCCAAGTCTGTGCGCCAAACTACTCTAATTAAAAGGGTGCTCTCTTGAGAGACTCAGATCCCAAGTATCTGACTCTCTCCTGGCGACCGTAAAACAAACGCAAGACGTGCTGGCGCAGTGCTGAGTGGACTAGGCAAGGGCCCTCACACAACACAACACTAGACACACAGGCACACAGACAAGAAAATGCCCCCTGACTCCCACGGGTATCCTAGTAAAGTTGTGCAGGTACACAGGACTCGCACCTGCAGACTTTACTTAAAGGATCGCAAAAAACCTCCCCTCCGGTCTAGCCCCTGCTCACCTGCCACAAGAACACACTAGCAAGCATGAAACCACCAAATATGAGACAACAAAAAAGCTTCCTAGGTCTCATTAACAATTACATCTCTGCATAAGGCCCAAAATCCTATCTAATTATCTGAGAGCTCGTCGTTAATACAATAATAGATATAAGGTCTATCAAGGGGATGGGATAATTAAATAGATTGGTGAAGTAGTGGAAAGAAGGTATACATAGAAAGAGAGAAAGTTTCTAAGTGGGGTTGAGAGGGATAGATATCAAGGGGGTCCGAAGGGTACGACAGTGAGGTGAGCTCTAAGTCTTGAATCTGTCTGGACCCCACCCTAGGCATGCGAAATACATCCCATGCTTGGCAACACTCAACACCGTTGCCGGGTCAAAATCCTCTACCCCTAGCGTGAGTCGAAACTAAGCCTAACGTTGCGATCAAATGGCAACATCAGGCTCGTCCCAAGCTAGTCTATTCCGCGCCCGCGCAAAGCAACGTCCCCCAGCCGGTCTCTCTCTCCCGCTCGTCTCCACCCACTCTCACCAGACTTACATCTTATATATTATAATGAATCAATCAACTATCGAGAATAAAATATACTAAGATGTGTTGGTTAAGAATAAGGGCAGCTTCAAGCTGTGAAACAACATAAGAATATCCCAGACATTAGTTACATTGTCGTAGGCTATATACTAAGGAAAAGCCGGCCGGCCGGCTGCCGCCAGCCGGTTTCTAAGCGGCTGGGCAGCCGACACTCACGCATGCCCACACGTGGCTACTATGCAGGAGCGTCACAACGTCCGCCCTTGTACCACTGCCCACCACAACAGGCACAAGTGGGCGTCCTGGGGATGCAGGATCGTCGGGGGCTAGTGGAGGGAAGGCGGGTAAGGGAAAGGGCAGGGGAAAAACTACTAAAGCCACTACTACCACCCACCATGGCCGCCCCTGCACCACCGCCCACCACGGCAGCCCCTGCACCACCGCCCACGCCCGCTCACGCCTGCTCACGCCTCTGCTGGTGTTGCAAGGCCTCGGACTTCAACAGCACTAATACCGTCCAAATTTGACCCCCTCCTCTTCCCTCCTGACTCGCCTGACGACGACGCTGCAGGGGACGCAGCTGGGGACTTCGATCCCAGGGACTACGGCTGGGGTGGTGATAGTGGCACCGAGTCCGAGGAGGCTAAAGACACGAGGGAGGTGAAGATGACTCGGAGGACGACGGGCTACTTCTGCACCGAGATCACGACAGCGACCTGTCTGTTGGCGACGCAGACGACGTGGCTGACGGAGGGGCTGATCCCCAGCGTGTTTATTAGTTTGCCTTGTCTGAAGGGTCAGATTTCCAACCAGACTTGCACCAATTCGACGCAAATCTGGGTGGTTCAACAGCAGACTGGCCCAGCAATGACGAGTCAAATGAAGCCGATTTCTTCTGCACATTCTTTGATCAGGAGATTATGACTCATCTCATTTCCCAAATCAATGGCTATTATGCCTGGGTGAAGGAAAGGATTGACATCATATCTCCTAGAGCAAGAATTCGTGCATTGGTTGATACGACTGTCCCTGAGCTCCTTGTGTTCTTTGCGTTGTTGCTGATCATGCCTCTTTGCAAGAAGCATGTGGTGGAACATTATTAGAAGCACGACCCACTCATCAACACCCCAATTTTCCGGAAATATATGGCTCGTGATAGATTCTTCTTGCTTCTACGATTTTTGCACTTCGCAGACAATAATAATCCAAACCGAGATGATAGAATATGGAAAGTTCGGGATGTGTTCACCATGTTGTTGCAAAGGTACAAGAAATACTTCTACCCCTTTGTCAACCTGGTGATTGATGAGTTGCTCGTGCTTTTCAAAGGATGCCTGGTGTTCAAGCAGTACATACCCTTGAAGAGGCACAGATGCGGGATCAAGATTTTCGTCTTGTGTGATTGCGAAACAGGAATAGTGCTTGACATGATCGTGTATACCGGCACTGATGTAGACGTTCCAAGAGTTGGTGCCAACGACCAATTGGGCATGTCAGGGCACATTGTCAAAAAGATGATGGAGCCCTACCTGGGCAATGGGCACACATTGTGCACCGACAATTGGTATACAAGTCCTGCTCTCTGCCAGTTTCTCCATGACCACATAACGGGGGCATGTGGAACTGTCAGAACTAACAGGAAGTTCATGCCAAAGTTCCAAGGTGATCGCACTCAACTGGACGACCCCTCCTCGAGTGACACCTCTTCTGATGACGACTTGGCAGAGGAACAAAGGTGGCACAGACAGGAAAGGCCGAGAAGAAAGAAGAAAAACCACTACAAGCAGGTGGAGAAGTCTGGGAAAGTTGTGGCTATCAAGTGGAATGACAAGCGACCAGTCCACCTGCTTTCGACTGTCCATACAGGTGCCCAAGTGGACTCTGGTAAAATCCACTACCGTACCAAAAAGTCTATTCAGAAACCTGATATGGTGGTAGATTATACCAAGTACATGCGCCTTGTGGACAAGTCTGATTGCCAGCTTGCAGGCGTTGAGTGTCTGAGGAAAACTGTGAAGTAGTATCACAAGCTTTTCCTTCACTTTGTTGACATCACGATGCTCAACGCTTACAACATGTGGCTGGTCAAAAAAGACATGGCCCCGAACAAAAAAATCAAGTTCAGGGAGTTTGTCTACAACGTCGCCTACCACCTACTTGAAAAGCACGGCGAACCAGTCTCCACTCACAGGGGTCGCCGTCCAGTCAACCTCCCAGACAGAGTCATGGATGGGTATGAAAGGCACTACCCTGTTCACACCGAGCTATCTGGCAACCGGAGGCTCGAAGTGCAGTGCCAGGTCTGTGCCCACTCCACCAGAAAGCCACAGAAACACAACCGAGTTACTTCATTGTGCCAGAAATGTAACGTTGGGTTGTGTTTAGGCGACTGCTTCAGGGACTACCACTCACTCAAGTACTACTAGTGGTACCTGTGTCGCCCTGCCTCTGCCAAGCTCCTGCCCCGCCTACCTACCTGACCGCACCTGACCAACGTGATCTCATATAACTAGTCATGTACCATAAACTAGTACAAATAATTGTTGTATGATTTTATATATTGTTGTGTATGTTCATATGTTTTGTTGTATATATATCTATTGTTATGTTTATGGGCGAGGAGAAATGACACAAACAATAGGCTAAACATGAAATTCAAAACGAATGTCAAAACCCACTCCCAAACATCCAGGTTCAAGGAAAATACTAGAATACAAATTCTTAGTTTAATACAAATTAAGTATTATAATGTAACAAAGAACAAAATCAGTCTCTTCAGGACGAGAAAATAAGAATATATAATGCACTTAAGATTTACAGAAAATATAAAAGTGAAACAAATAAATAACTATATACCTTCACTGAAGCAATGCAAGGTAAAATACCTATAACACATAATTAATATTTGTTAAATGTTTATCACCAACCAGTAACGAGTTTTTCAGGTTATTTTTTGTTGTTTTTTATTTTTTATTTGATATACAGTGTTGGTAAATACCAAGGACTGTCTTATTTTAACTATTTTCCCATTATCCATCAATCTTAAGACACGGCCCCCGATAGTGGGGAGGGCTATGAAGATCAGTGAAATTGCGGGGTAAAAGGCGTGACACAAAGATTGAGAAATTTAGAACAAACCTGCGGTAGTAACCTACCATACCAAGAAATCTTTGCAATTCTGTTCTAGTCTTAGGTCTGGGAATATCACTTATCACCTGTACTTTAGCCCCTGGTGGCACAACTTGTCCATTATCAATCACATAACCAAGATACTGTACTTTAGCTTGACCAAATTCACACTGATATATTTGCAACCAGATTAGCCTGCACCAAACGATCAAGAAAGTTACTGACATGGCATAGGTGATCTTTCCAGGTGTCACTAAAGATCAATACATCATCAATATACACAACACATCCTTCCAAACCCTCGGTTACAATGTTCATGAGTTTTTGAAATGTTGCAGGTGCATTTTTCATACCATATGGCATCACAGAACATGCAAAAGTCTTACCAAGAGTTACAAAACATGAGATATCCCTAGCATGCTGAGTCATAGGTACTTGCCAATATCCCTTTAACAAGTCAAACTTACTGATGTACTGTGCCTTCCAATCCCATTTATACAATCTTCCATGTGAGGTATAGGGTAGGTGTCTGTTTTGGTGATCTGGTTAACACGTCGATAGTCAATACAGAGCCGTTGTGATCCCCCTGGTTTAGGAACTAAGGTGACAGGAGAACTCCACTCACTTTGGCAGGGCTCAATCATCTTGTGGGTGAGTAGGTAGTCAATCTCCTTCTGGATCAGGGGAACCTTCAAGGGATTCACCCGGTAGGCTGGCAGCTTAATTGGCTTCGCATCTCCAACATCCACGTCATGCATCAACACGGTTGTCCTTCCTGGAGTATCCCGGAACACTTGATTGTATTTCTGGAGTAGAGCCGTGAATTCCTGCCTCTCCTCAGGGGTTAGATGAGATAACTTAGTCTCCAGATCACTCAGGATAGCAACATTCTGCCCCAGGCTATCACTTAAGTTCATACTGCATGGGAGTGCCTCACTTTCGGGGTCTTGAGGAACAGCAACATTGCAGACGGGTTTATCAGGGTCTCTCCTGTGGTACAATTTCAGCATGTTGACGTGACAAAGTTGTTTGCTCTTCTTACGATCTGGCGTGGCAATAACATAGTTCACATCACTGGCTTTCTTCTCCACCATGTACGGTCCACTAAACTTGGCTTGAAGAGGTTGTCCGTGTATTGGCAGCAGAACTAGGACCTGATCACCGGGCTGAAACTGGCGTACTCTTGAGTTCTTGTCATACCATGTTTCCATCTTCTCCTGAGCAGTTCCCAAATTCTCTCGAGCTAGCTGGAACGCTGTTGATAACCGCTCCTTAAAGTTCGCCACATATTCCAGCAAGTTGACGTCATCCGATTCCGACAGCCAAAACTCCTTCAACAACTTCATAGGACCTCTAACTTTATGCCCGAAGAGTTGTTCAAAAGGTGAAAAGCCTAGTGATTCATTAGGAGACTCTCTTGAAGCAAACAGCACAAAAGGAAGACCTTTGTCCCAATCTTTCTGGTGTTCCAAGCAGTACTTCCTCAGCATAGATTTGAGTGTCTGATGATATCTCTCCAGAGCTCCCTGTGTTTGAGGATGATATGCAGAAGACGTGATCTGTGTGATGCCCAACTCTTTCAAAGACTGCTTAAAAACATTGGACATAAAATTGCTCCCTTGATCTGACTGTACTTCCTTAGGCAATCCAAATCTGGTGAAGAACCCAAGCATTTCTTTCACTACATTCTTCGCCGAAATATTCCTGAGAGGAATTGCTTCAGGATAACAAGTAGCCATATCAATGAGCGTCAGCAAGTAGGAAAACCCTGAAGAAGTCTTGGGAAGAGGTCCTCCAATATCAACTAACACCCGAGTGAATGGCGTCTCAAAGGGAGGAATGGGAACGAGTGGTGCAACTTTCTCTTTTTGATTACACTTCCCCACTACTTGACAGGTGTGACAAGATTTGCAATACCAGGAAACATCCTTGAAAATACCTGGCCAGTAAAAAATGCTTCAGAATACGGGCTGCAGTCTTCCTCACTCCCATGTGTCCTGCCAAACTGGAGTCATAAACCACCCTTATGATATCCTGCCTACAAATGCGAGGGATGACAATTTGATGCACAACCTCCCATTCACAGTCTGCTGATGACGTTGGGGGTCTCTACTTTCTCATTAATACTCCTGACTTAAAATAGTAACAAGTAGAAGCACTGACTGACTCACCCTCACTACAAGCAGAACTAGCTAAACCTTCCAACTCTGGGTCAGCCTGCTGCAGCTCTACCAACTCACGAGGTGACAAATTATCCACACTGCGGGGAACTGCTTCATCCTCTGAATGGTTTAAATTAGCAAAGAAAGTATCAGCCAAGAGAACATCATCAGCTTCATCACCCTCTAAATCACTAGTAAGTTTAGCTGTTGCCCTAGTGACAGCACATGCAGGAAACACATCAGATGAGCCGTCCTCGACTCCAGCCACCGGCTCACTAGACAACCGAGGAGCTGGACAAACCCGACCCCCAGCAATGTCGTTGCCAAGGAGAAAAGTCACACCAGACATAGGAAGTGTTTCAACCAATCCTACCATAACTGGACCTTGAACAAAATCAGACTCAAGATGCACTCTGCACAAAGGGACAGACAAATAATTACTCCCTAAACCCTGCAACATTACAGTTTCACCAGAGGAATTATTAGAGCCTAAAACACTAGTCACTAGTAGGGATTGGCAAGCACCTGTGTCTCGTAAAATTTTAACAGATTTCCTGTCACTGCCATTAAGTGAACTGACAAAACCATCAGACAGGAAATTTGCATACGAACTCTTGAGAGTGTCACCCACATCACTGCTCAAAAGAGGAGCTTTATCAGTAGAGCTTACGTTACCCTTCAAAGCACTCAAAGCAGGTACAACAGAATTACTGCTCAAAAGAGGAACTTTATCAATAGAGCTTACGTTACTCTCCAAAGCACTCAAAGCAGGTGAAACAGAGTAATTTATAAGACAATGGGAACTCACAAGAGTGGACACCAGACCAACTGACTGAACATTTGCAGGTTTATTATTATTAGCATCACGCTGTTTCTTGAAATATTTCTCAGCAATATGACCGAGTCTACCACAATAATTAAATTTCTTCTTAGAAAAGTTAGAAGTGGAACTAGTATTTCCTTCCTGAGAAACATTATCTTTACTCTCCTTCTTTACATCTGTACTATGAGAAGAGGATACATATTTATTCTCATATCTCTTTATTTGATTACTTGTATAATGTTTGTGAGTGAGAAATTATTCATCAGCTAAAATTGCAGCATCAGAAACAGTGTCTATCTTTTTCTCATCAATATATAAGCTGACATCCTTCCTGACACATCTTTTGAAGTCCTCCAATAAGATAATCTGCTTAAATTTATCAAAGTCAGCATTTACATTCTTAGAGTTGATCCAACAAATCTTCTTTAATTTTGGCATACTCAACATGAGATTGCTTTCCTGCTTGTAAGTAGTCCTAAATTTAACTATGTAGGCTTCAGGAACGAGCTCATAGGCTTTAAGAATCAGGCTCTTAACTACATCATGATTATCAGACTGATCCTGAGACAAAGATGCATAAGTAACTTGAGCTTTACCAGTGAGTACACTCTGAAGGAGTATTGGCCAATACTGTTTGAGCCATTTGAAACCGTTAGGTGCCTTTTCAAACAATTGAAAGTATTTAGTTACATCAGATTCATTATAGACAGGGACAAGTCTAACATTTTTGGCCACATCCAAATTATCAGGATTAGATGACCTATTCACCCCGTGTTTCATACGGTACTCACGGTCTAACTTAGCAATTTCAACTTGTGCCTGTTGAGCCTGTGCCTGTGCCTCAGCTTCCCGAGCACGAGCCTGTGCTTCAACTTGTGCCTGTTGTGCATGTTGAGCACGAGCCTGTGCTTCAACTTCCTGAGCACGAGCCTGTGCAAGTTCAATTTGTGCATTCATATTTATGTTATCTGAAGGAGTTAAATTAAACAGTTTCTGATTAATCATGTCAACAATTTGATCTTTATGAGCGCTTCAAGGATGAGCAATCTGCAGGTATTGTGCAACAATTTGAGTTCATTTTGATTCCTACCTTCTACCTCAACAACTGTCTTAACACTCTCTACAAAATCTTTAGCTTCATCTAAGGTAGAAATAGTTGAAGAAGACATCATGAAAAATTGAATAGTAGCCTACAATCACAAGCAAATAATGTAATATATTCTTAAACAAGTCCTGAAGATCCTGA
Source organism: Paralithodes platypus (assembly GCA_032716605.1). Taxonomy (NCBI): domain Eukaryota; kingdom Metazoa; phylum Arthropoda; class Malacostraca; order Decapoda; family Lithodidae; genus Paralithodes; species Paralithodes platypus. The sequence continues at coordinate 23,581,233 of CM064510.1, forward strand.
GCCAAGGTCGCCAATGTTATGTTTCTGAGCGAGGAGAAATGACACAAACAATAGGCTACACATGAAATTCAAAACGAATGTCAAAACCCTCTCCCAAACATCCAGGTTCAAGGAAAATACTAGAATAAAAATTCTTAGTTTAATTAAAATTAAGTATTATAATGTAACAAAGAAAAAAATCAGTCTCTTCAGGACGAGAAAGTAAGAATATATAATCACTTAAGATTTACAGAAAATATACAAGTGAAAACAATAAATAACTATATACCTTCACTGAAGCAATGCAAGGTAAAAATACCTATAACACATAATTAATATTTTCTCAAGATCACTGGAGATGGTTAATATACGTTTAATAACTTAAGGAAATGCACCATATGTTACTAAAAGCATTACAAGTAATTAATACAACTATTTAAACTTGAGAAAATATTTCTTCTAAAAATACAATAATAATACAAGCAATATAATAAGGGGTAACTAAATTAATCTGATCAAATTCACAAACTTGGAAACTAATCACAAGTTAATTAATGCTTAACACTTATATTAAGGGGCGGGTGCCCGACCCCGAAAGGGGTTGAAATAGGGGAGCTATCCCCCCCGCCAAAGGCGGCTTTCTAGGGCCTTTCCTAGCTGATGCTGGGAGGATTGGGTTCTAGTCATGTGGTGATGGGCTGGTCTATCAGAGTGAGAACTGAGCGATCTCTGCCATACCCATAGCTTACTCTGACTGTTCCTTTAACTTATATATTTTCTAGATCTCAAGTGACGGCGTCTTTTCCGTGGATTGACCTCCCAATCTACCAAGATTGGAAGCCAAAGCGTCACATTTTTCCCTTGCCCCTCAACTTTCTCTTCATAATTGCTGAGGGGCACAGGGCCCTGGGTGGGGCTTTGGTTTCCCGGGCGTTTCCGCACCCTCCTCAGCTCCCCGCCATGGAGTGGCTTCGGTCACCCAGGCTTTATTGTGGTCGGCAGGGAGGGTTCTGTGTGGGCGCTCGGTTATGGCCTTGGAATTGCTCGGGGCCTTGGGGCTGTTCGGCCAGGCAGCTTGGGGAACAACAACAACAACAACTTATATTAAATGCAATCAAAAGGAAATAACCAAATAATATAAATTTTCAGAAAACTCAATGATAATTCATTATTAACTGATCACTAGATAGCCTAAACTTATAATAATGCACAATATCAATAATAGGCTATAATATGGGACACACTTATATGTTCAACACTCAAATCACATGAATCATTTGCAGGTTGCTTAAAATCGTTTGAAAGTAGCCTGGAGAGATATAGCACTTCACAAGTTACAATAATCACTATGTACAGAGATAGAGAGAGAGAGAGAGAGAGAGAGAGAGAGAGAGAGAGAGAGAGAGCAGGCGTGGTCGTCAGCTGGTCTAAGAGTCGAAACTGCAGGACGCAGGGGGTATATATATCCCACCAGAAATACTAGAATTTTCTACTGATCTCGTGCATGTAATGACGCATGGCTGGGGGAAACAGGACAAGAGCCTGACAGGACTGGAACTTGCGAGAAGCAAGCACATAGGGGGAAACTAAAATATTACTCTAATCTGGCTTATATAGTCAATATTAATACTGGATTACATAACACTATATATACAGTATATATAAGCAATATTTGAATTTATTATGACTTGTAAATAATTATTCGAGCAATACTCTACTTTTTTCTACTTTTGTATGATATAGTGATACATTCGTTATTTTTATTTATATATATGCAACATTATATTTCTGTACAAACCTTTCGTAATAATAAACAAAAACATACTTATGCTCTGCTATTCATAGAAGTTTTCGACTTTTATGAATAACAGGGCGTGAGTACAGTATGTAAAAAAAAAAAAAAAAAAATTGTATAAACACTCCAGAAATATACCCATAACCCCTTTGGTTTCGAACCCACGTCTCTAAACCTACATCTCACTCACTCCGTCACTCTAACCACTAGACCACGACAGTTCACATTATACCGACAGCGATTAGTGCGTCCGTATTTTCGGCCAGATAAATGCTTGACAAAAAAATATATATATATACCCTCGATACACTTGCGTATATCGGGGTATTATTCATCCGCATGCCTCTCTGCGCTTGATTTATCGGTGTATATTATTCACATGGGCTGCCTTACTCATGAATATCCACAGGTGAAACCATAAAAGTGCTTTTTTAGGCGAGATATACAGTAGAGCGTTGCTTCTTATCAATCGCACGTTCTTGCCTCCACCCTCCTCCCGCCTGACTCACTCACACACGCTCATTCGCTCGGGCTGTGTAGTGCCGTTTGCCCCATTTTTTTCAACTTGCAGCCACTGCAACTCCACACCCACATGTTTTGGGGTGGATATATATATATATATATATATATATATATATATATATTGGCGGATGCGGATATTTTTTACCAAGACATTGATGTACTTTTTTTTCAATTCTGAGAGATCGAATTTTTTGGCAGAAATTCACAAATAACTACCCTAGCCCCTAGGGCATTTCCGCGTTTTAAAGGTTAGGGGCAGGTAGTTGCATTTTTGGACCCCTTCTCCCTCATGCTTAGCCCCATTAGGTTAGACATTTTAAGACGTTCGCTCAATAAGTTTAACGATTTTAGGACCTGTTGTGCCATTTAGATGCCGATTTTATCCTGGCGAGCAATAGCGAGCCTGTCATTTTAGGAGGAACCGGCCGGTTCATTTTCTACCGAAAAATGTAAAAAATTTATATCTTGAGAGGGGATCTAGGTATATTTTTTTATCTTAATGAAGGTCTAGCGAGGAAACTAAAAATTAATATGTTATCAAATACACTAAAACATAAGCACTACCCCCTTCAAGGTTAAGTGATACCAATCATGCCAACTTTACATCTACATAATTAAACGTAAGCTAACCTTCACTATTGACAACACAATAACCCACCACTACCGCCACCACAGCTCTAATACGCTAGTTGCAATATATGTTATCTCTACCGTTTGGACCTTACAACAGGGCCGATACTGATGGCAATATCGCTAATGTTGTCATCACCTTCATCTCCACCACTACCATAACTGCCGCCGCCGCCACCACCACCACCACCACCGCCACCACCGCCACCACCACCACCACTACCGCCACCACAGCTCTAATACGCTAGTTTCAATATATGTTATCTCTACCGTTTGGACCTTACAACAGGGCCGATACTGATGGCAATATCGCTAATGTTGTCATCACCTTCATCTCCACCACTACCATAACTGCCGCCGCCGCCACCACCACCACCACCACCGCCACCACCACCACCACCACCACTACCGCCACCACAATTCTAATACGCTAGTTGCAATATATGTTATCTCTACCGTTTGGACCTTACAACAGGGCCGATACTGATGGCAATATCGCTAATGTTGTCATCACCTTCATCTCCACCACTACCATAACTGCCGCCGCCCCCGCCACCACCACCACCACCACCGCCACCACCGCCACCACCACCACCACTACCGCCACCACAGCTCTAATACGCTAGTTGCAATATATGTTATCTCTACCGTTTGGACCTTACAACAGGGCCGATACTGATGGCAATATCGCTAATGTTGTCATCACCTTCATCTCCACCACTACCATAACTGCCGCCGCCGCCACCACCACCACCACCACCGCCACCACCACCACCACCACCGCCACCACCACCGCCACCACCACCACCACTACCGCCACCACAGCTCTAATACGCTAGTTGCAATATATGTTATCTCTACCGTTTGGACCTTACAACAGGGCCGATACTGATGGCAATATCGCTAATGTTGTCATCACCTTCATCTCCACCACTACCATAACTGCCGCCGCCGCCACCACCACCGCCACCACCGCCACCACCACCGCCACCACTACCGCCACCACAGCTCTAATACGCTAGTTGCAATATATGTTATCTCTACCGTTTGGACCTTACAACAGGGCCGATACTGATGGCAATATCGCTAATGTTGTCATCACCTTCATCTCCACCACTACCATAACTGCCGCCGCCGCCACCACCACCACCCCCACCGCCACCACCGCCACCACCACCACCACTACCGCCACCCAAGCTCTAATACGCTAGTTGCAATATATGTTATCTCTACCGTTTGGACCTTACAACAGGGCCGATACTGATGGCAATATCGCTAATGTTGTCATCACCTTCATCTCCACCACTACCATAACTGCCGCCGCCGCCACCACCACCACCACCGCCACCACCACCACCACCACCACCATCACCACTGCCACCAACACCACCATCACCATCACCGCCACCACCACCACCACCACCACTAACTATAAAATGTGTCAGCAATTTAGTATTCGTCACCACTACCAACATCATTCACCACAACCACCACGATCACAAAAACCATCACTACCACAACTACCACCTTCACCACCACTACCACTACCACCATCACCACTACCACCTTCACCACCACCACAATTACTACTACCACCACCACCACCACAACTACCACCTTCACCACCACCACACCACTACCACCACCACCATCACCACTACCACCACCACCACCACCACCTCCACCACTACTACTACCACCACCACCACCACCACAACTACTACCTTCACCACCACACCACTACCACCACCACCACCACCACACCACCGCCAACACCACACCACCACCAACATCACACCACCACAACCACCACCACTATTACCACCACCACCACTATTACCACCACCACCATCACCACCACTACTACTACCACCACCACCACCACCTCAACTACCACCTTCACCACCACACCACTACCACCCCCACCACCACCACACCACCGCCAACACCACACCACCACCAACATCACACCACCACAACCACCACCTCTATTACCACCACCACCACCACCACCACTACTACTACCACCACCACCACCACAACTACCACCTTCACCACCACACCACTACCACCACACCACTACCACCACCACCATCACCACCACTACTACTACCACCACCACCACCTCAACTACCACCTTCACCACCACACCACTACCACCCCCACCACCACCACACCACCGCCAACACCACACCACCACCAACATCACACCACCACAACCACCACCACTATTACCACCACCACCATCACCATCACCACCATCACTATAACACTATAATACTCACCAACACCATAACACTATCATGAACAACATAACACCCTCACTACCACCACCACCACCACCACCATCATCACAACCATCACCATAACACTCACCACCACCATAACACTATCAACAACATAACACCCTCACTACCACCACCACTACCACCACCATCACCATACACACACTGTCACTATCATTTTATCGTACCATTGTTATACGAGACACACATGGTGGGTGTGTCATGTGTACACGTTCACACAAATGTACACGTACTCGCTTACATTCTCACACGCACATAGACGCGGGTTTCGTACATCTACACACACAGTCACGAATACTGAACTGGGAATCATAAACAAGCTCAAATTGTACACGATGAAATAAGAAAAAAATCTGCCATGCATATACAGTGTGCAAATAGGACTTGTCCCCAGATAAATTATTGTAGGGCATTAGGCATATTATATTTACCATCACTCTCTTAAACACACTCTCTCACACACACACATTTACTATCATGCTCTCTCTCTCTCTCTCTCTCTCTCTCTCTCTCTCTCTATATATATATATATATATATATATATATATATATATATATATATATATATCACACACACACACATACACACTAACTGGCGGTAGTATAGAACAGAATGAGAATGTTGTGGAGCATGATGTGACTAGTTTATGGGTGGGGGGGTGGGGCGGGGGGGGGGGGGGGGGGTGAGAATGGTGTTTGTGTCGTTGGTGGTGACAGTGGTGGTTGTGGTGGTGGTGACAGTGGTGGATGTTTTGGATGTAATAGTGGTGATTGTGTTTGTGATAGCGGTAATTTTGGTGGTGTTGACAGTGATCGCTGTGTTGGTGGTGGTGATAGTGGTGGTGGTGATAGTGTTGGTTGTGGTAGTGGTTGTGTTGGTGGTGGTGATAGTGGTGTTTGTGTTGGTGGTGGTGATAGTGGTGGTTAAGGTGGGAGTGGTGATGATAGCGGAAATTATGGTGATGGTGACATTGGTGGTTGAGGTAATGATAGGGGTGATTGTCGTAGTGGTGGTTGTGTTGGTGGTGGTAATAGTGAGGGTTGTGATGGTGATAGGTGGTAGTGGTGACAGTGGTGGTTGTGATGGTGATAGAGAAATCGTGGTAGTGGTGACAGTGGTGGTTGTATTGGTAGTGGTGACAGTGGTGGTTGTGATGGTAGTGGTGACAGTGGTGGTTGTATTGGTAGTGGTGACAGTGGTGGTTGTGATGGTAGTGGTGACAGTGGTGGTTGTGATGGTGATAGGTGTAATCGTGGTAGTGGTGACAGTGGTGGTTGTGTTGGTAGTGGTGACAGTGGAGGTCGTGATGGTGATAAGTGTAATCGTGGTAGTGGTGATAGTGGTGGTTGTGATGTGTTACGACCGGCACTACGAAATAAACAAGGGCACTTAATAATGGACTAGATGATAGGTGATATCTGCAACAACGGTACGCTAATTCCAAACCCTCGAACTATTATGCCGGTGAACAAAACACTTAAACCCTCCAGAGTTAATCTACTGGATAACGGGGTATCAATTAACTGGGTTTTAGTTCACTTCTACAAAGGCTTTCCGATGACGGCAAAGCCAACTCACAACAGGAGTACTTACGTTACTAAAATGCTCTCAAGTAATAACAATGCTTAAATAAACTATCATAAGATTTAATAAAGGAGTATATGCTTACATTAACTTTAGTGTGAGTCTGTACTCAACACTAAACTCTCCAATGCTCTATGAAAACACTGGAAGTCTAGTCCTACAGCAAACAGATATGGAATCTTCTGAATACGTCTGATGCACTAAGATGCTCGTCAATATAGAACAGAAATAATGCAGGGGCAGGACACCAAAGCGTGTATCTTAAATACACCAACAAGTAGGATACATATATATATAACAAGGGTGTGCAACAACTCTGTGACAGCACTAATAATAACCACTCAAAAACAGTACTTCCTTAGCCAACATAACAGCCAAACTGGGTTGTGCACTATGCATCAACCTAGGCTAAAATAAGGCGTGAATAATTCCTAAAGCATACGCAGTTAAATTTAATAAACACAATGCTGTCTTTCTCACTAATAAAGTCTAGCAGTGGCATAAAAGGTACAAGGAACCTAGGCAGAGCGCAAGCATGCTCGTAGCCTATTGTCTCCCCTTGAACAGATTTCCCTTATGTTCCGTTAAGTGACTTGATGGCTCTCTTGGTAAGTCCAGATCTCAAGTATCTGGTCTTACCCTGGCGCTCCACAAAGGTCAACAAAATGAGGTAGCAAGCATACAGGTAAGAGTAGGCAAAAGCCCTTCACCTGTATACTGCTACACTCGCAAAGGAAAAAATATGCACAAGGGTTACAGGCTACCTAGTTCCGTCGAAGTCGTACAGGCTCTGACTTGCCACATACATAACTCAGACAACGACTAAAGATACCCTCCACTGTCTAGCATTAAATAGTAGGAAAGAACAACGCAATAATTAGAAGCACCCCAATACTATGATACCATGTGACTATGACTCTAATAATCCCTAAAGCTAGTGCAAAACATATATGGAGAACTGGTGCTGGAAATGCGAACTGGCCGACTATGGAAGTCGTATGCAGAACCAGAAGGGATAAGTAATTGAATAAAGAGAAGAAGTATTGGAAAAGAAGAAGTTCAGAGAGAGAAACAGTAGTACAGGGGGTTAGATTGGGGAAAGATTGCAAAGGACATGTAGGACCAAGCACGCTATGCCAAGCTCTGAAGGAGACACGCAGGCAGGAGCCCGCACCACCCTACTAGGACAGCGGCCTCCAATCACAGACGACTACGTCATGAAGTGCAGGCGTCATATGACGCGTCATGCCCGCCGGCCACTCAAGAGCGTGGGAACCTCCGCCCGACCGAGGGAGTCACACGTACATACACACGCACATATTACCACCTCGCTGCTCGCTCTCTTTCTCCTTACAATTCACACTACATATCTTATACTCTATCAATGATATAAAATACTTCCAAGTGTCACAGACAAGAATAAAGACCACCACTGATCTGTCTGTGACAACATGAACACTAAGAAAGAAAGAACATCGTTTTTCGATTATTATAGCCCATTTCACTGCTCTGGCGAGCGCTAGCGAGTTACGAGTACATTCTGGCAAGCTGGCCAGCGTAACAGATGGCGATAGGTGTAATCGTGGTAGTGGTGACAGTGGTGGTTATGATGGTGATAGGGAAATCATGGTAGTTGTGATATTGGTGGATATATTGGTAGTGGTGACATGGTGGTTGTGATGGTAGTGGTGACAGTGGTGGTTATGATGGTGATAGGTTTAATCGTGGTAGTAGTGACAGTGGTGGTTGTGTTGGTAGTGGTTGCAGTGGAGGTTGTGATGGTGATAGGTGTAATCGTGGTAGTGGTGATATTGGTGGTTGTGATGGTGATAGGTGTAATCGTGGTAGTGGTGACAGTGGTGGTTATGATGGTGATAGGTGTAATCGTGGTAGTGGTGACAGTGGAGGTTGCGTTGGTAGTGGTGACAGTGGTGGTTGTGATGGTGATAGGTGCAATCGTAGTAGTGGTGACAGTGGTGGTTGTGTTGGTAGTGGTGGTTGTGATGGTGATAGGGATAATCATGGTAGTGGTGACAGTGGTGGTTGTATTGGTGGTGGTGACAGCGGTGGTTGTGTTGCTGGTGGTAACAGTGGTGGTTGTGTTGGTAGTGGTGACAGTGGTGGTTGTGATGGTAGTGGTGACAGTGGTGGTTGTGTTGGTAGTGGTGACAGTGGTGGTTGTGTTGGTAGTGGTGGTTGTGATGGTAGTGGTGACAGCGGTGGTTGTGTTGGTAGTGGTGACAGTGGTGGTTGTGATGGTAGTGGTGACAGTGGTGGTTGTGTTGGTAGTGGTGACAGTGGTGGTTGTGTTGGTAGTGGTGGTTGTGATGGTGATAGGTGTAATTGTGGTAGTGGTGACAGTGGTGCTTGTGTTGGTGGTGATGACAGTGTTGTAGTGGTGACAGTGGTGTTTGTGTTGGTAGTGGTGGGGGTTGTGATGGTGATATGGTGTAATCGTGGTAGTGGTGGTTGTGTTGGTAGTGGTGACAGCTGTGGTTGTGATGGTGATAGGGGTAATCGTGGTTGTGGTGACAGTGGTGGTTGTGATGGTAGTGGTGACAGTGGTGGTTGTGATGGTGATAGGAGTGATCGTGGTAGTGGTGACAGTGGTGGTTTTGATGGTGATAGGGATAATCATGGTAGTGGTGACAGTGGTGGTTGTTGGTGGTGGTGATAATGGCAATTGTGGTAGTGTGTGTGTTTCCTGTGTTGTTGGTGGTGATAATAGTGATTGTATTGACGTTGATATGGGTGGCTCTGTTGTTGGTGGTAGTGGTGGTAGTAATGTTAGTGGTAGTAGTAATAGTTCCACATTAGTGTTTATAATGGTGGAAGTGGTAATGGTGTTAGTGTTGGTTGGGTAATAGTGGTGAGGATAGTTTACACACTATGCAGCTTATGTAGATAAATGCCTTAAACATCAGAAAATAACAAAGTTAATAGTTACAAACTGTAGAAACAGTTTAACGTGCTGAGCATAATATGCAAGCATTTCAAATTGACTATATTAGAATTATGCATCACAAAGAATAGTTAGCGATCGTTGAGAAAATGTCAAATGTAGTGGTAATATCAAGGGTCTATGGGTAATATATATATATATATATATATATATACATGGGCAGATTATTTCCTGTAATGTAAAATTGTTGAAGACCTGAGAATATTTATTATGTATCAGCTTTTTAGATTTGTTTTCAATACATTTAACAGTATTTTTTATGCTAGGCGCTAGGGTGAAGTTGGTAAAGTAAATTGCCAAATTAATTTAGCTTTATTTCTTATTTAGTACGTTTCGGGTACATTACTCATTTTCCGAAAATAAAATAACAAAGTTCTATTAACACTACGAATTAAAATAATAAAAGATTTATAATGTAAATTGAAAGTATTAAAAGGCTAGGCTGGGCCTTCGTAGTGGCTAGTGGCTACGTAGGTTATATGGACAGGTGGTGTGCCCTGTGTTGTTGTTGTTGTTGTTGTTGGTGTGGCGCCCTCTGTTGTTGTTTTTGGACCCTCTGTTGTTGTTGTTGCGCCCTCTATTGTTGTTATTATCAGCTCTGGACGTAATTGGTAAAACAAGGCCATCTATAGTCAACCCATTCAGTACCGGTGACGTCTTTCTCGTTATAGTCTGGCAACTATTAGGTTATTGTATTATGCTTACAAAGGGCCTGTGGCAATCACAATACCTCTATTACTCTCATTTATCTCTCTTAACTCCCACAGACCGTTCTTAAGCTGCATAAAATCGTCTAACTATGGCAGAACTATGGCAAAACAGACGCCACCGCTATTGAAAGGGTTTACAGATAGTCACTCGTTGATGGGATCGGATTAAGGGGACAGTGGTGATTTTGGGGGTCTATTTATTTATACATTAATTTATTTTTTAGTTTCCTCGCTAGACCTCCATCAAGGTTAAAACAAAAACACCCCCAAAACCATCTATCAACGATGTCCCGTGCGACATTGCCAGGTCGCGGACTCACGGTAAGCCCTCCCCCTTTAAATATTCTTTCTTGTCCTGTCATTTGATTGTTTATGATGGGTTTTTGTTGTTTTATATATAATGTTTCGGTGATCTGAAGGTGTGACAAATCGTGGCATTGTTTCAAAATGGATGTGTTTTCCACTAGTTGTTGTCTGTTTAATGTAGTTTTATGTTGTATCATATGTTTTTTTATGGAACCGTTCTGTAAGTGCATGGTAAGACGTGTACTGAGGGTTGTTGTTGTCATACCGATGTAGCTTACTTTGCGAGGCTTGCAATCCTCGTGTGGACAAATACATTCGTAAAACACAATCGATTGTTGCGTTGGGTCATATTTATGTGAAGAGTTATGTTTCATTAGTAAATTACTTGTTTTATTGTTTTTGTAATATATGACTAGGTTAAGTTGATCATGAATGTTTTTACAAATTACGTTACTTTGTACTATACCCCTCAGTACACGCTCATCGGTAAGGTATAATTGGGTCATTTAGTTACAGTAGAATACTTGGTGTTTGGTGGGTGAATCTTCGAAGGTTGGTGAATCAGTGAGCCTGTCCGAGACATACTTTGATATTTCTTTGTTAATTAAGCTCATTGTATAGGCAGTATTAACTAACATTTGTTTGATCTTGATCATTTTACCGTGAAATAATTTATATGTAGAACAGGTAGGTAGGATCGAATCACAGAGAGTTTGTATCTAAGGGGACACTCACTCTATGCATTCAAACAGGTCTGTTGTTTTGCGGTAAACAGAAGTAATGTATTTGCCATAGTTAGCTTCAATATGAATATCTAGGGAGAAAATTTAAAATGATGATACAATATATATATATATATATACAGTATAATATATATATATATATATATATATATATATATATATATATATATATATAAATATATTGTATAACCTACCATATCATACATATATCAAAGTTCATAACGTGTAGTAGTAGTAATAGTAGTAGTAGTAGTAGTAGTAGGGGAGATTGTAGACACCAATCGAGCAGGACAATACCCAGGGGAGGCCCCATAGGCATTTAGTAAGGAGTTGCTGGAACCCCGGTTTAATTTGTATGTCCTCCCTCACCGTTTATGTTTGTCTCTCACCTACACAGAGAATAATCCAGCTAGCTCTCATAAACACCTCTTCTTATTCATTTCACTACACTAAACAAGCACACCTCACTTCTTTCCAATACACTAAACACAATTATATATATATATAAACAAATAATATAGTTTTCTTTTAAGATGACCACCAACCACCGTTATTGGCTCTGTCACTCTTTCAACTTGGCGGAGACACATTTTACAGTCAGCTTTCCCTTTTGTCTCCCTCATACACATAGAAACAAATAGCAGTAGTAGTAGTAGTAGTAGTAGTAGTCAATCAATCAGTCTTTATTTCATAATATATACAATAACACAATTAACGAAGACCCCCACAACCAAGAAAAGGAAAACCCCCGAGGAACAAGGAACAAAACAAATAGGAAAACGCCCCAAGAACAAGGAGGAAGGAAGAACTGAAGTAAAACCAACAACGACAAAAGCAGAAAGAACAAGGAAAGAAATAATCACATTTTCCCACGTTCGAGCCCCCCACATCATCACCGAGGGTAACGGAAACAAGAAGAACAGAGCCAATTCGCCCACGAAGAAGATAAAGAAAGCAGTAGCAGCAGAAGACATAATAATAGTAAAACCACGAGAAAATAAAAACAAACAGAAGAGACAAGATGGCCGCCCCGATCATCAGAGAAAACGTGCTCCAGAAGAAGACAAAGGAGAAACTAAAATAAAACCAACATCACCAAAGACGGGAGTAATAAAGAATAAGATAAACACGATGCCCAACATACCAAAATTACCCCACATCGCCAACAAGAGGAACGAGAACAAGAATATCCAACTCGGGACTGAAGATAAGAACATCAGGGCATCAACAACAACAAAAGACACGCATAGCAAAACCACCTGTACGGGATCACCACCAGAATTCAACGAGTAATACCCACACATATATAGCAGCTACTAAACCTTCCACGCCCTCTACGAACATCAGACGAGATGACAGAATTGCCACTATTACACCAGAAATTCCAGCAAAACTAGGAAAAGATATCCCTATAATATGAAGCTCCCAAGAGAAGAATAATATTCAACCAGAAACAGAAGGGCCAGCATCACCATCAGAAGAGAAGCCACTTACGCCCTACTTCCACCCAAAGGCCGAATCACCTGCCCGCGAACTTCTAAGGGGCCCTCCTAATCCCCTTAGATTCGCTCCCCACCGGACATATGACCTTTTGACCCCCGCATACCTACCCCGGGACATCTCAGCCAAAGTCGTCACTATCCCGACGAAACCTGAACAAGGTAAGCAATTCTAGGGCTTTCATAACACTGACATATTAGTGGTGATAGTCCTAAAATTACCCTCCCATTCAAGTAAGGATAAAATGCATGCCTAATATCCTGAAAGGTCTGTTGAAGTAAAACTTCCTATTGAGGAATTATTGTTAGACATACCATGGTATTGTACTAATATTAAGGCCCACAATATGCTGCACCTTTAATACTAGAAGTATACTTCACGGACATGTCCGGAACATACTTTTATCATTAAATACGCACCTCCACAAACTATCAAAGGATACTTGGCATGTCAAGGTCATTTGAATAGTCCATGGCTTTGCGAGACACCGTAATTGGCACTCTGCATATAGAAGTCCTTAGTGTATCTGTCCAACAACATGTTAGCGGACACTTTCAATTTAAAGGTTTAAACACCGCCCCAAATCGTTTGAATCTTTTATAAAGGTCAGTTGGCAGATAGAGGAACATAGTAATGGACATGACCTTATTATTTACTCGCGTTAGCCCGATATGTTGTCACTGTGTCATGGCATCTGAGACATCATATTAAAGACCCCACACCAAGAATACCTGAACAGAATTTCACCACCGATTAGTATAACGGCCAGGATAGTCGAGTAACTCTAGCTATATGCTAAACATACTCTCGTTAGTCCGATGAAGTGCCCAGTGTCATGACATTTAAGGAACTTCATTTAAGACCCGATACCAACTAATCCAACTGTAACTTAACCAACTGATCCACACGAGAGGCCAACCTGGACTGCCCAACGAAGACTCAGAAGACCCCAAGCTGTTACCTCAACTCACCACTCCTCCAGCTCCAAGTGTTAGCTCAGGAGTACATATTGAAAACTAGAAATAAGTCGATACCAGTGACGAGGTATATAAAGTTAGAGTATACCAATAGTGACTCTACCTAATTATCACCAGTGCATTACCCAGTAGAGTTCCTCAGTATTAACTCTACCTGAATTCTCACTAGTGCGCAAGTGAAGAAATACATTAGATTCCAATCTAGATCCTCGAATGTGCTAGGACAGTTTAAGTTGAATACAATTATTATTAATCCATCTGTACCTGTTTATGTCTATTTACGTAAGAGTTAGATAAATAAAACAACTGTCCATGAATTTACTCGGTGTTATATGTATCCTCTGTTTGTCTTCTATGCATGTGTTTTATGATCTTTGACTTCTCCAGTCAAGTAGAACCTACCCAATCCAATATCAATACCTGGTAAAAACCCTGGTATAACAATATACATAAAATTACATATACTACATATGGAGGGGAGTCAGTCAGAAGAGTAGACAAAAATTGTGGTATAATTATTTACAAACCGATGATAAAAAACTAAAAATAATACCCGCTGTATATCCAGCGGGTTTTATATCAAGCTGTTTGGTACATCTCAGGCACAAAGTTAACTGTTTTATTATAAAACAGCAGAAGTGTAAGCATTTACAAGTTACATTAAATTATCATTATGCTATTATATGAACTTAGGCAAGTATCACACTTACACACACATTGTAATATTTTACATGTATAGCTATAGTGTTACGCATGCATAAATTATAATATACTAGCTCATATAAAATAATTACAAACCTTTATACATGTTATGCTATCACTGGAATGCTTCGTTCTTCATGGTTTCGGATCCAATTTATCGTAGAAATAATAACATCTAATTCTTCAAACGGAATGCCCACATTATAATCTTCCTTCATTAATTTGAATACATAACTATAGAAATAACCTGTCTTTAAAAGTGGCATACTGCTTCTTATTATGTAGTTGGGAGATTTGTCAAGTCTGTTTGCTTACCGGCATTGTATCAGTGTTACTTGATGGTTCAATATAAATAGGTTACATGCATTGGCTGATTCATGGCTGCTAGCATAAACAGGTGCACCCAGCATATTTGTCATGGTTTTACTATATGCAATATTAAAAGTTATGAACATACATGATTTCTTGGTTTTAGAATGGTTCCATAGAGATAATCTGAAATCAGGCTTATAATATGAATTAAACTAGAAAATAAGAGTATCTAAATCTACGTAAGTAAAATCCCTCTTAATACTGTTAAAACTTACAGAAACACTTTTAAGTCTGTATTTTATGTCCTCAGTATCTTCAAAGTTACTGCTTACAAAATTACCTAAATATTTAAAAGAGGTATCGCCAGTCATTGTAATTACCGGTACGTCAATAGGATTAGTGACCTTTTTCTTATCAAATATAATTTTTGTTTTCTTTGTCTTATTAATGAAAAGTTTATGGATGTTTACCAGTTGATAGACTTTAGTATACAGAGTATTCATATCAGTCTTTGATCCAGCGATAAGTGCAATATCGTCTGCGTAAGCAAGTATATTGCACATATTAATGCCCAGTGTGCAGCCAATACCCATGCTACACATTGCATTGATAATTTCATTTACATATACAGTATATTAAAAAGGAAAGGGGATAGAATACCTCCCGGTTTAATGCCTTTTTCTAAGTAACGATAGGATCCGCTGTATTCCTTCCAGAATACATTAGCAAGCTGATTTCGGAGATAATGCATAAGTATCTATATTATTAAATCAGTTTGTGTGTCTTTCTGTCTGTGTGTTCTTAATAGGCAGCCGCAGTTTTGGACCTGGGGAACTGAAACTTTGCATGTGGGTGTCAATTGACCTGGGTCAGGTCATAGAGGGGGCGAGGCCACGATCGGAGATCGTTTCGAGGCCGAAATTGATTTTTTTGTTTTTAAGAAATGGCCGTTTGTGGCAGAAGGAGGCCTCCGATCGAAATGGTGTATGGAACGAAAGTTGTTCGCAGCCCCCCAAAATGCGAGTACGGATGAGGTCAGATCCAAAATCAGAGGTCATTTAGCGGCCGAAATCGAGGTCGCCGTTTAATGAGGAACAGGGAGATCGAGGCCGGTGATTATGGTAGTAGTAGTATTGTGATGATTGTGGTAGTAGTGATTGATGATGTTGATTATTGTAGTAGTAGTGGTGGCAGTAGTGATGGTGATTATGGTGGTACAGTATTATTATTAAATTTAAACCCGGGCAACGCCGGGTACCCCTGCTAGTATAAATTATATCACATGGAATTCCTAGTTTTATTCATTTTGAACATAGAATAAAATGGTCTACGCTATCGAATGTTTTTGAAAAATCTATAACAGTTACAATTCCTGAGTTACTCATGTTTGAATAATTATGCATTATCTCTTTCATTGTGAAACAGCAATCAATAGTGGACATGCCCTTCCGAAATCCAAAGCGTCTATGGTTAAGCTGTATTTTTTCTTCTAGGATATTTAAAAGTTATTTCAAATAGTTTGAGCAAGCAAGAGGATTGCATTATGGCTCTCTAATTGTCCGATTGAGTTACGTTGCCTTTTTTATCTTTAATGATTGGTGTCATAGTTCCTTTTAATAATTCATGAGGCAGATAACAATGGCTGAAATAAATATTAAAGCAATACATTAACTTAATTAAGACACGTTCGGAGGCATTTTTAAGAAATTGAGCATGAATACCGTCATGACCAACACCGGAATGTAATTGACTAATCATCCTTCTTAAGCTGGCATTTGAAACTGTTATATGCATTGTTCGACTATCATTCCATGTGTTTTTGAATTCCTCAATATAAATGGTTTCCGTTACATATGCAGCGTCTGCATGAATACTTAGACATTTTTCAGTAAATAAATCAGTATTTTTTTCTCTTTCATTCACACCGTCGATGATATTTGTATCCTTAAATTTACTTTTTTTCGCTTCACCTGTTTCCAGAAACTTCTTTTATCTTTATGCTAGTAATTTTCAACTATTGATTTACAAGTTTCTTTATTTTTATTTTTATGGCATTCGTTCAGTGCAGCTTTGAATTATTTTCTGGAATTGATCATATGAGTGTGTTGAATAGTTCCAATTTGTTTACCTGCCGCTACCCACGTAAGATAGTGAGCTCGGGCAACTGAGTGAAACTATTTCACTTCCCGGTTCCACCCGGGGATAACTTTATATTTGTTTACTTTTATAAATCATTTTCTAAGTATATCACTCGCTTCGCTCACAGCATTCATAATGTTATCGTAAAGCTTATCAATATGTATTAGATGGTTACTATTATGATAATCTACAGTAGTACAGTTGAATAGAGAATTATTATGTAGATTTTGTAGTTTAGATTCGATTAGATCATTAATATGCGAGCAATCATCAGGCTTAAGCTCGTTCCAATTTACATAAGTTTTAGTTTTTGAATCCTCATTCAGTTCTTCTACGTAAATATTACCTAGCTGTGCATTATTAAAAACAATTGCACATTCTACTGGTAAATTATCCGATCCTATTACTTCCGTTAACATTTTATATTTTGTATATTTACAAATTCAGTAGTAGTAGTAGTAGTAGTAGTAGTAGTAGTAGTAGTTGTAGTAGTAGTAGTTGTAATGGTGTTTATGGTATTAGTTTATATTGGTTAGTAGTGGATAGTATTATATCACTGATACGGTACCAATTATGCATAATGGATTTACATTGGTTGTAGGAAGGTGGTGTTGGGGGGATTGTTACGTGGCCTAATTGAGTAAATTAATGAATTCGAGAGGGCCCTTAATGGTTATTCCAGTGGGAGTCAAAGTATTTCCTGGCGGGACCAGAAATTTGAATATAAAGGAGTACAAAGGAAATCAAGCAAAAACAGGTCCAGCGATCCCTCAAGGCTGCTTGCCCTCCAAAACGCTGATGACCAATTGTCCAAACAGTAGTTTAGAGTGGGTATGGGAAAAATGCAAAGGAAAGACTGCCCTGGGACAAATGATCATGGCAGGATTAGGAAATGTTGGTAGGGGACAGTTGTTAGTAATATAATAGAGGGAAACAAAACACATTTTATTCATTTACAAATTCAGTCAGTCGTGGATTTAAGACAAGGTGTTAGTCTAGGCGAAGTTTAAAAGAGTCAACGGTGCTGCAGTCTATGACATCTCGGGGAAGCCCATTCCATAAGTTGACAAATCGATTGAAGAGAAATTCTTAGACTCGTGTGAGTTACAAGATTTACCAATAATTTTGCAACAGTTACCCGCATGTAATTTAATTGGTCGATAGTGAAATATTTATTACAGTTCATATTGTCGATGCCTTTGATGATTTTGAACATTTGAATTAAGTCTCCTCCTAATCTGCGTTGGGTTAAAGGAAATAGATCTAATTTTCTAAGACGCTCCTCGTATGGGATGTTTTTTAGGCAAGGTATAATTTGGTAACTCTACGTTGAACTCGTTCTAGCTTGTCTAAAATAAATTGGTAGTAAGGGCGCCCTACCAGGATTGAACGCAATACTCCAGGAGAGGGCGGACTAAGGAATTGTAAAGAGTTAGGATTACATCTTTGGATTTATGCTCAAATGATCTGCCTAGAAAGCCAATTATTTTAGTTGCCTTCTTAACAACTTCTGAACATTGTTTACTCGGTTTTAGGTTAATCGATATTGTTACTCCCAAGTCAGTTTCTCTGTCTACACTCTTAAGCTGGGTGCCATTCATTGAATAGTTTGCTTTCTCATTTCGGTTTCAGATATGTAGTACTTTACATTTTCCCGCATTGAAACACATTTGCCAAATTTGAGCCGAATGTGACAACTTATCTAGATTATTTTGCATATCTTCAACAGGTTCATTTGAGAGTACGCTATTTGCAACTTGTGTATCGTCAGCAAAATTTGAGATTTTACAGGTGATACCCTCATCTATGTCATTGACTCGGCGAGCGCGCGCAGGGTGTATTGAACACCACAGTTCTGGGCGGCAATATTAAGCTCCATTCCTGCCTATAATCGTCATTTTACGATAAATATCGTTATTACTTATTCATATGCGCCTATTTTACCTTTAATATGAAGATAGTAACCTGTAACAACAATAAAACAAGTGGGAATATAATTTGGATGGTCAAAATCGCGAATTGTTAGCGAGCGGTTCATTCATCAATTGTGAGCAAGCCGGCCTCACACCTTCTTCTCTCGAGGGTTGAAGCAGTACTGAGCTACTCCCTCACACTTGCCCAGTCTCTACCTTACGTAACACACACATGACCACAGCCTAGGATCGGTTTGGAGATGTTTACACAAAAATATTACAATGAATAAGGGAATACCACGCAAAATAGGTGATAATTGAAGGGGGGAAGGGGTGAAGGAGGGGATGTGGAAGAGTGATATAAGATATGGAGGGAAAAAACCCCAAAACAAAACTTGTTTTAATTGCAACTGGGGCCTTTTAAAAGTTTATTTTAGGCCTTACCTCTGAAGAGGGTCCTCTCCCTTGCCCACCAAAACCTCCTAAGAGTGTTCACGCCGTTCCGGGGTTAATGTAAACTAGGAAGAGAACCGACCCCAGTACCGATTCCTGGGGTACCCCTGGGGTACCCCGCTATTTACATTGATCCATTTGGATGCTTAACCGTTTATGACTACTCTTTGCTTTCTGTCACTGAGCCTATTTTCTATCCATTTCAACACTGTCTTGTATTCCATTCGTTTTTAGTTTTATCAATAAACATTTGTAGGGAACTTTGTCTAAGGCCTTTTGTAAATCAAGGTATATAATATCTACCGCTTTACTCTAATCATATAAGTTGAGGATATCGTGGAAGAAGTCTAACAGGCTTGTTAAGCAGGAGCGTTTATTTCGAAAACCAACCGTGTTGAGTATCTTTAAGTTTGTTGATTACCACTAAGAGATTTACATGTTTGTCTCCTATGAGTGTTTCTAGCATTTTACATACAACTGAGGTTAAGCTAATTAGACGATAGTTACTAGGTAAAGATTTGATGCCTCTTTTTTTAATATCGGTGTTACAAGGAAGTAGAGAACATTGAAGAGAGTTGATAGATATAAAAACAAATTGTAATGACGTATTATGTGATTACAAAGTTGAAATATATAAGGGACACACAAATGTATGTAGTATTGATAGTTACCGTCCAAAGCCCAGCCCAACATAGACAATTGCAAAGGGTTTTAGAGGGCATGTATAAGTTTAGTAAAGCCGTTTATAATATATTTTTCTTAAGGGGGAAAGGGTATACTTATTGGTCGATATATATATATATGTATACGGTATATATATATATATATATATATATATATATATATATATATATATATATATATATATACAGTATATGTATATATATATACCCGGTATATCATATATATATATATATATATATATATATATATATATATATATATACTGTATATATATATATATATATATATACAGTATATATTTATACATATCGACCAATAAATATACCCTTTCCCCCTTAAGAAAAAAAATATATTTATACTGTATATATATAGGCTATATATATATATATATATACTGTATATATATAATGTTTTTTTCTTCAATTTTCTCACTAGACCTTCACCAAGCTTAAAAAAACATCCCCAAGATCCTCCTTTTAGATACATTTGTTAATTTTGTTGTTCAGTAGAAAAAGGGCTCGGCCAAAGGCCTGTTCCTCCTGAAGCACAGGTTCGTTTTCGCTCGTTAGGAAAACATGTACACTTAAATGGCAAGAAAGGTCTTAATATTGACAAAGTAATGGAGTAAGAGTAAATATGGTGGATGGGACGCGTTATCCTTGGTCAGCAACCCATGTAGGGGAGACAACCTTATACAAATCCGGGTGGATGGGACTCGTCAGCCTTGATCAGCAACCTGTCAAGGGGAGTAAACCTTATAGAAATCCGTACTGCTCACCTAAGGGTAAAGCAGGTTAGTGGATGGACTAGCCGTAGAAAAATGGTGCTAAACAGATACCTAGAAGGCCTCGGTGTCAGACGGACCCTAAGTTGAGTGGTCAATCCTGTAAGTCCTTCAGTAAACTGGCACGGGTTGTCCTTCTCACAGGGGTTAGGTCTGCTTGGGGTCATTTTGTGTATGGCCACCGTCGTAAAGAGGAGTAAGGCGTCCGGCAATAGATAGATAGATAGATTGGGTAAAAGGTCTTGAAATCGTCAAACTAATGGCCCGAACGTCCTTAAATCTGAAGACTAATGGGGCTAAATATGAGGGAGAAGGAGGGCGAATTCGCACTAGGTCGCTATGATCTAGATACCCTACTTTGACCTGATTGGTTAATTGGATGGTATTGTAACCCAATAACCTGTCACAGCCGCAAAAACAAACAGACGTTATAAATTATACAAAACCATCAGCAAATCAAGTCGGAACCGAGTGGAAAAATCAATAAATAGAAAGTATGATAACAGAAAATATAACTTAGAAAGTAACTAATAAAATGTTCTAAAACGTAATATAATGGCGCTATTGTACTGAAGGGCTAAAGGTGGATGGGTTCATTTATTGGTCGAATTATTTATCTATTTATTATTTTTTAGTTTCCTCCTTAGACCTCCATCAAGCTTAACATTTTATTCCCAAGATCCCCCTTTTAGATAATTTTGTACATTTTTGGAAGAAAAATATCTAGGCTTCCTCCTAAATTACAGGCTTGCTATCGCTTGAAAGGTAAAATTCGTCACCTAAATGGCACAACAGGTCTTAATATTGACAAAGAAATAGGGTGAAAAGATTTAAAATCGCCAGATTAATTGTTCAAACGTTATACAACTTAAAACTAATTGGGCTAATCATGAGGGAGAAGGGTGGCCAGAAAACCAACCCTCCCCCATTAAAGAGTCTATAATAAAGGTGAGGTGACGTGATATAATAAAGCACAGTGAAAGTTTGAATAATAAGGTTAGATTTCTGGTTAAAGGTACACTAAAAATAAATAACCTAGAGACAGAAACATTTACTTGACAAATCTACTACATGATGCAAATCTACTACATGATATACTAGTCATAGAATATTAGAAACACATGAGGACTGTCTACGAAAACTGTTTGTTTTTGTATTTATGAATACTGTATATACATTTTTTATTTATATATTTTTTATTTTTGTTTGGTCTCTAGATCTCCATCAAGCTAAGTGATACCCCAAGACCTCCCTTTGAGATAAATTTGCAGAAAAAAAATATCCAGGCCGAAGGTCTGTTCCTCTTAAATTGCAGGCTCGCAATCGCTCGCCATGAAAAAAACGACACCTAAAATGCACAAGAGGTCTTAAGATTGACAAAGAAATGGGACGAACAGTCATATAATCGCCAATGTAATGAGATGAACGTCTTAAAATTAAAAACAAAATATGGAGCTACACATGAGGGAAAAAGGGGTCAATAACCCCCCTCCACCCACCCCTCCTTTAAAACAGAACACTGTATGAACAAGGTTATACAGTATGTGCCCTATTGATTTAAAACAGAACACTGTATGAACAAGGTTATACAGTATGTGCCCTATTGATTTTGAATGTACACCATGAATTAAAAAAGTATGGAAGTAAGACTTTAGTATATTTACGCTCTTTTCCAATTAACCCTTTCAGTGCTGGAGACGCCTCTTTATTTGATTTCAGCTACAGTTAGACGATTATATGAAGCTTAAGAAGGATATATGGTAACACAAAGGATGGATTAAGATAGTCTGAAATTATTTATGGGTAGACATCCTTCCCAAGCTGAATAAAATCGTCTATTAGTTGCCAGAATATATTGAAAGGATGTCACCGGTACTGAATGGGTTAAATGTGGCTAACATCAGATGACTTTATGAAGCTTAGGAACAGCGTGTGGCTGTAGAAAGGTTATTTGAGATAGTTTATACCTATTCGAATCCAAATGGTCCTTCCTAAGCTTAAATATCCCGTACGTCTAGTTTTAGCCGGATTATTATAAAAACATGATACTAACAAGGAGAAAGTATTTTTTTTTCTAGACCACCTTCTTTAGCCCCATTAGTTTTGAAATTTGACGACGTTCGCCCCTTCAGTGTGTCAAGTTTTAAGCCCTTTCGCCCCATCTTTTGCCAATATTAAGTTTTGTCGTGCCATTTAGGTGTCAATTATACCTTGAGGAGGAACCGGTCTTCGGCCTGGACATTTTTGTACCGAAAAATGTAAAAACTAATCTCGAAAGGGGATCTAGAGGATGTTTTGTTTAAGCTTGGTGGAGGCCTAGGGAGGAAAGTAAGATGATTAGAATATATAAATATATAAATATAAAAATAAATGAATAAATATCAGCTGTCCCTTAAAGAGGTTAAAGCTGGAGTCAAACGGGCACTTCTTTCGACACCCGTTTTCTTTATTCTTTAGCCTTGGAATTAAACCCTTTAAAGAGCCAGTACGCATTTATTTTCTGTTTTCCGGCTATTATTAGACGCTTTTATTCAGATTAGGAAAGGTATATGGAAGTCAAAGGGTTAATTGAGATAGTCTTTACCCTTATAATTCCCACACATCCTTCTTAAATTATATACAATCTTCTAAAGGATAGAAACAATAAACTATCAAAATGCGTCAACATCGTCAGAGGGTTAAGCAAGCACTTCTGTCGACACCCGCTCTCTTTTATTCTACAGTAGTTTGGAAGCCTTTGAATTAATTTACATAAATTAGCAACACAATACAATACACGTTTGGTCTACAATCTAGTAATTATGACTAGTCTATAGCAATGGCCACCTCTATCCTCTTGTAACTCAGGAAAGGGCTGGAGCAAACGGGTTGTAAATTTCCAAAGCTATTCACTGGTTATCCCTTTGAGGATCATGATGCGTGTTGACAGTATATTATGGTTGTCAGTAGACGCTTTTATGCAGATTAGAAAGGATTTGTGGGAATGAAAAGGGTACTGACTATCCAAATTAACCCCCTGACTTTCCAGAAAAGAAAGGCGTATTGGACCTTGAAAGGGTTAAGTCTCCCCTAGTTGTTGAAATATCAGCTCGAATGGTCAAGTTATTTTATAGTTATGAGAGGTGGAAGGTCGGGATGCCTTTGCTCGTTATGTTGAAGGAGCAATAGATGTCGAAACCAATGAAAACATCCCCTAAATATTGCATATATAACATAGGTAGACAGTCTTGTAAAACCAGCCTTAGGAATATTGAAAGTCCGCCATTATTTGCAAAATAGCAATCAAGATTAGACGCACTTGCACCTTATTCGACAATACCTTAAGTTCTTTCAGTATTTAACACACTCATTTGCTTTCGTGTAGGCAACTAGACTTTATGTAAATTAGCATGAACAATGTCTGAAATACGAAAACAGTTTGAGTGTAGAAGCTGCTAGGTTGGAAGAGACGGCAAATCTTTTAACTGCAAAAATAACAATGCCTCTTGAGAGGAAGATATACATAACAGAAAAAATGTGCCTCGTAGTGAAAGAGGAGAAAGTCAAGGGTGGGTCTGAATACACTATTTTTGTCGTTTACTCTTTCTATATCTGCCAATCTCTCTCTCTCTCTCTCTCTCTCTCTCTCTCTCTCTCTCTCTCTCTCTCTCTCTCTCTATATATATATATATATATATATATATATATATATATATATATATATATATATATATATATATATATATAGATATAGTATATATATATATATATATATATATATATATATATATATATATATACCGGTATATATATATATATACCGGTATATATATATATATATATATATATATATATATATATATACTATATATATATATATATATATATATATATATATATATATATATATATATATATATATATATATATATATATATATATATATATATATATATATATATATACCGGTATATATATATATATACCGGTATATATATATATATATATATATATATATATATATATATATATATATATATATATATATATATATATATCTTCAGTACTATATAATATTTCTCAACTTTGTTCTTTACTAAAAATTTCCCAGTAGAAGTTTGTCTCATTCTGCTGGGGGACTTGTTTCCCTAACTAAATTGCATGCCGACCAACGGTCGGAGGAAGAGGCGGGTGCGTGAGAGAGCCTTCTGCTTTGTTATCCTTGCTTTCCACCTTGTAGCAAACTCTATTTTATAATTAGGACCGGACTACCTAGTAAGCACCGCAAGGTCTGTGTAGTGTGTGTATATATGTAACTATATGTAACTATATATCTCTCTCTGCCGCACGCTCACTCTGACTCTCCCACACACACACACACACACACACACACTCTCACTCAAAGACCGAAGAAGAGGGTGGAATTCTTTTGTACATCAGAGATTTTCTGAACCTAATTGATTGCAAGATCAGGTCAGAACATGAACTGCTTGAAGTAGACCTCAATTTAGGTAACTTTTACCTTTAACCCTTATTTAGCGGCGAGCAACATAAGTCGAGTTAAATAAAGCTGGACTATGTGGCGGCGCTCGACATAACTCGAGTGGCAATTTCAGCACGTAATGTGGCTGAGAGAGAGAGACAAGTGGTGGCAGGAGACTAGCGAGCGTATGACTGCTCCAGACCACCGCGGCGAACCTACTGACACAAATCTCAGCTCCCTCCTCCCTCTCTCACTCGCTACATACTCAATTATGTACTGAAAGTACCGAATTACCTGCTTTTTGCACTCGCGTTGCACGGTTATTGCAAGAAAACTATCCATCATACAAGGATCGTTATGGTGTCATTCGAAAGCTCTGTTTATGCCCTTTCAGGGATAGGTACTTGTTTTACGTTCTGGGTCTTATTTAGGCATGAAAATGATCACGTAAACAGCCCTATTTTGGCTAAAAACACCCCGCTGTGCGGTACACATAAATAAACCGCATAGGCCGCTCGTAAGGTGTTAATATGAAGATAGTAACCTGTAACAACAATAAAACAAGTGGGAATATAATTTGGATGGTCAAAATCGCGAATTGTTAGCGAGTGGTTCATTCATCAATTGTGAGCAAGCCGGCCTCACACCTTCTTCTCTCGAGGGTTGAAGCAGTACTGAGCTACTCCCTCACACTTGCCCAGTCTCTACCTTACGTAACACACACATGACCACAGCCTAGGATCGGTTTGGAGATGTTTACACAAAAATATTACAATGAATAAGGGAATACCACGCAAAATAGGTGATAATTGAAGGGGGGAAGGGGTGAAGGAGGGGATGTGGAAGAGTGATATAAGATATGGAGGGAAAAAAAACCCAAAACAAAACTTGTTTTAATTGCAACTGGGGCCTTTTAAAAGTTTATTTTAGGCCTTACCTCTGAAGAGGGTCCTCTCCCTTGCCCACCAAAACCTCCTAAGAGTGTTCACGCCGTTCCGGGGTTAATGTAAACTAGGAAGAGAACCGACCCCAGTACCGATTCCTGGGGTACCCCTGGGGTACCCCGCTATTTACATTGATCCATTTGTATGCTTAACCGTTTATGACTACTCTTTGCTTTCTGTCACTGAGCCTATTTTCTATCCATTTCAACACTGTCTTGTATTCCATTCGTTTTTAGTTTTATCAATAAACATTTGTAGGGAACTTTGTCTAAGGCCTTTTGTAAATCAAGGTATATAATATCTACCGCTTTACTCTCATCATATAAGTTGAGGATATCGTGGAAGAAGTCTAACAGGCTTGTTAAGCAGGAGCGTTTATTACGAAAACCAACCGTGTTGAGTATCTTTAAGTTTGTTGATTACCACTAAGAGATTTACATGTTTGTCTCCTATGAGTGTTTCTAGCACTTTACATACAACTGAGGTTAAGCTAATTAGACGATAGTTACTAGGTAAAGATTTGATGCCTCTTTTTTTAATATCGGTGTTACAAGGAAGTAGAGAACATTGAAGAAAGTTGATAGATATAAAAACAAATTGTAATGACGTATTATGTGATTACAAAGTTGAAATATATAAGGGACACACAAATGTATGTAGTATTGATAGTTACCGTCCAAAGCGCAGCCCAACATAGACAATTGAAAAGGGTTTTAGAGGGCATGTATAAGTTTAGTAAAGCCGTTTATAATATATTTTTCTTAAGGGGGAAAGGGTATACTTATTGGACGATATATATATATGTATACGGTATATATATATATATACCGTATATATACAGTACATATACATAAATATATATATATATATATATATATATATATACCGTATATATACATATATATATATATATATATACATATATATATATATATTATATATATATATATATATATATATATATACAGTATATATTTATACATATCGACCAATAAATATACCCTTTCCCCCTTAAGAAAACAAATATATTTATACTGTATATATATAGGCTATATATATATATATATATACTGTATATATATAATGTTTTTTTCTTCAATTTTCTCACTAGACCTTCACCAAGCTTAAAAAAACACCCCCAAGATCCTCCTTTTAGATACATTTGTTAATTTTTTTGTTCAGTAGAAAAAGGGCTCGGCCAAAGGCCTGTTCCTCCTGAAGCACAGGTTCGTTTTCGCTCGTTAGGAAAACATGTACACTTAAATGGCAAGAAAGGTCTTAATATTGACAAAGTAATGGAGTAAGAGTAAATATGGTGGATGGGACGCGTTATCCTTGGTCAGCAACCCATGTAGGGGAGACAACCTTATACAAATCCGGGTGGATGGGACTCGTCAGCCTTGATCAGCAACCTGTCAAGGGGAGTAAACCTTATAGAAATCCGTACTGCTCACCTAAGGGTAAAGCAGGTTAGTGGATGGACTAGCCGTAGAAAAATGGTGCTAAACAGATACCTAGAAGGCCTCGGTGTCAGACGGACCCTAAGTTGAGTGGTCAATCCTGTAAGTCCTTCAGTAAACTGGCACGGGTTGTCCTTCTCACAGGGGTTAGGTCTGCTTGGGGTCATTTTGTGTATGGCCACCGTCGTAAAGAGGAGTAAGGCGTCCGGCAATAGATAGATAGATAGATTGGGTAAAAGGTCTTGAAATCGTCAAACTAATGGCCCGAACGTCCTTAAATCTGAAGACTAATGGGGCTAAATATGAGGGAGAAGGAGGGCGAATTCGCACTAGGTCGCTATGATCTAGATACCCTACTTTGACCTGATTGGTTAATTGGATGGTATTGTAACCCAATAACCTGTCACAGCCGCAAAAACAAACAGACGTTATAAATTATACAAAACCATCAGCAAATCAAGTCGGAACCGAGTGGAAAAATCAATAAATAGAAAGTATGATAACAGAAAATATAACTTAGAAAGTAACTAATAAAATGTTCTAAAACGTAATATAATGGCGCTATTGTACTGAAGGGCTAAAGGTGGATGGGTTCATTTATTGGTCGAATTATTTATCTATTTATTATTTTTTAGTTTCCTCCTTAGACCTCCATCAAGCTTAACATTTTATTCCCAAGATCCCCCTTTTAGATAATTTTGTACATTTTTGGAAGAAAAATATCTAGGCTTCCTCCTAAATTACAGGCTTGCTATCGCTTGAAAGGTAAAATTCGTCACCTAAATGGCACAACAGGTCTTAATATTGACAAAGAAATAGGGTGAAAAGACTTAAAATCGCCAGATTAATTGTTCAAACGTTATACAACTTAAAACTAATTGGGCTAATCATGAGGGAGAAGGGTGGCCAGAAAACCAACCCTCCCCCATTAAAGAGTCTATAATAAAGGTGAGGTGACGTGATATAATAAAGCACAGTGAAAGTTTGAATAATAAGGTTAGATTTCTGGTTAAAGGTACACTAAAAATAAATAACCTAGAGACAGAAACATTTACTTGACAAATCTACTACATGATGCAAATCTACTACATGATATACTAGTCATAGAATATTAGAAACACATGAGGACTGTCTACGAAAACTGTTTGTTTTTGTATTTATGAATACTGTATATACATTCTTTATTTATATATTTTTTATTTTTGTTTGGTCTCTAGATCTCCATCAAGCTAAGTGATACCCCAAGACCTCCCTTTGAGATAAATTTGCAGAAAAAAAATATCCAGGCCGAAGGTCTGTTCCTCTTAAATTGCAGGCTCGCAATCGCTCGCCATGAAAAAAACGACACCTAAAATGCACAAGAGGTCTTAAGATTGACAAAGAAATGGGACGAACAGTCATATAATCGCCAATGTAATGAGATGAACGTCTTAAAATTAAAAACAAAATATGGAGCTACACATGAGGGAAAAAGGGGTCAATAACCCCCCTCCACCCACCCCTCCTTTAAAACAGAACACTGTATGAAAAAGGTTATACAGTATGTGCCCTATTGATTTAAAACAGAACACTGTATGAACAAGGTTATACAGTATGTGCCCTATTGATTTAAAACAGAACACTGTATGAACAAGGTTATACAGTATGTGCCCTATTGATTTTGAATGTACACCATGAATTAAAAAAGTATGGAAGTAAGACTTTAGTATATTTACGCTCTTTTCCAATTAACCCTTTCAGTGCTGGAGACGCCTCTTTATTTGATTTCAGCTACAGTTAGACGATTATATGAAGCTTAAGAAGGATATATGGTAACACAAAGGATGGATTAAGATAGTCTGAAATTATTTATGGGTAGACATCCTTCCCAAGCTGAATAAAATCGTCTATTAGTTGCCAGAATATATTGAAAGGATGTCACCGGTACTGAATGGGTTAAATGTGGCTAACATCAGATGACTTTATGAAGCTTAGGAACAGCGTGTGGCTGTAGAAAGGTTATTTGAGATAGTTTATACCTATTCGAATCCAAATGGTCCTTCCTAAGCTTAAATATCCCGTACGTCTAGTTTTAGCCGGATTATTATAAAAACATGATACTAACAAGGAGAAAGTATTTTTTTTTCTAGACCACCTTCTTTAGCCCCATTAGTTTTGAAATTTGACGACGTTCGCCCCTTCAGTGTGTCAAGTTTTAAGCCCTTTCGCCCCATCTTTTGCCAATATTAAGTTTTGTCGTGCCATTTAGGTGTCAATTATACCTTGAGGAGGAACCGGTCTTCGGCCTGGAAATTTTTGTACCGAAAAATGTAAAAACTAATCTCGAAAGGGGATCTAGAGGATGTTTTGTTTAAGCTTGGTGGAGGCCTAGGGAGGAAAGTAAGATGATTAGAATATATAAATATATAAATATAAAAAATAAATGAATAAATATCAGCTGTCCCTTAAAGAGGTTAAAGCTGGAGTCAAACGGGCACTTCTTTCGACACCCGTTTTCTTTATTCTTTAGCCTTGGAATTAAACCCTTTAAAGAGCCAGTACGCATTTATTTTCTGTTTTCCGGCTATTATTAGACGCTTTTATTCAGATTAGGAAAGGTATATGGAAGTCAAAGGGTTAATTGAGATAGTCTTTACCCTTATAATTCCCACACATCCTTCTTAAATTATATACAATCTTCTAAAGGATAGAAACAATAAACTATCAAAATGCGTCAACATCGTCAGAGGGTTAAGCAAGCACTTCTGTTGACACCCGCTCTCTTTTATTCTACAGTAGTTTGGAAGCCTTTGAATTAATTTACATAAATTAGCAACGCAATACAATACACGTTTGGTCTACAATCTAGTAATTATGACTAGTCTATAGCAATGGCCACCTCTATCCTCTTGTAACTCAGGAAAGGGCTGGAGCAAACGGGTTGTAAATTTCCAAAGCTATTCACTGGTTACCCCTTTGAGGATCATGATGCGTGTTGACAGTATATTATGGTTGTCAGTAGACGCTTTTATGCAGATTAGAAAGGATTTGTGGGAATGAAAAGGGTACTGACTATCCAAATTAACCCCCTGACTTTCCAGAAAAGAAAGGCGTATTGGACCTTGAAAGGGTTAAGTCTCCCCTAGTTGTTGAAATATCAGCTCGAATGGTCAAGTTATTTTATAGTTATGAGAGGTGGA
This sequence comes from Paralithodes platypus, assembly GCA_032716605.1. Classification (NCBI taxonomy): domain Eukaryota; kingdom Metazoa; phylum Arthropoda; class Malacostraca; order Decapoda; family Lithodidae; genus Paralithodes; species Paralithodes platypus. The sequence goes on from CM064510.1 coordinate 23,612,280, forward strand.
AGGTCGGGATGCCTTTGCTCGTTATGTTGAAGGAGCAATAGATGTCGAAACCAATGAAAACATCCCCTAAATATTGCATATATAACATAGGTAGACAGTCTGCTCTTGTAAAACCAGCCTTAGGAATATTGAAAGTCCGCCATTATTTGCAAAATAGCAATCAAGATTAGACGCACTTGCACCTTATTCGACAATACCTTAAGTTCTTTCAGTATTTAACACACTCATTTGCTTTCGTGTAGGCAACTAGACTTTAGGTAAATTAGCATGAACAATGTCTGAAATACAAAAACAGTTTGAGTGTAGAAGCTGCTAGGTTGGAAGAGACGGCAAATCTTTTAACTGCAAAAATAACAATGCCTCTTGAGAGGAAGATATACATAACAGAAAAAATGTGCCTCGTAGTGAAAGAGGAGAAAGTCAAGGGTGGGTCTGAATACACTATTTTTGTCGTTTACTCTTTCTATATCTGCCAATCTCTCTCTCTCTCTCTCTCTCTCTCTCTCTCTCTCTCCCTCATATATATATATATATATATATATATATATATATATATATATATATATATATATATATATATATATATATATATATATATATATATATATATATATATACCGGTATATATATATATATATATACCGGTATATATATATATATATATATATACCGGTATATATATTTATATATATATATATATATATATATATATATATATATATATATATACCGGTATATATAAATGAATACATACATATATACCCGGTATATATATATATATACCGGTATATATATATATATACCGGTATATATATATATATATATATATATATATATATATATATATATATATATATCTTCAGTACTATATAATATTTCTCAACTTTGTTCTTTACTAAAAATTTCCCAGTAGAAGTTTGTCTCATTCTGCTGGGGGACTTGTTTCCCTAACTAAATTGCATGCCGACCAACGGTCGGAGGAAGAGGCGGGTGCGTGAGAGAGCCTTCTGCTTTGTTATCCTTGCTTTCCACCTTGTAGCAAACTCTATTTTATAATTAGGACCGGACTACCTAGTAAGCACCGCAAGGTCTGTGTAGTGTGTGTATATATGTAACTATATGTAACTATATATCTCTCTCTGCCGCACGCTCACTCTGACTCTCCCACACACACACACACACACACACACACACTCTCACTCAAAGACCGAAGAAGAGGGTGGAATTCTTTTGTACATCAGAGATTTTCTGAACCTAATTGATTGCAAGATCAGGTCAGAACATGAACTGCTTGAAGTAGACCTCAATTTAGGTAACTTTTACCTTTAACCCTTATTTAGCGGCGAGCAACATAAGTCGAGTTAAATAAAGCTGGACTATGTGGCGGCACTCGACATAACTCGAGTGGCAATTTCAGCACGTAATGTGGCTGAGAGAGAGAGACAAGTGGTGGCAGGAGACTAGCGAGCGTATGACTGCTCCAGACCACCGCGGCGAACCTACTGACACAAATCTCAGCTCCCTCCTCCCTCTCTCACTCGCTACATACTCAATTATGTACTGAAAGTACCGAATTACCTGCTTTTTGCACTCGCGTTGCACGGTTATTGCAAGAAAACTATCCATCATACAAGGATCGTTATGGTGTCATTCGAAAGCTCTGTTTATGCCCTTTCAGGGATAGGTACTTGTTTTACGTTCTGGGTCTTATTTAGGCATGAAAATGATCACGTAAACAGCCCTATTTTGGCTAAAAACACCCCGCTGTGCGGTACACATAAATAAACCGCATAGGCCGCTCGTAAGGTGTTAATATGAAGATAGTAACCTGTAACAACAATAAAACAAGTGGGAATATAATTTGGATGGTCAAAATCGCGAATTGTTAGCGAGTGGTTCATTCATCAATTGTGAGCAAGCCGGCCTCACACCTTCTTCTCTCGAGGGTTGAAGCAGTACTGAGCTACTCCCTCACACTTGCCCAGTCTCTACCTTACGTAACACACACATGACCACAGCCTAGGATCGGTTTGGAGATGTTTACACAAAAATATTACAATGAATAAGGGAATACCACGCAAAATAGGTGATAATTGAAGGGGGGAAGGGGTGAAGGAGGGGATGTGGAAGAGTGATATAAGATATGGAGGGAAAAAAACCCAAAACAAAACTTGTTTTAATTGCAACTGGGGCCTTTTAAAAGTTTATTTTAGGCCTTACCTCTGAAGAGGGTCCTCCCTTGCCCACCAAAACCTCCTAAGAGTGTTCACGCCGTTCCGGGGTTAATGTAAACTAGGAAGAGAACCGACCCCAGTACCGATTCCTGGGGTACCCCTGGGGTACCCCGCTATTTACATTGATCCATTTGTATGCTTAACCGTTTATGACTACTCTTTGCTTTCTGTCACTGAGCCTATTTTCTATCCATTTCAACACTGTCTTGTATTCCATTCGTTTTTAGTTTTATCAATAAACATTTGTAGGGAACTTTGTCTAAGGCCTTTTGTAAATCAAGGTATATAATATCTACCGCTTTACTCTCATCATATAAGTTGAGGATATCGTGGAAGAAGTCTAACAGGCTTGTTAAGCAGGAGCGTTTATTACGAAAACCAACCGTGTTGAGTATCTTTAAGTTTGTTGATTACCACTAAGAGATTTACATGTTTGTCTCCTATGAGTGTTTCTAGCACTTTACATACAACTGAGGTTAAGCTAATTAGACGATAGTTACTAGGTAAAGATTTGATGCCTCTTTTTTTAATATCGGTGTTACAAGGAAGTAGAGAACATTGAAGAAAGTTGATAGATATAAAAACAAATTGTAATGACGTATTATGTGATTACAAAGTTGAAATATATAAGGGACACACAAATGTATGTAGTATTGATAGTTACCGTCCAAAGCGCAGCCCAACATAGACAATTGAAAAGGGTTTTAGAGGGCATGTATAAGTTTAGTAAAGCCGTTTATAATATATTTTTCTTAAGGGGGAAAGGGTATACTTATTGGTCGATATATATATATATGTATACGGTATATATATATATATATACCGTATATATACCGTACATATACATAAATATATATATATATATATATATATATATATATATATACTGTATATATATATATATATATATACCGTATATATACATAAATAAATATATATATATATATATATATATATATATATATATATATATATATACAGTATATATTTATACATATCGACCAATAAATATACCCTTTCCCCCTTAAGAAAAAAAAAATATTTATACTGTATATATATAGGCTATATATATATATATATACTGTATATATATAATGTTTTTTTCTTCAATTTTCTCACTAGACCTTCACCAAGCTTAAAAAAACACCCCCAAGATCCTCCTTTTAGATACATTTGTTAATTTTTTTGTTCAGTAGAAAAAGGGCTCGGCCAAAGGCCTGTTCCTCCTGAAGCACAGGTTCGTTTTCGCTCGTTAGGAAAACATGTACACTTAAATGGCAAGAAAGGTCTTAATATTGACAAAGTAATGGAGTAAGAGTAAATATGGTGGATGGGACGCGTTATCCTTGGTCAGCAACCCATGTAGGGGAGACAACCTTATACAAATCCGGGTGGATGGGACTCGTCAGCCTTGATCAGCAACCTGTCAAGGGGAGTAAACCTTATAGAAATCCGTACTGCTCACCTAAGGGTAAAGCAGGTTAGTGGATGGACTAGCCGTAGAAAAATGGTGCTAAACAGATACCTAGAAGGCCTCGGTGTCAGACGGACCCTAAGTTGAGTGGTCAATCCTGTAAGTCCTTCAGTAAACTGGCACGGGTTGTCCTTCTCACAGGGGTTAGGTCTGCTTGGGGTCATTTTGTGTATGGCCACCGTCGTAAAGAGGAGTAAGGCGTCCGGCAATAGATAGATAGATAGATTGGGTAAAAGGTCTTGAAATCGTCAAACTAATGGCCCGAACGTCCTTAAATCTGAAGACTAATGGGGCTAAATATGAGGGAGAAGGAGGGCGAATTCGCACTAGGTCGCTATGATCTAGATACCCTACTTTGACCTGATTGGTTAATTGGATGGTATTGTAACCCAATAACCTGTCACAGCCGCAAAAACAAACAGACGTTATAAATTATACAAAACCATCAGCAAATCAAGTCGGAACCGAGTGGAAAAATCAATAAATAGAAAGTATGATAACAGAAAATATAACTTAGAAAGTAACTAATAAAATGTTCTAAAACGTAATATAATGGCGCTATTGTACTGAAGGGCTAAAGGTGGATGGGTTCATTTATTGGTCGAATTATTTATCTATTTATTATTTTTTAGTTTCCTCCTTAGACCTCCATCAAGCTTAACATTTTATTCCCAAGATCCCCCTTTTAGATAATTTTGTACATTTTTGGAAGACAAATATCTAGGCTTCCTCCTAAATTACAGGCTTGCTATCGCTTGAAAGGTAAAATTCGTCACCTAAATGGCACAACAGGTCTTAATATTGACAAAGAAATAGGGTGAAAAGACTTAAAATCGCCAGATTAATTGTTCAAACGTTATACAACTTAAAACTAATTGGGCTAATCATGAGGGAGAAGGGTGGCCAGAAAACCAACCCTCCCCCATTAAAGAGTCTATAATAAAGGTGAGGTGACGTGATATAATAAAGCACAGTGAAAGTTTGAATAATAAGGTTAGATTTCTGGTTAAAGGTACACTAAAAATAAATAACCTAGAGACAGAAACATTTACTTGACAAATCTACTACATGATGCAAATCTACTACATGATATACTAGTCATAGAATATTAGAAACACATGAGGACTGTCTACGAAAACTGTTTGTTTTTGTATTTATGAATACTGTATATACATTCTTTATTTATATATTTTTTATTTTTGTTTGGTCTCTAGATCTCCATCAAGCTAAGTGATACCCCAAGACCTCCCTTTGAGATAAATTTGCAGAAAAAAAATATCCAGGCCGAAGGTCTGTTCCTCTTAAATTGCAGGCTCGCAATCGCTCGCCATGAAAAAAACGACACCTAAAATGCACAAGAGGTCTTAAGATTGACAAAGAAATGGGACGAACAGTCATATAATCGCCAATGTAATGAGATGAACGTCTTAAAATTAAAAACAAAATATGGAGCTACACATGAGGGAAAAAGGGGTCAATAACCCCCCTCCACCCACCCCTCCTTTAAAACAGAACACTGTATGAAAAAGGTTATACAGTATGTGCCCTATTGATTTAAAACAGAACACTGTATGAACAAGGTTATACAGTATGTGCCCTATTGATTTAAAACAGAACACTGTATGAACAAGGTTATACAGTATGTGCCCTATTGATTTTGAATGTACACCATGAATTAAAAAAGTATGGAAGTAAGACTTTAGTATATTTACGCTCTTTTCCAATTAACCCTTTCAGTGCTGGAGACGCCTCTTTATTTGATTTCAGCTACAGTTAGACGATTATATGAAGCTTAAGAAGGATATATGGTAACACAAAGGATGGATTAAGATAGTCTGAAATTATTTATGGGTAGACATCCTTCCCAAGCTGAATAAAATCGTCTATTAGTTGCCAGAATATATTGAAAGGATGTCACCGGTACTGAATGGGTTAAATGTGGCTAACATCAGATGACTTTATGAAGCTTAGGAACAGCGTGTGGCTGTAGAAAGGTTATTTGAGATAGTTTATACCTATTCGAATCCAAATGGTCCTTCCTAAGCTTAAATATCCCGTACGTCTAGTTTTAGCCGGATTATTATAAAAACATGATACTAACAAGGAGAAAGTATTTTTTTTTCTAGACCACCTTCTTTAGCCCCATTAGTTTTGAAATTTGACGACGTTCGCCCCTTCAGTGTGTCAAGTTTTAAGCCCTTTCGCCCCATCTTTTGCCAATATTAAGTTTTGTCGTGCCATTTAGGTGTCAATTATACCTTGAGGAGGAACCGGTCTTCGGCCTGGAAATTTTTGTACCGAAAAATGTAAAAACTAATCTCGAAAGGGGATCTAGAGGATGTTTTGTTTAAGCTTGGTGGAGGCCTAGGGAGGAAAGTAAGATGATTAGAATATATAAATATATAAATATAAAAAATAAATGAATAAATATCAGCTGTCCCTTAAAGAGGTTAAAGCTGGAGTCAAACGGGCACTTCTTTCGACACCCGTTTTCTTTATTCTTTAGCCTTGGAATTAAACCCTTTAAAGAGCCAGTACGCATTTATTTTCTGTTTTCCGGCTATTATTAGACGCTTTTATTCAGATTAGGAAAGGTATATGGAAGTCAAAGGGTTAATTGAGATAGTCTTTACCCTTATAATTCCCACACATCCTTCTTAAATTATATACAATCTTCTAAAGGATAGAAACAATAAACTATCAAAATGCGTCAACATCGTCAGAGGGTTAAGCAAGCACTTCTGTTGACACCCGCTCTCTTTTATTCTACAGTAGTTTGGAAGCCTTTGAATTAATTTACATAAATTAGCAACACAATACAATACACGTTTGGTCTACAATCTAGTAATTATGACTAGTCTATAGCAATGGCCACCTCTATCCTCTTGTAACTCAGGAAAGGGCTGGAGCAAACGGGTTGTACATTTCCAAAGCTATTCACTGGTTACCCCTTTGAGGATCATGATGCGTGTTGACAGTATATTATGGTTGTCAGTAGACGCTTTTATGCAGATTAGAAAGGATTTGTGGGAATGAAAAGGGTACTGACTATCCAAATTAACCCCCTGACTTTCCAGAAAAGAAAGGCGTATTGGACCTTGAAAGGGTTAAGTCTCCCCTAGTTGTTGAAATATCAGCTCGAATGGTCAAGTTATTTTATAGTTATGAGAGGTGGAAGGTCGGGATGCCTTTGCTCGTTATGTTGAAGGAGCAATAGATGTCGAAACCAATGAAAACATCCCCTAAATATTGCATATATAACATAGGTAGACAGTCTGCTCTTGTAAAACCAGCCTTAGGAATATTGAAAGTCCGCCATTATTTGCAAAATAGCAATCAAGATTAGACGCACTTGCACCTTATTCGACAATACCTTAAGTTCTTTCAGTATTTAACACACTCATTTGCTTTCGTGTAGGCAACTAGACTTTAGGTAAATTAGCATGAACAATGTCTGAAATACAAAAACAGTTTGAGTGTAGAAGCTGCTAGGTTGGAAGAGACGGCAAATCTTTTAACTGCAAAAATAACAATGCCTCTTGAGAGGAAGATATACATAACAGAAAAATGTGCCTCGTAGTGAAAGAGGAGAAAGTCAAGGGTGGGTCTGAATACACTATTTTTGTCGTTTACTCTTTCTATATCTGCCAATCTCTCTCTCTCTCTCTCTCTCTCTCTCTCTCTCTCTCTCTCTCTCTCTCTCTCTCTATATATATATATATATATATATATATATATATATATATGTATATATATATATATATATATATATATATATATATATATATATATATATATATATATATATATTTTCTTTAATACATACGAGGTTGAAAGAAATGGCAATTTCTGCGTTGGAAATTTTATTATTCAAAGTTTCCAGGTCTCTGATGAGTTTTCGCTGGGTGGCAGGAAGTAGATGAAGGAGATGAGCAAAATTCATGGTGGTACAGGGTTACATAAATGTACATGATGATACAGGATATACGACGCGTTTCACTGGACAACCAGCATTATCAAGTAAGGAAGGAATGAAATAAAAGGTAAACAGGAAGGGTATATATAGAGGGTGGAGGATCAGAGGAGGAGGAAAACAGGGGGCAAAAGTCTGCTATTGGTGGAAGCGTAAACTAGGAGAGAGAAGGGGTTAACCTCTCCACGCATGCGCACTGGATGCGGGATGGTGGTCAGTAGGTGGGGTCGAAGCTGATTGGCTGCGTGTCGAGGGGCGTGGCCTAAGTTGTGTGGCGCCTGCAGAAGACGAAGCTGAAGGAGGTAGCGCGGGGGGCTGCGTCAAGGGCACCGGGGGGCGAGGAGGGGTGTTAGGTCCTGTAGGGTAGTGCCTTTTGGCAGAAGGAAGGATCTGAAGGTCCAGAGTTTGGTTGTTGATGTTGGGATGTAAGGCTTGGATATATAAAGCTTCGAGTATAGGTAATCTCCTTGGGTCACTTTCTTTATCGAGTATGGTGGTGTGTTTCTCTAACTCGTTGCGTGTAAGGTGAGGGTGGTTAGGGGTGAGATAGTGGTCTTTGATGGCTCCAGCCTGAAGGTGAAGAGTTAACCGACGTGAAAGACGAGTCTGCGTCATACCAATATAGGAATGAGGTCCACAGTCCTCATAATTACAGGTATGTTGGTAAATGACGTGATCGTCGGTCATCGGGCTCTTTATCTTGGTGGAGGCTGGTTTGTTGCGGAGAACGAGGTTGGAGGTCTTGGGGGATTTGTAATAAATTATTAATTTGATTTTGTTTTCCGGGTTGGTTGGGTGGACATGCTTGGAGATTATTTCTTTTAAGACGGCCTCGTCATTTTTGTGTTCAGAGGACATGTAATTGCGGTAGAAGATCTTAATTTCATTGGGGGGGTCAATGTTGGGAGGGCTTTGAGTGTACCATTTTTCAAGATGGTGGTTGATGGTGCTGGAGATGTCGGAGTTGGAGTATCCGTTATTTACTAAAACTTGGGATAGTCTTTCTAGTTCCTGGTGGGTGTCGGCCCAGGTAGAGCAGTGCGTGAGGGCTCTCCTAACATAGGCGGAGATGGAGGATAGAAGATAACGGCGGGGGCATTCACTATCGCCGTTGAGGCATTGTCCTGTGTTAGTAGGTTTAATGTAGACGGTGGTTTTGAACCCATGGTCGTTTCAGAGCTACGAGGATGTCGAGGAAGGGGAGTTGTCCATTGTTAGATTTTTCAAAGGTGAAGTTAAGTCCGGAGGAGGTCATGAAGCGACGCTGGAGTTCCTGTAGTTCGTGGAGGTCCTTGATTTGCACGAAGATGTCATCCACGTATCTACAGTAGACGGCTGGTCGTTGGGCAGCTAGGAGCTCTTCCTCGATGGTACCCATGAAAAAGTTCGCAAAAAGAACTCCTAGGGGGCTGCCCATCGCCACACCGTCTATCTGCTTGTACATGTTGCCCCGGGGGCAAAGGAAGGGGGCCTCCTTGGTACACAGCTCCAGTAGTGTTTTCAGGGCCTTCTCCGGGATGTCCAGTGTAGGTGTATCAGGGCAATGATAAATTCGACGTAGAATCATGTCAATGGTCCTATCCACTGGCACGTTGGTGAACAGGCTTTCTACGTCGAGAGAGGCGATAGTGTGGTTGTTGTTACGGGGGGCGTCTCGTAAAATTTCCAAGAAATCGTGGGCTGAGTTAAGGTTGAATTGGCTGGGCACGTAGGGGGTGAGGAGGTTGTTCAGGGCCTTGGCGATCTGGTAGGTGGCAGTGGGGATCTGGGAGATGATGACTCAAGAAGGATGGCAAGGTCACCACTACTCCCGCCCTACAACCTACTCTCCTCGCTGAAGCCGCCAAAACCAGAGGAACTCACCATAGCAAAATACTCAACAAACAACACTTCCAAGCTGCCAAACTATTAAGAGACAACCCCAACATCATCATCCGTCGTGCGGATAAAGCTTCCTGCCTCGTGATCCATGACAAGGAGGAATATCTTAGAAAAATGGACGTCATCTTAAGTGACAACACTAAATTTAAAAAGATCACCCGCAACCCAACCGACGAAATCAAACGTATTGCCAACACCACCATCACCGCCATCAACGCCAAACAAGGAGGGATCCACCTTAAAAAACTCGTCGGAGAATACACCCCTGGTTATGCGTACGGAACCATCAAAACACACAAACCTGGGAACCCCCTCCGCCCCATCATCTCCCAGATCCCCACTGCCACCTACCAGATCGCCAAGGCCCTGAACAACCTCCTCACCCCCTACGTGCCCAGCCAATTCAACCTTAACTCAGCCCACGATTTCTTGGACATTTTACGAGACGCCCCCCGTAACAACAACCACACTATCGCCTCTCTCGACGTAGAAAGCCTGTTCACCAACGTGCCAGTGGATAGGACCATTGACATGATTCTACGTCGAATTTATCATTGCCCTGATACACCTACACTGGACATCCCGGAGAAGGCCCTGAAAACACTACTGGAGCTGTGTACCAAGGAGGCCCCCTTCCTTTGCCCCCGGGGCAACATGTACAAGCAGATAGACGGTGTGGCGATGGGCAGCCCCCTAGGAGTTCTTTTTGCGAACTTTTTCATGGGTACCATCGAGGAAGAGCTCCTAGCTGCCCAACGACCAGCCGTCTACTGTAGATACGTGGATGACATCTTCGTGCAAATCAAGGACCTCCACGAACTACAGGAACTCCAGCGTCGCTTCATGACCTCCTCCGGACTTAACTTCACCTTTGAAAAATCTAACAATGGACAACTCCCCTTCCTCGACATCCTCGTAGCTCTGAACGACCATGGGTTCAAAACCACCGTCTACATTAAACCTACTAACACAGGACAATGCCTCAACGGCGATAGTGAATGCCCCCGCCGTTATCTTCTATCCTCCATCTCCGCCTATGTTAGGAGAGCCCTCACGCACTGCTCTACCTGGGCCGACACCCACCAGGAACTAGAAAGACTATCCCAAGTTTTAGTAAATAACGGATACTCCAACTCCGACATCTCCAGCACCATCAACCACCATCTTGAAAAATGGTACACTCAAAGCCCTCCCAACATTGACCCCCCAATGAAATTAAGATCTTCTACCGCAATTACATGTCCTCTGAACACAAAAATGACGAGGCCGTCTTAAAAGAAATAATCTCCAAGCATGTCCACCCAACCAACCCGGAAAACAAAATCAAATTAATAATTTATTACAAATCCCCCAAGACCTCCAACCTCGTTCTCCGCAACAAACCAGCCTCCACCAAGATAAAGAGCCCGATGACCGACGATCACGTCATTTACCAACATACCTGTAATTATGAGGACTGTGGACCTCATTCCTATATTGGTATGACGCAGACTCGTCTTTCACGTCGGTTAACTCTTCACCTTCAGGCTGGAGCCATCAAAGACCACTATCTCACCCCTAACCACCCTCACCTTACACGCAACGAGTTAGAGAAACACACCACCATACTCGATAAAGAAAGTGACCCAAGGAGATTACCTATACTCGAAGCTTTATATATCCAAGCCTTACATCCCAACATCAACAACCAAACTCTGGACCTTCAGATCCTTCCTTCTGCCAAAAGGCACTACCCTACAGGACCTAACACCCCTCCTCGCCCCCCGGTGCCCTTGACGCAGCCCCCCCCGCTACCTCCTTCAGCTTCGTCTTCTGCAGGCGCCACACAACTTAGGCCACGCCCCTCGACACGCAGCCAATCAGCTTCGACCCCACCTACTGACCACCATCCCGCATCCAGTGCGCATGCGTGGAGAGGTTAACCCCTTCTCTCTCCTAGTTTACGCTTCCACCAATAGCAGACTTTTGCCCCCTGTTTTCCTCCTCCTCTGATCCTCCACCCTCTATATATACCCTTCCTGTTTACCTTTTATTTCATTCCTTCCTTACTTGATAATGCTGGTTGTCCAGTGAAACGCGTCGTATATCCTGTATCATCATGTACATTTATGTAACCCTGTACCACCATGAATTTTGCTCATCTCCTTCATCTACTTCCTGCCACCCAGCGAAAACTCATCAGAGACCTGGAAACTTTGAATAATAAAATTTCCAACGCAGAAATTGCCATTTCTTTCAACCTCGTATGTATTAAAGAAAATTTATTACCTGGCTTTACTAACATATATATATATATATATATATATATATATATATATATATATACCGGTATATATATATACCGGTATATATATATATACCGGTATATATATATATATATATATATATATATATATATATATATATATATATATATATATATATATATATATATATATATCTTCAGTAGTATATACTATTTCTCAACTTTGTTCTTTACTAAAAATTTCCCAGTAGAAGTTTGTCTCATTCTGCTGGGGGACTTGTTTCCCTAACTAAATTGCATGCCGACCAACGGTCGGAGGAAGAGGCGGGTGCGTGAGAGAGCCTTCTGCTTTGTTATCCTTGCTTTCCACCTTGTAGCAAACTCTATTTTATAATTAGGACCGGACTACCTAGTAAGCACCGCAAGGTCTGTGTAGTGTGTGTATATATGTAACTCTATGTAACTATATATCTCTCTCTGCCGCACGCTCACTCTGACTCTCCCACACACACACACACACACACACACTCTCACTCAAAGACCGAAGAAGAGGGTGGAATTCTTTTGTACATCAGAGATTTTCTAAACCTAATTGATTGCAAGATCAGGTCAGAACATGAACTGCTTGAAGTAGACCTCAATTTAGGTAACTCTAGCTATAGGACAACAGCAGTTTATGGATCGACAAGCTGAATTCGTTCCTACTAAGCTTACTAAATCAGGCTCAACCCAATCAAAATGGTTCACATGTGACATAATGTCAGCAATTAGAAAGAGAAAGGTTGCATACAGAAAGGCCAAAAGAAGTCAAAACCAAAGAGATTTATATTCCTTCAATAAGATGTGTAGAAGAATGAAATCTCTTATAAATGAATCAAAGCAAAATGAAGAACTAAGAGAGTCCTAAAGAGTTATTCAGCTATGTGAACAGTAGGAAGCCATTCAAAAATGGCATTGGACCTCTAAAGGATCCAACAGGCCAATTTCCAACTTCGGAGACTGATATAAATCCCTAAACGACTATTTTGCCTCAGTATTCAAAAGGGAAAATACCAGTGACATGTCAAGTCCAGGACTAGTGCATGAGTGTGAAGTTCTTAGCATAATTAGATGTACCCCAGAGGATGTAGCAAAAAGAATAGATAAGTTAAATAGGTTCAAGTCATCCTGCCCAGATAGCTTTCTTCCCCGAGTTGTACGAGAAGTGCGAGATGAAATTGCACCTTTCTTGACAGACATCTTCAATAAATCGCTAGAAAATAGAGAGGTCTCTGAAGACTGGAAACTGGCCAATGTGACCCAAATCTTTAAGAAAGGGGATCACAAGTGTCCCAAGAATTATCGGCCAATTAGCTTGACTTCTATCATAGTAAAACTCTTAGAAGGGATGCTAGTCGACAAGATAGTTGACTACCTAGAAATCCACAATTTAATTACAGATTCCCAACATGGATTCAGGCGACACCGATGTCTTACTAATTTGCTGGAATTTTTCCATGAAATGCTGAGTGAGTATGACGAAAGTAGAGCCATAGACATCCTTTACTTAGATTTTCAAAAAGCTTTTGACAAAGTGCCTCATTGCAGGCTAATGTCAAAAGTGAGAGTGCTAGGTATCAATACAGAGGTCACAAATTGGATCGAAAGTTTGCTAACAGGTAGACAACAACGAGTGGTAATCAATGGTGTTTCTTCTGAGTGGACTGCAGTAACTTTTGGAGTTCCACAGGGATCTGTCCTTGGCCCACTTCTTTTATCATATATGTCAATGACATAGATATTGGTCTGTTGAGTGTGATCTCCAAGTTTGCAGATGACATAAAACTTGGAAAGAATGTGAAAGACCCCAACTGGGTTGAACAGCTCAGAATGGACCTCAACAGACTGGGTGAATGGTTGGAGACATGGCAGAGGCCTCTAAACTTGGAAAAGTGCAAGGTGATGCATATCGGCCAAGCAAACCCCAAGTCAGGCTATTCATTATTGGGAATACCTCAGGAAAAGGATTTAGGTGTTCTGATTAGCAGTGACCTAAAGTTTTCCAAGCAGTGCATTGAAGTAGAGAAGAAAGCTAAACAAAATAGTGGGCTATACCCTTATCTATCGGCTCCCGACTTAAGTCCGTTAGAGAACCAAGGCCTAAAGAGCGGGTCCCGACATAAGTCCAATGCGATTTTGAGCACATAATCGGCTCTGAGAGAGAGTCCATGCGGTGGGAGGAGCGCGGGCGGGCTCTGACCGTTCAGCGTGGAAATAGTCCCGTCTCGGACACCACCACCACATGTCTACACCTCCCTGGTCCCGCGATACAGGGTAAAAACTGAGGAAATTACTGTATATTAGGGTTTTCCCCTTCGTATTGCAACATCGTTGCAAGAGAAGCCGTAATCGTACAAGGATGGTTCAGGTGTCATTGGAAAGCTCAATTATCGCCCTTTCACGGATACATAATTGTATTACCCTCTGGCTCTTCTTTATGCATGACAAAGAGCATGGAATGAAGCTCGTTTAGGGTAAATCTGGCCGCTTGGCAGGTAGTAGCGTTACAAAACCAGCCGCTAGGGAGGTGTTAAGAGGCAATTTAAGTATAGAAATACGGAAATAGTCCTCACACTTTTCAACGCTCTGATACGGCCTCTCCTGGAGTATGCTGTTCAATTCTGATCTCCAGCACTCAGGAAAGATATAGAGCGACTAGAAAGAGTACAAGCTAGAGCTACAAAGCTTATTCCATCGCTTAGAAGAATGAGGTATGAGGACCGGTTGAGAGCTCTTGATCGCTTTCCGTTGGAGACACGCAGACTACGAGGTCAGCTCATTGAAGTATTTAAAATACTTAATGTGGATTATAGCCAAATGTTTAGCCTCAATATAAATACAACACCCAACCATGGCTGGAAATTAAAATTGAAAAGGTTCAGCACTAGCATTTGTGGAAAGTTGTTAACATATAAGATCTGTTCTACCTGGAACAAACTTCCATCCGAAGTAGTAAAAAGTTTTTCAGTAGAGCAGTTCAAGAAGAGAGTAGATAGTAATTTGCACACTGTAAAGAATGTAGTGCACTAAACAGTCTCTCTCCTTCCACTTCGAGTAGTTCCTCGGAATGGACCGCAAAGTCTCTGAGATATTAACTAGTCCTTGTAACTCCCTGTAACTCTCTCTCTCTCTCTGAAAAGGTGTAAGTGATAGAGATATAAACACACGTACAAAGCTAGCCTATGCACACTCAAAACACTGAAACGCACACTTCTCCCTCGCTATAAAGATCATTCCAATAATCTGCTGTGTGTCTAATATGGGAGGAACTTATAATAAATTCAACCCGTACCAGAAGCAATCATATGTTAACTGAACCCGAGTGAGAGAGAGAGAGAGAGAGAGAGAGAGAGAGAGAGAGAGAGAGAGAGAGAGAGAGAGAGAGAGAGAGAGAGAGAGAGAGATATGGTATTTAGGGCGATAGAGGAGAAATTTCGATGTTGGCAGTCATGGAGTTCGATAGAAAATAGACACCATCATCTTTAACCCTTAAAAAGAGGCTCACCACATAAGTCGAATTAAATAAAGCTGGACTATGTGGCAGCGCTCGACATAACTCGAGTGGCAATTTCAGCACGTAATGTTGCTGAGAGAGAGAGACAAGTGGTGGCAGGAGAGTAGCGAGCGTATGACTGCTCCATACCACCGCGGCGAACCTACTGACACGAATCTCACCTCCCTCCTACCTCTCTCACTCGCTATATACGGAATTGTATCGGGAAAGTGGCTAATTACCTGCTTTTTGCACTCGCGTTGCACGGTTATTGCAAGAAAACTAGCCATCATAAAAGGATCGTTATGGTGTCATTCGAAAGCTCTGTTTATGCCCTTTCAGGGATAGATACTTGTTTTACGTTCTGGGTCTTATTTAGGCATGAAAATGATCACGTAAACAGCCCTATTTTGGCTAAAAACACCCCGCTGGGCGGTACATATAAATAAACCGCATAGGCCGCTCGTAAAGGGTTAAGGGGAGGTTTTTCCTTTTTCTGAACCCCTTTCTCCCGCATATTTAGCCTCATTAGTTTTGAAATGTAATGATGTTCGCTCCATTAGTTTGGCGATTTTAAGACTTTTTGACCAATTTCTTTGTTAATTTAAAGATTATTTGTGTCATTTAGGTGTCATTTTTTTCTTGGCAAGCGATAACACGCCTGCAATTTCAGAGGAACGACACTTTTCTTCCGAAAAATGTGCAAATTGATAAATATACTATTATATACTCTTCGCTCAAACTTTTGCTAGAAACTCCACCTTGGATGATTCCGGTGCTATTCCTCCCTCTCCACCCCCCTCTCTCCTACATATGCCTAATATCCTAATATCTTCTAAAGATGTACTTTCTACCCTCTCTGGGCTTAATACTAAGAAGACGTACGGTCCTGATGGTGTTCCTCCTGTTGTACTCAAAAACTGTGCTTCCGTGGTGACTCCCTGCCTAGGCAAACTCATTCGTCTATGTCTCTCCTCTACTGTCTTCCCTTCATGCTGGAAATTTGCTCTCATTCAACCTGTCCCAAAGAAGTGTGACCGCTCTCAACCCTCCAACTATCGTCCAATTGCTTTCATCTCTTGTGCCTCTAAAGTTTTTGAAACTATTCTTGCTTCCAAATTTCTTAAGCATTTCTCTTCTCATACTCTTCTCTCAGACCGTCAGTATGGCTTCCTCAAGGGTCACTCTACTGGTGATCTTCTTTCATATCTTACTAACTCTTGCTCATCCTCCTTTCGGGACTTCAGTGAGACCTTTTCTATTGCACTAAGCATTTCGAAGGCCTTCGATTCAGTCTGGCATAAATCTTTAATTTCTAAACTACCCTCCTTCGGTTTCTATCCCTCCATGTGTGCCTCTGTGTCTAATTTCCTTTCCGGCCATTCCATAGCTGCGGTTGTGGACGGCCATCACTCACTTCCTTATCTTATCAACTCCGGTGTTCCTGCAGGGCTCTGTCCTATTTCATATTCTCTTTCTAATTTTCATAAATTATCTTCTCAACTGTACCTCCAGTCCCATCCATTCATACGCAGACAACATTACCTTACACTACTCAATTAGTTTTCCAGAACGCCCCAGCCAGCAATCCCTCAAAAACAAATGTAATGAAGCCATGCAACACTTATTTTTTGATCTAACTACTATTTCCAATTTGAGCAGAGAAAACCTTGTTGCCTTTAACCTCTCCGCGGCGCACAGGGGGTTTTCTACAGGGTAAGACTGTGCGCACCTATGATGATTTTGGGACCTATTGCCAATTTCGATAAAAAGTACATCATCGTGTAGGGAATGTTTGCGTGCATCGGCCCATATATATTTGACCCCCCCAAAAATGTCTGGGGGGGGGGGAACGGTCCGTAGTTGAAAAATGTGGAGCGAATGGCACCGCGCGGCTAGATTGTCATCGAGCGGCGAGATTTCCCTGCCGAATTTTCACGCGCCCAGGGGATAGAAGGAGAGGGAGGAGGGGGTGGGTTACCGCGTATTATCACATATATCTCCTTTTTTGAGCCCTTTTAGGCTATGTAGAGTATGTATACGTGTGTAGGCCACCCATATAACAATGAATATGCCTCATAGTGACCAAAAATTGCAATATATAAGGGAATTATAAAAGAATTTTTAGGCGGGAATGAAGATGTGTTGGAGGTTTGGCGGCAATTTATGAGCTGAGAGTGTGGTTTACGCCATACATATCACTTATATCTTGTACGTAGAGCACTGTCATGCTATAATACAGACTTGTACGTACGTATACGTGCCATATATCAAAATATATACAGCATATAGACCAATTCATGCGATATTTACGCACATTATCAATGAGTTTCTATGCGTGAACCAAGGTGTGAGTGAGTTGTGCTGGGAATGAAAGGGGGAGAGGGTGTGTGTTACGCCATAAATATCACGTAAATCTTGTATTTAGAGCACTGTCATGCTATAATAAAGACGTGTACGTATGTAGGCGTCCCATATAACAAGGAATATACCGCATATAGCCCAATTGATGCGATATTTACGCAAATTGTGAATGTGTTTCTAGCAGACGGAAGCCTGAAAGGGTGGGTGGGGGTGGCTGGGTAGGAGGGAGGCTAGCAGGGAGGGAGTGAGTGAGTGAGTGAGTGAGTCGTGGAGAGAAGGAAGGCAGGCAGATCTCTAGATAGATAGCCAGCTGTGTGACAATTGTGGAGGCGCCCGAGGCGTATTGATGTCTTGGGATTTTGAACCTTATGTCTACCAGGTGTCTGGTGTTTGTTGCCACCAAGAGTTTTACAATAACATGAGTCAGGAATGGAGAGAGAGAGAGAGAGAGAGAGAGAGAGAGAGAGAGAGAGAGATAGAAACTGAGACATGCGTATGTCGTACGTATAAATGGACTTCAGAATTGCATTTTTATGCAAGCAGACATTGCATTTTAGACACATGTGAAGTACCACAGAAACATGTAGGCCATTGACTGTAAATAAAGTACTATATTATAGACCACCAGCGACGGTGGTCAGTAAACACAGGCAGATTGCCTTTTGTGATAAAGGGCTAAATATAGACTGGTGTCTCCTTACACTTGCGAAAGGGTAGATTGCCACCAGAGAAACGTATACTTATTTATTTCCAAGTAATATGCAATCTAAATGTATATTCGAGACCTACTGCAATTATTTGTATGACAGTCATGACTATGTATAATCCAATATACGCGCGTAGGCGAGACATAAGAAAGCTGGTTGAGCAATTTTTGACACCCACACAGTTATTATTCATTTTTATTTACAATATTATACAATACAAATGTATTTGTGAAGAGTATTTTATCCATTATTGTATTTATACAAATTTTGTTCCCAGACAGAGCTGCTGTTGCTGGTGTAGCTGGGGCATAAAGGAGCGGCAAGGGTCACCGCTTGACCGTGTGAAAATGAGTGGAGTCGCACTGAGAGGGGCAATTTTGCTGAGTGTTTGGGCAATTTTTGACAGAATAAAGTTATATAATTACTAATTCTTGACAGAGACAAACTTTTATAAACCTTGGCATGATATAATTGATAATCCCATCAATTTACAAACGTAAATTGGTGGGATAATTCATTTTGTTTTGTATATTGTCATTTCGATTGTAGACACGAAGTTTTGAGTGATATTTGGTATGAGCTCCTGTGGCATGGTTGGTAAGGTCGCGGACTGGAAAACTCAAAGTGTGGTAGGGTTGTGTGATCGAATCCAGGAGGGGGTTATGGGGAAGGTTTTATATTGTCTAGAACATTTTTGATAAACAAATTTGTTTACAAGATCATGCCATTGTATTCAAACAATATGAAATATTCATAGAATATATCATATTGTAAGAATACAATGACATGACCTTTTTTTTTTTTTTTTTTTATTGTTTTTTTTTATTATCTTAGTAGGTTTGACAGGATTTGTTGAAACATATTTATTTTTGTACAATTCATTTGAGGTAAGAAAATAATTATATACACATTACTTTGGCTAATAACAAACATATATATTGATATACTAAAAAAATAAGGCATATTATATGTAAATCTTTGAAACTTATAAACTAAATAATGAAACATACAATTATATAATGTAAAAGCTATATCACAGGGACATCTTTGGAACTTATACATTATATAATATATATGTTACATTATGAGGTAGCGTGATCAATTAGGTCAGGTCAGGTAAGGTAGGGCGCGAGTCCAGGACAGGGCGGGGCAGGGGGCGAGTCCAGGGCAGGGCACGGGGCGAGTCCAGGGCAGGGCAGGGCAGGGCGACACTCAATAATTCTTGAAGGTGTGGTAGTCCCTGAAGCAGTCACCCAGGCAGAGTGGAACTTTGCACTCGGCGCACATTGAGGTGACTCTTTTGGTGACATGGGGTTTCCTGACACTGGTGCTGCAGACGGTGCACTGCGCCTGCCTGCGACGAGTGCCAAGCATCTCAGTGTTGATGGGGTAGTGTCTTTCGACACCCAGCTGGATGCGGTCAGGAACGTGATCCCCACGCCATGCCGTACGTCTGTGAGTGGTGGTGCCATACTTCTCCAGGAGTTGGTATGAGACGTTGTAGACGAACTCCCGGAATTTCAGCTTCTGGTTTGGGGCCATATCCTTTTTCACCAACCACAAGTTGTAGGCGTTGAGCATCGTGATATCAACTAGGTGGAGGAAGAGCTTGTGATACCACTTCACAGTCTTCCTCAGACACTCAACGCCTGACAGCTGACAGTCAGACTTGTCCACCAGGCGCATGTTCTTAGTGTAGTCCACTACCATGTCGGGCTTGTAGATTGTCTTCCTGGTTCGGTAGTGGATTTTGCCAGAATCCATCTGGGCACCTGTGTGGACGGTGGAAAGCAGGTGGACGTCTCGCTTATCCTTCCACTTCAGGGCTATCAGTTTCCCACACTTCTCGAGCTGCTTGTATTTCTGCCCCTTTCGTCGCCTTTTTCGCACATGCCTCTCGCGGTGTTCCTTGGCCAGGTCGTCTTCTGAAGGTGTGTCACTGGAGGAGGCATCTGTGAGAGGAATGACATTACCTGTGAACTTTGGCATAAACTTTCTTGTCTTTCTGACAGTCCCACATGACCCCGTTTGGTTGTCATGAAGAAACTGGCAAAGAGCAGGAGAAGTATACCAGTTGTCAGTGTAGATGATATGGCCTTTGCCCAGGTAAGGTGCCAACATTTTCCTGACGATGGCACCTGACATGCTCATGGGGTCATTGGCAGCGGCTTTCGGTATGTCAATGTCAGTGCCTGTGTACACGATCATGTAAAGCACTATTCCAGTTTTGCAGTCACACAAAACGAAGAGCTTGATTCCGAACCTATGCCATTTCAAGGGGATATACTGCTTGAAAACAAGACGTCCTTTGAAGAGCACGAGCGACTCATCAATCACCAAATTGAGGAAGGGGTAAAAGTATTTCCTATACCTCTCCAACAACATGGTGAACACATCCCGAACTTTCCATATCCTGTCAATCCTGTTAGGATTTTCGTTGTCTGCAAAGTGCAAAAATCTTAGCAGCAACAAAATTCTGTCACGAGTCATGAACTTATTGAAAGTTGGGGTGGCGATGAGAGGGTCGTGCTTCCAATAGTGTTGCAACACATGCTTCTTGATCAGAGGCATGAGGAACAACAAGGCAAAGAAAGTCATAAATTCTTCCACAGTCGTATCCACCCAGCCTCGTATTCTCGCTTTTGGAGAAAGGACGTCCAATCTGCCAAACACCCACCTGTAGTAGGCGTTTGTTTGGGCAACGATGTACGTCATTACCTCCATATCGAAAAAAGAGAGGAAGAAGTCTCTTTCGTTCGCTTGATCGTCACAGGGCCAGTCGTCAGTTGTTCCTGACGTCCCAGGATTGAACTGGGGCACGTCAGGTACAAAATTGACCCCGTCAGACCAATCGAACGAAGGCAGCTCAGGGATCGGAATATCGTCTGCGTCTGCTTCATCGTCTGAAATATCGCTTCCATGGTCGCGATACAGCACTGCATCATCATCATGACCCTCCTCTTCACTTGACAGACGATGCCCTTCCTCATTCTCGTCACCGACGTCGGACTCACTCCCGCTGTCCACTCCCAAATCCCCCCACCCTTGGTTCCGTGCTAGGGCTTCGTCGTCGAAACCTGGTCTGCCAATGTCCTGCGAATCACCATCAAACAACAGGGCGGCATACTTTGATGGTGTCAGAGTTTTCCGGGTCACTTTTGCACGTGCGGGAGTCTTATGGACAGGGACAGCAGAGGCGGTGGCAAGGGCGGCGGCAGGGGCAGCAGTTGTGCGTGGCCTTGATGGCAAGATGATGGTGGTGCCTGTCGCCCTTCTCTCTGTTCCTTGGGCAGGGGCGGCATGGGCGGCAAGGGCAGCAGGGGCAGCAGGGCCGGCAGGGACACCAGGGCCAGCAGTCGCTTTCCCTCTCCCTTTCCCCTTCCCCTTCCCCTTCCCTGTTCCTTGGGCAGGGGCGGCAGGGGCGGCAGGGGCAGCAGGGGCGGCAGGGGCGGCAGGGGTGGCAGGGGTAGCCGGGTCAGGGGCGGCTGGTGGTGGTGG
Organism: Paralithodes platypus; assembly: GCA_032716605.1. Lineage (NCBI taxonomy): Eukaryota > Metazoa > Arthropoda > Malacostraca > Decapoda > Lithodidae > Paralithodes > Paralithodes platypus. The sequence continues at coordinate 23,634,188 of CM064510.1, forward strand.
TGGTGGTAGGGGCACTGTGGCTGGCGTACGGGTTCTCTTCCCTACGCCCGTGCCTTTATTTTTTCCTGCCCCCGCAGGTTCTGCAGCCCTAGGGTGGCCCCTGCGTCACTGGTACCGGTGGCAGGGGTAGCAGGGGCGGCAGGGGCGGTAGGGGCAGCCGGGCCAGGGGCGGCTGGTGGTGGTAGGGGCACTGTGGCTGGCGTACGGGTTCTCTTCCCTACGCCCGTGCCTTTAATTTTTCCTGCCCCCGCAGGTTCTGCAGCCCTAGGGCGGCCTCCTTGCGTCGCTGGGACCGGTGGCAGGGGTGGCAGTGGTGGCAGTGGTGGTGGTAGTGGTTGTTGCAGTGGCCTGGGTCGTGGTGGCAGTGTCCCGAAACACCAATGACCTCTGTACCTTTCTCGTGCTTGCACGTGTTTTTCGTGCTTTGGGTGCAGGTGTTTCGTCCTCCGAGCTGTAGGGCGTGTCGTACTGGTAGTAGGGTCTTTAGCAGCCACCCTCTGCCTTCCACGGCGGCTAACACCACCAGAAGGAGGGCTGGTTGTGTCATCAGGGAGCGAGCGTGAGGGACGTGTGGGCTCCATGACTAGTGCGTGGTTACTGGCGCGGTGGTGCTTGCACGAGTGCGGGGCGAGCGTTTGGCGGGGTGGTGTCGAGAGTTGACATGTAGTACTATACCCACACCAATTTTCAGCCGCCTGGCTATAAACGCGCGGTTTTGGTACGCGTTCAAAAGCTCTGCTCTTAAGAGTCGCCCCGCAGTCCGCCGGGGGAACTCTTAAGAGTCTCCCCGCAGCTCCCGGGTTAATGCTTCCAAAACCCAATTTCTCCATCTATCTACCTGTTTGGAACTCCCAGAGGACTATGCCTTATTCTTCACCAATACAAAAATCAATCCTTCATCTTCTCTCAATATTCTTGGTGTCTCTTTTTCTTCTGCTTTCACTTGGAAGAACCATATTACAAGTTTTGCTAAGGCAGCCTCCCAGAAACTTGGTGTGCTTAACCGCCTCAAGAGGTTCTTTACCCCTGCGCAGCTTCTTGCCATGTACAGGGGCACAGTGCGTCCTTGTATTGTGTATTGTTCACATGTGTGGGGAGGATCTTCTCACACCGCAATCCTAGACAAAGTAGAAAGGAAGACCTTTCGTACCATTAATTCCCGCCCACTCACCAACTCTCTGCAAACTGTCTCTCTTCGCCGTAATATTGCATCTCTCTCGCTAGTCTATCGCTACTACAATAATCAGTGCTCCTCAGAGTTCTTCCAATGTATACCACCTCCTCTACATAAGGTACGTGGTACCCGTCTTGCAACACAATCCCACCCCTACTCTGTGCAACTCTCCAACCCAAGAGTGAAACGTTACTCTCAGTCTTTCTTCTATTCAAAAGCTTAGCTCTGGAACTCTCTCCCAGAATCAGTCTTTCCCTCCTCCTATGACTGAAATGCTTCAAACTCTGTGTGTCCAGGCATTTCCTCGAACGTCCCTTGATTTTGGCCCTGTCACTCGCTCAACTATGGGTGAGGGACTCAATACAGGCAGTTCTTCCTTTCGCTCCCTTCACTCACATAAAAAAAAAAAAAAAAAAACCACAAGGATTTGCTACGCGCTTCTTGTGACGTACAACTACAGTAACACAGTTCCTGCAATATCCTGCTACAGGGACGCACTTACGGGGAGGTTTTTAGTTTGTTCCCTAGACCTCCATCAAGATAAAATATTCACCCCCTTAAACCCCTTTCAAGATAAATTTGAAAACATTTCGGCAAAACAAAATTCCGGCCGAAGGTCGGTTCATCCGAAATTACAGGCTTGCTATTGCTTATCAGGAAAAGTAAATAGACACCTAAATGGCACAACATGTGTTAATATTGACAAAGATATAGGGTGAAATATCTTAAAGTCGTTTTGAAATATGAAAACTAATGGGGCTAAACATAAGGGAGAAGGGGAGCCAGAAAAAGCAACCACCCCTCTTAATTTGACGTTCGGCTGCTACGACACACTTCCTGCGATGTTCTGCTACAATGATGTGTTTCCTGCGACGTCCTGGTTCTGCTGGTACTGGAAGTGTGTACTTTGTGTGATACACTGCTGCTGCTGCTGGTGAAAAGATGGACCTCTTGTTTCGTCAGTGTATCAATGGGAAGAGTACCTTTAGAATTAAGCAACTCTGACCTGTCGTGTGATCGTTAGTTTTCGGGTACTATTAGGATTTGGTACGGCATCGGCTGAGGAGTTGTTGAACGCAACAGGGGAGACTTTGAACAGGGATAGCAGAAGCACCGGGTGATCTTTCTGACCTGACCTCTGAGCTACGATAGATCTTGTTGGCAGTACGTATCTCCCTTGAAGGTGACCCCCGCTTTTGAGCTAGGGTTCTTCTTGATGTCACTTATACGGTAATGGCGAGACTCTTATGAACTCCTTTCAGTTAAGCGCCTAGCAATACCTCGTATCACTGTAGTCAGTTACTGCAAAGAAATATCAATATTTGCTTGTGTAGGCCTATTGGTTACACTCATATATGAATTTACTTAAGATAACAATTTAATGAAAATATAGAGCATCGGAGCAGTATTGTGTGTGTGTCTGTGTTGTGTGTGTGTGTGTCGGTGTATGTGTGTGTGTGTGTTAGTGTGTGTGTGTGTGTGTGTGTGCATTGTTGTGTGTGTGTGTGTGAAAAACCTGCATGTGTGAGCGCATGCGCGGATACGAACATCAACACTACTTACCGCTCTTATATTTGTGCTATTTCCTCTGAAAATTTAGAGGCTACGCTATTGCAAGTACAGCTCGTTGTGTATAAGTGTTCCCAACACAGTTTGAGGCCGACAGGAAGATAATGGAAAGAGTTGTTATTGAAAAATAAGTGATAACAATACTCACAACATTCTGCCCTCTCGCCCGGACAATGCCCTCTATTGGACGAATCTACCATACTCCTTAACAGTAATTACCAACACTTGTTTAATCGTCATATTATAGTGAATAAAGTGTGTTTAATTGTGACATCTATTGAAATACAAGTGAAAAGTAAGAAGGTAAATTGTCTAGAAAAAACACTAGATAACAATTTTGATAGAAATTAATGACACTATACACCTTTACCAGTTAACTCATTATTTAAGTGCATAAGTGTAAATAGTACTTAGGTGTGTGACGTTTGTAACAATAATTTCGAAAACAAAATGACTAGCAGAGAAGCTCTACCCCCACCTGGTGTTAAGTGTAAAATCTGCACCAAAGACTGTGTGATAGAGTGGATAAAGTGTGAAAAGTGTAGCAGCTTTGTCCACACAGCCTGCTCACATCTTCCAGTATACTGCTTGGTTCACTACTTCAGCTCAACAAGTCAGTATATTTGTGAGGGCTGTGTTAAGGATAAATTAGGAGATGATAAAAATGATGAGCAACATGCATGGGTCACTGGACTGCTGGAACGAGACAATGCTCCGCCTCCAAAGAGCTTTGACCCGGAAAGCAAATCTCGTCAGGAGGAATCTCTATCTACAAGCAAATCTCCCCAGAAGGAACCACCACAGAACCAAAATTCTCTATCCTTAGATGACAGTAGGAAAGAGGCAGTAGAGGAGATATTGGAAGAAAGATCAGCACCAATATGCCGCTTCTACCAGCGCAACGTTTTCCGAGGATGCTGTACTGGTCGTCCTGGAAAAGAATGCAATTATGAACATCCAAAAGTATGTTGGCGCTACATTGAACCATAGACCAAATAAAGCGAAGGGATGCAGTTTGGGAAAAAAGTGTTCCAGGTTCCATCCATTGCTATGCAGAGAGGCTGTCTCTACTGGTGAGTGTCATAATAATGATTGTAAATTCAACCACCTAGAAGGTACCAATCTTTCACAAACTCTTACTCCAAAGAATAATACTGGTACGAGTAAGGACACTTATCGTACACACAGTGAAACACATGGTACAGAAGCCACTGTTCCACCTCAGCCTCCAGACACCTCATTCTGGAAGACCCAACCTAATATATACTGGCCACAATAATGGTGGCCCACTCTCCCAGGGTGTAATGAAGGCCAGAACTATAACAACAACAATAACAATATGTCTTGTTTAGGCATACAGAAAGAGATCCAGCAACTACAAACTCAGATGCTCCAATTTGTCAAATGATGCAAATACACATGGGTTGGTCACCACTGCAAGGGTCATATACAGTGCCTTACCACAAAATGGCACATCAAGCCCAGCCTTGCATGATGAATTAGGGTCACTTGGGGAGCAATTAACCCTAATTGTGGGAAACATAGAGGGATTGCTCCCAAGAAAGTTCAGCCAGAAAGTGCAGATGCTGTCTGAACTTGCGACTAAAGATAATGCACTAGCAGTTTGTCTCACTGAGTCTCACCTAAACGACACAATTAGAGACTCAGAAGTCCAAATGGAAAAGCTTCTACCTTTCAGAGTTGACCAACTACATAGAAGAAAAGGAGGTGCTATAACCTATGTGTTGGAGGAGTTTGCCTCCCTTACTGAAGTGCTCCTGGGAGAGCCTCAAACTCCTTTGTGGAGGTACTTGCCTTTCACATTACATCCTTAAGTGGAGCTGGGTGAAGTTGATTGGCAGACTGAAATTGAAAGTGCTTCAGTTGATGAAAAATACAACACAATCATCTCAACTACCCTCAAGATTGTAAAAAAGTATACTCCTCTCCGGAAGGCCTGCTACAAAGCAACCATCCCACATGAGAGGAAAACAATCATGAGAAAAAGGAGCAAGCTAAACTCCAGAATAAAAACATGTAACAATGACCATGACAGAAGAAGCATACAGGACAAGGTGAAGCAACTGGAGGAACAGCTGAGGGAGTCCCACAGGAACGAAAGAGCCAAAGATGAGAAATCTGCTGTTGAAGCCATTCGGACTAATTATAAGTATTACTTCAAGTATGTTAAGAAACGAGCTACAGTGAAAGCAGGTATCGGTCCTCTCGTCGCCACAGATGGAGAAGTCATCTGCAATCCACAACAGATCTGCGAGACACTGAGAAGTCAATACGAAAAAGTATTTAGTCAGCCAAAAGAGAAGCACAGAATCAATGACCCAGATTTGTTCTTCAATTCTATTGGGCAGCCACCTCAACTGGAGGACATCTACTTTCATCCAAGTGATATTGCTGAAGCAATAGGTGAGCTTATAGCAAACTCTCTGGCTGGAACCAATCAATTTCTAGCAATCCTCCAGAAAAAGTGCACTTCAGAGCTTTCAGTCCCACTATGCATGCTGTGGAATGCATCTATGAGAGAGGGAACTATACCAATGTTATTGAGGACTGCAAAGATTACCCCAGTCTACAAAGGAGGACCAAGATCCCTACCCAAGAACTATCGACCAATTGCACTGACTTCTCACATTATCAAGATATTTGAGAAAGTTATCCGTAAGCAAATAGTGATTTTCTTAGAAAACAAGAAGATGAAGAACAGTGGACAACATGGCTTCAGAGGAGAGAGGTCCTGTTTGTCTCAATTGCTGGAGCACCATGACTATAATCATTCAAACACTGGAGGATGGAGCCAACCTGGATGTGGTGTACCTTGACTTTGAGAAGGCCTTTGATAAAGTCGACCATGACGTCCTCCTCCATAAGATTCGGAAACTCGGGATCAGTGGACATGTTGGACGTTGGATAAATGCCTTCCTCAGAGATAGAGTCCAGTCTGTAGCAGTTGGTGGCTGTGTATCTGCAGAATCAAGCAAGACAAGTGGAGTTCCCCAAGGTTCTGTTCTTGGACCAATATTATTCTTAATACTCTTGTTCGACATAGATGCTGAGGTTCAGATGGCTCGAGTTTCATCTTTTGCCGACGATACACGGGTGTCTGGAAGAGTGAAGGATGAGAATGATGCAGCATCACTCCAGAAGGATCTGAATGTGCTGTATTATTGGGCGGAAAATAATAACATGTCTTTTAATAGCTGCAAATTTGACCTCATTAGATATGGACATGATATCCACCTATAAGAAAATACTGTGTATTCATCCTATGATGGAAACAGTATCAATTCAGTGGCCAATATTAAAGATCTCGGGGTAATAAAAAGCAGTGATGCAACATTTACCAAACACATCCAAGACATAGTCTGTTCTGCTCGCAATCAAATGGGTTGGATTCTACGGACGTTTTCCAGAAGGGAAAAAAAATCAATGATAATATTATACAAATCTCGAATAATGCCAATCCCTGAGTACTGCTGCCAACTCTGGGACCCATGGAGGGTTGGAGAACGACCAGCACTCGAAGGCGTCCAACGTACATTTAAATACAAGATCTCCTCCGTGAAACATCTCGATTACTGGGGAAGACTTAAAGCACTTGAATTGTACTCGTTGGAGCGACGGCGCGAGCGTTACATCATAATCTACGTTTGGAAAATGCTGAATGGCCATGTCCCAAACTTAAACAATGAGTCGAAAATAAGTGAGAAAAACAGCAAGAGGCAAGGCAAGCTCTGTGAATTGGGAAACGTCAATAATAGAGCCTTGGCCAGAGTGGTGACTTAGAGAATGACCTCAATATCGTACCGGGGCCCAACACTCTTTAACGCATTGCCAAGATATGTGCGTGATGCGGAGTGCTCCTCAGCTGACCAGTTCAAGAAGGTGCTGGACAGGTTCCTCAAAAGTGTCCCTGACCAGCCAAAAATGCCCCACTACAACATCAGGGCACTGAGTAATAGCATTCCTGATCAGCTTGCCCTGATGAGGGCAGACGGTAATTTTATTACCGATCTGTCTACCATGGACAGTCCCCCTACTGGTCCCCTTGCCCCCGTGTCTTCCATTGGGACGGGGACGAGCGGTGGATGAATACTACTGGCGGTGGTGCATCAGCATGACCGAGGGACGACCAGATGTTCTCAATTCATCACCAGGATAGTGTGTGGTGTGTGTGTGTGTATGTGTGTGTTAGTATGTGTGTGTGTGTGTGTTAGCATTTCTGGATAATAGACTTATGAATAAATTTTATATCATATTTGAGGCGTTCGTAATTTGTACAGTATTACGAGCACTGATCAGATACAGCCGTGGTCACTAATACTTGAGCACCTATTTATGATGAAGACAAGACTGAGCAATATTTATTAAGTAACAGGGATTTGATTTTTGAGATACAACCACTTAATCATGCATGCAAAAATATTACCCAGATATTGCTGTCAACAAATGCGCAAATATATATAGAACTCTTAGGTTATTGGGCTTTTCTGCAGAACAACAACTCCTCGATTACGGGATTCCTGTCTCATGGAATTAATTTTTTTCCTCCTACCTTACTCAGGGGACCTTACTGATGTGCGGATAAGTGCTACTTTTTTTATTTTGTCAATTTGATTTTCACTCTCCTATAACATTATCAGAGTTATTCTTCTACAGCCAGTCCAGGACACTTTATTTACATTGGAGTCTCCTCCCCGATGTTTAGTAGCCAATCAGAGTGGAGCTTCACCTACAAGAAGTCAGTACATTTTTATTGGCACTTTCCTATTATCGATAGCTAAAGATGAAGATTGCAGAGTAAACACCATAGACTTTATCCCATCAAATTTTTGTAGTTTTAATACCCAATCAGCGGGGGTGTGGGGGCAGCAGCCCCCACTCATAATACTAGGATAGGTTAGGTAAGGTTGTTAGGTTAGGCTAATGTCTTTTCAAAGTTGACTAAATCGAGTCAACTCCTAGATTGTTGGTGTATCTGAATTACAATTAACAATGCAAATGCTAATAAAAAGTGCTTTCCGCACTCTCTAATAATAAAATACACACTTACAAAGCATTAAAATATAAAAAGAGAATACATATAACCTGAAATAACAGGAGTTGTAGTTATACAGAATTACCTATTATTGCAACTCATGTGTCATTACCTCTCCCTGTTTCATACAAAGAGACTGAGTGTTAAAACAACTTTTAATGTGAGCATTTGTCTTCCCAAGTCTGAGCTAGAAAAGGAGAGAGAGAGAGAGAGAGAGAGAGAGAGAGAGAGATTGTCCTGATATGGATCAATAAATAGATAATGAACATACGCGGTGAGCTGGCTAGCAGTTTTGTGACGCTTCTGCATAGTAGCCACGTGCGGGCATGCGCGCGCGTCGGCTGCCCAGCCGTTTAGAAACCGGCTGGCGGCAGCCGGCCGGCCGGCTTTTCCTTAGTATATATCCTACGACAATATAACTAATGTCTGGGATATTCTTATGTTGTTTCACAGCTTGTAGCTGCCCTTATTCTTAACCAACGCATCTTAGTATATTTTATTCTCGATAGTTGATTGTTTCATTATAATATATAAGATGTAAGTCTAGTGAGAGTGGGAGGAGACGAGCGGGAGAGAGAGACCGGCTGGGGGACGTTGCTTCGCGCGGAGAGTCTAGCTTGGGACGAGCCTGATGTGCCACATGCATTTGATTGCAAGGTTAGGCTTAGTTTCGACTCACGCACGGGGTAGACGATTTTGACCCGGCAACTGTGTTGAGTGTTGCCAAGCCTGGGATGTATTCTGCATGCCTAGTGGGGGATCCAGACAGATTCAAGACTCAGAGCTCACCTCACTGTCGTACCCTTCGGACCCCCTTGATATCTATCCCTCTCAACCCCACTTAGAAACTTTCTCTCTTACTTTGTATACCTTCCTTCCACTACTTCACCAATCTATTTAATTATCCCATCCCCTTGATAGACCTTATATCTATTATTGTATTAACGACGAGCTCTCAGATAACTAGATAGGATTTTGGGCCTTATGCAGAGATTTAATTGTTAATGAGACCTAGGAAGCTTTTTTGTTGTCTCATATTTGGTGGTTTCATGCTTGCTAGTGTGTTCTTGTGTCAGGTTAGCAGGGGCTAGTCCGAAGGGGAGGCTTTTTGCGATCCTTTAAGTAAAGTCTGCTGGTGCGAGTCCTGTGGACCCGCACAACTTTACTAGGATACCCGTGGGAGTCTGGGGGCATTTTCTTGTCTGTGTCCCTGTGTGTCAAGTGTTGTGTTGTGTGAGGGCCCTTGCCTAGTCCACTCAGCACTGCGCTAGCACGTCTTGCTTTTGTTTTAGGGTCGCCAGGAGAGAGTCAGATACTTGCGATCTGAGTCTCTCAAAAGAGCACCCTTTCAATTAGAGTAATTTGGCGCACAGACTTGGGAACGTCCCTAGGCTAGAGAAGCTGGCTCAGCCCGGGTATCCGAAGCCTATATCCTTCCGGCTAGACCTCTGCCACCTGGCAGATTAGCAGCTAGCGGTTTATTATATCTGTATGCTTGTTATTGTGCCACAGTTTACCGTCTTTGTGAGTTTTGTGAGTCAGGGTGTGGCTTAGAGACTCTGTCCGAGCAGGCTTGCCTGACTAAGAGTGAGAAGCACACCTGTATGTGGTTATGTTGCGAGTTGCTGCCTTTATTTAATTATACCTATGCCATTATACACTGTAGGTCCTATCACTAGTATTTATTCCTGCTTATGAGTTAAGAGTTCTCGAAATCCGTAACGTACTTTCTTTGCTAAGCATCAGATCCTACAGTAGCCGCATGCAGTTTAGAAACCTGCATCTTGTCTACCTGTACGATGTTTTGAGGACTGTTTGCTTTCACCTTCTTTCACGCAGGGGTGATTAGTTGTATTAATTAACGTAACGTTAAATGTACTTTCTTCTAGTTTGTTATTAAATTGTTTCTGCAATTTAATTCCGTTATCTATCTTTTCCTTGAAGCTTTAAGTCAACTTAATTGTGTGATATTTTATATAGCCTGCTTGACTATCAGCAGTCTATAGTGCGTGCACCCTGTAACCGAGTCATAGGATACCTTGTTGTCCAGGCAGGACTCTTGACGGTTTAGGGTGGTTTGTTGCCTGGGTTTATAGATAAGGGTTGGATCTAGTGGTTTCCGTTGTTGCTTGTTGCCACATACCTAGTCCAATAGAAAGAGCCCAGTATTTATATATCCCAGGACGTAACAGTTTCCTTTCTCAACATAAGATTAGACACAATAGATACAGGGTGTTTGAAATATAATGTTATTCCTTTCTGGTCTACTGTAAAAGAAATGGACCATTGACTCTAAATATATCGGCGCTTTGGTAGTATCACCGCAATGTTGACATGGTGGAACAGTGTTGTGGCAGGATTGTATTACATTACCATTCAAGTTGTCTAATGGCGGCCTGGTGTTATCGAATGTTGAACTGTTGCGTAATCATCTTCTTGTACTGACAAACACTAGACAACTTTGTTCAGCTTAGGAATGTCCTCTGATAGTAAGAGGGGCAAAGATGAGCATTGTTTTTACTCCTACAAGTTGTTCACAATCATTCAAAGATAATATAAACAATACGGAAAAAGGTGTTGCTATACTGAAAATATTATTTGGTAGATAAAGGTCAGAAAGTGGAAATATCTAAGAAAAGTAATAGCGAGAATACAAACAAGAGAGCTCAATCACAAGTTGAAAGGAATGCTAGGTTGAATAATATGAAATGCAAAACTACTGTTTACTGCATATTAATATTATTCACTCTGTGACTATAAGTGTAACATGAAGTAATTAAGCTAAGATTGACTTTACTTACTGCAACTTTTCTATTTTGCTAAAACATTTATTCGTGATTAATTTCAAACCTCATGTTTTCCTGCTTTTCCTGTCAGAGCGGGTATGGTTACAATGCTACGTATTTGCTTATAGTGTAGTTAAGCATAATGCATAAATAATATTGCTTTACACCTTTGCACTCTCATTCTCTTTCTCAATTCCAAGAGAAATCTGTGAATTAAACAAGTGAAGCAATCTTGCAAAAATAGTAATGCTAGTCAAACAGCTTATACTTTAAATTTACATATTGTATTAATGTGTTCAACAGTAATCAAGTAATATCTAGCTCTCTCTCTCTCTCTCTTTATAATATATATATATATATATATATATATATATAGCAAGGCTCAGTTATGGTCTTACTCAAGAGGTCAATAGGTGTGAACATATTGATCATGTTTCCTCCTGTGCTCCAGGAGTTACAAGAGGCGTTGGAATACAATTTTTGGATTCGTCATGGTGAATAAATACTATGACTAAGTAATAGTTTTCCTTGGTCGCTTGTTGCATGGCCACTTATCATATTGTTAGAAGCTGTGCAACTCAGCTGGGTAGCTCCAAACTGGAAACATATTATTCCTAAGTGCTTTAGCCTCCATGATATTAACACCTTACCGATCTTCAATTTCCGAGGGAACAGGTTTAGAGTTGGGTAGTAAAACTTAGGGGGGATAGAGGCGTTCATTCATGTAGTGAGTATTATTATTCCTGTCATGACCCACGGAGAAAGGAAGATTACCTAGGTAGAAATAAAGGCAGTCAAAGATACACGATACACTCTTTATAACTGCACATTTTAGGATTGGTAGTAAAGCAATGTCCGACATCGTTTGGCAATATCTTCCATACCTAATCTATATATTCCATATCTTCCATATCTAATGTGGCTAAATTAATTGATGTTGCCTTATGTTTGTGAAAGTGCTTTAGAGGAACCTTATGACCATTTCCTTTGGTGGCTTTTGAATTATAATTTGTGAAGCAGTGTATTATGTTTTATTAAACAACAAAATTGGCTCTATTTCACTCTTTCAACTTTTGGGGGGTCAATTGTTACAGGTAGCCTTGTGTTTTGTCTCCTTCATGAACATATACATTTTTTTACACATTTCAATGTCATAAAATCTAATCCCAATAATCTTCCTTGCAGAAAAGAAAAAAAATACAGATCTCAATTTTATAAAGTCTAATCCCAATAATCTTCTCCCTAGATACACATTTAGTATCATAAAATATATTACCAATATTCTTCTTCCTTACAGAAAACACTTAAGTGAATTTTAGTGTCATAAAATCTAATACCAATATTCTGATTCCTTACAGAAAAAAAGTATATAGTTTTCCCTAAAATCTAATCCCCATATTCTTTTTCCCTTACATAAACAACTATAGTTTCATAAAATATATCCCAATATGCTTCTTCCTTACAGAAATATGATATAGTTTCATAAAATGTAATCCCCATAATGTTGTTCCTTCCAGCTGTGGGAACTATCGGTGCGTGACGTGAAGAAGACAGATGGTGGAGTGTATGAGTGTCAGCTGACCACCCATCCTCCCACCTCACTCTTCTTTATACTCAAGGTGGTAGGTGAGTATATTACGTTTTTTGTATTATAAAAAAAACAAAATAGAAGGTCCCACCCCTTTCCCATTCTTAAGTAAGCCATTGTAGATTTACAGAAGAGTGACCATTACTTGCATTACTGCATGTCCACAAACATTTCAGTAATGTAAGCATGTTTCCTTTTTTTTTTTTTTTTTTTTTTTTTTTTATTAAGGTGACAGTTACAAAGTGGTCTACAATCTATCTTATTCTAGTTACATTGTAGTTTATCTTATTGTACCAGTACCTCCCTACAATCAACCTAGTTGTTCCCCAATTCGTCCCTCCGCCATGACCATTTCAAAGTCCAAGTCTCTCACTCTTGTCCTCTGTAGCGGGGAGGACCTTGTACCCCTGAGACATAGGAGTGCAGACCTGAGAAGAGAGAAAGAGAGCCGGCATCTCATCCAAGTTATGACTTGGCTTCTATGCTGGCGCTTTTTCTCCAATATTTGTTCAGCTAATCTGGCATAGAAGACACTTGCAGAAGGTCCCATACCTCCCGACGATGAGAAGACCAGAGGAGTAAAGCTTCCTTGATCCCTGTTCAAAATTCTTTCTTCATAAGCGCGTTTTTTCTCACTTTCGTTTCTCAAGTATGCAGCCTTGTGTCCTCGCTCACGATATGTTTGTGCTCTTGGGTTGAAGATTCTGATGTCGAAAAAAGCCTGTTGTCCCCTCGTCCAAAAACCTCGAGCACTTACGTCCACTCTTGCTTCATTTGAAGTATTTGCAGTATTGTGGGCCAAGTGCTGTCCGTCCATAGGCAGAAGTTCCGGTTCGATTTTGACATCATGGCACACCTCGTCCAGCATTTGTGCAGTGATGTCTCGTACTTCATCATGCCGGATACAGATGAATCCTCCTTTCTTACAGGTCATACAGTGGTCTGGTTTGTTTATTTCACTGCATGCACATTTCACCGGCAGGTTCGAAACTGGCCACCCATACCTCAAGGCTACGGCATCATTGAATTCTTGTTTATTTAAGCTGAAGCCTTTCTCCTTTATTGGTAATGATGTGAGCCAATTTGAAGCCCCCGTGTCTTGTGCCATCTCAACTCTCATTTTCAGTTCTTCCCTACATCTGGTCTTAATTTGTTCTAGGCTATGTTTCTGTCTCTCTTCTCTGCTCTTTGTAATTTCCTGTCTTGCATTTCGTTGTTCCTCTTCGTCCACCTCATCATTTTCATTTTGCTCCCGTATTTTTTCTGTCAGAGACGTAGTAAGTTTAAGGGAATTTTGGTACTCATGTGGTGCCGCCTCCACTGGGTTTATGATCCCCATACCTCCGAACCTTGGTGGAAGAGCTAATAGATCTCTTAGCTCTTGCGTGACGCCTTCCATCTCTGTTAAGGCCGGTATGAATGTTCCTCTGATTGCTTCTTCCAGCGGTTGGAACAACTGTCCAATGCCAGGCACTGTTCTCATAAGAAAGGTCCATCTGTGCTTAACACCATATGTGAAGGCAGTATATGCAGCATGTGGTTCAGATTTCGCAATGTCTGCCAGGGTTTTCACTTCCTTTACCCACTCCGCTACCTTTTTTCGCACATAGTCTCTCTTGCATTCTTCTGTGCCTATTACTGCTCTCAAATGGCGTTGACCCTCCTTTGTAATCTTCACTCCTGTCCCATCAAAAGTCTGCACCGCTTCTTCATACTTGTTTTCTTTCACTATTAGTACAGATTTACTAGCATTCGGATGGTACCCAATGACTTCACCTACCGATTGTACTCTCCGCCACCATTCTTTGAGATCCCCTATTTTTCCTGCACCTGTGAGGTCATCTGCATATGCCACTTGTTTCACTCGGGTTACCTCATGTTTTATTTTCTGCTGCAGAATTGATAGTGCCAGTGCGTACATTGCCATTGCCACTGGATCTCCTTGCGTTGTTCCTTCATTTGATTTGAGAATTTTCATTTCTTCCTTCTTTGTGCTTCCAACTATATACAGGTTAGCTGGCTCCTTATAAGTATTTTCTATGTACTTTGCGATGCTCGGGCATTTGATCTTGATGTTGTGAATAGCTTCCTCCCTATTAATGGTGTTAAAGGCATTTGTTGCATCCACTAGCAGTACCGCTTCACAATCTTCCTCATGATACACCTTCCCCATTGCATGTATTGCTGCTTCTCCTCCGGCTTGCTGTCCTGCACAATACTTGTAAGTTGCCCACTGCTCTTTGTACATCTTTTCCAAATACGGACATGATTGCTTTTCCTATAATCCTTCTAAGAACTTCCCCAACGCCTACTGGTCTAACTCCGGGATTCTTATTTAAAGGTATCAGGCGACATGCTGTCAGAGCTTCCATGTTCACGCATGGTGATGATGCAAGTTTCTTTGCCAGCATTGCTATTGCTTCACAAAGGTCACCCGCAGCTGAACCAAACTTGTTTTGACTTAGGAAGATCCTCCAAGTCTTAGCATCTACTCCTGATGGACCTGCTCCTCCCTGTGTTTTCAGCGCCTTTCTCCAAATGAGGTCTCCAGTTATATTCTCATATATCACCGGGTCTGGAGGAACATATTCTCCGTCTAGTTTAGCCTCATCACTTGCTGGTTTTGCTTCTGGGTGTTTCTCCTTCAGCTGGTCCAAGATGCGTCGATTCACTTCGTGCACCCCACTTGAGGCTTCCCCAGTGACCATTCTGACTGTCTGTGCCACTTTACCAATCCTCATGCTATCTCCCACTGATAGTGCCATATCATCTGGCTTCCTCTTTCTTCGTTGTTTTGTTTTCAGTCTTTGCTGGATTGCTCGTACTTGGCTAAGAATTTTGTCTAACTCCCCATTTTTCCACCACTCCATTCTCTGTTTCAGCGCTTTAATGT
Source organism: Paralithodes platypus (assembly GCA_032716605.1). NCBI lineage: Eukaryota > Metazoa > Arthropoda > Malacostraca > Decapoda > Lithodidae > Paralithodes > Paralithodes platypus. The sequence goes on from CM064510.1 coordinate 23,649,251, forward strand.
TCTCATTCAGTTTTCCCTTTGGTCTTTTTCTTTGAAGGAACAACTGAGGAATGAAAGAAGCTATCTTGATTGCCACGTGCGCCAAAGGGACATCCTGAACATACTTTAGGATCATACGTCTGAGTTCCCCCAGCATGTCTTTTGCGGCTTCACAAATCGGTAGTTCAAACTTATTATGTTGCCATTGTATCACTTCTGTATAGATTTCATTCACTAATTTTGTGAGTCCGTCACCAGAATGTCCCATCCATTCTCCACCATTCATGTTTACGTTACGAGGTCGTTCGTTCTGTTCACGATTTTCGATTATTTCTCTCTCATTATCTTCGTTTAGGCCTACACTATTTTCATTATTTTGTTCCACACCTCTGTTGTCTTGCGAATTATTGATTCCTGCGTTTTCTTCTGCGGGCTGCAGTTGTTGATTGTTATTTTCTGCATTTTCTCTAACAGGGTTTGCTTGTACATCTCCATTAACTACATTGTCTGTTTCACGGTTCATTTGTACTGCATCTCTCACTGCGTTTTGTCTGTCATCAGGATTATTCCTCGACTGGGACCGAGTTAATATCATCTTGTCTTATTATCATAATTTCCTACCTATTCCCTAATACTGAGTCTATCTATCATTTCTTCCTAAGGGACGAGCCTCTGCCCGATAAAGGTGAAAATGTAAACATCCTATGAGTAGCGTTAGAGATAGAAAGAGTAAGATAAGTTATTTAACTCACCTAGTATGATTCAAGGCTACAGAAGATCAGGCTATATTACAAGACAGTGAGTGCAAAAGAAAATAGAAAAATAAAGTAAAATAAAAGTAGTGTTTAAAAATACGCACAAAGAATAAACACGGGGAAAAAAAAAATATATATATATATATATATATATAATACAAAACGATTATTGTAGTGAGAAAGGAAATACACTAATTAAGAGAGTAAAATGATTAAAAAGACAAGTGTCAAAATAGTGCTAAGGATTAAAGAAGGATGTTAGAAATCTACTATTCGTTTGAGAAAAAGGTCCTGGTTATCAGTATGCACATAATATATCAGCGAATTATACCTTATTTTAAATAGTATACTTAGTTACTAGTTCGTTAGAGATAACTCTCACATGAAATATACTACTTCAAGTCTGATTTCCTGACTCGGCCATAAATCATATATAACCCTAACTAATATAATCGGCCTGTTTCCTCAAAGCTAAATGACTCTATACAAAGCTAAAGAAACCTTGGCAATTTGAGCCGCTTTACATTCTAAATATGCCTAACTTTAAATGGAAACCAGCCAATTATGTCCTAAGATATAATTATTTTCAAGACAAAAATATGTACAACATATTACATCATGTTACTCATGTAATAGTAGCATGAGGGACATAGAGGAAAGTGGAAGGAAGAGGGAAGGAGGGAAGAGGGAAGGAGAGGGGAGGGAAGTGAATGTGTGTGTAAGGATGGGGGGGGGGGGGGGGGGGGGGGAGGGTTGAATACTTGTTGTCACTGTGTTTCTCTCTCTCTATTATAAAGTAGCTACTACTACTCTTACACAAACACACATTTATTTTTAAGCTGCATTGCATCAAAAACTACCACTGACATTTTGTTTTCAATACAAATCTCCCCCATGGATTTAGATAAGAACCATACTTAAATACACTTTTGTTTTGCCTTTATACTGTCAGGTGTCATATTACTTTAAGCGAGGGGAGGAGAGGTAGAGAGGGGGTGAGGGGGGGGGGGGAGTGTTGTGGTCAGCGAGGTTTATGGCTCCTTCCTCTATTCCCTTACTCTGCCTTTTCGCCTCTGCTGTACTTCGCTGTCTCTCTCCTGCATACTTCCCCCTGCTGCAGTCGTCCTCTCAGCATTAGCGCCATGCAGAATATTTCGGTCCACTTTCACACGACCAGCTTCTCCATGCACTGGCACGATGACAGATGGGATGGGGGTGGGGAAGGGGGGCCCCCCCCCCCCCTAGGGGGCACACCCTAGGGTGAGTGGTGTTGGCTGGAGACAGTCAAGGAGGGAGGGTATTTTGCCTGGCATCGGCTTGCCCCTCGTCCGTACGCCTCCCTCGCTGCCTGGCACAGCACTCTTTAATTCACATATTGTTTGATTTTGGTTAGATAGAACTCCAGAGTTTCACCCAATATCAAATCACCGTAATTTCCCACTCACCCTGTTGTATATTTCACAATTCCCTCACCACCCCTTCCCTCACTAACTTGCTGTTCACCACGGAGAGAAAAACCCATACGTCCTCTCCCTTCAAAGGCAATACACACACTACGAGTATATTACACACACACACACACACACACACACACACACACATACATAGACACACACACATTATGTTATATATCGTCAGTAATTCCTATTAGTTGCAAAGGAGAAAGCAAATATTCGATTCCTTGGTAAAAAAATAAGATTTGTACTGAAAAGGGGGACAATATATTGCATCCATTGTGAGTACATACATATATTAAGAATGCTTGTGGTAGAAAACAGCGCGTAGTTTCTTGATACCACAGCCATTAGTATTGTAGAAGGAAAGACGTCCTAAGCTGCTTAACGTGTGGCCAGCTTGTACCAGAACCTTTATATTTATTATTAGCGTCATGTTGGCTATATATGCTGACATTAAGCGTAGTAAAGTAACATGTCCGATAAATTGTGTACATAATATAATCAGCATATAAATAAATAAATATATATATATATATGTTATGCCGGGTTGTAATACAACTTAGCTTCGTTATTGTCGTTCCTCCAATCCAACTGTGGACTTTTAGACTCAATATATGCTCGACAGGGACACATCTAACATGTTCTCATTCACAATTATGTACTCAATCAGGCTGTAATAAACACAATGAACACACATAGGTAACTGTATACTCTTATTTATTCAATAGCATAGAAGGTGATATTAAGGTTCGCTTAGCTACTAATCAGTAATAGCAAGTGAATCACTGGATATAGTTAGAGTACAAGATGTCTTTTACTAACATATACTGTATATGAACATAGAATGTGAGTTTAAGTTTAACTTAGCTACTATCAGTAATAGTAAGTGACTCATTGCATATGGTCAGAGTACAAGATGTCTCTTACTAACATACAAATGAACATGGAATATTGGATAGTATTACTGGGAAAATATGCAATTATATATAGACATACATATACACAGAATAGCTCCTTGATAATAATACCTATGTGAGTTGAGTGTCTATCGCGATGTATTCTGATAATATCAGAAAAGGTTTAATTGAAATCTAGAATTGCGTACTAAACATTCTGGTTAAAAGCACGAAAATGTCTATGGTGATTGCTCAGGTGCGCGGAGCGAGATGCGCCAAGGGAGTACAAAGGATGCCGCGCGTGGATATATAGGGCAAGGTAGGTCAGCAGGTCTATCAATTGGACTGCGGTCCGAAAAATAACTTCTGCTGTTAACCCTGGATAGGAATCATAGTGCCAAAAACGGAACGTGGTGGTGCGCGGAAACCGATATAAAAATTTCTATTTTTTTAAGATAATATTATGATACATTTATTATAAATATGAAATTTACTTTGATTTTCAATTACACACTCCATAATGTTAAGGCAGCTTTATATTTATTGTAGCAAGTGACAAAAAAAATCTATCTCAATTACCGGATTTTATATGAATATTTATATGCGGTGTGCCACACTTGGTACGAGAGGACCTTAATCGGAACACAAATCCTACGATACCTATCCGATATTTATCTTGAATGAGGGAGGAAGACTTTAATTCATAAGTGAATAGGGAGGGGAATTACTTTGACAATTAATTATATAATTAGTTTATTGTGAGGAAATTTATATTATAAATATACAATTACTTGACTTGCATATGAAATAATATTCTCACGGGTCGAGGAATTCAGATTTAATTACGAAGATATACTGAATAAAGATTTGATATGGAATACAACCTAAATATGAATCATGTAATATTATGACTCAATAGGTTAAGGAAACCATTGATAAAATAGCGTGTACTAATAGTTATATAATACTAATAGCATAAAATGACGTACATGTCGAAGTTGCACTTAGATAAATACCTGGTAAGGTATGAAGGAGTTTTGAACTGGTTAACAGATTCCTATAAGGCATACAGAACGAATTAGCGTTGTATTCGAGATTATGAAAGATTTAGATAAAAGATCTATATAGAACTAGAATGCCTAGACAAGATGAATCGAAATTATCTATTTCATATCAGAAGAAGTAAATGATTTATTCACGACGGAATAAGTTAATACAAAGGATCACAAAGCGTGAATTGGGTTTTCAAGGAAATTAGATTTTACTTATAATAGCAAATAATAATATTTCTTCTCGAGAAGTAGAATTGGAATTTAATTATGAATTTGGGTGTAGGTTCTAGATAATTGCTATATTTGAATAGGGAATAGATACACGTTATACACTTCAACTTCGACTCGTTACATACACAATAGAATGGACATATTCAATGAAAATCTGGGAGTATTCGGGCTAGGTATCAGTTGACACGAGTATGTAACGTATGCGTATAATGATTAAGTAAGAGGTATAACGCAACTTAACAATAAATCTTGGACACAGATCTTAATTCAATATTTAAGTAGGCTTCTGTATGACTAACACATAGAATAATATATATAGATCTTGGACACAGATCTAGCTCGATAAGTAAATAGGACTACTGAAGGATCAACAAATTACATAATATATATAGATCTTGGGCACAGATCTATGCAAGAATTAGCACTGGAATACTTCCATATTTTACCGTACCCTCACATCAATAACCACAACGTAAGATACTCAGAGACACTTAGGGTATGTTAAGAGGATAGCATTTCGAGTGCAAGTCTGGCCGACGTGGATCGTAGATTCGGCTGGCTGGACATCGAGAGGAACTGCCTCTCACAGGCAGGGGTCAGGGTTCCTGGCATCAGAAGGAGGCAGCAGGTATGGTTGTAGTCTCGAGGGGGAGGGGGAGGCAGTTTCTACTTCAGATAGATATCCCGGACTTTTCAGCTTTGGAAATATTACTTAGGTAGAGGTGCTTACTTTCTTTAATTTTGGTGAGGCTATGTTTGGGTTATTTCTTATGTTTAATTTGTGGTACTTCAACTTTAGAAGGACATAGGGAAATGGTTGTGAGGTTATTTGCGAAGGTAATACTTAGTCTAAAAATACATAGTAGTTTTAGGTTTATACATAATTAACGTAATCACTTTATTTAATACATCCTTTGTTGTTAAAGGGTTGTCCATACTCAGTATACTCTATCTAGTATGAACAGTATCGATGCTACACAATCTGGGTTGATGTAGCGTTACGTATCTTTCCGTAGTCTTAAGTGAACGCTTCCGTAAGCTTATGTTGAACATTCCATAATTTTGGGTTGAATATGTTATTCTGTAGTTGAATATGGGAAAGTATTGTAGGATGATAATTCCCATATATTTGTGTATTACTTATTAACATTGTTCCTATGTATCTCATTGTATAAGGATGGGATACATTTTCCATACGCTATGCGCGTACGCAGATATTCACGAGGGACACAAAGACGACGCGCTCGTCCTCACTCTCCATCCAACCTCCGTTCCGGCTACACGCTAAGCCTTCTTCATTGTTTCATATATAGGTGTTTTAGCTTCACTTCCATCTCATATTCATAGTCACTACATCATCATCCTTATTAGCTATCATAAAACTTAACGTAATTATCTAACCTATCTTAGCCTATTCTAGCCTCATTCCTTCAGCTTTCCTTATCCCACTAACCCATTCGAGTTCAACTAGCCTATCTTCCGCCATCTTTCAATCACCAACTGAGTTCATCATCTAAGGTAAAACATGTTTATATGCGCAGTATAATATTAAAATATACTGTCCACTCAATCTAAAGTAACCATATAAATGGTCCTTCGAACCGTCAGACATTATTGGTCCTTTTACCTTTCGGTAGTTTGCCCCCCTTTTGTGTACTTTTTCGGCGGTCGGTAGTTGTCTTACTTGGCTTGAAGTGGGGCTAGCCTAACCCTGTGTTTTGTCATTTTTTCTATTACGTCCTCATGGCCCAGGTCTTTTGGCCCATTGGAGCTGTCGGGCTATATTTCGTCCGCTCTTTGTTCTGGCCGCCCCAGGTGCCTGGCCACCAGTAGGAATTTTTGGACAGGATGTGGAAACACTAGTGGATAGGTCATAAGGCTATGACGATTTTTGCTCATCATGAAAATAGAGTAGATGAACAAAACCAGTAAAGTCTAGAATAATAAACTTCTTCAACGTCAGTAACTAAACTTACTGTCAGTAAAATAACTTTTCAAAATTTAAGGTTATTTAATCTAGATCAAAATTATTCTGTAAAATAACTTCTTTAAAATTCTACTCTCGTCGTATGCCCTGAAGGCAAGGTTCTTATGATAGTTGATAGGCTGAGTGTGGGTTAAACCAACTCAACATTTCCTTGTGACTATTATTATTTTTTCTTGTGTATAATTTCCGCACAATAATTCAATTTAATATATGAATTTTTCGGTACCCATTGAGTTTTAGCCTAATTAAATTACCCTACTGGCTCTTTCTCTTAAATTCATAAAGTCTTGAATCTATTATAATTTAATATCGGTACCTTTTTTGCCATCTAAAAGACTTTTTCGCCTATTGTACAGTGATTTCCCTCCCGGCTCTTCTTAAATTGATATTAACATTTCTTGATCTAAACTATTACTTAATGAGTTAAATTGAAAGGCTCCAGACTGCCAATCTACATTTTTGGGCAAATTCTTTTTCCGCAATTCGTGAGGGTGTTTTATTTTCAGCTCACGATTGGATTTAATTTAACGGAATACTGTATTATTGTCTGCAACTTATTCGGACTAGCATTAATATTTTAACACCTTACGAGCGGCCTATGCGGTTTATTTATATGTACCGCCAAGCGGGGTGTTTTTAGCCAAAATAGGGCTGTTTACGTGATCATTTTCATGCCTAAATAAGACCCAGAACGTAAAACAAGTACCTATCCCTGAAAGGGCATAAACAGAGCTTTCGAATGACACCATAACGATCCTTTTATGATGGCTAGTTTTCTTGCAATAACCGTGCAACACGAGTGCAAAAAGCATGTAATTAGCCACTTTCCCGATACAATTCCTTATATAGCGAGTGAGAGAGGAAGGAGGGAGCTGGGATTCGTGTCAGTATGTTCGCCGCGGTGGTCTGGAGCAGTCATACGCTCGCTACTCTCCTGCCACCACTTGTCTCTCTCTCTCAGCAACATTACGTGCTGAAATTGCCACTCGACCTATGTCGAGCGCCGCCACATAGTCCAGCTTTATTAAATACGACTTATGTGGTGAGCCGCTAATAAAGGGTTAATTTAATATGACTAAATTTCTTTCCCATAACATCATGGCTGCAAGTTTACAACGGCGTCGGGCTGGGTTTAAGGGCTCATTGACGGTCTTGACCTCGGAGATCGATGACTTCCTTGACTAGGCGTCTAGGGTGGAGGTGGAGGCCAGGTTGCTCAGTATTCAAAAACAAATTGACAAGTATGAGGTCACACAGGAGGCCCTGGCCGACATTTACGAGACGGACGCCGAGTATATCAAGGAGTTGAGAGAGGATACTCTATATTTGGAGGGCATCCAAGTAATCGTTTTCACACTGAAGGGAATCTCGATTCTAGAGGTCAAGAGGGAGTCGACTCGACCAGAGCCAAAGAAGTCAACCGTCAAATTACCACATCTTACTCTTCCGAAATTTGAGGGTGATGCCACATTGTGGTCGGGGTTTTGGGAAATGTTCAAGTGTACCATTCATGACAATCCCGATCTCACAGATATACAACGCTTCACCTATCTGAAGGGTCATCTTCTGGGTGATGCGCATAAGCTAGTCGAAGGATTTATTGTCGAGAGCGCAAGTTATGCCCCAGCAGTCGAGCTCCTGCAAGAAACATATGGGCATCCAGATCGCATAAAGGCAGCTTATATTACGCAATTTAATCAACTAGCTTCACCCAAATACCAAACCGCTGATCTAAAGAACTTCTATGCAAATACAGAGAGTGTGATGAGGTCAATCATTAGCCATGGCATTTGTTTGGAGGAATTTTGTGTGGTGATTCTTGTCAACAAATTACCCTCACCACTAAAGGAGACCATAAAACGGGAAATGGGAGACTTGACTATAAGAAATTCACCCATTGTTTCCAGGCTGAAGTGTACAATTTGGCAGGTCAAGACAAAGTTGGAGGTACCCCAATGGCTACTGCAACATTTACCACCCAAAGTGAAAACAGGATATTTAACTGTGTCTTGTGTAGTGGCACCAATCATTTGTGGTACAAGTGTTTGAAGTATAAAACAGGGCCTCTTAAAGTTAAAAGAGCCCGTCAACTACGTCTCTGCACTGGGTGCTTGTCAAAAGAGCATGGCCATTCGGGTTGTACTAACCCTAACATAAGAAGCTGCAAGTTTTGTAAGGGCAAACACTTTCATTCCCTATGTACACAAAAACAAGGGAAGGAAAGTAGACCAGTGGAGGATAACAACAAGAGAGAGCAGACAGCTGCTACTTTAACTACAATGTCCGTTGCCACAGGTAGAAATACAGTAATCTTGCCTACCGTACAGCTGCCGGTAAAGGGTAAGGATAATAATTGTGTCAAAATCAGATCGCTACTCGATCAATGTTCTCAGAGGACCTTTGTGAAGTCTTCTGTTCTATCCTCCCTTTCCTATAATTCTAAAGGAACTGAGGAGTTATGTCTTCACGGATTTACCGGAAACAAGCCTCTAGGGAATATAATGTCGTGGCACTGCATTACAAACACAGAGGTAAATTTCATAATCTAGACGCAATAGTGGTTGATGAATTACCAGAACATAAGGGTGAACTTAGCCTAAAGTCTAAACTGGTTAGTTTACAAAGTAAAGGCATAAAATTAGCCAATCCTCATGCAACGGACACAGATCAGTTGGAGCTGCTCATCGGTGCGGATCACTACTACGATATAGTGCGACCTGGGTATAAAAGGCCAGGTAACCTAATTCTGCTTCCTACCAAGTACGGGTACGCCATAAGTGGTTCATATGTGGCACAAAATACCAGTCCAGCACTGAAGTAATTACTGTATTGAAAGTAGCAGTTACGCCAATGGACGAATACATGTCCACTGGTAATATTCCACCATGCAAAATTACTTAAATGTTTTGTGGGATATAGATCATATCGGGATAACCCCTAAGGAATACTCACAAGTTGAGCGTCAAGCACTATCGTCATATGAGGATATCATTACCTACGATCCTGACAGCCAACAATACAAAGTGAGACTGCCCTGGAATAATTACAAGGATCAGCTGCCAACTAACAAGGGTTTGGTGTTACGACCGGCACTACGAAATAAACAAGGGCACTTAATAATGGACTAGATGATAGGCTATATCTGCAACAACGGCCATTTGTTATATCTATTACAACGGTACGCTAATTCCAAATCGTCGAACTATTACGCCGGTGAACAAAAACACTTAAAACCCTCCAGAGTTAATCTACTGGATAACGGGGTATCAATTAACTGGGTTTTAGTGCACTTCGACAAAGGCTTTCCGATGACGGCAAAGCCAACTCGCAACAGGAGTACTTACGTTACGAAAATGCTCTTAAGTAATAACAATGCTTGAATAAACTATATAAGATTTAATAAAGGAATAAATGCTTACGTTAACTTTAGTGTGAATCTGTACTCAACACTAAACTCTTCAATGCTCTATGAAAACACTGGAAGTTCAGTCCTACAGCAATCAGATAAGGAATCTTCTGAAAAGATCTGATGCTCTAAGATGCTCGTTAATATAGAACAGAAATAATGCAGGGGCAGAACACCAAAGCGTGTATCTTAAATACACCAATAAGTAGGATACATATATATAACAAGGGAGTGCAACAACTCTGTGACAGCACTAATAATAACCACTCAGAAACAGTACGTCCTTAGCCAACGTAACAGCCAAACTGGGTTGTGCACTATACATCAACCTAGGCTAAAATAAGGCGTGAATAATTCCTAAAGCATACACAATGAAAGTTAATAAACACAATGCTGTCTTTCTCACTAATAAAGTCTAGCAGTGGCATAAAAGGTATCAGGAAACTAGGCAGAGCGCAAGCATGCTCGTAGTCTACTGTCTCCCCTTGAACAGATTTCCCTTATGTTACGTTAAGTGACTTGGAGCCTCTCTTGGTAAGTCCAGATCTCTAGTATCTGGTCTTGCCCTGGCGCTCCACAAAGGTCAACAAAATGAGGTGGCAATCATACAGGTAAGAGTAGGCAAAAGCCCTTTACCTGTATACTGGTACACTCGCAAAGGAAAATATGCACAAAGGTTACAGGCTAGCTATCTTCGTCGATGTTGTACAGGCTCTGACTTGCGACATACATAACTCAGACAACGACCAAAGATACCTTCCACTGTTTAGCATTAAATAATGGGAAAGAACAGCTCACTAATTAGAAGCACCCCAACACTAGGCTACCATATGACTATGACTCTAATAATCCCTAAAACTAGTGCAAACATATATGGAGAGCTGGTGCTGGTAATACGACTGGCCGACTGTGGAAGTCGTATGCAGAACCAGAAGGGATAAGTAATTGAATAAAGAACCAGAAGGGATAAGTAATTGAATAAAGAGAGAAGTATGAAAACGAAGAAGTTCAGAGAGAGAGAAAGTAGTATAGGGGGTTATATGGGGGACAGATTGCAAAGGACATGTAGGACCAAGCACGCCGTGTCAAGCTCTGCAGGAGAAACGCGGGCAGGAGCCCGCACCACCCTCCCAGGACAGCGGCCTCCAATCACAGACCACTACGTCATGAAGAGCAAGCGTCCTATGACGTAGCCAGGCCCGCCGGCCAATCAAGGGCGTTGGAAAGTCCTCCGAGCGAGGGAGGCACACGTACATACACACACACATACTACCACCTCGCTGCCTATCTCGCTCTTTCTCCTTAACTTCACACAAAGCATCTTATATTCTATCAATGGTATAAAATACTTCCAAGTGTCACAGACAAGAATAAAGACCACCAATGATCTGTCTGTGACAACATGAACTCTATGAAAGAAAGAACATCGTTCTACGATTATTGTAGCCCATTTCACTACCCTGGCGAGCGCTAGCGAGTTACGAGTGCATTCTGGCAAGCTGGCCAGCGTAACACCCCGCCCAAGATGTGGGATGTTTCAGCCTCAGGTGAACTCCACATCTGACCAGACAGAATGCCCACCAACCCCGCATCACCCAGCTACTCTCCCAAGTTGTGAAAACAAGGCACGATCACAAACATAAAACACTGCATTATAAAAAAAATCTGCACAACACTTCCCCAAAATAATAGCATCATAATAATTATATCACGCTCAACGAGCAAGCTTCACCAAGCCTAGCTTACTAAGACAACAACTCAGAGTGTCTTAGATTCTTGCGGTGATATACTGCACTTATATACTATCAAAAAGAAAGAGTTTTTATGTGAGGTTTTTATATTTTTTAATAGTGTTTTTTTTTTGGCAGCTTTGCACTACAGGGGCAAGCCTAATTTTTCTCCACTCTCAAACAAACACTGACTGAATGGCGAGGGTGCTCCTGAAGACATACCCTCCCATGACAAACAATCAGCCAGAACATTATCAGTGCCCTTAACATGCCACACATCCAGCTTGTGTTCCGGCAGCAAAACAACACCTGGCACTGATAAACTGCCCAGTTCATCACAAGACTGACACTTCTCTTTGGTCTCTCCGGCAACGGGACCAGCCAATAACCTTTCACTATTTCTTCCTTAGTGATAAACGAGGCAGCCCCGATGCGGTCTATGGGATCGTCAACTCTGGATAAGGTATAGGCGTCTGTCAGGGATAATGGACACACACTCTTGCAATCAACACACACACGGGTGTAGCAATTTAACTCAGGTTGCAAAGTTGCTGGCAACGACCACTCACGATATCCCTTATCCCTCAGACCCTTCGTCAACATGTAGTCCAGCTCTGCTTTTACAACAGGCTGTCGAGCAGGATTTATACGGTAGGGAGCCAATTTGAGCCTTGCACTGTCTCCAGCCTCCATGTCGGATTTTACCCCGTACATCAGGCCTGGAGAATCAACAAACATACGGACGTACTGCCACAGCCTAGTAAACAACTTCTTTTGACGATTAGGAACAAGAGGTTGCAACTTATCTCGACGAACAACATGCTCATTGCCCTCCCACAACCCAGCCGAGACCGCAGTTTCTACACTATAGTCGCCCTCCTTCTCCACCCTTGTCCCTAGAACAGCCAGGTCATGAGAGGGGCAATCTGTACCACCTGTGCAGTCACTCCCATACTTCATAATTGCTAAGGCTTCCCCGCCGATACCGTACATGCGCACCCCCGCATTCCTTGCGACTACATCTGCCTGCGCAGCATCACCGCCTTCAGCGACACGGCCAGATACAGTCGGTCTATGGTAGGGCTGTTGCATTTGCCTAGAGCAGCATTGGGAGGCTATGCGACGACCGGGCGCATCCACTCCACAGCCAACCTCACCAATCTGCTCAATGTCCTGATTCTGACCACCACCCTTAGCAGCCATGGGTCGACCCTGACCTGACAACCATGCCAAAGCCTCGTCGCCCACCTTGAACCACTGAAACAATGAGGCCAACGGCTTTCTGACACTCAAGTGACCTGCCAGCAGAACATCGTGCACCGCATGAGTTGTGAGGCCTGGGTGCTCGGCACAAACAGTGGGGTGTGAACCGAGCAGGTGCTGGAGCGCTGCACACTGCTGCTCAGGCAGGTGCTCTGGCGCTTCCACAGCCAGCTGACTCGTGTCCCCCACCCACTGCTCCGCCGAGACATGACAATCCCAACTCTCCTCCACCTGTGCCCCACTGCCCCCCTCTCCTTCTCCACATAATTTTTGTTTTAGGTTAGGATAGGCTATAACCCCTGGTGGCCTATTTCTGTTTAAATAAACATAAAATTGTTTTCGGTTCGGCTATCACTGCGTATTCAAAATTAATTTTGTTTTGTTTTAATTTTCGGTTAGGCTATCACCGCTGATAACCTATTTGTGTGAATTTCAAAATTGTTGTTTTCGGTTAGGCCTATTTAAGTAAGTGAAGGGAGTGAAGTGGTTTTTAAAGTGAGTTTAGTGTTTTTAAAGTGAGTTAAGTGTTTTTAAGTGAGTGAAGTGATCTGAAGAAAGTGATCGTCACTATGCCTCGTGCCTGTACGAACTGCGCCGGTAGGTTTGGTGCTTCCATGTTTGCTCCTGCCGATCCACAAGTCTGCCGACTCTGCCAGCAACGAGAGGATTTGACAGCAAAATTGGATGAAGCCCACAACAAGATCAACGCCCTCACCAGGAAGCTGGAATCACTCCAAGAGTTTGTAACACTCAATGTTGGAGTATCACTAACTCCAATTGTTTCAACTCCAGCATCCACCACCGCCCCAACGTCATCTGCCAACAATCCAACACCTGCAGTAGACACTGCAGCATATGCTTCTGACGAACCTGAGCCGACATCAAACCAGGACAGCCGCCCTGTTCACCTTAGTCTCTCCCCCACTCCTCGTGCAAGAAGCCTGTTAGCACGAACAGTACCAACCCCTCGCCCCCATTCTAACCACTCCTCTCCCCGACCTGTACATAGAGTCCCGCCACCACAGGTTTCCGGATTTACACCAGTGAGGAACGGTGCACGGCCAACGCAGAAAAGGTCTCATCTACCAGTCACAATGTCAAACAGATTTGAGATATTGGTAGAGATGGAAGGCGAACCAGAAGAGACCAGGCTCGTTGGGGATTCCATCCTACGAGGACAGGTCGAAGAGTTCTGCGACAGAGTCCCAAATCAACGAAAAAGATTTTGCATCCCAGGAGCTGGACTGGACGACATTGTGGAAGCCTTCGAAGATACCACAAAGGATGCAAATGAAAATACCCTTTTTGTCATCCATGCTGGTTCAAATGATGTCATGCGCACCAGATCCGAAGAGTTGATGGATAAATATCGCAAGATGATCCAGCACTATAAAAACAAGTCAAGGAATATCATCATCTCAGGCATTCTCCCCAAGATCGACGCACCTGACAAATTCTACGACAAGGCCTTCAGCACAAATAGCCGACTAAAATATTTGTGTCTGAGGGAAGAAGTTGAATTCATCAACCTCTGGGACAACTTCTACAACCAGCCTACTCTGTTCCGCAAGGATGGCACTCATCTAAACCCTGTGGGTTCAGCACGCATGGGTCGTCTCCTACACGAAGCAGTCCGCAGCCATGGATCAAAAAACGCCATCCGAGAAGAAGCAGCAGTGACATAAATCATCCAACACCAAGAAAAAAACAGAGGCAACCGAGGACCACCAGCGATAAGGACCGAAGACAGCGAGGACCGAGGACAGCCATGAACATAAATGTAGATCCGACAAGAACCAAAAATATTATTAACCCTTATTTAGCGGCGAGCAACATAAGTCGAGTTAAATAAAGCTGGACTATGTGGCGGCGCTCGACATAACTCGAGTGGCAATTTCAGCACGTAATGTGGCTGAGAGAGAGAGACAAGTGGTGGCAGGAGACTAGCGAGCGTATGACTGCTCCAGACCACCGCGGCGAACCTACTGACACAAATCTCAGCTCCCTCCTCCCTCTCTCACTCGCTACATACTCAATTATGTACCGAAAGTACCGAATTACCTGCTTTTTGCACTCGCGTTGCACGGTTATTGCAAGAAAACTATCCATCATACAAGGATCGTTATGGTGTCATTCGAAAGCTCTGTTTATGCCCTTTCAGGGATAGGTACTTGTTTTACGTTCTGGGTCTTATTTAGGCATGAAAATGATCACGTAAACAGCCCTATTTTGGCTAAAAACACCCCGCTGTGCGGTACACATAAATAAACCGCATAGGCCGCTCGTAAGGTGTTAAAGAGCGTTCCGTGAGTTCTAAAATAACAAATTTAAAGGTTTTCTATGCAAACGCTCGTAGCATACTCAATAAATTTTCAGATTTAAAGGAGCTAGTGTTTACAGAAAATTATGATGTGATTGGCATAACAGAATCTTGGCTCAATAAAGAAGATAGAGACTTTTTAGCAGAGTATTCACTTCCCGGTTATGTAATGTTTGAGAAAAGCCGAATAAATCGAAATGGAGGTGGCGTTTTACTTTATATCAAAGAAAGTCTTAACCCTACCCTCTTGTCAAAACCTCAAATTGTGAACGTCGACGCATCTTTTGTGCTAATAAAGAATAATAAAGGTACAAAAATAATACTTGCATTAATATACAGACCTCCAGCTCAATCAGTGCAAACTGACCGAGAAATTTACGAACAAATTGCAGATGTAAGTAACTCACAAGATACCGTAATTTTTGGCGACTTTAATTTACCTGTGACCAAGTGGGGCGATACTCTTACTTCACACTCCGGACATGACTTGTATACGAACTTGCAAGAGAGTTCGCTTTATCAATTTGTTCGAACGCCGACCCGTGGTCATAACGTTCTTGACATTGTACTTGCAACAAAAGAAGAATTAATAGAGAATTTGAATGTTGGTGATGAATTCAGTAACAGCGACCATCGTACGATAACTTTCACTTTACAGTTTACTAGTAACGAACCAACTAGTAGCATCGAAAAAGTCCCTAATTTCAAGAAAGCAAACTTCCATAAACTTAGAGCTATGTTTAAAGAAACTGACTGGAGCTTTTTAATTCACAATAACGACATAAATACATCTTGGAAGTTATTCGAAGCCACTTACCTAAAAGCAGTGCAAGACTGCATATCATCGAAAATACGGCGTCCAGGCCATAATAATAAGCCCAAATGGTGGAATAGAGATATTTCAAACTGCCTGCTTGCTAAAAAAATTGCTAATGATAGATTAAAATCCTCACAAAATGACGAAGAACGGCTGAAATTTGTAGAGCTACGACGCAAAGCCAAAAAGTTAATTAAGCAAAGTAAAAAGACCCTAGAGTTACATATTGCGAATCAAAGTAAAACAAACCCGAAAGAATTCTATAGTTATATCAGAAAGAAAAAAGTAGTTACTTCAACTGTTGGACCGTTAGTTGATGAAAATGGAGAATACACCAAAGACGAAGTACAAATGAGTAATGCCCTCAATACCTTCTTTGCATCAGTTTTTACAACAGAAGACCTCAGTGATATCCCTACACCATCGCCGATTGATAATTCAGATGTTCTAAGCAATATCACCATTACAGAGAGAGAAGTATTGAATTGTTTAGATAAACTCAAGGTAAATAAAACGCCTGGACCTGATAAAATCTCACCTAGAGTTCTAAAGGAAGCTAAGGATGAGCTCTCCAAACCACTGACATTACTATTCAATAAATCCTTGCAGTCTGGAACTATGCCCGATCAGTGGAAGCTAGCCAACGTAACACCGATATTCAAAAAAGGCAGCAAATCCCTACCCAGTAACTATCGTCCAATTAGCTTAAGCTCAGTTGTATGTAAAATGCTTGAAACGGTCATACGAGACAGACTCGTAAATCACTTAGAGGAAAATAACATACTTAAAGATACTCAACACGGCTTTCGTAAAATGCGTTCCTGTTTAACAAACCTCTTAGACTTCTTCCACGATATCCTCAACCTCTACGATGAGAGTAAAGCTGTAGATATTATATACCTTGATTTTCAAAAGGCCTTTGACAAAGTTCCCCACAAACGTTTACTGCTAAAACTAAAAGCGCATGGAATACAAGACGGTGTGTTGAAATGGATAGAAAATTGGCTCAGCGACAGAAAGCAAAGAGTAGTCATAAACGGTAAGGCATCTAAATGGACCAATGTAAGTAGCGGGATACCCCAGGGATCGGTACTAGGACCAATTCTCTTTCTAATTTACATCAACGACATAGATGAGGGTCTCACCTGTACAATCTCAAAATTTGCTGACGATACAAAAATTGCAAATAGCGTACTCTCAAAAGAACAAGTTGACGATATGCAACACAATCTAGATAAATTGCCATGTTGGGCCCAAATTTGGCAAATGAGTTTCAATGCGGATAAATGTAAAGTACTACATATCGGATACCTAAATGAGAAAGCAAACTATTCGATGAATGGCACTCAGCTTAAGAATGTAAACAGAGAAACCGATCTGGGAGTAACAATATCGAGTAACCTAAAACCGAGTCAACAATGTTCAGAAGTTGTTAAGAAGGCAAACAAAATAATTGGCTTTATAGGCAGGTCATTTGAGCATAAATCCAAAGAAGTTATCCTAACCCTTTACAATTCCTTAGTCCGCCCTCTTCTGGAATACTGCGTTCAATCCTGGTGCCCTTATTACCAAAAAGATATAAACAAGCTAGAACGAGTTCAACGTAGAGTTACCAAAATGATACCTAGCCTAAAGAACAAACCATACGAAGAGCGTCTTAGAGAATTACATTTATTTCCTTTAACCCATCGCAGATTAAGAGGTGACTTAATTCAAGTGTTCAAAATCATCAAAGGCATCGACAATATGAATTGTAGTAAGTACTTCACTTTCGACCAATCTAATTACACGTGGGGAAACGGTTGCAAAATTATTGGTAAATCTTTTAACTCACACGAATCTAAGAATTTCTTCTTCAATCGAGTTGTCAACTTGTGGAATGGGCTTCCCCGAAATGTTATAGACTGCATCACCGTTGATTCATTTAAACTCCGCCTAGACAAATATCTCGCATCAAACCCGCGACTGACTGCGTTTGTAAATTAATAACTTTATTTTATCCCCCCCTCAGTTATTAACCCATCTGTCCCCTACTAACTTCCTAATCCTGCCTCGGACATTAGTTCCAGGGCAGTAATTCCCTTTCCAATGTTCACTTACCCACTCTAAACCACTGTTTGGACACTTGATCCTCAGTGTTTTGGAGGACAAGCAACCTAGAAGGGTCACTAGATCTGTTGTTGCTTGATTTCCTTTGTACTCCTTTGTACTCCACCTTGGCCGCTGCAGACCAACACAGCGACAGTAGGCTGCTCAAGTGGTTGCCTCACAAACTCCTTTAACAGGTTCACATGACCTGCTTGCCCGTCCTCGTCGAGTTCAATAGCCCCGTTCCCACTACTCTCAAGCCCAGGATCTTTTGCTTGCAACCGACATATATCCGATGCCAACCTATCTAAGAGCTCCTGAAGCAACTTGTGGCCACCCACAATACTAGGCTGCTCAAGCCTTGCCTGCTTCGCCTGGGAACGTTTCTGTCGCGGAGTGCTATCACGCCCTACCATGTTACTAAGGGGGACAGGTTCTGGGGCCACTCCAGAGCTTATAATGGGTGCAAGTACCGAGTTACCAAGGAGTGTCGCTGGGTCCAAACTCTTAACCCGACCACCAGCCTCGACTTTCTCCTTCCGACCCTACCTCCGCTGGTCTGCAACTTGGGTACTAGGCTGTGACACCTGAGTGGACTGAGATCTCTCGAGCCCCTCTTGCCCCTCCCTACTCATGTCGGCCGCCCTCTCGGCAACGACTAAGGGTGGAACCTCGGAAGTGAGCACCGCAAAGTCATAGCCGAGAAGGAGGTCGACCCCCTCTACTGGAAATTTCTCCACCACACCCACATCCAACTCCCGTGTCACACCGTCCACCTCAAGCTCTACTCTGACCAGCGGGTAAGACCGCGTAGCATTGATGCCTTGAACCACCACAACCCGAGCCGCGTTAATAGGCTTGCCAGTGAAATTCTTAACAAGTGTCTGGGAAGTGCCCGTATCACGCAACAACTCAAGCCTCACACCAGCCCACCTCACAGTGCCGTGCCCCCTATGACCACAAAAAACATCACGGACGGGTGACGAGCCCTCCTGCTGCTTCTGCACCGGCGATGACTTCGCAACCGACTGTTTACCCCGGGCAAACGCGGAAGACCTCAAAGACACGGCAATGTTGCTCACTAATGACACCACTGCTGTAGGTGGTGCGCTCGGACATGAGCGCGCAATATGCCCCTTCTCATGACACTTGAAACACTCCACTTCGCTCTTGGACTTCCTCTGAGGTGAGGAAGGGCCCTGCCCTTTCTTTAACGGGAAGGGTTTCGACTTGGGTTCATGATTGGCAACAGTACTCTTACATGGATAATTATTTGTGTCATTAAATCGGGGGGGGGGGGGTGGAGGGGTACGCCCCTGGTTACCTGCCTCAGCTCTCTGTGCAGACCCGCACCCACGAATCAATGACACCCTAAGGTCAGCCAGCTCAGCCGCCTTCTGCAGAGTTTTCGGTTGCTTTTCTTTAAGGTTAAGAGTCAAGTCACTGCCAGTACATTTTAAAAATTGTTCCAGCAACACTAGTTGTTTTACTGAATCAAAAGTAGTTGCCTTCTCCGACCTTAACCAATTTTCAAATGCATCTGACAGCTCTCTAGCGTGTTCCTGGAAAGTACTCTCCTTTCTTTTTGGAACTGCCCTAAACTTCAGCCTATAGGTCTCTGGCTGTAGCTCATACGCCCTCAGGACAGCCTCTTTCAACAACTCGTAATTCACACAGGAATTTAGGGCAAAGCATCGTACACCTTGAGTGCTTTCCCCGTCAATCGTGAAGAAACAAGGGCTGCCCACTTCTCCTCGGGCCATTGGTGCTCCTGGCACTTTTTCTCGAACCGGAGAAAAAATTCTGTAACTCCTAACTCATCAAACACTGGAACCAACTTAAGTAGATGCGACAGGGACTGGTCATGGGCTCGACCCCCCTGGACGACGCGGTTCCTCGTCACCCTACACGAGTTTTCTCTAGGTCAACATCGGCACAATACCTCTCAGACTCAAACTTGCGCTCAGACTCTCGCTCCTGCTGCTGCTGCCTGAGCTCAGCCTCATACTTTCGCTGCTCGAGCTCAGCCTCATACTTCCGCTGCTCGAGCTCAGTCTCTCGCTGCCGCTGCTCGAGCTCAGTCTCTCGCTGCCGCTGCTCGATCTTCTGCTGCTCAAGCTCAGACTGCTGCTTAAGTTTGGCGAGCTTGAGCTGAAACAACATCTCGGCAGACAAACATTGAGGAGGGGGTGCTACTATCGGGGACACCCCGTGAATCACCTAGAGGCATACCCAACCGCCAGCGGGCATCGGCCTGCGGGAACGTACCCGGCTCCGGAGCCCAAGCGGGCGCCATGATAGGAGTCGAGTGGAATGTCGGCTGGGCCGAAGGTGCCCCAGCTTCCGCTCCACCCGAACCCCCATGCACCCCACCCAGCACACAGGCAACCAGCTCACTTCTCGACAAACCGCTAGTACCGGGAAACCCTAAGACCGTGGCTACACACTGCAGTCCGTACCGGTCTAGCCCCGACACACGATCCGCTGACACAGGCTCCTCCAAAAATATCCGAGCATCCTCCTCATTGTTCACCACCCGAACGCCGCTTAACAACTCTACCTTCTTCACCTCCTCGCATGCCTCTCGCACTGTGCCCTCACTATGCTCAGACCCGTCCAGTGACATGGAGTAAAACAAAAAAAATCTCAAGTCAAGACAAAAGTAGCCAAACTCTTGCGTAGCTTTATTCACCAACAAATATTCGAAGATGTTCTTCAGTGCAATAGTAGGTCACCAATAACTCCAACAAGTTCTATATATCCTCAAAACAATGTCTGCTGCCAACAATGCAAAAAATAAATTCAACCCAAAATGGCAATAAGATTTCTCCAAAAGAAACCTGCAATATTCAGTTCACTATATTCTGGTCTAAGGTCGCCATTTGTTACGACCGGCACTACGTAATAAACAAGGGCACTTAATAATGGACTAGATGATAGGCTATATCTGCAACAATGGCCATTTGTTATATCTATTACAACGGTACGCTAATTCCAAACCCTCGAACTATTACGCCGGTGAACAAAAACACTTAAAACCCTCCAGAGTTAATCTACTGGATAACGGGGTATCAATTAACTGGGTTTTAGTGCACTTCTACAAAGGCTTTCCGATGACGGCAAAGCCAACTCACAACAGGAGTACTTACGTTACGAAAATGCTCTTAAGTAATAACAATGCTTGAATAAACTATATAAGATTTAATAAAGGAATAATTTCTTACGTTAACTTTAGTGTGAGTCTGTACTCAACACTAAACTCTTCAATGCTCTATGAAAACACTGGAAGTCTAGTCCAACAGCAATCAGATAAGGAATCTTCTGTAAAGGTCTGATGCTCTAAGATGCTCGTTAATATAGAACAGAAATAATGCAGGGGCAGGACACCAAAGCGTGTATCTTAAATACACCAATAAGTAGGATACATATATATAACAAGGGAGTGCAACAACTCTGTGACAGCACTAATAATAACCACTCAGAAACAGTACTTCCTTAGCCAACGTAACAGCCAAACTGGGTTGTGCACTATGCATCAACCTAGGCTAAAATAAGGCGTGAATAATTCCTAAAGCATACACAATGAAAGTTAATAAACACAATGCTGTCTTTCTCACTAATAAAGTCTAGCAGTGGCATAAAAGGTATCAGGAAACTAGGCAGAGCGCAAGCATGCTCGTAGCCTACTGTCTCCCCTTGAACAGATTTCCCTTATGTTACGTTAAGTGACTTGGAGGCTCTCTTGGTAAGTCCAGATCTCTAGTATCTGGTCTTGCCCTGGCGCTCCACAAAGGTCAACAAAATGAGGTGGGAATCATACAGGTAAGAGTAGGCAAAAGCCCTTTACCTGTATACTGCTACACTCGCAAAGGAAAATATGCACAAGGGGCTAGCTAGCTTCGTCGATGTTGTACAGGCTCTGACTTGCCACATACATAACTAAGACAACGACCAAAGATACCTTCCACTGTCTAGCATTAAATAATGGGAAAGAACAGCTCACTAATTAGAAGCACCCCAACACTAGGCTACCATATGACTATGACTCTAATAATCCCTAAAACTAGTGCAAACATATATGGAGAGCTGGTGCTGGTAATACGACTGGCCGACTATGGAAGTCGTATGCAGAACCAGAAGGGATAAGTATTTGAATAAAGAACCAGAAGGGATAAGTAATTGAATAAAGAGAGAAGTATGAAAACGAAGAAATTCAGAGAGAGAGAAAGTAGTATAGGGGGTTATATGGGGGACAGATTGAAAAGGACATGTAGGATCAAGCACGCCGTGCTAAGCTCTGCAGGAGAAACGCGGGCAGGAGCCCGCACCACCCTCCCAGGACAGCGGCCTCCAATCACAGATCACTACGTCATGAAGAGCAAGCATCCTATGACATAGCCAGGCCCGCCGGCCAATCAAGGGCGTTGGAAAGTCCTCCGAGCGAGGGAGGCACACGTACATACAAACGCACATACTACCACCTCGCTGCATACCTCGCTCTTTCTCCTTAACTTCACACAATGCATCTTATATTCTATCAATGGTATAAAATACTTCCAAGTGTCACAGACAAGAATAAAGACAACCACTGATTTGTCTGTGACAACATGAACTCTATGAAAGAAAGAACATCGTTCTACGATTATTGTAGCCCATTTCACAACCCTGGCGAGCGCAAGCGAGTTACGAGTGCATTCTGGCAAGCTGGCCAGCGTAACATTGGCCATAGGCCGTCTTCGGGGTCTTCAGAGAAGATTCATCAAAGAACCTGACTTTTGCGAGGAATACTCAAAAGTCATAAAGGAGCAGGTGTCCCGTGGTTTTATAGATGAGGTGCCTTTTGACCATTCGGATACCGGACATTACTTGGCTCATCATGGAGTTGTCAAGGAGAGCAAAACGACGCCAGTGCGTATCGTCTTCGATTGTTCAGCCAAGGAAAGTGATCGTCAGCCTAGTCTTAATGACTGCTTGCATAGTGGACCTTCACTGGTACCAGACTTAGCGCAGGTTTTACTCCGGTTTAGACTCGATAAATATGCCTGGGTGTCTGATATCGAGAAGGCGTTTCTGATGTTAAGACTCCATGAGGACGACCAAGACTATACTCGGTTTATGTGGCCAAAAATTTCCACGGCAGCTAGATTCCCCCTCATTTGTTACAGATTCCGGGCGGTATTATTTGGCGCTACATGTTCCCAATTTCTTTTAAACGCCACTATTTTAAATCACTTGTCAAACACCAGTGCAGATCCGCAGGTTATTCAGCAGATTCGGTCAGGGCTATACATCGACAATTTACTGGGTACAGGTAATGATGAAGATTTCCTGATTAATACCTATGGTGTAGTCCGGGAAATTATGAATGATGCCCATCTACATCTGCGTGAATGGGCGACAAATATGTCTGTTTTGCGGACTGTACTGCAACAGGATGGTGTGGCAGCGGTACAGCAGGAACATGTGAGGGTGTACAAAGGTGTACAAAGGAAATCAAGCAACAACAGGTCTAGTGACCCTTCTAGGCTGCTTGTCCTCCAAAACACTGAGGATCAAGTGTCCAAACAGTGGTTTAGAGTGGGTAAGGGAACATTGAAAAGGGAACTAATGTCCGTGGCAGGATTAGGCAGTTAGTAGGGGACAGATGGGTTAGTAACTGAGGGGAGGATAAAATAAAGTTATTAATTTACAAACGCAGTCAGTCGCGGGTTTGATGCGAGATATTTGTCTATGCAGAGTTTAAATGAATCAACGGTGCTGCAGTCTATAACGTCTCCGGGAAGCCCATTCTACAAGTTGACAACTCGATTGAAGAAGAAATTCTTATATTCGTGTGAGTTAAAAGATTTACCAATAATTTTGCAACCGTTTCCCCACGTGTAATTAGATTGGTCGATAGTGAAGTACTTACTACAGTTCATATTGTCGATGCCTTTGATGATTTTGAACACTTGAATTAAGTCACCTCTTAATCTGCGCTGGGTTAAAGGAAATAGATTTAATTATCTAAGACACTCTTCGTATGGTTTGTTCTTTAGGCTAGGTATCATTTTGGTAACTCTACGTTGAACTCGTTCTAGCTTGTTTATATCTTTTTGGTAATAAGGGCACCAGTATTGAGCGCAGTATTCCAGAAGAGGGCGGACTAAGGAATTGTAAAGGGTTAGGATAACTTCTTTGGATTTATGCTCAAATGACCTGCCTATAAAGCCAATTATTTTGTTTGCCTTCTTAACAACTTCTGAACATTGTTGACCCGGTTTTAGGTTACTCGATATTGTTACTCCCAGGTCGGTTTCTCTGTTTACATTCTTAAGCTGAGTGCCATTCATCGAATAGTTTGCTTTCTCATTTAGGTATCCGATATGTAGTAGTATACATTTATTCGCATTGAAACTCATTTGCCATATTTGGGCCCAATATGACAATTTATCTAGATTGTGTTGCATATCGTCAACTTGTTCTTTTGAGAGTACGCTATTTGCAATTTTTGTATCGTCAGCAAATTTTGAGATTGTACAGGTGAGACCCTCATCTATGTCGTTGATGTAAATTAGAAAGAGAATTGGTCCTAGTCCCGATCCCTGGGGTACCCCGCTACTTACATTGGTCCATTTAGATGCCTGACCGTTTATGACAAATATTTGCTTTCTGTCGTTGAGCCAATTTTCTATACTTTTCAACACACCGTCTTGTATTCCATGCGCTTTTAGTTTTAGCAGTAAACGTTTGTGGGGAACTTTGTCAAAGGTCTTTTGAAAATCAAGGTATATAATATCTATGGCTAATTTCGATAAGTGGACTGTATATTATTATTATTGAAGAAACATTAACCATATAGAATATATAATTACCCTTAGATGAACTCAGCTGGTGATTGGAGGATGGCGGAAAATAGGCTAAATGACTGGAAGTGGTTAGTATAGTAAACAAAGTATGAAAGAGGCTACAATAGGCTAGGATAGGCTAGATATTTACGTTAAGTTGTGCTAAGTAACGAAGATGATGATGTAATGACTATATGGAATATGAGATGAACGTGAAGCGAAAACACCTGATTATGAAACTATAGGAAGAAGGCTTAGCGTGTGTAGCTGGGACGGAGGTTGGTTGGAGAGTGGCGAGCGCGTTATGTTCGTCTCTGTCATGACATACCGCGCACGCGCATAACATATGGAAAATGTATCCCATCTTCTTTACAATGAGATACTTATAAACATTCTTAAATAATACAAAGATATATATATATATATGGGAATTATAATCCTACAATACTTTCCCATATACAACTATAGAATAATATATTCTACCCAATCATGGAACGCTCGACCCAGGTTATGGAAGCGTCCAACTTAAGACTACGGAAAGATACGTAACGCTACATCAACCCAGATTACGTAACATCGAGACTGTTCATACTAGTTTGAGTACACTAAGTATGGACATATTCCCACCAACAGAAAATATACAAAATTTACATGATTAGATTTGCCCGGAGGCAATCTTATCCCGCCAAGCTTGGGAGGATATCTGGGCTGCCTGTCGACGTGGGCGTTCGCCAGACGCGTCAACAGGCTGCGCCGAAGTAGAAGCCAGAGAGGGGACTTCAATGGATAACTGATCCGAGGGGGTGTCCTTGCGATCGAGGTCACCCTCAAGAGGATATAGTCGGACTGTTGGCCGTGTGATTACTCCAGTCCTGGTGCGAACCTTTGCTACCCGAACCTCACCATCACGACCTGGTAATAACTCCTCTATCCGACCCAATTTCCAAAATGCGCTCGGGCCCTCCTCATGGATGGTTACCACGTCCCCTACCCTAGGCCAATTACCTTTTAATGGTGTTAGTTTATTCCTTTGCGCTTCCCTTAAAGTCACCAGATATTCTGTTGACCAGCGATGCCAAATATCTCGCGATAATTTACGAATATATTTGTAGCGGGCCGATATCACTTCCTTACTTATGTAGTCTGGATCTTCCATAGTATCCTCGCCATGCTCTTCAGGAAGATCCCGCAGTCTGTATCCACGTACCAGTACTGAGGGTGTGATTGGGGTAAGGTCTTCCAAATCACCAGAACCATAGTATAGAGGGCGATCATTTACGGTGGCTTCAATCTCCAAGAGAATGGTGTTGAGTTCCTCAATCGAGATGAGAGCTCTACCCAACACCTTCTTCAGACCCGCCTTCGCGATGCCTATGGCTCTCTCCCATATGGCGCCAAACCAAGGTGCTCTGGCGGGAATGAAACGCCATTCGCATTTTACATCCGCTAGGCAGGTCTGAATCTTAGGATTGTTGCTCACTTCTTTGAGATATGTAGATGCCCCTATGAAAGTCTTTGCATTGTCACTCAGCATGATACGTGGATATCCCTGTCTACTGCAGAATCTTCGGAAGGCATGTAGGAAGCTATCACAAGTGAGGTTGGTGACCAGTTCCAGGTGAATTGCCCTGGTAACAGCACAAGTGAAAAGTATCATATACACCTTAAGATTGGGTGAATCTTTCACAGGGATTGCTCCACTGTAGTCAACCCCGGTAACTTTGTAAGGGTCACCTGGGGTGGTTCGCAGGTTTGGTAAGGGAGGAATTCCGACGGGATCATAATGTGTTCCCTGTACTCTTCTACACTTTAAGCATTTGCGAAGGACTTTCTTGACCACCTGCCTGATTCTAGGCACCCACCATCGTTGTCTTACATAGGTGACTATATGACCAACCCCATAATGACAACAGAGTCGGTGACACCTATCGATGATAAGATGGGTGAAGGGATGATTGGGGGGCAGTAGTATTGGATACTTACTTGCCTCAGAGAGGGCTGCCAATCGTAATCTGCCTCCGCAATGTATCAAGTCCCCCTTCAAGTGTAAGCCCAATTGGTTGATCAGGTTATTCCTAGACTTTGTTCCCTTAACCAGTAATTTATATTCCTGCGTATATATTTCTTGTTGACAGAGCTTATGTAATAATTGATCTGCAATTCTGATCTCCTTCACATTGAGGTAAGCACTACCTGTGGACGGTGTGCCTTTAATTTTTGCTTTTACATTTTCTACAAATCGTATCACCCATGCTGTAACACGTTGTAACTTTTCATAGCTGCTGAATCTATCCCACTCCCATAACCGTGTGTCTTCGTCAGGCACCGAGTCAATTACCGGTGCCACAATAGCAGTGTGTTGCTCGCTCAAATCTATATTCTCTGGCCATTCGTTGGGATCATTAAGCCAGCATGGGCCATCCCACCACAACGCAGAAGATTTGAGAAACTTAGCAGAGACACCACGAGTAATGCAATCACTTGGATTCTCTTTGGTAGACACATACCGAAACTGTGCGGTTGGGAGCAGGGTACGAATTTCGTCGACACGGTTGGTGACGTACACTGGTAGCCTCTTACGGCTATGTAACCAGTAGAGCGTAATTTGGCTGTCACTCCATACAACTGTCTCCGAGACATTTAGCAAATTTTTAAAAGTTTCCTCTACAAAGCGAACGAGTCTAGCAGCCAACAGAACTGCAGTCAGCTCTAATTTTGGGATAGAAAGGGATTTGATCGGGGCGACTTTCGCCTTCGCTATGACGAGACGGCTGCCACTTGTGTCAACAAAGAATATGGCGGTGCCGTACGCGACTTTGCTAGCGTCTGAGAAGGCATGAATGGACACAGGATGGTCCATGACAACTCTCCGAGGAAAACGAAAACCCTTACAGAGACGAAGATCCCAAATAATGTCATCCCACTCCTGAACCAGATCGCCAGTCAAAACTTCATCCCATCCTAACTTTATCCTCCATAATTGCTGAAGGAATAATCTCGATTTGATCGACACCGGTAGAACTATCCCCAAGGGGTCAAAAAGTTTAGCTGTCATACTCAAGCAAATTCGTTTTGTAATCTGCGAATATTGCGCGTACTGAACGCCGAATGAGAGGGTATCGGTGTCCGTTTTCCAAAACAACCCAAGCACTCTAACCTGTTCCTGCTGTACAGCCGCCACACCATCCCGTTGCAGTACAGTCCGCAAAACAGAATTATTAGTCGCCCATTCACGCAAATGTAGATGGGCGTCATTCATAATCTCTCGGACTACAGCGTAGGTATCAACCAGGAAATCTTCTTCATTTCCTGTACCCAGTAAATTGTCTATATATAACCCTGACCGAATCTGATGAATAATCTGCGGATCTGCACTGACATAAGACAAATGTTTCAAAATGGTGGCGTTTAAAAGGAATTGGGAACAAGTCGCTCCAAATAAAACTGCCCGGAACCGGTAACAAATTAGGGGAGAATCCAGTTGCCTCGGATACTTGGGCCACATAAATCGCGTATAGTCCTGGTCGTCTTCATGGAGTCTTAACATGAGAAATGCCTTCTCAATATCAGACACCCAGGCATACTTACCGAGTCGAAACCGAAGCAAAACCTGCGCCAAATCTGGCACCAGTGAGGGTCCAGTGTACAGGCAGTCATTAAGACTAGGATGACGTTCACTCATCTTGGCGGAACAGTCGAAGACAATACGCACTGGCGTAGTTTTGCTCTCCTTGACTACACCATGATGAGCCAAGTAATGCCCGGTATCTGATTTATCAAAAGGCACCTCTTCAATAAAACCCCGGGACACCTGTTCCTTTATGACTTTTGAGTATTCCTCGCAAAAGTCAGGCTCCTTGAGGAATCTTTTCTGAAGTCCCCGAAGACGGCCTAGGGCCAAACCCTTGTTAGATGGCAGCTGATCCTTGGAATTGTTCCAGGGCAGTCTCACTTTATACTGTTGGCTGTCGGGATCGTAGGTAACGGTATCCTCGTACGACGATAGTGCTTGACGCTCAACCAGTGAATATTCCTTAGGGGTTATCCCGATATGATCTAATTCCCACAAAACATTTAAGTCATTTTTGCATGGTGGAATATTGCCAGTGGATATGTATTCGTCCATTGGTGTTACTGCTACTTTCAATACAGTAATTACTTCTGTGCTGGAGCTTGTAGGCTGTGTCACATATGAACCACTGATGGCGTACCCGTACTTGGTAGGAAGCAGAATTAGGCTACCTGACCTTTTATACCCAGGTCGCACTATATCGTAGTAGTGATCCGCTCCGATGAGCAGCTCCAGCTGATCTGTGTCCGTTGCGTGAGGATCGGCTAATTTTATGCCTTTACTTTGTAAACTAACCAGTTTAGACTTTAGGTTAATTTCACCTTTATGGTCTGGCAATTCATCAACCACTATAGCGTCTAGATGATGAAATTTACCTCTGTGTTTGTATTGCAGTGCCACAACATTATATTCCCTAGAGGCCTGTTTCCCGGTAAATCCGTGAAGACATAACTCCTCAGTTCCTTTAGAAATGTAGGAAAGGGAGGATAGAACAGAAGACTTCACAAAGGTCCTCTGAGAACATTGGTCAAGTAGCGATCTGATTTTAACACAATTATTATCCTTACCCTTTACCGGCAGCTGTACGGTGGGCAAGATTACTGTATTTACCTGTGGCAACGGACATTGTAGTTGAAGTAGCAGCAGTATGCTCTCTCTTGGTGTTATCCTCCGCTGGTCAACTTTCTTTCCCTTGTTTTTGTGTACACAGGGAATGAAAGTGTTTGCCCTTACAAAACTTGCAGCTTCTTATGTTAGGATTAGTACAACCCGAATGGCCATGGTCTTTTGACAAGCACCCAGTGCAGAGACGTAGTTGACGGGCTCTTTTAACTTTAAGAGGCCCTGTCTTATACTTCATACACTTGTACCATAAATGATTGGTGCCACTACACAGAACACAGTTGAATTTCCTGTACTCACTCTGGGCGGTAAATGTTGCCGTAGCCATGGGTGTACCCCCTACTCTGTCTTGACCCGCCATATTGTACACCTCAGCCTTGAGGCAATGAGTGAATTTCTTATAATCCAGGCTCGAGCCTCCCATTTCCCGTTTTATGGTTTCTTTTAGTGGTGATGGTAACTTATTGACAAGAGTCACCACACAAAATTCCTCCAGACAAATACCATGGCTAATGATTGACCTCATCACACTCTCTGTATTGGCATAGAAGTCCTTCAGGTCAGCTGTTTGGTGTTTGGGTGACACTAATTGATTGAATTTGGTAACATAAGCTGCCTTGATTCGATCTGGATGCCCATATGTCTCTTGCAGGAGCTCAATTGCTGGGGCATAGCTTGCACTTTCGATTATGAATCCTTCGACTAGCTTATGTGCATCACCCTGAAGCTGACCCTTTAGATAGGTGAAGCGTTGTATATCTGTGAGGTCGGGATTGTCATGGATGGTACACTTGAACAACTCCCAAAATCCCGACCACATGGTGGCATCACCTTCAAATTTTGAGAGAGTAAGATGGGGTAATTTGACTGCGGATTTCTTTGGCTCTTTCCTGACCTCCTTCTTGACTTCTGTAATCAGGATCCCCTTCAGTGTGGCAACGATTACTTGTATGCCCTCCATATATAGGGTATCCTCTCTGATCACCTCGATATACTCGGCGTCCTCGCAAGTGTCGGCCAGGTCCTCCTGTGTGACCTCATACTTGTCAAGTTGCTTTTGAATACTGAGCAACCTGGCCTCCACCTCCACTCTAGACGCCGAATCAAGGAATTCGTCAATATCAGAGATCAAGACCGTCAAAGAGCCCTTAAGTCCAGCCCGACGCTTTTGTACACTTTTAGCCATGATTATACAGGAAGGAATTCTAATTACGTTAAATCAAACTAATAATGCCAGACCGAATAAGTTGCGGCTAACAATACAGTACTCCGAGAAATCAAATTAAATCGTGAGCCGAAAATAAAACACCCTCACGAAATGCGGAATAAGAATTGTGCGCTATGTAGACAAGCAATCTGGAGCTTTTCAATTTAACTCCTTACGTAATAGTTATGAAATTATAGATTCATTACGCCATAAGTTAAGAAAAGTCGGGAGGGAAATTTAGTACAATACAGTATAGGCCAAAAGTCTCCAGATGTCAAAAAGAGCAGTACCGTTTAAAGTTTAAAGTGAAAATTGTACACAAGAAAAATTCATCTCAAGAAGTCACAAGGAAAAAAAGTTTTGAGTTGGATTAACACACACTCAGCCTATCAGCTATCATAGTACCCCGCCTCCAGGGCACACGACGAGAGAATAAATTAGAATGACATGTGAATCTAATAAAGAAGTTATTGGACAGTATAAATTTGATATAGAATTGAATAACCTTACCTTTGGAAATTATTATACAATACAGTATGGATGATTTTAATCTTAGTGCCAATCAAGTGTTATATAATTTGGGCCTAAAGGTTTTACAATCAAAATTTAATTAATATACTGTACCGATTTGAAGGCTTACTATTCCAAGCTATACTGATTGTGTTGATCAACTCTAACGTCATGGTGGGCAAACATCTCGTCGTATGACCTGGCAACCATGGCAAATTCGTCTTGCACAAAGCACCGACGACAGGTGGCCAAGATCTCCGAATAGAGACGCTTTGATGCCTCGTGCGTGAGGTGTACCCCGTCGGGGCTGAAGTCAGCCTCAGAGGTATTCATCGACTGATAGCGCTCCCGGGTGAAGGGGATATGGCGCTTTAGCCATCGGTTAACCGCATTTCTGATGCGGTTAAACTCGTCCGTAGAGACCCCTCGTGGAGCCTGTCGCTTCTCTACCCCAATCACCCGGACTTCTCCCCCCGAGAGCCGCACCACCTCCTCAGCTAGGACCTCAATCCCCTCCGCAATCCCTCTCGGACTGACCCCGCTCCTTATTTCGTTTCCTCCTATCACCAAGAAGGTCAAGTCGGGCTTCAGCTCTAAAAACTGACCCCAGGCTACTGTTGATCTCAAGGTGCTGACGCAGGCACCTGGGGCAGCCAGAGGAGTCACGGAAAAGAAAGGCCTGTGGACGGCTTGGTCCACGTACAAATCCCTGACGTAGGAGTGGCCCAAAATTGCCACCTTCCTAATAGGGCCTGGGTACGCAGGCCTATCAACCACCGCAGGATAATCTTCCCCTACCCCACCACCCGCGGCACCATGACGCCAAAAGCCCTGGGCCATGAGGGATAAACGAAAATACGGCACAAAACAAATATAACCACGTAGGCTAGGCCACCACCAACACAAAAAGGGGGGGGGGGGGCAAACTAGTGAAAGGTCGAAGGACCAATCATATGGCTAATTTAGATAAGTTGACTGTATATTATTATTATTGAAGAAACATTAACCATATAGAATATATAATTACCCTTAGATGAACTCAGCTGGTGATTGGAGGATGGCGGAAAATAGGCTAAATGACTGGAAGTGGTTAGTATAGTAAACAAAGTATGAAAGAGGCTACAATAGGCTACGATAGGCTAGATATTTACGTTAAGTTGTGCTAAGTAACGAAGATGATGATGTAATGACTATATGGAATATGAGATGAACGTGAAGCGAAAACACCTGATTATGAAACTATAGGAAGAAGGCTTAGCGTGTGTAGCTGGGACGGAGGTTGGTTGGAGAGTGGCGAGCGCGTTATGTTCGTCTCTGTCGTGACATACCGCGCACGCGCATAACATATGGAAAATGTATCCCATCTTCTTTACAATGAGATACTTATAAACATTCTTAAATAATACAAAGATATATATATATATATATGGGAATTATAATCCTACAATACTTTCCCATATACTACTATAGAATAATATATTCTACCCAATCATGGAACGCTCGACCAAGGTTATGGAAGCGTCCAACTTAAGACTACGGAAAGATACGTAACGCTACATCAACCCAGATTACGTAACATCGAGACTGTTCATACTAGTTTGAGTACACTAAGTATGGACAATATCTACAGCTTTACTCTCATCGTAGAGGTTCAGGATATCGTGGAAGAAGTCTAAGATGTTTGTTAAACAGGAACGTTTTTTTACGAAAGCTGTGTTGAGTATCTTTAAGTATGTTATTTTCCTCTAAGTGATTTACGAGTCTGTTTCTTATGACCATTTCTAGCATTTTACATACAACTGAGGTTAAGCTAATTGGACGATTGTTACTGGATAGGAATTTGCTGCGTATATCGGTGTTATGTTGGCTAGCTCCCACTGATCAGGCATAGTTCCAGAGTACAAGGATTTATTGAATAATATGTCAGTGGTTTGGAGAGCTCATCCTTAGCTTCCTTTAGAACTCTAGGCGAGATTGTATCAGGTCCAGGAGTTTTATTTACCTTGAGTTTATCTAAACAGTTCAATACTTCTCTCTCTGTAACGGTGATATTGCTTAGAACATCTGAATTATCAATCTGAATCGGCGATGGTGTAGGGATATCACTGAGGTCTTCTGTTGTAAAAACTGATGCAAAGAAGGTATTGAGGGCATTACTCATTTGTACTTCGTCTTTGGTGTATTCTCCATTTTCATCGACTAACGGTCCAACAGTTGAAGTAACTACTTTTTTCTTTCTGATATAACTATAGAATTCTTTCGGGTTTGTTTTACTTTGATTCGCAATATGTAACTCTAGGGTCTTTTTACTTTACTTAATTAACGCTTTGGCTTTGCGTCGTAGCTCTACAAATTTTCACCCGTTCTTCATTGTTTTGTGAGGATTTTAACCCTTTCACGCATTTATGACGCAGAGGTTGCCAGATTAGCAATAAGAAATAGAGTTCTCTCACTCTTATAATTGCCTCTCCAAAATTAGTTTTCTGCCCACAGCTAACTCAAAGACAACTGCAGAGGTTGAAGTAACTAAACTAAAGGTTTCTAAATACCCCTGATGGTAACAAAGGCTTTAAAGTATCCCCAATAGGCTCATAATCGCGTCATATGTCGGAGAGGGTTGATGTATCATTAGTAAATATTTTAGCAAGCAGACAGTTTGAAATATCTTTGGTAGGATTGCTTTGGGAGACGGACACAGATACCCTCTCATTCGGCGTTCAGTACACGCAATATTCGCAGATTACAAAGCGGATTTGCTTGAGTATGACGGCTAAAAATGTTGACCCCTTGGGGAGAGTTCTACCGGTGTCGATCAAATCAAGATTATTCCTTCAGCAATTATGGAGGATAAAACTAGGCTCGGACAAGGTTTTGACTGGCGACCTGGTTCAGGAATGGGAAGACACTATTTCAGATCTTCGTCTCTGTAAGGGTTTTAATTTTCCTCGGAGAGTTGTCATAGATCAACCTGTTTTCATTCATGCCTTCTCAGACACTAGCAAGGTCGCGTACGGCACCGTCATATACTTTGTTGACACAAGTGGCAGCCGTCTAGTCATGGCGAAGGCGAAGGTCGCCCCGATAAAATCCCTTTCCATCCCAAAATTAGAGCTAACTGCAGGTCTGTTGGCTGCTAGACTCGTTCACTTTATCGAGGAAACTTTTAAAAATTTGCTAAACATCTCGGAGACAGTTATAAGGAGTGACAGCCAAATTACGCTCTACTTGTTACATTGCCGAAAGAAGCTACCAGTGTACGTCACCAACCGTGTAGACGAGATTCATACCCTGCTTCCAACCGCACAGTTCCGGTATGTGTCTACCAAAGAGAATCCAGGTCACTGCATTTCTCGTGGTGTATCTATTAAATTTCTCAAATCTTCTGCGTTGTGGTGGAATGGCCCATGCTGGCTTAATAATCCCAACGAATGGCCAGACAATATAGATTTGAGCGAACAACACACTGCTATTGTGGCACCGGTAATTGACTCGGTACCTAAAGATGACACACGGTTATGGGACTGGGATAAATTCAGCAGCTATGAGAAGCTACAACGTGTTACAGCATGGGTGATATGCGTTGTACACAATGTAAAAGCAAAAATCAAAGGCACACCACCCACAGGTAGTGCTTACCTCCATGTGAAGGAGATCAGAATTGCAGATAAAATACTACATAAGCTCTGTCAGCAAGAAATATATACGCAAGAATATAAATTAATGGTTCAAGGGAACAAAGTCCAGGAATAACCTAATCAACCAAATTGGGCTTACACTTGAAGGGGGATTTGATACATTGCGCAGGCAGATTACAATTGGCAGCACTCTCTGAGGCAAGTAAGTATCCAATACTGCTGCCCCCCAATCATCCCTTCACCCATCTTATCATCGATAGGTGTCACCGACTCTGTTGCCATTATGGGGTTGGACATATAGTCACCTATGTCCGCCAAAGATGGTGGGTGCCTAGAATCAGGCAGGTGGTCAAGAAAGTCCTACGCAAATGCTTAAAATGTAGACGGGTATAGGGAACACATTATGATCCCATAGGAATTCCTCCCTTACCAAACCTGCGATCCACCCCAGGTGACCCCTACAAAGTTACCGGGGTTGACTACAGTGGAGCAATCCCTGTGAAAGATTCACCCAATCTTAAGGCGTGTATGGTACTTTTCACCTGTGCGGTTACCAGGTCAATTTACCTGGAACTGGTCACCAACCTAAATTGTGATAGCTTTCTACATGCCTTCAGAAGATTCTGCAGTAGACAGGGATATCCACATCTCATGCTGAGTGACAATGCAAAGAAGTGAGCAACAATCCCAAGATTCAGACCTGCCTTGCGGATGTGAAATGCGAATGGCGTTTTATTCCCACCAGAGCACCTTGGTTCGGTGCCATATGGGAAAAAGCCATAGGAATCGTGAAGGCGGGTCTGAAGAAGGTGTTGGGTAGAGGTCTCATATGGATTGAGGAACTCAACACCATCCTCTTTGAGATTGAAGCCACAGTAAATGATCGCCCTCTATATTATGCTTCTGGTGATTTGGACGACCTTACCCCTTACGACCTTACCTTGCAGGGTGTGGTAAATGAGTTTGGAACAGTGTGCGAAAAACGGAATTTGAAGGTAAATGCGGGAAAGAGCAAGGTTATGGTCTTCCAAAGGGGTGAAGTCACAGAGTGTGAGGTGAAGCTGAACGGTCAGGCTATGGAGATTGTCAACTCTTTTAAGTATCTAGGCAGTGTGTTGAGTAAAGATGGGACTATGGATGAAGAAGTGCGGGAGAGGGTACAATAGGGGAGGAGGGTTGTAGGAATGCTGAAAGCAGTAACAAGAAATAGGGTGGTCAGTATGGAAGTGAAGAAGTCCTTGCATGACAGTGTGGTAATCCCGACACTGTCTTACGGAAGCGAAGCATGGACGTTGGTTGAGAGACTCAGACCAAGAGTGAGAGCAGTGGAAATGAATTACCTAAGAAGTGTGTGCTGAGTTACATGGAGGGATAGACAGACTAATGAGGAAGTAAGAAGGAGGTGTGGTGTGGAGGTAGATGTGCTGGAAAGTGTGAAAAGGAACAACTTGAGATGGTTCGGCCATATGGAACGTATGGAAAGCGAAAGAATGACTAAGAGGGTGTACGAGAGCGAGGTGGAGGGACAGAGAGGGAGAGGTAGACCGAAAGAGAGGTGGAAGGATGGAGTGAGGAAGTATATGAACGAAGGTGGTGCTGGTTGGGGGGAGGGGCGTCGACTGACCGGGGACAGAGGTACATGGGGGCGGTTCGTTCGTGGGCACCCCTTCGGGGATCACGGCGTTAGGCAATAGATAGATAGATAGATAGACCCCAATCACACCCTCAGTACTGGTACGTGGATACAGACTGCGGGATCTTCCTGAAGAACATGATGGGGATGCTATGGAAGATCCAGACTACACAAGTAAGGAAGTGATAACGGCCCGCTACAGATATATTCGTAAACTATCGCGAGATATTTGGCATCGCTGGTCGACAGAATATCTGGTGACTTTAACCCGTAAACGGCGGCAAAGCTCATAAGAGGTTTTACTGGGCGACGGCGGCAAAGCTCTTAAGAGGGAGGCCTAAAAAACACATTTAAACAGCCCCAGTAGCACTAAACAATTTTGTTTTGTTTTCCCCTATACCTCATATCACTCCTCCACATCCCCTCCTTCCTCCCTTTCCCCTCCCCCTTCAATTATCACCTATTTTCCCTGTTATTCCCTAATTCGTTGGTATATTTTTGTGCTAACATTAGCAAACTGTGTGGAGGGTGTGCTTACGTGCCTAGCGGGTGTGTTACATAACCGAGTGTGTGTATGAGTAGGCTCAGTGTGGCCTGAGGCCTCGTGGAGGGAGGGGTTGCCTCAATTTTCTCCATAATTCATGAATGGGCTGGTCCATCTATATTCGCGATTTTGACCAGAACATTTTTATTTTCACTTGTTTTATTGTTGTTACAGGTTACTATCTTCATAGTGAAGGTAAAATAGGCTCATATGAATAAGTAATAACGATATTTATCGTAAAATGACGATTATAGGCCTGAATGGAGCCAATATGCTCGCCCATGGGGAGCTAGTTCAATACCCCCCCCTCGCCGTTTTTGGGTTAAGAGAGGCACAAAAAAGTAAACTAGCACCATTAACAGGTCATTGGCCTAGGGTAGGTGAAGTGGTAACCATCCATGAAGAGGGCCCACGCGCATTCTGGAAATTGGGTCATATAGAGGAGTTATTACCCGGTCGTGATGGTGAGGTTCGGGTAGCAAAAGTTCGAACCAGGACTGGGGTAATCACACGTCCGACTATACGACTATATCCTCTTGAATGTGACCTAGATTGCAAGGACGCCCCCTCGGACAACTTAACCATAGATGTCCCCTACCTGGCTCCTATTTCGGTGCAGCCTGTTGACGCGTCCGAAGGACGCCCAAATCAACAGGCAGCCCAGATATCCTCCCAAGCTTGGCGGTATAAGATTGCCTCCGGGCAAATATAATCATGTAAATTTTGTATATTTTCGGTGGCGGGAATATGTCCATACTCAGTATACTCTATCTAGTATGAACAGTATCGATGCTACGCAATCTGGGTTGATGTAGCGTTACGTATCTTTCCGTAGTCTTAAGTTGAACGCTTCCGTAACCTTATGTTGAACGTTCCATAATTTTGGGTAGAATATGTTATTCTGTAGTTGAATATGGGAAAGTATTGTAGGATGATAATTCCCATATATATGTGTATTACTTATTAACATTGTTCCTGTGTATCTCATTGTATAAGGATGGGATACATTTTCCATACGCTATGCGCGTGAGCGGATATTCACGAGGGACACAAAGACGACGCGCTCGTCCTCACTCTCCATCCAACCTCCGTTCAAGCTACATGCTAAGCCTTCTCCATTGTTTCATATATAGGTGTTTTAGCTTCACTTCCATCTCATATTCATAGTCACTACATCATCATCTTAATTAGCTATCATAAAACTTAACATAATTATCTAACCTATCTTAGCCTATTCTAGCCTCTTTCCGTCAGCTTTCCTTATCCCACTAACCCATTTGAGTTCAACTAGCCTATCTTCCGCCATCTTTCAATCACCAACTGAGTTCATCATCTAAGGTAAAACATTTTCTATATGCGTTAATAATATTAAAATATACAGTCCACTCAAGTAAAGTGACCATAAGGGTCTAGGAAGGATATAATCGTGATTTTCATGATTCCCTGAGAATCAGGGGTTTGTTCTTGTGAGGTTTATATATCTGGCAGTTTCTCGGTTCTCCGGGTTGTTTTTAGTTCTCCGGAAAGGTACTGCAAGGGAGGTCCTGACATCTCCAATTGTACCTATAGCATTCCGGTCCTTGATGCCTAACTTGCATAAATATTTGTTCGCTATAATGCAAGTCAAGCTGTTGTTCGAAGGGAGGCTGGTGATTGGTCGAGGTATTTTGAAAGGTCATCGGTGATTGGTCCTGTTTCCCACTCTTTATTAGGGGAGACTGACCTAGTTCCCTGGTCATTAGAGGACGGGAATGACCTGAGGGAATGGGAAACTCTTCTACTCCATTTTCTTTTAGAGCATGGGAAGCTTGTTGATTTTCCCATTACTCCTGTTGGTGTCTCCTGTTCTTTCTGCTCTCCTGCAGGCTGGCAATCTTGCATGGCTTACTCAACCCTGTTACTTCAATATATATACAGTATATATATATATATATATATATATATATATATATATATATATATATATATATATATATATATATATATATGTATATATATATATATATATATATATATATATATATATATATATATATATATATATATATATATATATATATATATATATATATATATATATACACAACGCACACGAACTTAATTACCTTTTAATAATCTAGATCAAATATATACTTAATCACTAAAGTATTACCCAGAGCATCCATAACATTGTCTAAGTTAAAAGTAGAATATTTATATCGTAGTTTTGGTGTTCCCCTGCATAAATAGTTAAGGCCATTGTAGTGAACGTTAAACTGGATCACATGTGCTCCTCTGAGTAGGGTCTGTAATGAACATTAGATTGTTACCTTACATATAAGCCATTCTACATAGTCTGATTAAAAGGGATTTGTATTAAGGTATTATAGAAACATTTGCTTGTTAGTGGAATTATATATCTGCAGAAAATTGGTCCAGTTACAGATTGATTAAGCGGCTATTATAATAATGTCGAGATATTGACTTAGGTATATAAATTGGTAATGGAATATGTATTTTGGTTTTGTTCATGCATGATACCCTCAGGGAATTATGTCATGTTAGTAAGTTACTGAACATATAAACGTAGAAAGATAAGATAATGTATATGATTCCTTGGTAGTTTATTGCAAATCTAAGCTAAATAATGGATTACTTGGAGTATCGAGACCGGAAGAACTGTAACTAGCAAGAACACGTACGGGGGATACAGATAGATAAATAAATAGATGGATGGATGGATGGATAGGTCCGTGGAGAGAGAGAGAGAGAGAGCATACAACTGGACTACGTTTCATGAGCATAAATTGTGTAAACGTAAGCCAAAGTTGTATGTGGGAGAGAGAGAGAGAGAGAGCATACAACTGGACTACGTTTCATGCAGCATAAATTGTGTAAACGTAAGCCAAAGTTGTATGTGGGAGAGAGAGAGAGAGAGAGAGAGCATACAACTGGACTACGTTTCATGCAGCATAAATTGTGTAAACGTAAGCCAAAGTTGTATGTGGGAGAGAGAGAGAGAGAGAGCATACAACTGGACTACGTTTCATGCAGCATAAATTGTGTAAACGTAAGCCAAAGTTGTATGTGGGAGAGAGAGAGAGAGAGAGAGAGCATACAACTGGACTACGTTTCATGCAGCATAAATTGTGTAAACGTAAGCCAAAGTTTCAACTAATTATGCGAAGCCATTTATCATCACGGTGTAATAAATGTGCCGTAATTAAACACACACACACACACACACACCCTAATACACACACACCGGGAAGTTCATTAAACACACACACACACACACACACACCCTAATACACACACACCGGGAAGTTCATTCGGTAGCATTACTTTTACTATTCTTCCATTAATATATGAAAAACTTGTTATTTAAATATAAGGCATGGATCACCACTTTTGTTGTAGCAGTTTAACATAGTCGATCACCTATTAAGTGATCAGTTTAAGGGGGAGATTTTAGGACGTTCGTTCCGTTAGTTTGGCGATTTTGAGATCTTTCGTCCCATTTAGTTTTCAATTTTAAAACTTTCGCGCCATGTAGGTGTCGAATTGTTCCTGTAATTATAGAAGGAACCGGCCTTCGGCCGGTAAACTTTTCTCCCGAAAAATGTACAAATTTGCCTTGAGAGGGGAGTCTAGGTTTTTGTTTAAGCTTGATGGAAATGTAGCGAGGGAACTCAAAACGAATTAAATAAATACACATATAGACCAAAAAACAAACGCTACCTCCTTAAAGTATTAAAATCAAGTTACCCCTTCAAGGTGTTGAGGTGTGGTGGAGTGGTCTTGCCACTGGCCTGGTAATCCAAAGGTCCCGGGTTCAAATCCCGATGTATCAATGGGAAGATATTATTGGGATGGAATTTGTGCTGTACCTGGTATCAGTGCATTACCACAAGCCCACCGAAACGTCAATAAAATACCCTCATTGTTCCCTGATTAAATAGCACTGTATGAATATTCCCATATTCAAAATATGCTATAGGGGTGCAATGCCTGGTGAGTTATCTGCTCAACAGGTGGCGTTGTGTATGTGTAAGTGTGAGAGTCTGAGTGTAGGGGGTGAGACAGTGAAGCACGGGAACGAGGTGGCTTCAGAGATGGGGTCGTTTCGGGCCATGAGTGAGCACCGTGCCTCATGTGAAGGCAAGATGGCAGGTGCTCGTTGTACTCTACGTGCTTCACATGTCTCACTCCCTATACTGGAACAAGACCTCACAGGCTTCACTGTTCATTGTAAAGCGGTTTGAAATGGTAAATATACAGCTGTGAAATATTTGCTGGGAACTGTGCTTTATATTATTAATTCAGATAGTTGATGGCGATGTGTATGGAAGTAGGTTCATGTTTCACTTAAAACGAATAACATTGTTTACTGATATTATTTGTTCCTGATAATAGAGCCTCTTATATTTCGGAATTTTTCTTCTCTTTATCCATCTTAATATTCATAGCCCCCTAGACCTCCAGTTCATTATAAACTGTTTATTATTCATCACCATAGAGACGCTCGGGTCGCCCACCTCACACACCTCCAAAGTATATATTTTTGTGATCTGGCTATTTTTTTGTTCAGCAACTTTACTTTGATTTGATTTTACTGTTGCCAACTTGATTGATGGTGGCTTAAATCATAAGAACATAATATATAAATAAATGTATAATAAATAATTAACAAACAAATAAAAATACGGAAACATTTGCAACATTTGCAACTGTATTTGCAATACAGTTATCTGCTCAACAGGTGGCGTTGTGTGTGTGTAAGTGTGAGAGTCCGAGTGTAGTGGGTGAGACAGTGAAGCACGGGAACGAGGTGGCTTCAGAGATGGGGTCGTTTCAGGCCATGAGTGAGCACCGTGCCCCATGTGAAGGCAAGATGGCAGGTGCTCGTTGTACTCTACGTGCTTCACATGTCTCACTCCCTAGACTGGAACAAGTCCTCACGGGCTTCACTGTTCATTGTAAAGCGGTGAATGTTAAGGCTCTCAGCCTATGCCCGAGAGGAAGTAAGTTGGAATATAGAAAAAAAAAAAAAAAAAAAAAAAAAAAAAAAAAAAAATACACATGTTTCACAATATATAATTAAATCTACAGTATATAACACTCAAGTTTCACTATCTATATTTGAACTTTCATAGCGGCATATACTGAATTATACAGTATATATATTGTTTATGTATATAGTATATATATATATATATATACAGTATATATATATATATTTTTTTTTTTTTTTTTCTATATTCCAACTTACTTCCTCTCGGGCATAGGCTGAGAGCCTTAACATTCACCGCTTTACAATGAACAGTGAAGCCCGTGAGGTCTTGTTCCAGTCTTGGGAGTGAGACATGTGAAGCACGTAGAGTACAACGAGCACCTGCCATCTTGCCTTCACATGAGGCACGGTGCTCACTCATGGCCCGAAACGACCCCATCTCTGAAGCCACCTCGTTCCCGTGCTTCACTGTCTCACCCCTTACACTCGGACTCTCACACTTACACACACACAACGCCACCTGTTGAGCAGATAACTCACCAGGCATTGCACCCCTATAGCATATTTTGAATATGGGAATATTCATACAGTGCTATTTAATCAGGGAACAATGAGGGTATTTTATTGACGTTTCGGTGGGCTTGTGGTAATGCACTGATACCAGGTACAGCACAAATTCCATCCCAATAATATCTTCCCATTGATACATCGGGATTTGAACCCGGGACCTTTGGATTACCAGGCCAGTGGCAAGACCACTCCACCACACCTCCCCTTATATATATATATATATATGTTGGTGTAGCCAGGTAATACATTTTCTTTAAGGAAGGCGAGGTTGAAGGAAATACAGGTATCAGCATTAATTATTTTATTATTAACTCCTTGCGACATATTATGTTCCAGTAAGTCCACGGAGGCAGGCGCCCGGTATCATTGCCACTGCACCACACAACTGTCAAAACCACACTGCTGGCCATTAGAATTGTCGGAGGAACCTGGGGTTGCCACCAACCGACAGATCTTCATCTAACTTACCGGACTTACTGAGCTCCATATGACGCTAGAGCGTCATATGGATTATTGGAGAGGCATGTAGATAAGTCCATATGACGCGATCGCGTCATATGAGTTTTTGGTCATAAGTTCCATATGACGCTATCGCGTCATATGAGTCGCAAGGAGTTAAGGCTTTCAATAGAACGAACAGCAATTTTCAGGTGTTCTGGGAGATTGTGCAAAAGGTGAGCAAAATTCATGGTGATCCGACGCGTTTTGATAGACAACTATCATCTTCAGGGAATGGAAGGTAAGTGAATAGTGTTTTTTTTTTTTTTTTTTTTTTTAAGGTAGGGGGGTGAAGAGAGGCACCACAAAGTGGGTGGGGGGAAGAGAAAGTAGGAAAGATGTAATACAGTGGAAGAGAAAAGTTAGTGGGCCGTCCACCTTGCTGGTGTTAAAACTGAGGGATGTTTATTACTTTATTTTTGTTTGTCTATTCTGAGTCTTATATCTTTATACCTAAAGCCATACATTGTTCAGTTTGTCGTTTAAAGTCTGCAAGTATTTTAGGAGTTAATACAAAATCTATGTTTGTTGAAGGGTATTTTAGCTTCAATATTTCGGGTGAAAGTTGTTCGAGGTCTTGCACGAAGTCAATCATGTTGAAGTCACGTACTGGTTGTATATTCTGTGACTTGGTTGTTGTATCTCCTGCAGGTTTCTCTTTCCTCTTCTTCTTCTTCACAACTTGTCGGGTCAGAACGGGAGGGGAAGGAGTGGTCCTGAGAATCTCTTCAGAGGGTCTGGGCGATGTAGGCTTGGTGATGGGGAGAACTGGTGGTGATGAGAGAGCTTCCTCGAACTCCTTAGATGTTGTTGGAGTCTCGTCTTCTTCTAGGTTTTGCTCGAAGATGTTGATATGCGGCGACATCTTCAGTTTTTTCTTGAGCTTGGTGTTGGAGTTGCTGATTGTCGTTGTTGATTTGACGATGAATGTTGTGTCAGGAAGAAATTTCTGTCTGCTTAATGGGCGAGACAGAAAGAGTTGAGGGCTTGGTGAGGG
This sequence comes from Paralithodes platypus, assembly GCA_032716605.1. Lineage (NCBI taxonomy): Eukaryota > Metazoa > Arthropoda > Malacostraca > Decapoda > Lithodidae > Paralithodes > Paralithodes platypus. The sequence continues at coordinate 23,693,339 of CM064510.1, forward strand.
TCTTGGTGCCTGCGTGCTGGCTCGTGGACTCTTCTTGTAGGGCTCCAGACAAGGGATGATGATTTTGGGAAGATTGTTTGCTGTCAGGATTAAAGGTATTATGTGGCTCAAGTGATTTTTATTTGAGCCAGCAATAGCCTTTACTGTTTCTATGCATGCATATATTTTGTCATGCATAGTGTGTTCTTCTTCAGGTCTTCTTGATGTTCGTTCTGTAGCATGGGGAGAACCTCTTGTGTCAGAACCTCCTGGTCCTGTTACTTCTTTTGCTTCGCATCCTTGTCTGCCTTTCCCGATGACAAATTCAACATCTTCTCCGGTGTCTAGTGATGTTCTGGTGTTCGATCTTGATATCCCAGATTGGTGTATGAATATATCCTCGTTGTTGTCTCTTCTGTGGATAAATCCATAACCTTTCGTAAAGTTGTACCACTTTACAGTCCCTTTGATTTTGTTGTTCATGGTGACTGGTGGTGGTCTGGTGACTGGTGGTGGTGGTCTGAGGTCTCGTCGAACAGTGTGGCTGCCAGTGAATAGGATATAACATAACAGCTTATTTATACATATTAGGTAGATCACAGTAAGGTTTATTGGGTGTTGGCTAGCATATGATTGGCTAGTTGGCGACCAATGAGGCGCGCGCTTTTCCTGCCTCCTGGTTGGCTGGGCGGGTTCGTAGATGCTAGATGTTGTCGTAGGGGGTCTGCTGGGCGAGGGTGAGGGGCGGCGGGCCAGTTGTATCTCGGGTTTCTGGTCCAGTTTGAAGCGTAGGGTTGAGGGGCGGCGCGCGTTGGTTAAATGAAGTAGTGGGGGGGGGACGGTAAGGGGGGGAAGGGGAGGGGAGGAGATAGGGGGTAAGGGCAGAGTCGGGGTGGTAAGGGGAGTAATGTTAGGGGGTGTTTGAGAGTAACGTTTAGCTGATGGGAGTATTTGGAGGTCGAGAGTTTGATTATTTATGGAAGGATTAAGAGTTTGAATATATAGGGCTTCAAGTATAGCAAGTCTTCTGGGTTCTGTCTCTTTATCAATTACGGAGGTGTATTTATCTAGGTCAGAGCGAGTAAGGGCTTGGTGGTGGGGGGCTTTATAGTGGTCTTTGATAGCTCCAGATTGGAGATGGAGGGTGAGACGGCGTGATAAACGATTTTGTGTCATACCAACGTAGGTTTGAGGTCCACAGTCCACATTATTGCAATTGTGTTGGTATATCACATGGTCGTCTATTTTCGGAGTCTTGGGAGAGATAGGTCTGTTACGGAGGATGAGGTTGGAGGTTTTGGAGGATTTGTAGTATATGATAAGTTTTATTTTGTGGTCGGGGTTGGTGGGGAGGACGTTTTTGGTAATGATTTCTTTCATGATGGATTCGTCGGTATTGTGATCAGATGACATGTAGTTGCGGTAGAAGATAGTGATGTCGTTGGTTGGGTTGGTAGTAGGGGGGGCTTGGTTGTACCATTTATCAAGGTGTTTTCTTATGGTGTTGGTGACATCTGTATTAGAGTATCCGTTGTTAACGAGTACCTGGGTAAGGCGTTCTAGTTCCTTATGGGTGTCGCTCCATACGGTGCAATGGGTGAGGGCTCTCCTGATGTAGGCTGTGATGGTGGACAGCAGGTATCGTTGGGGGCATTCACTTTCCCCGTTGAGGCATTGGCCATTGTTCGTGGGTTTGGTGTAGATGGTAGTTTTGAATTCTTTATTATTAAACGAAACAAGGAGGTCGAGGAAGGGAAGCTGTCCATTGGTGGCCTCTTCATAGGTGAAGTTGAGTCCTGAGGCGGCCATAAAGCGATGCTGGAGGTCCCTGAGTTCGTTGAGGTCCTTTACTAGTACGAATATGTCGTCCACATATCTGCAGCAGACCGAGGGGCGGTGGGCATCAAGGAGCTCCTCTTCTATAGTTCCCATGAAAAAATTAGCGAACAGGACCCCCAGGGGGCTACCCATCGCTATCCCGTCTATTTGCTGGTACATGTTTCCACGGGGGCAGAGGAAAGGTGCCTCTTTGGTGCAGAGCTCCAACAGCGTCTTCAGTGCCTTCTCCGGTATGTCAAGATTGGGTGTGTCAGGGCAATGGTAAACTTTTTGCAGGATTAAGTTGATGGTCCTGTCCACAGGTACGTTGGTGAATAGGCTCTCCACGTCGAGAGAGGCGGTGATGTGGTCGTTAGTTCGGGGGGCGTCTCTTAAAATTTCTAAGAAATCATTAGCGGAGTTGAGGTTATATTGACGAGGTATGTAGGGGGTGAGGAGGTTGTTGAGGGTCTTGGCGATCTGGTAGGTGGCCGTAGGTATCTGGGAGATGATGGGGCGGAGGGGGTTTCCTGGTTTGTGTGTTTTTACAGTACCATAGGCGTAACCAGGGGACGAATCCATCATGAAAGAAATCATTACCAAAAACGTCCTCCCCACCAACCCCGACCACAAAATAAAACTTATCATCTACTACAAATCCTCCAAAACCTCCAACCTCATCCTCCGTAACAGACCTATCTCTCCCAAGACTCCGAAAATAGACGACCATGTGATATACTAACACAATTGCAATAATGTGGACTGTGGACCTCAAACCTACGTTGGTATGACACAAAATCGTTTATCACGCCGTCTCACCCTCCATCTCCAATCTGGAGCTATCAAAGACCACTATAAAGCCCCCCACCACCAAGCCCTTACTCGCTCTGACCTAGATAAAACACCTCCGTAATTGATAAAGAGACAGAACCCAGAAGACTTGCTATACTTGAAGCCCTATATATTCAAACTCTTAATCCTTCCATAAATAATCAAACTCTCGACCTCCAAATACTTCCATCAGCTAAACGTTACTCTCAAACATCCCCTAACATTACTCCCCTTACCACCCTGACTCTGCCCTTACCCCCTCTCTCCTCCCCTCCCCTTCCCCCCCACTACTTCATTTAACCAACACGCGCCGCCCCTCAACCCTACGCTTCAAACTGGACCAGAAACCCGAGATACAACTGGCCCGCCGCCCCTCACAAGGGCCCAGCCTCCCCCTCGCCCAGCATATCCCCTACGACAACATCTAGCATCTACGAACCCGCCCAGCCAACCAGGAGGCAGGAAAAGCGCGCGCCTCATTGGTCGCCAACTAGCCAATCAGATGCTAGCCAACACCCAATAAACCTTACTGTGATCTACCTAATATGTATAAATAAGCTGTTATGTTATATCCTATTCACTTCTCTCCTACTTAACCAATAAAAACTTCCCTTCTTTCACCCTCACCCACCTTTTCTATATTCATTCATTCATTCATTCATCTTATTCACTTACCTTCCATTCCCTGAAGATGATAGTTGTCTATCGAAACGCGTCAGATCACCATGAATTTTGCTCACCTTTTGCACAATCTCCCAGAACACCTGAGAATTGCTGTTCGTTCTATTGAAAGCCTTAATAATAAAATAATTAATGCTGATACCTGTATTTCCTTCAACCTCGCCTGCCTTAAAGAAGAAAAAAAAAAATATATATATATATATACTGTATACAGTATAATGTATACAGTATAATATACATATGTATACAGTATATATATATATTTATATATACTGTATATATATATTGTTACGAATTCTCTTCAGAACTCATACAAAGTCTAAATAGGCCTCGGACACAACAACACGAACCTGACTACTTCAGAAGACAGGTAGGGTTAATATCCTAATTCATGTAAATCTACACTGCTATCACATGGAAGGAAATCATATTGATACAGTGTCAATGGATTCATATCATATTATAATTCACTTCTGTCACCGTACAATAGCCTACTGTGAAGTAAATTATATAGGCACTCTTCAAGACGAAATGAGTTAGGCTAAGCATACTTCTCAAAAATATCAGAAATGAACTTGAATAACTATCAAAGAAACATGTTGATAAATTACTCCTATAAAGTATCAAGACTCATCACTTAAGCAGGCAATAATAAATACAGTGAATTTGATTGAGAATTAAAGGAAAATTTTGACTCAAATGACTCATCAAATATCGGGTGCTTAATTAAGCCAACAAAATATAAATGTCCCACTGGGACATAGTCAAAACAATATGGGAAATATAAATGTCCCACTGGGATATCGTCAAAACAATATGGGATATCTGTATGACAATGTCAACCTAGGTGGTTCTTAATGTGCAAATAATATGCTACCGAAAATCATTAATCAAGCATTCTTTAAGCAAGCTATTTCACTGGAATGTTAAATCACACAAATACCCCATATGAACATCTTAACAAATGCACACTTATGAAATATATACTCCAGTTCATCAGAGATATAATATATAATTATATCTTTGATCAAAAGGTCAATCAACATGCATAAATATAAATCAATACAAGAGATCACTGCAAAAATTTATATATTGAGAATAGCAAGGCTCCGTATCAACACACAAATACTCACACACACAATCGTGTTTGTAGTTCAAGATGCCAGGAGCAGCCCTCCTCTGCCATCAGCTGTCACCACTCTTCTCTGTCTGAGGAACCGCGTACACACGCACAGACACACGCCTGCAACACCAGCAGTCGCCCTCAACCTGCCACACCTAGCCCTCATCTTCCCCCTCTGGGTGCCGGCGAGGGAGTATATATACGGGCGGGGCCTTATGCTCACTGAGGGGCACTCCTCACATTCAAAATGTCCAAGATGACAAAACACAGTTATTGGTCCCATATATACATTAGAGGGTGAATATCCCAATCACAAGACCCTCACTCGATAGATAGACACCGCCCACACAATCTATTTCACAAGGCATCCTCGGACAATGCGAGGTATTCATATAAGCACAGATAATATCACTTATCAAGTCTTGCAAACCCTCGACTTGATTATACAGTTCTAACATCATATAATCTCATTTGCCCATCATAAAGTTTCTTAAATACATCATGCCACTTGTAAAATTACACCGATTGTAATCCTGGACACATTAATAGTCTATGGGCTGATATAAATAAGATGATGCAATATTAGGCAAGAACCCGTCACTCTTAGAACCGTTAGTTGGGTCCTCTATAGGGAGACATTCCACACTCCTTGTCTTTTACAGTAGTAGTTTCCCTATATAAATAATTAACTGTTTTTCAACATTTAAAAGCACATAGATGATATACTGCTCACACAAGTGATGTCCTGACGTCCTGGCACTGGCCAAGGGCCGGTATACCTTACAATATATATATATATATACAGTATAGTAAGCAAACAAGTTTCAGAAACAGTTATGCACTGGCAAAAATGCACACGCAATATGAAGTAAAGGCGTTGTCACACAAGTGTTTTTTCGTCAATTTTGACCAGCAATTGTTATCTGACGGCTTGAAAATATAAGTTCCAATACAATTAAACTACCTAACATAATCTACCTTCGATCTCGTGTCTGATCCCAATGTGAAAGACCCTCAATATCGTTCGAGAAAAAAACTTACTCATCGAAAATTGCCGGAAAATGTGCTCGTGTGACATCACCTTATGCTTCATGACTAGACTCGTTATTTGTTCATACCCTATATAAACTGACAATGGCTCCAGTTATGTTCATACCCTATATAAACTGACAATGGCTCCAGTTATGTTAGCAAATAAACAGTTCATCACGTCGTTTACTAACTGTGCGGGTCTTTTCTTTCTTCTCAAATGGCGTTGGAAAAAGAAGAGTTTTTGTATTATAACACTGTATCATATCGTATGTTATATACAAAAACACTGCTCAATAGAGGACGCTTTGTATGCATGTGTTTATACTATGCAATTTTAAGCCATGGATGAAAAGAAAACACTTTATCAGCACAGCATCAGCATTGCAACATCATTGTTTCCTGATATGTATGAGTTTCTAGTTATGCTTTATTGTATTTTATAAATATATAGATAATATGGTTGATATTGCTGTGGAGTAAATTAGCAAAGGTGGACATGTGATAATTGATTGGCTGGAAAGACTATCCAATGTTCGGTGTGTGTTATACAATAATACAAAAATAATATATCCTTATGTATAATAAATTTACTCAGGTACTTGAAATAGAAGTTGCTTTATCTGTTTACAACATATCTTATTTTCCTTTTAGTCGCTATGGTATTATAGAAATAAGTTTTAAGGGGTGATGGTTGGTTTTTCTGCCATGCTGGAGTGAGGCTCTAGGGTTTAATATCAGGTAAGGTGTGAGCTAGCTCAGGGTGGGGGAGCAATTTGAACCCCTGCAGTATTCGAGGATGCCCTTGTTTCTTTTAACCCATACAATCCCAGCGACTGCTGCCAGCTGTCAGTAGATAAATCACTCCCCAGTCCCAGTGATGGCTTGCGCCATCAGTAATATATGGTCCTTGTACCAGGCAGTGGCTGGTACCATGACTTGTAAACACTGTTCTAAGGAATTGGCAACACTTCATAGGTTGGCTGCAAACTTCCACAGGCTGTCTGGGTCAGTGTTTTATCAACTTTTGAGGTGGGAGGTTGTTATATCTTGCCTCTGAAGCCATTTTGGCCACATTGCTTGGTACAGGGTGTACATTTATGGTAGCATCCTATGGTACAGTAGGGGTTAATCTGGCTATAACTGTATTATTTTGTGCAGTTTTGTTATCCCAGGGTTTTTACTGGGTTTCTATTGGGATTTGGCAGGTTCTACTTAACTGGAGAAGTCAAAATCATACAACACCTGCACAGAATGAGTAAGGGGTAAAATATAACACTGCTTACATCTTATTAACCCGGGAGCTGCGGGGAGACTCTTAAGAGTTCCCCGGCGGACTGCGGGAAGACTCTTAAGAGCAGAGCTTTTGAACGCGTACCAAAACCGCGCGTTTATAGCCAGGCGGCTGAAAATTGGTGTGGGTATAGTACTACATGTCAACTCTCGACACCACCCCGCCACACGCTCGCCCCGCACTCGTGCAAGCACCACCGCGCCAGTAACCAAGCACTAGTCATGGAGCCCACACGTCCCTCACGCTCGCTCCCTGATGACACAAATAGCCCTCCTTCTGGTGGTGTTAGCCGCCGTGGAAGGCAGAGGGTGGCTGCTAAAGACCCTAGCTACCATTACGACACGCCCTACAGCTCTGAGCACGAAAGACCAGCACCCAAAGCACGGAAAACACGTGCAAGCACGGCAAATGTACAGAGGTCACTGGTGTTTCAGGACACTGCCACCACGACCCAGGCCACTGCAACAACCACTACCACCACCACTGCCACCACTGCCACCCCTGCCACCCCTGTCACCGGTACCAGCGACGCAGGAGGCCGCCCTAGGGCTGCAGAAATTGCGGGGGCAGGAAAAATTAAAGGCATGGGCGTAGGGAAGAGAACCCGTACGCCAGCCACAGTGACCTACCACCACCACCACCACCAGCCGCCCCTGGCCCGGCTGCCCCTGCTGCCCCTGTCACCCCTGCCGCCCATGCTGCCCCTGCCGCCCCTGCTGCCCCTGCCGCCCCTGCCGCCCCTGCCCAAGGAACAGAGAAAAGGGGGACAGGCACCACCATCATCTTGCCTGCCTCCAGGGCCACAAGACCACGCATCACTGCTGCCCCTGCCGCCGCCCCTGCTGTCCCTGTCCATAAGACTCCCGCACGTGCTAGAGTGACCCGGAAAACACTGACACCGTCAAAGTATGCCGCCCTGCTGTTTGATGGTGATTCGCAGGGCATTGGCAGCCCGGGTTTCGACGACGAAGCCCTAGCACGGGACCAAGGGTGGGGGGATTTGGGAGTGGACAATGGGAGTGAGTCCGACGTCGGTGACGAGAATGAGGAAGGGCGTCTGTCAAGTGAAAAGGAGGGTGATGATGATGCAGTGCTGTATCGCAACCATGGAAGCGATATTTCAGACGGTGAAGGAGACGCAGACGACATTCCGATCCCTGGGCTGCCTTCGTTCGATTGGTCTGACGGGGTCAATTTTGTACCTGACGTGCCCCAGTTCAATCCTGGGACGTCAGGTACAACTGACGACTGGCCCTGTGACGAGCAAGCGAACGAAAGCGACTTCTTCCTCGCTTTTTTCGATATGGAGGTAATGACGTACATCGTTGCCCAAACAAACGCCTACTACAGGTGGGTGTTTGGCAGATTGGACGTAATTTCTCCAAAAGCGAGAATACGAGGCTGGGTGGATACGACTGTGGAAGAATTCATGACGTTCTTTGCCTTGTTGTTCCTCATGCCTCTGTGCAAGAAGCATGTGTTGCAACACTATTGGAAGCACGACCCTCTCATCGCCACCCCAACTTTCAATAAGTTCATGACTCGTGACAGATTTTTGTTGCTGCTAAGATTTATGCACTTTGCAGACAACGACAATCCTAACAGGATTAACAGGATATGGAAAGTTCGGGATGTGTTCACTATATTGTTGGAGAGGTATAGGAAATACTTTTACCCCTTCCTCAATTTGGTGATTGATGAGTCGCTCGTGCTCTTCAAAGGACGTCTTCTTTTCAAGCAGTATATCCCCTTGAAAAGGCATTGGTTCGGAATCAAGCTCTTCGTTTTGTGTGACTGTGAAACTGGAATAGTGCTTGACATGATCGTGTATACAGGCACTGACATTGACATACCAAAAGCCGCTGCCAATGACCCCATGGGCATGTCAGGTGCCATCGTCAGGAAAATGTTGGCACCTTACCTGGGCAAAGGCCACATCATCTACACTGACAACTGGTATACTTCTCCTGCTCTCTGCCAGTTTCTTCATGACAACCAAACGGGGTCATGTGGGACTGTCAGAAAGACAAGAAAGTTTATGCCTAAGTTCACCGGTAATGTCATTCCTCTTACAGATGCCTCCTCCAGTGACACACCTTCTGAAGACAACCTGGCCCAGGAACACCGCGAGAGGCATGTGCGAAGAAGGCGACGAAAGGGGCAGAAATACAAGCAGCTCGAAAAGTGTGGGAAAGTGATAGCCCTGAAGTGGAAGGACAAACGAGACGTCCACCTGCTTTCCACCGTCCACACAGGTGCCCAGATGGACTCTGGCAAAATCCACTACCGAACCAGGAAGACAATCTACAAGCCCGACATGGTAGTGGATTATACAAAGAACATGCGCATGGTGGACAAGTCTGACTGTCAGCTGTCAGGCGTTGAGTGTCTGAGGAAGACTGTGAAGTGGTATCACAAGCTCTTCCTCCACCTAGTTGACATCACGATGCTCAACGCCTACAACTTGTGGTTGGTGAAGAAGGAGATGTCCCCAAACCAGAAGCTGAAATTCCGGGAGTTCGTCTACAACGTGTCATACCAACTCCTGGAGAAGTATGGCACCACCACTCACAGACGTACGGCATGGCGTGGGGATCACGTTCCTGACCGAGTCCAGGTGGGTGTCCAAAGATACTACCTAACCAACACCGAGCTGATTGGCACTCGTCACAGGCAGGTGCAGTGCAACGTCTGCAGCTCCAGTGTCAGGAAACCCCATGTCACCAAAAGAGTCACCTCAATGTGCGCCGAGTGCAAAGTTGGAATCTGCTTGGGTGACTGCTTCAGGGACTACCACACCTTCAAGAATTACTGAGTGTCGCCCCCTGCCCTGCCCTGCCCTGGACTCGCCCCCTGCCCTGCCCTGCCCTGGACTCGCCCCCTGCCCTGCCCTGGACTCGCGCCCTAACTTACCTGACCTGACCTAATTGATCACGCTACCTCATAATGTAACATATATAATTTATATAATGTATAAGTTCCAAAGATGTCCCTGTGATATAGCTTTTACATTATATAATTGTATGTTTCATTATTTAGTTTATAAGTTTCAAAGATTTACATGTAATATGCCTTCTTTATTTAGTATATCAATATATATGTTTGTTATTAGCCTAAGTAATGTGTATATAATTATTTTCTTACCTCAAATTAATTGTACAAAAATAAATATGTTTCAATAAATCCTGTCAAACCTACTAAGATAATAAAAAAAAAACAAAAAAAAAAAACAAAAAAAACAAGGTCATATCATTGTATTCTTACAATATGATATATTCTATGAATATTTCATATTGTTTGAATACAATGGCATGGTCTTGTAAAAAAAAAAAAATATCAAAAATGTTCTAGACAGTATAAAACCTTCCCCATAACCCCCTCCTGGATTCGATCCCACTACCCTACCACACTTTGAGTTTTCCAGTCCGCGACCTTACCAACCATGCCACAGGAGCTCATACCAAACATCACTCAAAACTGTCTACAATCGAAATGACAATAAAAAAAAAAAAAAAATGAATTATCCCACCAATTTACGTTTGTAAATTGATGGGATTATCAATTATATCATGCAATGGTTTATAAAAGTTTGTCTCTGTCAAGAATTAGTAATTATATTACTTTATTCTGTCAAAAATTGCCCAAACACTCAGCAAAATTGCCCCTCTCAGTGTGATTCCACTCATTATCACACGGTCAAGCGGTCACGGGGTGACCCTTGCCGCTCTTTGATGCTCCAGCCACAGCAGCTCTGTCTGGGAACAAAATTTGTATAAATACCATAATGCCTAAAATACTCTTCACAAATACATTTGTATTGTATAATATTCTAAATAAAAATGAATAATAACTGTGTGGGTGTCGAAAATTGCTCAACCAGCTTTCTTATGTCTCGCCTACGTGCGTATATTGGATTATACATAGTCATGACTGTCATACAAATACTTGCAGTAGGTCTCGAATATACATTTAGATTGCATATTACTTGGAAATAAATAAATATAAGTTTCTCTGGTGGCAATCTACCCTTTCGCAAGTGTAAGGAGACACCAGTCTATATTTAGCTCTCTATCAAAAAAGGCAATCTGCCTGTGTTTACTGACCACCCTCGTTGCTGGTCTATAATATAGTACTTTATTTACAGTCAATGGCCTACATGTTTCTGTGGTACTTCACATGTGTCTAAAATGCAATGTCTGCTTGCATAAAAATGCAATTCTGAAGTCCATTTATACGTACGACATACGCATCTCTCTCTCTCCATTCCTGACTCATGTTATTGTAGACCTCTTGGTGGTAACGAACACCAGACACCTCCTAGACATAAGGTTAAAAATCCCAAGACATCCATACGCCTGGGGCGCCTCCACAATTATCACACAGCTGCATATGTTTACTGCTAGATCTCCCTGTCTTCATTCTCTCCACGACTCACTCCCTGCCTCCGTCCCACCCACCCACCCCCACCCACCCTTTTAGGCTTCCGTCTGCTAGAAACTCATTGATAATGTGCGTAAATATCGCATGAATTGGTCTATATGCGGTATATATATTGATATATGGCACGTCTATATACGTACATGTCTGTATTATAGCATGACAGTGCTCTAAGTACAAGATATAAGTGATATTAATGGCGTAACACACCCTCTCCCCCTTTCATTCCCAGCACAGCTCACTCACACCTAGGTTCACGCATAGAAACTCATTGATAATGTGCGTAAATATCGCATGAATTGGTCTATATTTTTTTTTTTTTTTTTTTTTTTTTTTTCTATGTGATTGAGGGAGGCAAAAGGCATAACTGCCTATAGCGAGTGCCTCCCCCATAGTTGAAAGAGTGACAGGGCCAAAATCAAGGGACGTTCGAGCCAAAATGCCTGGACACACGGAGTTTGAAGCAATTTAAGTCATAGGAAGAGGGAAAGACTGATTCTGGGAGAGAGTTCCAGAGCTCAGATGTTGAGTAGAAGAAAGTTTGAGAGTAACGTTTCACTCTTGGGTTGGAGAGTTGCACAGAGTAGGGGTGGGATTGAGTTGCAAGACGGGTACCACGTGCCCTACGTAAAGGAGGTGGTATGCACTGGGATAGCTCTGAGGAACACTGATTATTATAGTAGCGATAGAATAGCGAGAGAGATGCAACATTGCGGCGGAGAGAGAGAGATTGCAGAGAGTTGGTGAGTGGACGGGAGTTAATGATACGAAAGGCCTCCTTCAACCTTGTCTAGGAGAGCGGTGTGAGAGGAACCTCCCCACACATGTGAACAATACTCAATACAAGGGCGCACTATGCCCCTGTACAGAGCAAGAAGCTGTGCAGGGGAAAAGAACCCCCTAAGGCGGTTGAGCACACCCAGCTTCTGGGAGGCTGCCTTAGCAAGACTGGTAATATGGTCCTTCCAAATGAGAGCAGAAGAAAAAGAGACACCAAGAATATTGAGAGAAGATGAAGGGTTGATTTTTGTATTGTTGAAGAATAAGGGATAGTCCGCTGGGAGATCCTGACGGGTAGATAGATGGAGAAATTGGGTTTTGGAAGCATTAAAGTTAACAAGGTTTTTTCTGCCCCAATTGGAAATAGTATTTAGATCAGAATTTAAGAGTTCTATGGCTTCATTACGTTTGTCGTTGAGGGATTGCTGGCTGGGGCGTTCTGAAAAACTAATGCTCTAAGTACAAGATATAAGTTATATTTATGGCGTAACACACCCTCTCCCCCTTTCATTCCCAGCACAACTCACTCACACCTTGGTTCACGCATAGAAACTCATTGATAATGTGCGTAAATATCGCATGAATTGGTCTATATGCGGTATATATATTGATATATGGCACGTCTACATACGTAAAGTCTGTATTATAGCATGACAGTGCTTTAAGTACGAGATATACGTAATATTATAGCGCAAACCACACTCTCAGCTCATAAATTGCTGGCAAACCTCCAACCCATCTTCATTTCCGCCTAAAAATTCTCTTATAATTCCCTTATATATTTCAATTTTTGGTCACTATGAGGCATATTCATTGTTATATGGGTGGCCTACACACGTATACATACTCTACATAGCCTAAAAGGGATAAAAAAAGGAGATATACGTGATAATACGCGGTAACCCACCCCCTCCTCCCTCTCCTTCTATCCCCTGGGCGCGTGAAAATTCGGCAGGGAAATCTCGCCGCTCGATGACAATCTAGCCGTGCGGTGCCATTCGCTCCACATTTTTCAACTACGGACCGTTCCCCCCCCCCAAGACATTTTTTTGGGGGTCAAATATATATGGGCCGATGCACGCAAACATTCCCTACACGATGATGTACTTTTTATCGAAATTGGCAATGGGTGCCAAAATCATCATACATACGCACAGTATTACCCTGTAGAAAAACCCCTGTGCTCCGCGGAGAGGTTAACAACTTTACCGTCATTAGTAACTCACTAGGTAGAACAATAATACTTATTTATGCTTGAACAATGGTTATATACATATATTAGCCTAGCACGGACGAGGATCCACGAGGGAACTAGGCATATGGGCCTACTTGTCTCTCTCTCTCTTTCTTACTATGCACTATACACCTTAATTCACTGGTGTACGATATACTTTACTTTATTCTCTTTGGTACTTTATCTCATATCTCGTATTAATGAGAAAACATATACTTAGGTTCAACTAGTTATCTCAGTTTATCACTGGTATCATAGAACAATGGAAAATACAATACACTTGATCACACTGGTATATAAATAAGACAGAGTCCAATGAGTGACTCTATTTTCCTAAGTATTTCACCTGGGCGCACTGGTGTGTGAGTGAAAGAGATTTTCAGTAACACTCCTAATCTAGCACTTGAAGGCTGGAGTGATGAGCACAGTCTGGGTAGATTTGAGAGTGGTGAAGTCGGTCGAGCCGTTTAGGTGGTCCTGCCGTATGGATGGTGTAGTTTGGGATACAGATGGTTTAGTTGGTTTTGGGTCTTAAATGATAGCTCCTTGATGTCATGACATAGGGCACTTTCATCGGACTAACATACAGAGTCTCTAGTGTCATGATGCAGTGCAAGGTATCGGGCTAACGCGAGGAGATAGTAAGGTCATGAACTTACTAATTTCACTCGATCTGCCACTGACCGTTATAAGAGGTTCAGAGAACTCAGGTTCGGTGTTTAGACCTGTTTACTGTAAGTGTCCTTGACCATGGCATTGGACAGATACAGTATGGACTTCTATTTGTAGAGTGCCGTTATTCAGACGGTGTCTCACAAAGCCCGAACTATGAGAATGACCTATTCCATGGCAAGTATCTTTCTATAGTTTTAGAGTGCGGTTTTGGCAATAAGAAGTAAGGTGGGGACATGTCCTTGCGGTTATGCTTTTAATACCAAAGGTGCAGCCTATTAGGGATCTTATTATTTAACACTATACAATGGCATGTGATAATAGTAATTCCTCAATAGGGAAAAGAACTCCTCAGACCTCGAAAGATATTCACCACGGCTTCAAATCTTTCCTTGAATGGAAGGGTAATTTTAGGACTTTATTGCTAACATGTCAGTTTATCAAGCCCTAAAATTGCTTGCTTTACCTTGGTTTTCGTCGGGGTAGTGACGACTTGGTCTGCTATGTCCATGGTCAAGTGTACGGAGGTCAGAAGGTCATAAGTACAGGGGGGCGTATTCTGGGGGGATTAAGTAGACCCCCTAAAAGTTTGCGAGCGGGTGGGTAGGCCTCTGCGCGGAAGAACGGCGCAACTGCTCCTTTGTTGTGGGTCTGTGTTGGTCCTTCTGTTCCTGACTGTACACTATCCTTTTCTTTGTAACTTCGTGGGTATTACTGTGTCTCCTTGGTTCTTCTGTTTGAGTCTCCCTTCCTTCTGTTTTTTTCTTTTGTCCTGTCGAACTGGCATGGTGGTGATTATTAATTCGGGTATTTTAAGTTTAGTAAGGTTCTGTGGGAATGAAGAGGATAGGATATGCAAATGTTACCACTCCTATTGCTAGAAATCCTTTCTGAGTTAAATAACACTTTTTAATGGTGGCCCGAAAAATAAAAATACTGTCAAAATGCGCCATGTAATCCTCAAAAGGTTAATTACCTTTATGATTAGGTAATGATTTGTCAAGTAGGGTTTTATTTGGTTTCCTGGCTATTATATCTGAATTGCCTTGATGGTGTAATGGTTAGAGTGTTTAAAATAATTTATGTATGCGGTAACCCAGGTTCGAATCCCTGTGGATTAAATGCTTACTTACATTTATTTATTTGGAAGGTGTTTGGTGTTGGAGTGAAATTAATAATAAAAGATAATATAATATATGCTCCGTCTCAAATCGGCCACCCCCAGGTATGGGGTATGTGCCTGAGTATATACACACATACATACATACATACATACTGTACATACATACATAAATACATATAATCACTTGCTATTTGTTTATATCTGTATTACAATATTTACGACTTCTGATCATTATTTTCATTTAACAAGTACATTTGCCGTTTCTTCTCCAAGTCCCATATCGATATAACGCATGTCTATCTTTAAGTATGTATATTCAGAGGAACACAGGAGTTAATAGGTTTACGGAGAGGGCGACGGCCGTTCACAACAGCAGCTCTATAACGGTCAAACATGATTATTGCTGATACATTTATATACAGAGGGATAACAACAAAAGAGGGTAGTTTGGAGACAATGCTAGCTACTATTACTACTACTACTACTACAACTACTACTACTAACAAATTTATTGGATTTTAGAAATAACCCCTTTCATTACTAGAGAATCTTTTAAAATGTAAATACGACGCATGTTAACTAGATTAAAAGGTAAATGATGGTATCGTATTGAAGTAGCTATTAAATATTGATAATGTGCAAACATATCCACAGAGGCCCGAGTAGTACTATAGCGAGGGCGTGCCATACACAATTACACATACAGCCGCATGCCACACTACGCCTACACTGTGGTCTAAACTAAGCCACGGAACATTACACGTTTGAATATCGTGAACTGTACTTAACCCTTTCAGACTCATATGACGCAGAGGTTGCCAGATTTGCAATAATATTATTTTTATTAATCTCACCACCACACCCCCAATGAAATTAATTAAAGTATATATGATCCACCGGGATTCGAACCCGGGTTATCACACACATATTTTTGCCACCTTAACCATTACACCACCAGGACGGTTAAAGGTTTATGCACACGCCTACGACTTATTATCCATTCTCGAATACTGGATATTAATCTAATCATGTTCATATTCCCAACCGCACTATGGTAGCCTACTGTTTAAGTGAGAGGAAAGAATATTCATGGGGCACAGATCATATAGACCGGCCTCTCGAAGAAATATCCCTAAACCTACTAATAATATTATTTTTATTAATCTCACCACCACACCCCCAATGAAATTAATTAAAGTATATATGATCCACCGGGATTTGAACCCGGGTTATCACACACATATTTTTGCCACCTTAACCATTACACCATCTAAGAAATAGAGTTCTCTCACTCTCATAATTACCTCTCCAAATTAGTTTTCTGCCCACAGCTAACTGAAAGACAACTGCAGAGGTTGAAGTAACTAAACTAAAGGTTTCTAAATACCCCTAATGGTAACACAGGCTTTAAAGTATCCCTAATATACTCAAAATCGCGTCATATGTCGGAGAGGGTTAATTTACGAGTACTTTACACATTTTTCCCAGAGAGGCCCAAATGAGAGTAGAGATAAAGACGTAGCCTAAAAGGATTATTTGACTCCACGAGCTAACACTTCTTGCAGTAAGAGATTTGATATTATGCTTATATATACATATATATATATATATATATATATATATATATATATATACATATATATATATATATATATATATATATATATATATATATATATATATATATATATATATATATACAGTATATATATATATATATATATATATATATATATATATATATATATATATATATATATATATATATATATATATATATATATATATATATTTATATATATATTATATAATATATATAATATATATATATATATATATATATATATATATATATATATATATATATGTATATATATATATATATATATATATATATATATATATATATATATACTGTATATATATATATATATATATATATATATATATATATATATATATATATATATATATATATATATATATATATATATATATATATATATATATAGATATATATATATATATATATATAGATATATATATATATATATTGTGAAAGAGATAATCTACAAACACTTTTGTTTTTGTCTTCTCAGTTACCTAAACAGTACTACAAGGTGGGCTGAATGTGCATGTTTATACTGGGCGACATTCCACCCATTATTTCAGATTAAAGGGTGTATTTTTTGTTAATTCCTTAAACAAACACGTTTATTGTTATTCCACATTCTCGAGCCGTTAATTGTAAGTTGAACAAAGTCGGAAAAGGTTATTTTGAATGCCATGAATAAACATGTTTCTTTCCCGCAGAAGCCCAAGAAATACTGCAAGTTGGATTAGTAATACATGTATAAACCGGTGCCACCTTCCAAGCACACGTCTGTCCCCACCACTTCTGTAAAATTATTAAATATATTATTTAATTGGTGTGAACTATGAACAAGCTACACGGATATTAATATTTTGCCAAATGAGGTTTGTCCGGTTTAGTAATTTAAACATTTCAGTGTATCCGGTACATATAGTATTACAGTTATCATGAATAGTACAAGGGACTGGGATTCTTGCAGAGAGGCTCCAGTCCTGACATTTTTCTTGACTTACAGTGCGCTGGCTTAATAATGCAATAGGGTTGATAGCCTCTGAAGTTCTATTTTAACAAATTAATAGTTTGTAAGCACTTATTTAAACCACAGAAGCATGTGCTTTGCTACAAGGTGAGCCAGATATGTTTGTATAGACAAGGGCCTCAACTGAAACATGTCCTTATAGTATTAATTTACTTTAAAATCTACAAACAAAAACTGTACATGTCTTCCCACAAAACCTGCATGTTAAATTATTATAATATGCGATGAAATATGTGAACTCGTAGTCAAAAAGACAATCTACAAGCTACATAACAGTATATTATGTTTTCTTTACAGAGGCACGAGCAGTTCTCCAGGGTGGTCCAGACATGCACGTTCAGACTGGTGCCACACTCCGCCTACACTGTGTCCTCTACCACGCCACAGAGAAGCCAGAGTTTATCTTCTGGTACCACAACGGCAGCATGATCAACTACGCCCCCCGCCGACCCCTCAAAGTCCTCACCCATCACTACAGTAGCGTACTGGTTATATCTGATGTTAGATGGGACGACGCTGGGGAATACCGCTGCGAACCTCACAATGCTAGACCCGCTAATTTGACGCTCCATGTGGTGGCTGGTGAGTTTCAGACTGTTGTTCTTCGCATTATATTTGCTTATTTCCTTCCTAATCTACAACAAAAGATATGATGGTGCGGGCTGGTAAGTTGGAGTTAAAATTATTTTGCATTTGGTTATGTTATTCATCCCTAAGTGTAGCCAGAGTTAATTTTATGGTTCCACAACAGGAGCATGGTCAACTACGCCCCCTGTTGATCCCATAAATTAATTTATACGCGTTTATAGCATCGTAGTTGTTATATCCGATGGTAGATGGGACGACACCGGGGGATTACCGCTGCGAACCCCACAATGCTCAACCTGTTAATTTGATGCTCTATGTGGTGGCTGATGAGTTTCCGATTGTCAGACTGTTTTTCTTGTCAACATATTTAGTTATTCTCTTCCTAATCCCAACACAAGGTAAACTGTGTGGGCTGCTAAGGTGGAGAGCCCATAATATGCATGCATACTAAGGGGGTGCCCCAACCCCACCACCACCAACCCGTGATAGACAGCCCATGCTTCTATTTTCCCCCGGGCAGCAGCGCCGGTTACCTCAGCTAGTTTGAACTATAAATCACAATTTTAGCTTTGCATATTCAATAATAATGACTAAAATTACTCAATTTTCGTTGGACTCACTGCAGTTGTGGGCTCCGGATTATCAAATATTTTACGTTCCATTATGTGTTGATGATACAGTGCAGTTGTTAACACCGTGCACTCCCTTGATTGACAGGGCTAGGGCGTGCCCTTCTTACAGGGACTTTACTGGACAATTGTATCAAAGTTTCTTTAATTTTTCTTCTATTCCATCGCATTTTCGATACCTTAAAATGTTATGTTTCTATGCAAATAGGAAATTTGACTGATATATGTCTATCCTACACAATGCATATTCATATTCGGGTTTTGCAGTTGGGATATACGTTTATGTAACTTTTTTATTCATTATAATTTCTTCTATTCTTAATATATTTTTGAGTATATGATTGGTATACACTTAGGTTGTAATATAATGTGTTTCCTTTTAAGGGGTGGTGGTTAATTGTTGGTCTATTTTTTTTTTTTTTTTTTTTTTTTTTTTTTAATTTATTATATCCTATATTATTTTGTAGTTTCCTCACTAGACCTCCACCAAGCTTAAAAAAAACACCCCCAAGATCCCCATTCAAATAAATGTGTACTTTCTTCGGTTAAAAAAGTCCCGGCAGAAGGCCGAATCCTCCTAAAATTACAGGCTCGGTATCGCTCGCCAGGAAAAAAATTAATATCTAAATGGCAGTAAAGGTCTTAGTATCGTGAAACTAACGGATTTAGCGTCTTAATTAACATCTCAAAACTAATGAGGCTAATTATGAGGGAGAATGGGATTCAGAAAAAGCAACAACCTCCCCCTTAATTAACCCATCCAATCCCAGCGACGCCTACCAGCCATCAGTAGATAAGTCACTCCCCAGTCCCAGCTACGGCTGGGAGCCATCAGTAATTATGTACTTTCCTTGTAACTGCCTGTATCAGGCTATGCCTGGTACCACGACCATTTGAGCACTGCTCTCGATATGGCAACACTTCTCAGCTTATATCTAACACTCTGAAGGCTGAGAGAGCCAGTCTTCTTTCATCTCTTGAGGTGGAAGGTTGTTCTATCTTGCCATTTTGGCCACATTGCTTGGGACTTGGGGGGACTTTTATTACTGTATCCTACGGTACAGTAAGGGTTAATATCAAGAACAATTCTGAATGTGCAGTGAGGTCTCTCCTGTCTAATATGTTCAACCATAACTCAAGAGAAAATTTGTGTTTTATTCTCCGCTGATTTGTGATTTTAAGTATGTTTGTACTGCGCTTCAGTTCTGTGTAAGCTTTCATGCATTAATATACTGTACACTCCAATATATTGCCATATCGTCTTTAAGCTTGACTATGGATATTACTTGTTCAACTCTATATATATTACACGTTATGTATTTTACAAAATACGTAAACATATTTAGAAGCTTTCTCTTTGTATCGCATTGAACTAATAATTGGATAGTATAATTTACAGCTATAGAATTATGTGTAAAGCTGTTTAAATGGCATTTATCTAATTCGAAACCATTACCTGTTGCACATAGCTCTCAAATTATCGATATTTTATTAATTAAGCCCTTCAACACATCGACTTAATTTTAATCTTGCTCTGGTTACCATTATGCGATTTTTTAAATGTGTAATCTACCTGTATGACTCAAATGGGTAAATATGATTTCAATAAACCCTCTTAGTAATATGGGCCCTTTTTAAACTGCATAAACTCATTTAAATTTAGCCAGAATCAAAGGTAAAAAGGCGTCATGGTGCTGAAGGAGTTAAAATATGCAGCCCACTGTCTATTGGCTCTGTAATAGGTAGAAGTCCTTGTCTGCGTCTTGTTGGTCAGATGTTCGATAAGAAGAGTAGTTATTTTATGGGGGAGTTTTCTGGACCCCCTTTCCCCTCATGGTTAGCCTGATTGGTGTTCATGTTTAAGACATTCGACCAATTAGTTTGACAATTTCAAAATCTTTTGGCCCATTTAGGTATTAATGTTTTACCTGGCAAGCGATAGCGATCCTGCAATTTGAATGAGCCGGCTTTCGACCGGGGAATTTTTCTGTTGTTCATTTGTTCTGAAGATCGCTAAGTGGATGTGTCTCATACGTGTATTAATACCTTCTTAATCAAACTGTCACAATGTTTTAAAATCTAGCTGTACAAACTAGTCTAACCCTGGTGATAACATAATTATATACTCCTCCGAACGAAAACCCACATAGCACACCTCTTCAATGTTATTCCCAAATATTACCACATACGTTCACACATATTACCACATACGTTCACACATATTACCACATACATTCACACATATTACCACATATGTTCACACATATTACCACATACGTTCACACACATTACCACATACGTTCACACATATTACCACATACGTTCACACATATTACCACATATGTTCACACATATTAGGCTACCACATACGTTCACACATATTACCACATGCGTTCATACATATTACCACATACGTTCACACATATTAGGCTACCACATACGTTCACACATATTACCACATACGTTCGCACATATTTCCGCATCTATTCACACATATTATCACATACGTTCACACATATTACCACATATGTTCACACATATTACCACATACATGCACACATATTACCACATACGTTCACACATATTACCACATGCGTTCACACATATTACCACATACGTCTCCACCCTTCAGGACTTCAGTATATTTACTATTTTATTAATATTAGCATTGTATATGCTGAAACTTATAATATATATGAAATAGCGAAAATAAAGAAGACCTCCACACACCAACAAAGGAAGACTTCCAGACACCCACAAGGAAATACTTCCATGCAACAACAGGAAAGAGGAAGGAGAAACTCAGCAAGAAAGAAGAACGAGACAGCAAAATGGCGACCACCAAAGAAGACAGTAAGATGGTGGGCACCAAAGAAAGCGTACCAGCCAAGGGGAAACAGAAGAAAAGCAAAGGAAAGGAGAACAAGTCCTACATCCCAAAATAACTAACATGCCCCGTATTCCCCAAGTGCCCCACAGTAATCGACGACCCGTAGAACAGGAGAAGAAGAGAAGTCAGAAGACAGGAGAAAGGAAGAAAGATCAACCAAGAAATATACGCACAAGGAAACAACACGTGTACCAAAAGGACAGAAAAATGGCGATCACCAAGGAAGACAGCCAGATGGCGGACAACAAAGAAAGCGTACCAATCAGTGGGAAACAAAAACAAAACAAATGGAAGGAGAACAGAAAGAAGCCATACCTACAACAATATCTACCATACCCCGTATTCCTAATATTCCCCACAAGAATCAACCAACAACGGAACAGGAGAAACAGAGAAGCCAGAAGACAGGAGAAAAAGAGGAAATACCAACCAGGAAATACGTGCCCAAGGAAACAACACATGTACCCAGTGTCCTTAAATTTACAAGGGAAAATAATATTACACCAGTACTAGCCGCCAGTAGACAAGCCCGAGTTGCCACTACTAATACCGAATGCCCTATTACAATAGGGAACAACATTAAAATCTCCTACTGTTCACAACAAACACAGAAATGAAAGATAGTGTTCAGCCAGGATGAGAAGGACTCCTGCATCCACCAAAAGGAGTTAGCACTTATGGATTCCTTACACTAAAGGGTCAAGATCCTTGCATACCAGCTTTTAGAGGGTCCCCCCTAATCCCCCAGATTAAGCCTGACCGCACTTGTGACCTTTATGCTCCCATACACCCATACCTGTACATATCAGCCTAAGTGATCACTATGTTGGAGAAAACTGATCAGGGCACACAATTTCAGGGCTTCGTAAGTGCTGGCATACCAACTTACAAGTCCTAAAATTACCCTCCCATTCAGTTGGTGACCACCGGCATTCCGAGTCCCACAGGTCTGAGGAGTTACTTTCTCTATTGAGGTATCCTTATTAGTAGTTGGCATACCCTCACTAATATCGAGTCTTTAATAGGTTGCACCTTTAATAATAGAAGGCTGAAGTACGAGAGTATACCCACATTTCAAACTTTTATTATTAAAACCGCATTCAAGTAAGACTACCAAGTGGAAGTTGGCATACCAAAGTAATTTGTGTAGTTTCAGGGCCCTGCAAGATACCATAACTGGCACTCTTCATATAGACGTCCTTGGTGCATTAGTCTGTAGCATACTATTGGACTTCTGCAACTAAAAGGCTTAACCCTTAAAGATCGGGGTCGGACTTAAGTCCGATTCCAATTTGCAGCAAGTTAGGAGCATTATTAAGGCTTTTAAAGGGTTAAAATCGAGTGCAAATGGCCGGGAGCGCAGCGGGCCAGACAGCCGACTCCCAGGGCTTACCGCCGCCCATTAACTCATGTTCCCTGTGTTCTCGAGAGGCCGGCAGTGTAGCCAGTAGTGAGCATAGCTGGGAAAAACATGCCGCTATACGCTAAACTCCCATGTTACTGGTATCACTGTATGAGAACCACGAGTGCTACGTAGCTTGTTCTGGTCTCATTTTGAAGCTTTTAGCGACTAGTTTTTTGCTAAATAAATGTTGTTTCATGCAGACACTTGATTTATCATGCAGGAGGGCCTTAATATGCCCAAATAAGCCCAAAACTCCCCGCTAGACAAGGGTTAAACACCGTTCAGAGTTCTTTGAACTCTTACAAAGATCAGTGGTAGACGAGAAGACAAGAGTGGCCATAGCCATATTGTCTCCTCAAGTTAGCCCGATATAGTACTAACTTGTCATAACTGGAGCACTATATTTAAGATCCTAAATCAAGAGTACCTAAACAGAACTTCATCAACGATTAATATAAAGGTTAGGATAGTCGAGTATCCCTAAGCTTTATGCTATATATGCTCGCGTTCGTCCGATGAGGTGCCCTATTATATTTATATGTCTACGGAGCCGCATTTAAGACCCCACGTTCATTAATCCAACTGTAACTTATTACTTCATACGACAGGCCAACCTGGACTGCCCAACGGAGACTCAGAAGACTACCAGCTGCCCCCCTCTTGAAAACTCATTAATTCCAAGTGTTCACTACTGGAGTTACTATATGAAAACTGAAGAAGTTGATACCAGTGACGAGGTATATTAAGTTAGAGTCCCTAAAATTGACTCTGCCAAATTCTCAACAGTGCGCAAGGTGACATTAAAAAGTTAGAGTTCAGTGTATTGACTCAGAATATCACCTCGTCAATTAAGTGTTAACTTAGTATCATATCCAAATATTAAATCATCCCATAAATAGTATTCAACGCTTCAGTGTCTTCATAACTATATGAGTGTGTATTTATATAAAGAGGCCCGCCAAGCAAAATATTATATACTTGAGCTCCCTCTAGATCCTCGATCGTACCAGAAGAATAATCTTTAAGTTTGTATAAACATACCTATATACTTTGTAACAATATATTCTTTGATATATGTGCTTAGAGCTTAAGATAAATAAACTGTTCTTAAAATATTATCTCAGTGCTATATATATCCTCTGCTTGACTTCTATGCATGTATTGTATGAACTCTGAAATCTCTAGTCTTGAAAGAACTCACCCCAACCAATAGCTAAACTGATATAAAAACCACGCTATAACATTGGTGGCAGACGGTGGTTCTTGATTCGGGAAGAAGAGATCATTATTATAGAAGCTGTCTAAGCCTCCCAACAGGGTGCAGATACACCTATAAAAGATGAATCCCCACAAAATACCCGTAAGTACTGGAGAGAGACTACGCCAACTAAGAAAAAGGAAAAGGGCTACAGTAGTTAGAGAGCCCAGAAGAAAAGATCAGTTTGTCAATTAAAACACCATTCTAAAAAGAATAAAAGCAAATCATGATTAAAACAAAAATTTACTGCTGTAATAAAACATTAACTCTGGACTTAAAAGCTGAGATATGGGTTGACTGTACAACCTCGTTTGGCAAATGATTCCAAAAGGGAATCATTGAAGGAATAAAACACCGAGAAAACTGAGATGTAGAAACATTAATTGGAGTCATGGCAAGGTCATTAAGACTCCTCGTAAATCTTGTTGCGCGAATTGGAATAAAAGGTTCTGGTAAAACACTATGCAATGGATGCTGAGTATTGTTAACAATTTTAAATAAAAGACTAAGGGCACCAACCCGACGCCGATGATGAAGATCAAGAGATAGAGCAGGGAGAATAAATTTAATAGAATTAAGAGCTGTATCAAGCAATTTCAAATGACAGTCAGCAGCCGAGTTCCAAACAGGAGAGCAATACTCAAAATGAGGCAAAATAAAAGCATAAAATTTTGTTATGACTGTGGTTTCACAAGCGAATGTTTTGTAACACTTGCGAAGTAAACCAATCTTTTGAGCAATAGTAGAAAACAAGGAACGAATATGCTTCTCAAATGTCAACTTAGGATCGAGAGTCACTCCAAGCAAACGCAAACCTGACACATCCTCAATTTGTTCACCAGAAACATGCAAACAAGGATGAGGAGGAGCCAAAGTACGTGATCTACTGATTATCATGGAATGAGTTTTCTTAGCATTAAGCTTCATACCCCAAAGTTCACACCAAGAGGTAATCTTAGTCCCTGTTTAGAGATGCTGCAACTTCGATTCTACTCTCTGGAGATGGAATTGATGAGTATAAAGTTATGTCATCGGCATAAGAAACTAGTTTATTTTCAAGCTCAGAGCACAAGCAAGCAATAAAAAATAATGAAAAACAGAGGCCCAAGCACATATGCCCTGTGGAACACCTGAAACAACAGGCACAGAAACAGAAGTGCACCCATCAACGACAACATGCTGAGACCTGTCTGTCAAAAAATCTTTAAAAATAGATAAAAGACTACCACCAATACCATGAAGTTGCAGCTTATATAAAAGGGCTTTATGATTAACAAGATCAAAAGCAGAACTAAAATCAATAACCACAACACAAGATTCATATCCTTTGTCCAACGAAGACTGAAGACCATGAGATAAAGTTAAAAGCGCATCGCATGTACCCAAACCTTTGCGAAAACCAAACTTTGAATTGGGTATTATATCAAGGCGATTACAGTATGAAGAAAGGCGTCTAGCTAACAGCCTCTCAAAGATCTTTGAGAGAATAGGCGTTATGGATATAGGAAGATACTCAGATGGGGATGACAAAGCAGTAGCTCCCTTCGAAATTGGAGTGATGCTAGCTTTTCGCCAGCAAAGAGGAAAACTACCAGATTTCAAGAGCAACCTAAATACTATAGCCAATTTAGGTGCTAAGACAACAGCAATCTTCTTAAAGAAGAGGGAAAAATCCATCTGGGCCAATCCCACCATAAGTGTCAAGATCCAATAAATATTGTCTCAATTAAGCTGATTTGAATGCTATCGACTTTAGATTAGGACTAGGGAAACATGTCAAGGGCAATTGCAATACCTGATCACTCTGCTTACCTATGAAAATATTAGAAAGCATATTACCCTTAGTTAATGAATCAAAAGAGATAGAACCATCAGAATCACGAAGTGGAGGCATGGTGGAGTCAATTCCAAATAGTGAGGCCTTAAGTGAGGCCCACAATTTATGTGGCTGAGTAGCACCTGCGAGAACTTCCTGCAAATGGGAATTGTAATCCCTCTCGGCTGTACTATATACTCTCTGCGCAACTGACCGAAGATGTACATAGTCATCCCAAAGCAACTGGGTTCGATTACGTCTCCAGCGGTGATATGCAGCCTGGTTGTTATTATATGCACGCTTACAGTCGTCATTGAACCAAGCTTTATCTTTAATACGGGATTTGATTAACTTAGAAGGGACTCTTCTTTGCAGGATGTCTAAGAGAGAGTTATTGAGGGATGAAACAGGGTCATCAGATATTAGTATGTGATACCAGTGGATATTGGTAACATCATCACATACATGTGGGTGAGGAACATTCCAATTAACTCGAGATTTAAGATAGACTTTACGAGATATAGTGATATCTGGCACAGTAAATTCAAGATTGATTTTACAGGTTATGGCATTATGGTCAGAAGTACCTACAGGAGCAAGAACTGCAGTCTCCACAACACCAGGAGCATCTGTTAAGACGAGATCAAGACAGTTTCCAGAAATATGTGTAGGTCCAGCAATCAACTGCTCACACCCAGACAAATTACCAAAATCCATGGCACCGTGACCATTCTATTTGTTGGAGAGACCGAGTTCAGCCACTCTTGATGATGTGCATTAACATCTCCAACAAAAACAAAAGATGACCTGACATCAACAGACTGAATTAATGCCAAGGCATTTAAAAGACAGTCATATAGATTGTTATTGGCATCAGGATTTCTATATAGGCTAAAAATGTAGTGGTTATGATATTTACTGGAAACTTTAACCAACTGGATCTCGTGGCAACCACAAAGAAATTTCGTCAAAGGCTGGGCATAATAGCCAGATCGGATGTATAAACTCATTCCACGAGCACGAGGAAGAGAGTCACGGCGAATAAGAAGTGGTTTATTAAAGCCAGGAATGAGCAGTTCTGAAATGTGTCTATGGTCAGAAACAAGAGTTTCGGAACAAAAGACAATGTCATAATCCACTGATGCCATAGTAAGATCTTTAATGTTCTTATGAAGTCCACGGATGTTAGAATACAGAATACAGCAACTTCTTCTCGCAGGATGATAAGGTCTATGAGGACCGGGATTTAATTCTATATCACCGGATAAAAGAGCAAACAAAAACATATATAATTGAAAGAAGCAAACCATACAATATGAAAAATGGAAGGATATATAGGAGTCGACCCAGAAGCAACCACCACATCTGGGCAAGGCGAATCAACCCCCAAGGACACCATATCCAAGAGATGTGACGCTTCTGCATAGTAGCCACGTGCGGGCATGCGCGCGCGTCGGCTGCCCAGCCGTTTAGAAACCGGCT
This sequence comes from Paralithodes platypus, assembly GCA_032716605.1. Classification (NCBI taxonomy): domain Eukaryota; kingdom Metazoa; phylum Arthropoda; class Malacostraca; order Decapoda; family Lithodidae; genus Paralithodes; species Paralithodes platypus. Next base: position 23,721,041 of record CM064510.1, read on the forward strand.
GGTGGCAGCCGGCCGGCCGGCTTTTCCTTAGTATATATCCTACGACAATGTAACTAATGTCTGGGATATTCTTATGTTGTTTCCCAGCTTGTAGCTGCCCTTATTCTTAACCAACGCATCTTAGTATATTTTATTCTCGATAGTTGATTGTTTCATTATAATATATAAGATGTAAGTCTAGTGAGAGTGGGAGGAGACGAGCGGGAGAGAGAGACCGGCTGGGGGACGTTGCTTCGCGCGGAGAGTCTAGCTTGGGACGAGCCTGATGTTGCCATATGCATTTGATTGCAACGTTAGGCTTAGTTTCGACTCACGCACAGGGTAGACGATTTTGACCCGGCAACTGTGTTGAGTGTTGCCAAGCATGGGATGTATTCTGCATGCCTAGTGCGGGGTCCAGACAGATTCAAGACTCAGAGCTCACCTCACTGTCGTACCCTTCGGACCCCCTTGATATCTATCCCTCTCAACCCCACTTAGAAACTTTCTCTCTTACTTTGTATACCTTCCTTCCACTACTTCACCAATCTATTTAATTATCCCATCCCCTTGATAGACCTTATATCTTATTGTATTAACGACGAGCTCTCAGATAACTAGATAGGATTTTGGGCCTTATGCAGAGATTTAATTGTTAATGAGACCTAGGAAGCTTTTTTGTTGTCTCATATTTGGTGGTTTCATGCTTGCTAGTGTGTTCTTGTGTCAGGTTAGCAGGGGCTAGACCGGAGGGGAGGCTTTTTGCGATCCTTTAAGTAAAGTCTGCTGGTGCGAGTCCCGTGGACCCGCACGACTTTACTAGGATACCCGTGGGAGTCTGGGGGCATTTTCTTGTCTGTGTCCCTGTGTGTCTAGTGTGCCATTATACACTGTAGGTCCTATCACTAGTATTTATTCCTGCTTATGAGTTAAGAGTTCTCTAAATCCGTAACGTACTTTCTTTGCTAAGCATCAGATCCTACAGTAGCCGCATGCAGTTTAGAACCCCGCATCTTGTCTACCTGTACGATATTTTGAGGACTGTTTGCTTTCACCTTCTTTCACGCAGGGGTGATTAGTTGTATTAATTAACGTAACGTTAAATGTACTTTCTTCTAGTTTGTTATTAAATTGTTTCTGCAATTTAATTCCGTTATCTATCTTTTCCTTGAAGGTTTAAGTCAACTTAATTGTGTGATCTTTTATATAGCCTGCTTGACTATCAGCAGCCTATAGTGCGTGCACCCTATAACCGAGTCATAGGATACCTCGTTGTCTAGGCAGAGCTCTTGACGGTTTAGGGTGGTTTGTTGCCTGGGTTTATAGATAAGGGTTGGATCTAGCGTTTACCGATGTTGCTTGTTGCCGCATACCTAGTCCAATAGAAAGAGCCCAGTGTTTATATATACCAGGACGTAACAAATGGCGACCTTGCATAGGATTTACTGAACAGAGGAATATAGTGGTCATTTGTTTTGAGATTCCTTATGATTAGAGGAATACAGTGGACATAGTTTTTTTTTTTTGAGCAACCAATATAACACATTAAAGACTTTAACCCTTATTTAGCGGCGAGCAACATAAGTCGAGTTAAATAAAGCTGGACTATGTGGCGGCGCTCGACATAGGTCGAGTGGCAATTTCAGCACGTAATGTGGCTGAGAGAGAGAGACAAGTGGTGGCAGGAGACTAGCGAGCGTATGACTGCTCCAGACCACCGCGGCGAACCTACTGACACAAATCTCAGCTCCCTCCTCCCTCTCTCACTCGCTACATACTCAATTATGTACTGAAAGTACCGAATTACCTGCTTTTTGCACTCGCGTTGCACGGTTATTGCAAGAAAACTATCCATCATACAAGGATCGTTATGGTGTCATTCGAAAGCTCTGTTTATGCCCTTACAGGGATAGGTACTTGTTTTACGTTCTGGGTCTTATTTAGGCATGAAAATGATCACATAAACAGCCCTATTTTGGCTAAAAACACCCCGCTGTGTGGTACACATAAATAAACCGCATAGGCCGCTCGTAAGGTGTTAAATAACATTAGTATATACATACTTGCATAGGAGATAAGGCACATTCTATAACCGTGATAATTACTGCAGTACACAAACATGTCTAATACATCAGAACACAGTGATGGGTCACGTCACGATACGGGCTCGGAGGGAGAAAGACCTGTGGAGTGGCTAGTCGATAGCGAGGAGGGTGCTAGAAGATTTTTAGAGGTACTCCTTACCGCTGCCAGGGTGTTGAAGCTGAATAAGTATGGCTTAAAGTGTGTGGCAGGTCTTCAGGGTCACCAGGGTTTAAGTGGCATGAGGAAAGATCAGCTGAGGACTTTGATATTGGGTTTAGAAGGGAGAGACCTGGGTGGAGAGGCGACTGGGGGCCCCGGTCCCCAGCCCCTCCTCCACTCTACCCCCATATCAAACGTCAGGGTGCCTGAATTTAGTACATACCCCCAAGTTGATGGTCAATGGCAGCGTGGAATTCAATCACAGGGACCATCTCCATTAAATGCACATTCCCCTCCTCAAGGGTTGACTCCAGATTTGTTGTTTCGGTTGAGATGGCCAAGGTTGAGGTTGCTAGAGCTCAGGTTGAGGCTACCTAAAGACAGGCTAGAGCTCAGGTTGAGGCCGCCGAAAGACTGGTTAGTGTGCAGGCTGAGGTTGCTGCTAGAGCTCAGGTTGAGGCTGCTAGAGCTCAGGCTGATGCTGCAGATAGAACAGCTATACGAGAGGCTGAACTGCAGGCAGAGTCTACTAGGTATCGGGCTGACAGGGAGCTGGAGAGATCTCGAGTGGAGGTATCAGGGCGAAATATTGGGGGAGGTAACAGACATCGGGACCAATCATTGTCGCACCTGCTTAAACTAGTTCCTGTGTTCGATGAGTTATGTGTGGCTGAGTTTTTTATGCGATTTGAGAAGAAGTGTCAGGAATACCAGTGGCCTCAGGAAAAGTGGGCAGCATTAGTTTCATCAAGACTCCTAGGAAAGGGGCTAAAAGCGTATGATGCACTACCTTTAGAGTCCTGTGTAGTTTATGATGAGCTAAAGAAGGCTGTGCTACGGGCCTATGAGTTACAACCAGAAACATACCGCTTGAAGTTTCGGGGGCAAGGATAGTACCTTCCTAGAACACGCCCGGGACTTGTCTGATGCACTACGACATTGGCTGCGTCACAGAGGGCAGCTACTTTTGAGGAGTTGAGTGAGCTGGTTCTCTTGGAGCAGTTCTTTAAGTGCACAGGCGGGGACTTAACATTAAATATAAAGGAAAAAAATCCTAGAACTCTCCAGGAGGCAGCAGAAATGGCTGACCGCCGACTGTCATTAATTCGAGGGTGCGAAGCAGCAGCTAGGAGTGAGTCGGGTGCAAATGATCGTACCCCTCCCCCTCCCAAGAATTTTGATGCACATAAATACACAAAACCATGTAGCACTGACAATAAAACTGAACATAAACCAAATACCGTCCCGTATAAGAAGTATAATGTCCACTCCCAAGGGAAACCAAAGAGTAAAGAGTGCTTAGCATGTCACAAGGAGGGTCACTTTGCAAATGCTTGTCCGAACAAGCCACCAAACAAGGTTGTGTCATTGGCCCGCAGCATAGGGGTGTCGCCTATATCTTCTGAGTTTGCCAAGGGTAGTTCGTCAGAGGTTGGGACACAGCCTGTGTTCAAGAGTCCGGAAGGCTCGAACCCTGTCCGCGACGTCTTTGGGGGTCATAGAGGGCATGGTTTTGTGAGGTGGGCTGGCCAAAGGCGAGGAGTTAAGCTATTGCGTGATACTGGGGCTTCTCAGACCTTGTTAACCCTTCTTTAGCGGCCTATGCGGTTTATTTACATGTACCGCCCAGCGGGGTGTTTTTAGCCAAAATAGGGCTGTTTACGTGATCATTTTCATGCCTAAATAAGACCCAGAACGTAAAACAAGTATCTATCCCTGAAAGGGCATACACAGAGCTTTCGAATGACACCATAACGATCCTTTTATGATGGCTAGTTTTCTTGCAATAACCGTGCAACGCGAGTGCAAAAAGAAGGTAATTAGCCACTTTCCCGATACAATTCCGTATATAGCGAGTGAGAGAGGGAGGAGGGAGCTGAGATTCGTGTCAGTAGGTTCGCCGCGGTGGTCTGGAGCAGTCATACGCTCGCTAGTCTCCTGCCACCACTTGTCTCTCTCTCTCAGCAACATTACGTGCTGAAATTGCCACTCGACCTATGTCGAGCGCCGCCACATAGTCCAGCTTTATTAAATACGACTTATGTGGTGAGCCTCTTTTTAAGGGTTAAGGAACTTTACTGGTAGACCGATTAACGCTGCTCGGGTGGTGGTAGTTCAGGGGATCAATGCTACGAAGTCCTACCCGCTGGTGCGGATGGAGCTGGAGGTGGATGGTGTGGCGAAGGAGCTGGATGTCGGAATTGTAGAGAACTTGCCTGTTGGGGGCGTCGACCTCCTCCTCGGCAACGACTTTGCGGTGCCTGCTTCTAAGGTTTGACCCTTGGTCGTTGCCGAGAAGGCGGCCGACGTTAGTAGGGAGGAACAGGAGTGGGTTGAGAAGTGTAGCGTACAAACCATGTCGTGTGTTGTGACGCGTTCTCAGACATCCGGAGCCTTGCAGCCACCACCTCAGTCTATCAAACCGCGGAGGAAAGGTCACAAGAAAACGGGAAGTGTTGGTCAATTGGAGAGTTTTGAGCCGGCAGTGTTTCTTGGTGACTCATTATTGGCACCTATGTTAGAGTCTGGAGAGGCCCCGGGGCCTGTCACCGCTAGTGCAGGTGCAGGGCAGGAAGAGACTCTGCGACAGTATCGTTATGCGCAGCGTGAGGAAAGGATGGCTCAGCGGGACATTGGAGGTGGAAATAAATTATTTAAGATGAACTTGGATAATCTCGCACCTGCTGATAAATGTTCCTTGCAGCTGGAAGATCCTGAAGTCAGGGCATGTGGTAAAGGTGCTATCGAACTGGAGAGCGATGGGGATGCGCAGCCTGGTGATTTTTTCTTGTCCGAGGGGATCTTGTATCGGAGACATCAGGATCCCAAGAAAAAGTGGGATGGCGGGTCAGGATTAGTGGACCAGTTAGTAGTACCGAGGGTGTGCCATGAGAGCTTATTGAGATTAGCTCATGATGTGCCTTTGACAGGGCACCTGGGGTCACGTAAGACGGAGGCAGCTCTGAGCAAGCATTTCTGGTGGCCTGGGTTAAAGGCGAGTGTCGTGTCATGGGTGTCACAGTGTCACACTTGTCAAGTTGTTGGGAAACCCAATCAGGTCATCCCGAGAGCCCCGTTAGAACCCATCCCTGTCATTGGGCCGCCCTTCAGCAAAGTAGTTATCGATATGGTTGGCCCATTGCCCCCCACTAGTGCCGGCAATAAATGTTTACTAACTGTAATGGATGTAGCAACACGGTATCCAGATGCTTACCCCATGCGCAACGGGATGGCTAAGACTGTTGTCAAAAACCTACTTGTCTATTTCTCTCGTTATGGCTACCCTCAGGAGATCCAGTCTGATCAGGGATCCAATTATACTTCTGCTCTGTTTAAGCAGACCATGCAGCAACATGGGATAGTGTCTGTGGTGTCATCTGCCTACCATCCCGAGAGTCAGGGAGTTTTGGAAAGGTGGCACTCGACTCTCAAGAGTATGTTGCGGTGTTATTGCATGGAAAATGGGAAGGACTGGGATCTAGGTCTCCCATACGTTTTATTTGCTCCGAGAGAAGTACCTGGGGAGAGCTTGGGATTTAGCCCGAACGAGTTGGTTTTTGGACACAGGGTCAGGGGGCCCCTCCACATAGTCAAGGAGATCTGGGAGGGAGTCACAAAGCCATGCTCGCTTCTAAAGTATGTAGTTGAAAGCCGTGAGAGAATGCTAAAGAGCTTGGAGGTAGCAGGTCGGAACCTTAAGAGTTCACAAGCTCAGATGAAGGACAGATACGACCAGAAGGTGAAGCTGAGGGAGTTTGAAGTAGATCAGGAGGTACTGATACTACTGCCTCTGGTGGGACACCCCTTGTCTGCCAAGTATTCTGGTCCGTATCGGGTTGTAAGGAAGGTTTCTGATCTCGACTATTTAGTAGCTACTCCTGATCGTAAGAAAAAGAACCAACTTTGCCATGTAAATCTGATGAAAGAGTATGTAAGGCGCCCCTCCAAGCCTCTCACTGTCCCGGTGTTGATCTGCAGCGATCGTGGTGGAGAAGGAGGAAGGGACAGTCAAGCTGCGGGGGAGGATAATTGGGATTGTCATGTTTCCGCGGATCAGTGGGCGGGGAATTCTAGACAAGTGGCTCACGAGTTGATATTGCACCTGCCTGAGCAACAGCGTGTAGCTGTGCAGCACTTGTTTGATTCAAACCCAGCTGTTTTCGCAGAGCATCCTGGCCTCACTACTCAAGCGGTGCACGATGTCGATGTTGGGGACCACCCGCCCTTTAAATCAGTGCCATACCGTGTTCCCCCTATTAAATTACCAGCACTTAGGGAAGAGCTGGATTATATGCTGAAACGTGGGCTGATTTCTGAGGGTGCAGTAAGGTGGACTTCCCCAGTCACACTGCAGCCCAAACCAGATGGCAAGGTGCGGTTTTGTATAGATTTCCGCAGGTTGAATGGTTTAACCCCCACAAATGCCTACCCTCTCCCTCGCGTGGACGACAGTGTGGATAAGATAGGAAAAGCCAAGTTCCTCACTAAGATAGACCTTGTTAAGGGTTATTGGCAAGTGCCCTTGTCTGAGCGAGCGCGAGAGGTGTGTGGGTTTTTGGTGGACGGTGCCACATATCGTTGCCATGTTATGCCATACGGGCTGAAAAATGCCCCTGCAACGTTTCATAAATTAATGAACGACATTGTAGCTGACATTCCCAACTGTACGGTGTACCTAGATGATGTCATAATATACGACGATGATTTTAACAGTCACTGTGCTCACATCGGACAGCTTTTTAATAAACTGAATGAAGCAGGTTTGGTGGTAAACCTGGGTAAGTGCGATTTTGTCAAAGCCACAGTTTTGTACCTGGGGTTCGAGGTGGGGATGGGTCAGGTGTGCCCTCCACAGACAAAGATCAAAGCCATCGATCAGTTTCCCCAGCCTACGACTAAGAAACAAATCATGCGGTTTCTAGGTATGATAGGCTATTATCGCCGCTTCATCAAAAGCTATTCGACTGTACTTGCACCTTTAACTGACTTATTATCTAAGGACAAGAAGTTCCGGTGGTCTCCTGAGTGTGCAGAGGAGTTTTCCTTGGTGAAACACCTGTTATGTACCCACCCCATACTCAGGGCCCCGTTCTTCAGCAGACCTTTTCAGCTGGCGACTGATGCCAGTGGCGTAGGGGCTGGGACTGTCTTGTTACAGACAGATGATGAAGGTATCGAACATCCAGTGAGTTTTTACAGTAAAAAATTCAATAGTGCACAAAGGAATTACTCTGTAATTGAAAAAGAACTCCTGGCGATAGTGCTGGCGCTCAGGCACTTCGATGTATATGTTCCTGCTTTCGGACCAGTCGTAGTGGTTTATACCGATCATCACCCTCTGAAATTCTTGAATCAGTTTCATAACCGGAATATGAGGCTGACCAGGTGGTCACTCATGCTTCAGGAGTATAATCTGGACATACGCCATATTGCCGGTTCTGATAACGTGATAGCGGATTGTCTATCAAGGGTGGATGATGTTGGTTAGACTGCCACAGGATTGAGGGTTGAGTGTGGAGGAAAATAGGCTGTCACTGTAGTTCAGCCGAAAAAAATAAATTAAAAAAAGCAAAAACCTTATAAAAACTCTTTATTTTTATAACGTGTAGAATTTTGTATAAGATGTTGTAGCAGTATCTAAGTTGAATGTTTTCGCTTATTGTCGCTAAGTTAGTTGAACTTGCTCGGTGGAGCGCAACAGTCTTTATTTTGTTTATATGTGCCTTGTGTCGCAACAGTGTGTGGTACTATGAGAAGCTTTCTGTTAGATATGAAGAACTTAGTCAAGGGTCTTATATCTTGGGGGAGGTGTGACGCTTCTGCATAGTAGCCACATGCGGGCATGCGCGCGTGTCGGCTGCCCAGCCGTTTAGAAACCGGCTGGTGGCAGCCGGCCGGCCGGCTTTTCCTTAGTATATATCCTACGACAATGTAACTAATGTCTGGGATATTCTTATGTTGTTTCACAGCTTGTAGCTGCCCTTATTCTTAACCAACGCATCTTAGTATATTTTATTCTCGATAGTTGATTGTTTCATTATAATATATAAGATGTAAGTCTAGTGAGAGTGGGAGGAGACGAGTGGGAGAGAGAGACCGGCTGGGGGACGTTGCTTCGCACGGAGAGTCTAGCTTGGGACGAGCCTGATGTTGCCATATGCATTTGATTGCAACGTTAGGCTTAGTTTCGACTCACGCACGGGGTAGACGATTTTGACCCGGCAACTGTGTTGAGTGTTGCCAAGTATGGGATGTATTCTGCATGCCTAGGGCGGGGTTCAGACAGATTCGAGACTCAGAGCTCACCTCACTGTTGTACCCTTCGGACCCCCTTGATATCTATCCCTCTCAACCCCACTTAGAAACTTTCTCTCTTACTTTGTATACCTTCCTTCCACTACTTCACCAATCTATTTAATTATCCCATCCCCTTGATAGACCTTATATCTATTATTGTATTAACCCGGGAGCTGCGGGGAGACTCTTAAGAGTTCCCCCGGCGCACTGCGGGGAGACTCTTAAGAGTCAGAGAAAACAAAAATCAACTTTTGACATCGATTTTTTTTTTTTTTTTTATATTTTTTTTTTTTAATTTTTTTTTTTTTTTTTGGCCCCTGGGCCATGCAAAATCTCAGTCCTCTACCTCCCCTCCTTCCCCACTTTCCTCCTCTCCTTCAGTTATCACCTATTTTCCCTGTTATTCCCTTATTCTGAGGTATATTTTCGTGCTAACATTAGAAATCCGATTGGAGGGTGTGGTCATCACTGATAGCAAGCGAGTGCAAGAGAGAGAGAGAGAGTATCGATCGACTGTGTCTCAGTGGCCTTGGGGGAAATTGGCGGGAAAGCAGATTGCCTCACCCATACATTATACAACTCGCGGGCTATATCTCCGATTTTGACCATCCAAACGCTGTTTTCACTCGTTTTATTGTTGTTTCAGGTTAATACCTTTATAATCAACCCATAATAGGCGCATATGGATAAGTATTAATGCTATTAATGGCACAATGAATATTTTAGTGACGGAAACACCTCAAATACGTCAGCACAGGGGGACGTTTCCAATTACCCCCATGCGCACTTCAGAGGTTAACGACGAGCTCTCAGATAACTAGATAGGATTTTGGGCCTTATGCAGAGATTTAATTGTTAATGAGACCTAGGAATCTTTTTTGTTGTCTCATATTTGGTGGTTTCATGCTTCCAAGTGTGTTCTTGTGTCAGGTTAGCAGGGGCTAGACCGGAGGGGAGGCTTTTTGCGATCCTTTAAGTAAAGTCTGCTGGTGCGAGTCCCGTGGACCCGCACGACTTTACTAGGATACCCGGGGGAGTCTGGGGGCATTTTCCTGTCTGTGTCCCTGTGTGTCTAGTGTTGTGTTGTGTGAGGGCCCTTGCCTAGTCCACTCAGCACTGCGCTAGCACGTCTTGCTTTTGTTTTAGGGTCGCCAGGAGAGAGTCAGATACTTGCGATCTGAGTCTCTCAAGAGAGCACCCTATCAATTAGAGTAATTTGGCGCACAGACTTGGGAACGTCCCTAGGCTAGAGCAGGTGGCTCAGCCCGGGTATCCGAAGCCTATATTCTTCCGGCTAGACCTCTGCCACCTGGCAGATTAACAGCTAGGGGTTTATCATCTCTGTATGCTTTTTATTGTGCCACAGTTTACCGTTTTTGTGAGCATTGTGAGTTAGGGTGTGGCTTAGAGACTCTGTCCGTGCAGGCTTGCCTGACTAAGAGTGAGAAGCACACCTGTATGTGGCTATGTTGTGAGTTGCTGCCTTTATTTAATTATACCTATGCCATTATACACTGTAGGTCCTATCACTAGTATTTATTCCTGCTTATGAGTTAAGAGTTCTCTAAATCCGTAACGTACTTTCTTTGCTAAGCATCAGATCCTACAGTAGCCGCATGCAGTTTAGAACCCCGCATCTTGTCTACCTGTACGATGTTTTGAGGACTGTTTGCTTTCACCTTCTTTCACGCAAGAGTGATTAGTTGTATTAATTAACGTAATGTTAAATGTACTTTCTTCTAGTTTGTTATTAAATTGTTTCTGCAATTTAATTCCGTTATCTATCTTTTCCTTGAAGCTTTAAGTCAACTTAATTGTGTGATCTTTTATATAGCCTGCTTGACTATCAGCAGCCTATAGTGCGTGCACCCTGTAACCGAGTCATAGGATACCTCGTTGTCCAGGCAGAGCTCTTGACGGTTTAGGGTGGTTTGTTGCCTGGGTTTATAGATAAGGGTTGGATCTAGCGTTTCTGTTGTTGCTTGTTGCCGCATACCTAGTCCAATAGAAAGAGCCCAGTGTTTATATATACCAGGACGTAACAGAGGGAACAGTAGTGGTGGATTTTAAAGAAATGCAGAGAGATAGCAGAAAAGAAGGACAATACTCCACCAAACTTTAAGTCTTCCTTATCAGCCTGCTGTACCACCTTAAGGAAAAAAACAGGAGATTGTTGTGATAGAAAGAGCGCTGTAATAGCACCATAACAGTAGGGATGGATGAAAACAGACAAAGGAAGACCTTGGTACAAAGGCTATGGCATTATCCAATTCATCCACCATGGCAAATACTTACCATTAAGTTGCTAGATGGCCGTTGACTAAAAAGTTCCTCCGCCCTTTGACAGGTATTGTTTTTAGTCCTGCAGGGTGTCTAGCCACCCACTCACCAAGTAAAGAACCTGGTGGGGGAGCCGGTTTTGTCGCCGACAATCCGACCATGAAAATAGGTAGTATCAGATTACATGGTACTGATAGCAGAAAACCTGACCTGACACAAAAATTACAAGACAATAATTAGAAGCAGTAGAGTGTGTATAACATTAGAAATATAACAGTTAGTCGCTCTCACATTCCCATCCCCAAATACGATGGCGAAACATATGAGATTGAAGTTTACCTAAATATGGTAAAACTGGTGCTCGACCGGGCATACACCGAAGACTGCGAAAAAATCGCCGTACTACTCATGCACTTGGGAAAAGCCGTTTCCCTCGTTGCCACCCTGGTAACGTCAGCACTTACCTGGGCTGAATTTAGGTCCATTGTGATCGATGCTATCAAGCCATGATTGGGCCCTTTCGTTGGCCATTCTCAAATTAAAGAGATAAAATACGAAGGCGACTTAGACCTTACTCTAGCCGCCGTCCGCCAACAAGTGAAAGCTGCATTCCTACACTTACCGTGGAACAACAAAAACAGCACACTTTTGGACACCTTGTACAAGTGTTGCCCCCTGCCATCCAAGAACACTTTACTTTACACACACTTTACATGACCCTGTAGGTTTCCAAAAGGATATACTTACAATTAGAAAAATCCTCGCAGCTCGCCCTAAGACAACCTCCCTAGCAGCCATAAAGAGGTTCCCCACTCACCCACAAATGAATAATAGATCCAGAAACCAGCATCATTTCCATCAGAAACCCGCCCTAACACAGAAGCCTCACTATAACTTAAAAAAAAAAAAAAAAAAAAAAAAAAAAAAAAAAAAAAAAAGGTTCCACCCCTTTCCCATTCTTAGCCTCACTACAACTCTGGCCCAACTCAAGCATTCTGGCCTATATTCTCCACAAATCAGCCAAGGAGTATATATCCAACAAACAAACCAGCTGGACATTTCACACCACGCCCAAACACTAATTACAGGAGTAGAGATCAACCCCTAGTAATCATTAACCCCTACGATTTCCAAGCCTGCAACCCCGCATGCCCTATGCACTACATTCAGGACTCTGCCAAATCCCGAAATGTGACCCCGCGCATCTCAGCCACCAAAGTTGAAACAGACCGTTTCGAAGAAAACCAGACAGAAGAAAACTATGACCCAGAAGAAATCGCCCAGGTCATGGAAGAAGAAGAGGAAATCCTGGAGGACGCAGAAGAAGACCCCCAGGATTTTTAAAACCTCCCCCGCCCATCATGGCTTTGGCGGGGGAGTCTACCATTGAGAGACCACCCCCCATATACCATCTCGCAAAGATACAAAACATCCCAGTGCGGTCATTAATAGACACTGGAGCAGCTCGCTCGTGTTTATTCAATTCCTTTTATGTCAAACATAAGACAAAATTAGGACACTTGCAAGCAACCACATCCAACTTGATCAGCGCTGGAGACACCCCCGTTCAAATTAGAGGAGAGACCAAACCTCTACATGTCACCACCCCTCAACCTCACGCAAAGTGTTACCACCCATTTGCAGTGTTTTATTAAGAATGCCAACACTACGATGGCCACATGGGCTTAGATCTACTACAACAACTTCAAGCTCAGTTAGATTGTGGTCAACGAATGCTGACATTAAACAAAAATAAAAAATAAATTTACAATAACAGCAAAGTTCAAAACAAAACGAAGCACACATCAAGTACCCATACCCTCTTCTTTCAAAAATAGGAAGACCTCAACTGGCAAAAATCAGTCAACCTCAAAGAAAAGCCACCAAGAACACAACCCACAATCAACATGTCCCCCATAAGAAAAAACCTAATCAACAAAAGTCACCATCAAATTCTATACCAACTTCTAAGTCGGCGACCTCAACGCTCCCTAAACAACCAAGCCCAGCTTCCGCTCGACAAAAACTTACCTCGGCGACTACAACGCCCCTCGAAGAAAGTATCCAAGATGCCACTTATCGCTACCAAGAAGACGAAATATTAACTAAATTTTCAAAAAAACTTCTCATAAATCAAGAACAGAATCCAACAAACACCCCTAAAAGTCCTGTAGCCACTCCCATCATCATCAGCCCTGCCATAAATAATACAAAAATAGATATTCCCCCCCAACATCAACAATGGGTGCCGGTGCCTCTTCGCCCGATTCCCCAAGAAAATATGATTTTGACTCCAACAGAGCTCAACAACGGCCGAGATCGATGTAGGATCCAGCCTGCAGTAATATCCTCCCACCAGAAATCGATCCTCATTGCTAATATCTCCGATGAAGTTTTAACTCTCCCCAAAGGTCTCATAATTGGAGATCTAGAAACTTTCGATGAAATTCCCCCTACTCCTCACGAAAACACCTTCCCAACACACTACCTGCCACCCCCACCACATTAACACCATTGCAGAAATATCAGATGCGACAACTTCTGCAGGAATACGCAGACGTATTCCCAAAATCTCCTACTGAAATTGGAAAACCCCACATGGAAGAGCACTCAATCCATACTACTGGCCCGCCCATACGTCAACCGTCTCGCAGAAAAAATCCCCTGCAACGGCAAGAAGAGGACCGGCAAGTGCAAGAGATGTTGGACGCAGGGATTGCCAACCCCTCCGTCGGTCCATGGTCTTCGCCCGTCGTGTTGGTTAAAAAGAAGGACGGTTCTACACGGTTTTGCGTGAATTACCGATGCCTAAATGACGCAACCGTGAAAGACGCATCTCCGTTACCTCGAATTGATGACTCTCTGGACTCCTTCCATGGCTCAAATTGGTTCACCATCCTTAACCTACAAGCCGGGTATTGGCAAGTCCCCATCACAGCCGAGCACCAACAGAAGACAGCCTTTTCCACTAGCGGAGGACATTTGTACGAGTTTAACGTATTACCTTTTGGCTTATGTAATGGTCCCGCTACGTTTTCCCGCCTCATGGAATCAGTGTTACGAGGATTGACCTCGGAAACTTGCCTCGCTTACTTAGACGACATAATTGTCTATGCCAAAACCTGGCCCGAACATCTCCAAAGACTTCGACAGGTATTCAAGTGCATCCGACCGGCAGGTCTGAAGCTCAAACCCTCAAAATGTGAGATTACAAGACCAACGGTAGACTGCCTAGTCCACGTTATATCTGCCAAAGATATCTCTCCTGACCATCGCAAATTGTCAGCAATAGCAGGTCAACAACCCCCCATAACTGTCAAAGGTGTGAGATCTTTTCTCAGTCTTGCAACATACTACAGACTTTTCGTACCAGATTTTACAGCCATAGCCAGACCCTCCATCAACTCATCCATAAAGATACATAATTCGTATGGACACCTGAGAGAAATACAGCATTTGAAACTCTAAAAACCCACTTGTCATCGCCCCAACCGTATCTTTCCCCGATTACCGTCAACCCTTCCGGCTTTATACGGATGTGTCACTATACGCCATCGGAGCCATTCTAGCCCAGATACAAGAAGGAAGAGAACATGTCATTGCATACGCTAGCTCCACCCTCAACAACGCCGAACAAAACTACGCCGCCACGAAACGAGAATGGCTCGGTGTTATATGGGCCCTAAATAATTTCTGCTAATTTTTACTAAGGACCAAGATAGAAATTATCACGGATCATCAATCCTTGCAATGGCTACGACGATCCGAAAGTAACTCAGCATTGTTAATAAGATGGAGAGAAACCCTCGAGGAATACGTTTTTGAGATACATTATCGACCCTGCAAATTGCACACGAACGCCGACGCCCTCTCCCGCCTTCCAGTACCAGATGTCATCCGAATGAAGATTAGCTGCCCTAACAAACTCCACACCAGCCAACAGACCCAAATCATCAACGAATCCAAGGTCAGAGCCAACCCTATTGCAGTTATGGAAGACAAAAGTCAAACCAAAGTGGATTCCTAAAGACATCTTCTATAATTTAACGCAAGAGGGAGACCAATGCCGCACCGAATCTGGACACATACAGTAGCTTTAGAACCACACATAGCACAAGAATACATGATAGTCATAAATGAGGGAAATGGAATTCATTTGGGCCGAGACAGAATGTTACAACTATTTCACCAACATTATTGGACTATCCACCCGTCTAACATCGCGAAACGTGTGAAAGAAGCCTGTAAACCCTGTGCATTAGGAAAGGACAGACGTCAGACGTCGGCCTGGTTTGTCGACAACCCCGACACAGACAGAGGGCTGGTACTACAAAACCAAACAGATAACCTCATCATCCTTAACGACATCCATCAACATACCCATATTCCTCACCTAGCCCTCTATAACCCATCATCTCCCCCGGACCAACAGGAACACTCTCAGAACATAAACCTTGGCAAACGCTATCCCTCAATGTGATGGGTTCTTTTACAGCAAGCCATGGGAAACGATTCATTGTCATTTTCGTGGACCTATACTCCAAATTCCTAGTTGCATGCCCTGTAAAAGATCACAGTGCCCTGACGGTAGCCGAAGTTTTAGCCACTGAAGTGCTATCAAAAAATATATATACATTTATATATATAAAAATGTACAGTATATATATATATATATATATATATATATATATATATATATATATATATATATATATATATATATATATATATGTAGTATATATATATATATATAGACATTGGCAACGCTGCCTCTCGATATATTTGTATAGCTAAGTGGTAGACTGCTTGATGGATATTTTGGATATTTTGATATAACAAAAATATATATTTACATCCATTTGCAGACATTGCCTTTTATATTACTTCATTAAATGCAGAATAGATAGTAGAAACTACTTTTTAAAGTTATACTACAAATAATCGGATATGAAAATTGTTGAGTATTAGACAAATTACGCTCAGTAATAGTTTATTCACTTGTTATTATAGGCGGGTTTTCAAATATTTTTCGAATTATTCCACAGTTGAAAACACGTGCATGAAGTAGAAAAATATGTCCAGAACATGATAGTGTGTTTATAATTATTGTAAGATTCTTCTTTTGCGATGTATCGACCTTATCATATAGCCTCCTTGATGGTTCGTGATTTCATCTATAATTATTACGTAACGCACTAGCAGAGTAGGCTATACTATAAGGTCAGTTTATCAGAAAATAAGACAATTACAACAATTTTAAAAACACCATCGTGTTCTAGACATATACTGTATATCTACTCCATGCAGGTGCTTTTAACTGTGAGCAAATTTTTATAATCATCGATATTCCACCTAAATTCAAAAGTGAATAGACTATAGCTGTGCAAATTTTGTCTAATACTCAACATTATTCATATTAGTTAATTTGTATTATAATTTTAAGAATACAAGTATCTTCTACTATCTATTCTGCATGCAATGAAGTAACATAAAAGGCAATGTCATTAATGGTTGTGAAGATATTGTTTGTTATGATAAAATATCCATTAAGTGGTTCACGCAGACTACCACTTAACTATACAAATACTATATATCGCGAGGCAGCGTTGCCAATGTCTTGTACAGGGTCCAGTAAATATATTATCTGGACCCTGGTCTGGTAGGTGACTTAACCTAATTCTGCGCCACCCTGTTTTTTTTTTTTTTTTTTTTTTTTTTTTTTAACTTCTTTTCTTATGTGAGTGGACACACGGAGTTTTAAGCAATTTAAGTCATAGGAAGAGGGAAAGACTGATTCTGGGAGAGAGTTCCAGAGCTCAGCTGATGAATAGAAGACAGACTGAGAATTTCTTGGGTGGAGAGTTGCAAAGAGTAGGGTGGGATTGTGTTGCAAGACGGGGTACTACGTACCCTACGTAGAGGATATGGTATACACTGGGATAGCCCTGAGGAACACTGATTATTGTAGTAGCGATAGAACAGCGAGAGAGATGCAACATTGCGGCAAAGAGAGAGAGACTGCAGAGAGTTGGTGATTTTTTTTTCTATGTGCATGGAGGAGACAAAAGGCAGGTTCCTGTAACGAGTGTCTCCCCCCAAAGTTGAAAGAGTTACAGAGCCAAATTCAAGGGACGTTGGAGTCAAAATGCCTGGACACACAACGTATAAAGCAGTCTAAGTTATAGGATGAAGGAAAGACTGATTGAGGGAGAGAGTTCCAGAGTTCACTTGGTGAGTAGAAGAAAGACTGAGAAAATTTGCCAATTCTTGGGTTGGATAGCTCGACTGAATAGGAGTGGGACTGTGTTGTAAGGCGGGTGCCTTACACTCGCCGCAAGGGAGGGGGTATACACTGTGAGAGCTCTGAATAACACTGATTGTTGTAATAGCGATAGAAGAGTGAAAGAGATGCAACATTGTGGCATGTAGAATGAGATTGTAGGGAACTGGTAAGAGGAAGCGAGTTGATGAGGTGAAATGCTTTTGATTCTACTCGTTCGAGAAGTGCGGTATGGGTGAAGCCTCCCCAAACATGCGAACAATACTCAATACAGGGACGCACTGTGCCCCGATACAGAGCAAGAAGCTGTGCGGGGGTGAAGAACCCACGGAGACTGTTGAGCACACTCAACTTTTGGGAAGCTGTTTTAGCAAGAGTGGTAATATGATCTTTCCAAGAAAGGTTAGATGAAAAAGATAAACCTAAAATGTTGAGAGAAGATGAAGGGTTGAGTTGTGTATTGTTGAAGAATTGTTGATAGTCTTGTGCAAGATTGTAATGGAGAGATAGAGTGAGAAACTGGGTCGTCTAATGTTTTGTTTTCCTTTCCTCCTGTACCCCCCCCCCCCCCTACTGCCCTCTACCCCCGCCATAATTTTGTTCATATTGCCCTGAGACAATAAAATAATATATCATGTCAGTTCACTTTTGACTTCCATACCGTGAACTACTCAGTCATTATACGCGCGTCTATCTTGTTATTGCAATTTGATTTGTGTGTAATTTTAATATTGATATTAATTTTAACTTCAAATATTTTAATAAGTATATTTTTACAGATCTTAAATATTGACAATGTAACTGAACATTATATCCTGAATATCCCACATTCTAGGGCTGTCATATTCAACTCTACTTGCATATATATATATATATATATATATATATATATATATATATATATATATATATATATATATATATATACGCACAGTTTTAGTGTGTGATAAGCAACAAATTTGACAAATTCACACGGGCAACATTTACGTTGATTACCATTTGAAAGCGACTAATTAGATTTGTCCGACACGTTAAGTATTCTCTCTCTCTCTCTCTTTCCCATTGATTTTATTCCTTTTCTACTCTCATCTTACGTATTATCTCCATATTTACTTTCTTTCATCCTCTTCTTTTCCCTTTTCCTGGTCTCGTGTCCATGTAATTTTCTCCTTGTTCCTCTCATAATATGTCCCTGTTAGCTCTTTTCCACACAAGATAAGAGTATTCTCCAATCACCTTACTTCCAATCCTCCCATCCCTCATTCCTTGCTCTCCATATGTCTCAACTAACTAAGTATTTATAATTAGCATTATTTTCCCGTACCTTAATTTATTCTCCATTTATCTCTTATTTTGTTATCTTATATTTTGGTTCATCCTTTCCCTTCTCTATCTCCTCATTTTACTTTCTTGTTCTCTTCGCATTCTTCTTCCAACTCTCTTATGTGTTTCATATATAATTATTAATATCTCTCAATTGCCTCATTATTTTTCTCATTTCCCCCTCTTCTCCGTTCCCTTATTTTCATCGCTTCATTTCTCCCATTTGCTTAATTATTTATCTCTTTTACCTCTCTGATCTTGTCCCTTTTCTTCTTTTACTTTATTCTGTCTCTTCCCCACTCGCTTGTCTCGTCCTTGTTTTCTCTCCTCTCTTTTACTCCAATTATTCACTCATCGTATTTTTATCTCTACTCCCCTTCACATTTTTCCCTTTTGTTGTCCAATATTACCCTCCTATTTGTCCCCTCTCCCCTTTTATCTTCTTTTTATCCCCCCCCCTCCCTCTCTCTCTCTCTCTCTGCCCTCCTGTTTTCACCTCCTCTTTTTCGTTCCTCTATTCCCTCTTCTTCTTTTCCCTTTCCTCTGTTCTCCTTCTCTTTCCACCCTCCCTACTCTATCAGCAAAACATGGGTATGCAAAGGGTAATTAAAGTGTCCATAATAGATTACCTATTTATGGAGAGGTATGTTGTTTTTTTAAGACCTCCTTCTTCCTCATTTTTAGCCCCATTAGTTGTGTTATTTTAAGACCTTTCACCCCATTTGTGTTGTCAATACTAGGACCTTTCCTGCCACTTAGGCGTCTATTTTTTCCTTGCGAACTATATCTAGCATGTAATTTTAGAAGGAAGCGACTTTCAGCTGGGGCATTTTTCTTCCGAAAAATGTACCGTACACACTTATTTTGAAGGGGGGTCTTGAGATATTTTAATGCTTGATGGAGGTCTAGCGAATACAAACATAAATAAGTAAACCAATTCTTAAATAAATAAACCAACAAAATATACCCTCCCCCCCTTCAAGGAATATTGGTGGGAATGAACCCATCAAATATATAGATAAAAAGGTAAATCACCATCAATCTTCCGAATTATTGTATATACCTTTTTCATACGTTTTGTATAACCTTCATTGTTTGCAGCTTCTTCTCTACCTGTCTTAACCCCTTCAGCACCGTCGACATCCTTTGTATTTGATTTTGGCTACTATTAATCGATTGAATTCAGTTTAGGAAAGACCTCTGGCAGTAATAAGGCTTCAAAGTACATCAATCAAACGTTTTACCAACTACTGATCCTTCCTATGCTGCACTACTATTAATCGATGTCCAACTACTGATCCTTCCTATGCTGCACTACTATTAATCGATGTTATTCAGTTTAGGAAAGACCTCTAGCAGTAATAAGGCTTCAAACTATCTCAATCAACCCTTTTACCTATCACTATCCTTCCTAAGCTGCACTACTATTAATCGATGTTATTTAGGTTAGGAAAGACCTCCTTTGATATGGCTTCAAACTTTCTTAATCAATTCATTCAAAGATCCTTCCTAATCTGCATAATATCGTCTAGATATAGCCAGAATAAAAGTTCTAGCAATAACAAGACTTCAAAGTATCCCAATCAACCCCTTTACCCACCACTGATCCCTCCTAAGCTACATAATATCGTCTGTATATAGGCAGAAGAGAATATATCAGACGTCGCTGGTACTGGAAAGGTTAACTATATATAATCGATTCTTTCCAGCTGACGGTAAATTGCCATGCCTTCATCGTAATGAAATATATAGTTGCTAATTATGAAAGCCTGGCAAGAAGATGACGCAGAGACCTAGTAGTAGTTTCATATTTTCCCATTAAGTATCGAGAGATCAGCTGTTATGGGGAGATGTTTGATATTTGTTTCTCCCTCATGTTTAGCTCCATTAAGTATCGAGAGATCAGCTGTTATGGGGAGATGTTTGATATTTGTTTCTCCCTCATGTTTAGCTCCATTAGTTTCAAGATTGTACAACGTTCGGCTATTAATTTGACGATTTTGAGAATTCACCTAATTTCTTTGTCAATATTAAGACCTTTCGTGCCATTTAGGTGTCAACATTTTCCTGGCGAGCGATAACGAGCCTGTAATTTAGGAGGATCCGACCTTCGGCCAAGTTATTTTTCTACCGAATAATAGGCTATACACATTTATTTTGAGGGTGGCTCTTGTTTTATATTTAGTTATAATTATGTATTTGTTTAAAACCTGATGGATGTCTAGGGAGGTAACTAAAAACACAATCAAAAGATAAATAAATAAGCAAATATATACGCCTATCCCCCCTGGAAAGGATTCAATTTACCGCCAGATGAATTATAACCGACCTTATCATATTCATCGTCCCCCCCCCCCCCCTTCCTTTATCTCTACATTTCGCCCTTACTACTTCTTTGTTATCACTCTTTATATTTCTTCTCTTTCTCATGTTTTCCTTCTCTATGTCCCTCCTTTTTAAGGCCCCAATTTTCCTGCTCTCTACTTTTTATTCCTATGTTATCTTCTATAACCCTTTCAGTGTGGGTGAAGTTAATTTTATTTTCATTTTAGCTATCCATAGACGATTTTACTGTGTTGAGGGAGGATTTATGATGGTCAATGAATTAATGGAGATATTATACACCTCTCTCATTTCTAGGCGTCCTTCCTTAGCTGCATAATATCGTCTAATAATAGCCAGAATATTAGGTAAATTAGGCGCTCTTCTTTTGTGTTTCCTACCCTTTTAGATTCCCCCATCGTTTGCCTCTTCTCTTTGCCTTCTAGCTGTATC
Organism: Paralithodes platypus; assembly: GCA_032716605.1. Classification (NCBI taxonomy): domain Eukaryota; kingdom Metazoa; phylum Arthropoda; class Malacostraca; order Decapoda; family Lithodidae; genus Paralithodes; species Paralithodes platypus. The sequence goes on from CM064510.1 coordinate 23,742,219, forward strand.
TTTCTATTCGTTATCTTCATTGTCTTTACTTCTTCCACTTGTCTTCTAGTTTCAACTCTCGTTACATTTCCCTGCGTATCCCCTATCTAAATGTGAAGCTGCTCCTTTTTTTGTTTATTGCTTCTCTCTCTATCTCTCTCGCTCTTGCTCTCTCTCTCACACACAAATACACTCTCTCTCTCTTTCCTACTCCTCGTATTCTTCTTCTTCTTCTTCTTCTTCTCCTCCTCCTCCTCCTCCTCCTCCTCCTCTTCTTCAGCTATTCATCATCACGTTAATAATTCACGTCCCTTAACATGCACAAATTTGACCAGGTTTTAAAGAGCGGGTATAAAAGCTTTTCCATCTACATAGTAAATTGGTTTTGGGTCTGGCATTAATAAACATGAAAAGCTAAGCAGTAACAGGACAACAAAAATATCACATGGAACGAACAATGGAGTTTAATAAACTATTTAATCATTGATCTATGTTGGTTTCGATATATATATATATATATATATATATATATATATATATATATATATATATATATATATATATATATATATATATATATACTGTATATATACTGTATATAGATGTATAAAAAACAATATATATATACTGTATATATTTATATATATATATATATATATATAAATACCCTCATTGTTCCCTGATTAAATAGCACTGTATGAATATTCCATATTCAAAATATGCTATAGGGGTGCAATGCCTGGTGAGTTATCTGCTCAACAGGTGGCGTTGTGTGTGTGTAAGTGTGAGAGTCCGAGTGTAGGGGGGGATGAGACAGTGAAGCACGGGAACGAGGTGGCTTCAGAGATGGGGTCGTTTTGGGCCATGAGTGAGCACCGTGCCTCATGTGAAGGCAAGATGGCAGGTGCTCGTTGTACTCTACATGCTTCACATGTCTCACTCCCTAGACTGGAACAAGACCTCACGGGCTTCACTGTTCATTGTAAAGCGGTGAATGTTAAGGCTCTCAGCCTATGCCCGAGAGGAAGTAAGTTGGAATATAGAATATATAGAATATATATATATATATATATATATATATATATGTTAGTAAAGCCAGGTAATAAATTTTCTTTAATACATACGAGGTTGAAAGAAATGGCAATTTCTGCGTTGGAAATTTTATTATTCAAAGTTTCCAGGTCTCTGATGAGTTTTCGCTGGGTGGCAGGAAGTAGATGAAGGAGATGAGCAAAATTCATGGTGGTACAGGGTTACATAAATGTACATGATGATACAGGATATACGACGCGTTTCACTGGACAACCAGCATTATCAAGTAAGGAAGGAATGATATAAAAGGTAAACAGGAAGGGTATATATAGAGGGTGGAGGATCAGAGGAGGCGGAAAACAGGGGGCAAAAAGTCTGCTATTGGTGGAAGCGTAAACTAGGAGAGAGAAAGGGGTTAACCGCTTCACGCATGCGCACTGGATGCGGGATGGTGGTCAGTACGGGGGGTCGAAGCTGATTGGCTGCGTGTCGAGGGGCGTGGCCTAAGTTGTGTGGCGCCTGCAGAAGACGAAGCTGAAGGAGGTAGCGCGGGGGGCTGCGTCAAGGGCACCGGGGGGCGAGGAGGGGTGTTAGGTCCTGTAGGGTAGTGCCTTTTGGCAGAAGGAAGGATCTGAAGGTCCAGAGTTTGGTTGTTGATGTTGGGATGTAAGGCTTGGATATAAAGCTTCGAGTATAGGTAATCTCCTTGGGTCACTTCTTTATCGAGTATGGTGGTGTGTTTCTCTAACTCGTTGCGTGTGAGGTGAGGGTGGTTAGGGTGAGATAGTGGTCTTTGATGGCTCCAGCCTGAAGGTGAAGAGTTAACCGACGTGAAAGACGAGTCTGCGTCATACCAATATAGGAATGAGGTCCACAGTCCTCATAATTACAGGTATGTTGGTAAATGACGTGATCGTCGGTCATCGGGCTCTTTATCTTGGTGGAGGCTGGTTTGTTGCGGAGAACGAGGTTGGAGGTCTTGGGGGATTTGTAATAAATTATTAATTTGATTTTGTTTTCCGGGTTGGTTGGGTGGACATGCTTGGAGATTATTTCTTTTAAGACGGCCTCGTCATTTTTGTGTTCAGAGGACATGTATTGCGGTAGAAGATCTTAATTTCATTGGGGGGTCAATGTTGGGAGGGCTTTGGGTGTACCATTTTTCAAGATGGTGGTTGATGGTGCTGGAGATGTCGGAGTTGGAGTATCCGTTATTTACTAAAACTTGGGATAGTCTTTCTAGTTCCTGGTGGGTGTCGGCCCAGGTAGAGCAGTGCGTGAGGGCTCTCCTAACATAGGCGGAGATGGAGGATAGAAGATAACGGCGGGGGCATTCACTATCGCCGTTGAGGCATTGTCCTGTGTTAGTAGGTTTAATGTAGACGGTGGTTTTGAACCCATGGTCGTTCAGAGCTACGAGGATGTCGAGGAAGGGGAGTTGTCTATTGTTAGATTTTTCAAAGGTGAAGTTAAGTCCGGAGGAGGTCATGAAGCGACGCTGGAGTTCCTGTAGTTCGTGGATGTCCTTGATTTGCACGAAGATGTCATCCACGTATCTACAGTAGACGGCTGGTCGTTGGGCAGCTAGGAGCTCTTCCTCGATGGAACCCATGAAAAAGTTCGCAAAAAGAACTCCTAGGGGGCTGCCCATCGCCACACCGTCTATCTGCTTGTACATGTTGCCCCGGGGGCAAAGGAAGGGGGCCTCCTTGGTACATAGCTCCAGTAGTGTTTTCAGGGCCTTCTCTGGGATGTCCAGTGTAGGTGTATCAGGGCAATGATAAATTCGACATAGAATCATGTCAATGGTCCTATCCACTGGCACGTTGGTGAACAGGCTTTCTACGTCGAGAGAGGCGATAGTGTGGTTGTTGTTACGGGGGGCGTCTCGTAAAATTTCCAAGAAATCGTGGGCTGAGTTAAGGTTGAATTGGCTGGGCACGTAGGGGGTGAGGAGGTTGTTCAGGGCCTTGGACAACTCCCCTTCCTCGACATCCTCGTAGCTCTGAACGACCATGGGTTCAAAACCACCGTCTACGGCGATAGTGAATGCCCCCGCCGTTATCTTCTATCCTCCATCTCCGCCTATGTTAGGAGAGCCCTCACGCACTGCTCTACCTGGGCCGACACCCACCAGGAACTAGAAAGACTATCCCAAGTTTTAGTAAATAACGGATACTCCAACTCCGACATCTCCAGCACCATCAACCACCATCTTGAAAAATGGTACACCCAAAGCCCTCCCAACATTGACCCCCCCAATGAAATTAAGATCTTCTACCGCAATTACATGTCCTCTGAACACAAAAATGACGAGGCCGTCTTAAAAGAAATAATCTCCAAGCATGTCCACCCAACCAACCCGGAAAACAAAATCAAATTAATAATTTATTACAAATCCCCCAAGACCTCCAACCTCGTTCTCCGCAACAAACCAGCCTCCACCAAGATAAAGAGCCCGATGACCGACGATCACATCATTTACCAACATACCTGTAATTATGAGGACTGTGGACCTCATTCCTATATTGGTATGACGCAGACTCGTCTTTCACGTCGGTTAACTCTTCACCTTCAGGCTGGAGCCATCAAAGACCACTATCTCACCCCTAACCACCCTCACCTCACACGCAACGAGTTAGAGAAACACACCACCATACTCGATAAAGAAAGTGACCCAAGGAGATTACCTATACTCGAAGCTTTATATATCCAAGCCTTACATCCCAACATCAACAACCAAACTCTGGACCTTCAGATCCTTCCTTCTGCCAAAAGGCACTACCCTACAGGACCTAACACCCCTCCTCGCCCCCCGGTGCCCTTGACGCAGCCCCCCGCGCTACCTCCTTCAGCTTCGTCTTCTGCAGGCGCCACACAACTTAGGCCACGCCCCTCGACACGCAGCCAATCAGCTTCGACCCCACCTACTGACCACCATCCCGCATCCAGTGCGCATGCGTGAAGCGGTTAACCCCTTCTCTCTCCTAGTTTACGCTTCCACCAATAGCAGACTTTTGCCCCCTGTTTTCCGCCTCCTCTGATCCTCCACCCTCTATATATACCCTTCCTGTTTACCTTTTATATCATTCCTTCCTTACTTGATAATGCTGGTTGTCCAGTGAAACGCGTCGTATATCCTGTATCATCATGTACATTTATGTAACCCTGTACCACCATGAATTTTGCTCATCTCCTTCATCTACTTCCTGCCACCCAGCGAAAACTCATCAGAGACCTGGAAACTTTGAATAATAAAATTTCCAACGCAGAAATTGCCATTTCTTTCAACCTCGTATGTATTAAAGAAAATATATATATATATATATATATATATATATATATATATATATATATATATATATATATATATACTGTATATTATACACAGTATACGCCGTGTATAAAGTAAGTTTTTAGATGTGAATGAGTCTATAAAGATGAAATACAATACAACAATATCTGGACAAGCTACATGAGCTTTTTCTGGTTATTTATATCTGAGAAATCTAGTTTGATAGCCTTGTAGGTGAAGTAAGACAAAATAAACTATTTTTTGTAAACTACCATCAGTTTAGGAAACATTATCAATTTATAATTGTTCAGAAATGTTACCAAAAACAATATGGTGACCCCAATATTTCGGGATAAACCGTCTCTATGACTCCTTTGAAAAAGTAGCTTTTCCGACGTTTTATAATTGGTTTAGATTGGTTTACTGCAGTTTTCAAGCATATGTATATGTTTAAAAAAAATGCAACGACCGACCCCCAGACCTCATCTCAATCTTCTTTTTTTGTCTTGAATTTTTACAGAAACATTTCCCGGCCATTGGCGTTGAAGGTTTGCTATCGTTCAATATTAAACGAGACGTAGTATTGTCACCAAGCTTCGTATAGGGTGAAATATCATAAAATCGCCAAACTAATCGGAAGTAACATGTTGGACTTGAAAGATTATCCTGGAAAGATACAGTTACTGCCAGGGGAAAGAGGTAGCGATAAATTGTATTATTATTATATATATTTTTTTTGTCTATATTCTAACTACTCCCTCTCGGGCATAGGCTGATAGCCTTTACACTCTACCGCTGAACACGGTGAGGCCCGTGAGGTCTTGTTCCAGTCTAGGTAGTGAGACATGCGAAGCACCTATTCACGGCTCGAACCCAACTCCATCTCTGAAGCTGCTTCACCTTTGTGCTTTACAGTCTCACTCCCCAGGCTCGAACCCTCACTCTCAGAACGCCACCTATTGAGCAATTAACTCACTAGGCATTGCCCCCCTGTAGCATATTTTGAATATGGGAATATTCATACAGTGCTATTTAATCAGGGAACAATGAGGGTATTTTGTTTTGGCATTTCGGTGTGCTGTGGTAATGCACTGAAACTAGGTACAGCACAAATTCCATCCCAATAATATCTAATTATAGTGATGCATTGCTAAAAACAATGATCCATTAAATCTACAGGGAGTTTTAACATATTACACATGTGGATCCCACATTCTAGAAAGAGATCAAATGTTATTTATGTGTGTGTGTAACTCACTCACTTGTTCGTCAAGGGGAATCCACGCAATGCCAGCTAAGCTCATTATTATCGCGCCTCCTTAACTGGGAATGTATTGCGTGAAATGCATGTTAAGTGTTTATGTATCGTTTGAATGACTGTGGATGTGTGTGTAGTCTGTATTTTAGCCAATTGGCGACATCTGGAAACGAAGGCTTAAGGTTAATCTGTACGGCACCATTCTCACTACGGTACCAGTCTCACCCGAAGGCTTAGGTTGACCAGTAGCTTAGATTAACCAGTACGATTCCCATCTCACCTTGTAACCGATCACCAACCCCAGATGGGACGTCACAACTTCGTCCACTTATTCCAGGTTCCTATTTATACTGCTAGGTGAACAGAGGCTACACCGTTAGGAGACTTGCCCAAATGTCTCTTCCCCGCCCAGGTCTCGAACTCGGGACCTTCTGGTTGTGAGCCAGACGCGCCATGTGTCACGCCACGGGGAGGTGTGTGTGTGTGTGTGTGTGTAAATACCTGTAGTCTGCCGTGCGTTTTTTTTTTTTTTTTTTTTACATTACTATGATTAACCTTTAGAACATGAACTGAATACCTTGTAGTTCGTACAAGGCCCCTGGGATCTATTACAGGCCAACAAATGGTATTTGACACTGTGCAAAATCACACAAAGGTGGTATCAGACGATAAACGTTTATCATCAATTTTCCGATGGTCAACGTTTTTCTGGCAACATTTATGAGATCTTTGCACTATGCCCTGTTCCATATAGGTAGTCCATAAATCGTTAACCCAAACCTCTGTAACTAAAAAAGGGCTAGAGCAAATGGGCCATAAATATCCACACCTATTTCCTGGCTGACCCTTTCTAAATGCTAGAACTATTAGCTTGATTACTCTTGTCGTTTGTGAGTTGTAGAAGTTAATGTTCAAGAATTTTGGTCTACTAACAGGGTATATTATCGAAACCTAGAGTGAAGATAAATTAATTAACTCTCTGAGGATCGACGATGCGCTTCAGTTTTGTTTTGTGGCTATTATTAGACGACTGTATTCAGCCTAGGAAGGGTATTGGGAAGTCAGATAGTTGATTGAGATAGTCTTTATCCTTATAATTCACACATATCCGTCCTAAGCTGTATAAAATCGTCGAATGATAGCCAGAATAAACTGTCAAAATGCATCATAATAATCAAGGGGTTAAGTTAGGTGTCAGAATTGTTTTAAAACATTTCCTCGTAAACTGACAGACAAGTGTTAAGTAAGCACAATCTATTATAATATACTGTAGTCTAATCTAACCTCGAATGGAAACACTGAGCATAATAAATTAGTTTTCCACCAGTGTTAGCAGTATTTAAAGAATGACTCTCCTTTATCTTCGAATCAACCTACATTTCCCCCTATACGAATAAGGACAGATATATAAATTTGAGAGAGAAGCGCTATTAAGAAAAGTAATTGTACTTATCGAAATATAACACGGCTGAAATCCGCACAATAAGACCAACTCCAAGACACTTTTTCTGATAATTATGGAGGTAATTGAACTATCTTCTCGTCTTGGTCTTGGTGAGAGCGAGGATGTAGGAAGGTGAGAGAGAGAGAGAGACATAATATATATATATACTGTATATATATACATTTTTTTGTTTTCTTTTTCTATATTCCAACTTACTTCCTCTCGGGCATAGGCTGAGAGCCTTAACATTCACCACTTTACAATGAACAGTGAAGCCCGTGAGGTCTTGTTCCAGTCTAAGGAGTGAGACATGTGAAGCACGTAGAGCACAACGAGCACCTGCCATCTTGCCTTCACACGAGGCACGGTGCTCACTCATGGCCCGAAACGACCCCATCTCTGAAGCCACCTCGTTCCCGTGCTTCACTGTCTCAACCCCTACACTCGGACTCTCACACTTACACACACACAACGCCACCTTTTGAGCAGATATATATATATATATATATATATATATATATATATATACTGTATATTTCTTTATCTCTTTATCTCTCTCTCAATACACACCCACACACACACACACACACACACTCACACAATACCAGGGAAAACTGAATGAAACTACATTATTGATTTAGGGTTTAACTAAAGCAGTACCCGCGCGATAAAAACAACAATGGAGTTTTCATAGCCCACCGGGATGACATCAAAAACACCCTCGCCATTTCCAACACAATACAAAGGCCGTAGTTATCGCCCGAACCCAAATAATAAAACGGGGCTGCCACGGTGTTCAGCTATCATGCGTATAGCTCCCTGGTGGTGGAAAGTAACGATTGGTATCACAGGAGTACATTGCCGCTTCAAATATTATCGTTGACCCTTTCGAGATACAATAATTACGCATGTCTTTTCTATTTTCTGGGTAGTATTTAATGATTTGTATTCAGATTAGGATGGTTATATGGGAGTAGGAGGGGGGATTAAGATATTCCTTACCCTTTCAATTCCCACAGATCCTTCCTAAGCTGCATAAAACCGTTTAATATTAGCCATAATATACTGTCAACATGTGTCATGATCCTCAAAGGGTTAAGTTAGTCTATATGGATTAGGTTAGATTAGGGTACGTAAGTAATGTTATATAATTTTAGATTTTCCATAGAAATGAATGTCAAATTTTATGAACCACACCAAAATCCATTGGTAAAATCTGATATAAAACATGATTATTTAGAGGGTGTCATTATGTTGTGTTTGATTTCAATGAGATTTGGCACACAAGTAGAAGACTATACGATGTTGTCACAAATCAATTTTCAAGAAGTTATTACAATTAGTTTTTGCATTTGGACCAAATTAGTGTAAAGTAAAGGTGAAAAATACTAGAAACCTATTTATTTCTATAAATTTGCCTTTAAGTATTTGCATAGTGCTTCAACAATACAGAAAGGATGGTATTATCGTTGTCAAACTTTATTTGTTTCTAATTTTGGTCTAATTTCAAAATTAGGCTACTAGGAAATAAGGTATGTTTTAGTGTTGTTTGCGACTTTCACGACGTGCTGTGTATGATACAGGGAGAATATATAAACAAATACAAATATATCCTTATATATTTTTTTCCGTTCTTTCCAATGATTGATATATATATATATATATATATATATATATATATATATATATATATATATATATATATATATATATATCATGTTTGTAAGACGAAAACTTACAGAGCCCATTGCGTTTAAATTTCACTAAATTATAATTTGAGAAAAAAACAGGTGCAAAGTGTATACATGTAGATGAACTAGACTTCTAAGATATATTACGTAGTGAACGCAATACATTTCTGCATATATTATAGTGTATGTAGATACTGTATACTGGATTCATACATAATGTATAAAGATATACAGACCCTCCCCCGCCTCCTGTCGCGAGAGCGCTCAGACGGCCAGGGATAATTTTGAAAAGACATAGAAATAGACCGATTTCTAATTGGATTTCAGCAACAAGATTTTACACACTTAAATAGCGATGTTGAGTGTAGACTTTTAGGGCGATAACTGATTTATTCAAATGAGGCCGAAAATTAACCCTATTTAAGGCGGACGATGCCCTTAAAACTAACGAAAAGAGAAGGGAGTCCAGTAAAAACATAGCCCTCCCCTTAAAACTTGTTTTGGTATCCCATTCATTATTTTAACACCTGTCATATATATTTAGTTTTCGTAATCGCTTATTTTATTGTGTATCCCATTCTTTATTTTTGCTCTTTGATAGTTTATTCCGGTTACCATTAGACGATTTTGTACAGCTTTGGAAGTATCTCCAAGAATTGTATGGGTAAAGACTGTCTCAGTTAAACCTCTGACTTCCATATAGCCTACCCTTCCTAATCTGAATATAATCGTCTAATAATCGTCATAAAACATATGGCAATGTGTATTCGATCTTGAAAGAGCTAACACCTGTCATATATAATTACGTTTTGTGCTTGATTGTTTTGTTGTTTATCAGATACTTTATCTTAGGATCTTCAAAATGTAAGCAACGCCATGTTCATAATATTGTGGGTATTATTGCACAGATGTATGCAGTTTTCCGACGGATTTGTAGGAATACAAAAGATTCATTGAGGTATTTGTTACGTCTCTGATATCTATTGCTAATTTCTAAGCTGACTAATAACGTCTAAACTAGCCAGTATACGATATTAATCACATCTAACACGCAGGTGGTCTTTTCTGAATCCCTTCCATTTTCACCCTGTTAGTTAAACTATTGTCTGCTATTTGTTTGGCAATGATAAGACATATATATATATATATATATATATATACTGTATATACATATATACTGTATATATATACCGGTATATATATATATATGTATATACATATACATACATATATACTGTATATATATATATATATATATATATATATATATATATATATATATATATATATACCGGTATAAATTATATATAAATAATATATATATATATATATATACTGTATATATAATATATATATATATATATACAGGGTGTTCCAGTAATGCTTTTCATAAATTATATGGTGGACTCATCAGACAAAAATAAGAATACATTACTTTATGAACATGAGGTTGAGTATTTATAATAACGGAGTTATTACACGATTTAAGTTAACGATAGATACAATGCCATTCAGTCCAAGGGGTAATGTTGCCATTTTAGTGGATTATATCCATTTGGCCTTCGCTATCGCTTGCTAGCCTCAAGATAGTGAGCAGTAGCAATCTGACTTTTCGGTAGAAAAATATGTCCGGCTTCGCCGGTAGCGAGGTGATGTTTTCGGTAGGAAAATCAAATCCGGCGAAGCCGGACATATTTTTCAACCGAAAAGTCAGATTGCTACTGCTCACTATCTTGAGGCTAGCAAGCGATAGCGAAGGCCAAATGGATATAATCAACTAAAATGGCAACATTACCCCTTGGACTGAATGGCATTGTATCTATCGTTAACTTAAATCGTGTAATAACTCCATTATTATAAATACTCAACCTCATGTTCATAGAGTAATTTATTCTTATTTTTGTCTGATGAGTCCACCATATAATTTATGAAAAGCATTACTGGAACACCCTGTATATATATATATATATACCGGTATACTGTATATATATATATATATATATATATATATATATATATATACCTGTATATATATATATATATATAATATAATATATATAATATATATATATATATATATATATATATATATATATAATTATATATATACAGTATATATGTATGTATATGTATATACATATATATATATTGTATATATATATATATACCGGTATATATATACAGTATATATGTATATACAGTATATATATATATATATATATATACAGTATATATATATATATATATATATATATATATATATATATATATAGATATATATATATTATTGTTTTGTGGCTTTAGATACATATCGTGATAGTATTTGTTTGTCGTTGTCTTGGTGTATTTGTTATGTAATTTTGTATGTGTGCGTGCGTATACTGTATGTGTGTGTGTGTGTGTGTGTGTGTGTGTGTGTGTGTGTGTGTGTGTAAACATGTGAGTAGGTGTGTAAAACTTCAACTAATTTCGTTTAATGTATACATTTTATCTCCTTTCACCCTTCCCTTATTCCCCATTCTATGTCTTGTACAACCAGAGCCTAGCTAGATTTATGAATATTTACCTTTCTGTTTGTTTTCTGTTTCTTCTCAATCCTTTTTGTTCTTCCCGATTTATTTTCGTCCAACGAATATGTGTGGGTTTTTTTTTGCTGTTTGGATCTCTTACTCTCACTTTACCCTTTTATTCTGTTTAAGTGGGGATGGGCGAATTTATTTGCTTATTTATTTATCTTGTTAGTTAATTGTTTAGCTTCCTGCCTAGACCTCCATCAAGCTTGGAAATACACTCCAAGATCCTCCTTTAAGAATAATTAGTAAATTTTTCGATAGAAAAATTTCCCGGCCGAAGGCAGGTTTCTACTATAATACCGGCTTGCTGTCGCTCACCAAGAACAAAAATTGACACATAATGTGTATGAAAGGTCTTAATATTTACAAAAAATGGGGTGAAAGTTCTTCAAACTAATGTGCCAAATGTCTTAAAATATGAAAACTAATGGAGCTAAGCATAGGAGAAGGGGGTCCAGAAAATCAACCATTCCCATTTTCTTGCTCCTATAGTTTTTATTATCTCGTCTAATGTTTTACCTTCCTTCGCTTTTGGTCCTTTCACTGTTATATAAATTTTACATTATGTCTTCTTTTCTTTTCCCTTTATCTATTGTGTATTTGATCGTTTACCTTCTCTCTCTCTCTCTCTCTCTCTCTCTCTCTCTCTCTCTCTCTCTCTCTCTCTCTCTCTCTCACACTCTCTTCTCTCTCTCTCTCTCTCTCTCTCTCTCTCTCTCTCTCTCTCTCTCTCTCTACCCAACTATAACAAGGCAGATATTAGCGGCCTAAAAAATTAACTAAAAGACATTCAATATGCAAATTAAAGGCCTTAACAGCACTGACGAAATTTGGATTAAATTCAAAGAAATATTCATGAGTGCCCAGAATAAACATATACCCTTGCGTAAACCTCACAACAAAAATGTAAACAAACCCCTATGGTATTTATATTATTAAATCAGTTCGTATGTCTGTTTGTCTGTCGATGTTTTCTTAATAGGCAGCCGCAGTTTTGGACCTGGGGAGCTGACACTTTGCATGTGGGTGTCAATTGACCTGGGTCAGGTCACAGAGGGGGCGAGCCTACGATCGGAGGTCGTTTCGAGGCCGAAATTGAAAAAACAAAAAAAAAGCCGTTTGGGGCAGAAGGAGGCCTCCGATCGAAAAGGTGTATGGAACGAAAGTTGTTCGCAGCCCCCCAAAATGGGGGTACCGATGAGGTCAGATCCAAAATCGGAGGTCATTTAGCGGCCGAAATCGAGGTCACCGTTTAATGAGGCACAAGGAGGTCGAGGCCGGTGATTATGGTAGTAGTAGTATTGTGATGATTGTGGTAGTAGTGATTGATGATGGTGATTATGGTAGTAGTAGTGGTGGTAGTAGTGATGGTGATTATGGTGGTACAGTATTACTATTAAATTTAAACCCGGGCAACGCCGGGTACCCCTAGTAATAATAATGATATCAGTAGAACAATTAGAGAAAGAAAATGTTTACACAAGCTAAAGATGTTTACAGATATCAATACCATAAACGACCAGTACTCAGCTGCCAGACGAAAAGTTAAATCTCTTATAAAATTGACAAAGAGAAGTTACGAAATCAATGTAGCTTAGGATATTAAGAATAACCCCCATAAAATCAATAGGTATATAAACAGTAACAAACAAATTAATAACGGTATTGGGCCGATACTTAATAAACAAGGTGACCTTAAATCTGACAGCAGAGATATAGCATCTACTCTTAACGAACATGTCAGCTCCGTTTTTAATGCTGCTAGCAACCTGTGCGTGTCACAAGGTAACAATCAAACAAGCAACGTTGTGCTTAGAGACTTCAAAATTACTTCAAAATTGTCGTGAGAAAGATTGATTCCCAGAAAGTAAACAAATCCACCGGCCCAGACATGTTCGTCCCTAAAATTCTAAAATTGGTCAGAAACGAAGTCGCTGAAGCACTAACCATAATACTTAAGTCACTCCAACATGGATATTACCGACCGACTGGAAGACAGCGAATATAACACCATTATTTAAAAAGGGTGACACAAAACTACCAAATTATTACATGCCTATTAGCTTAACTTCCGTAATAGGAAAAATTATGGAATCAATCATTAGGGATGAAATATTATTTTTCACAGAAAGCAACACTCTTATCACTAATAGTCAACACGGATTCAGGGCAAAGATATCATGCCTAACAAACTTAATATAATTTTATGATAGACTTTTCAATATAAATGACTTCACCTAAAGTCTTGACATAGTGTACTTGGACTTTCAGAAAGCCTTCGACAAGGTCCCACATTTGAAACTGCTACATAAAGTCCAAGGCTTAGGAATACAGGGCAAAGCCTACGAAAGGATTAAAAACTGGCTAAGTGAAAGAAAGCCGAGAGTAGTTATTAATGGTGTCTAATCATCATGGACTCCAGTGACTAGTGGAGTCCCTCAGGACTCGGTGTTGGGACCGATTTTGTTAATAATATACATCAATGACATTGACAATGGTATCAATAATATAGTTTCTAAATTCGCAGATGACACTAAGTTAGAAAATGCAATAATTTTGGAAAGCGATCAAATCAGTCTAAAAACAAATCTAAATACAATCACAGAATGGTCGGAGAATTGGCAAATGCCCTTTAATGTAAACAAATTCCAGATCTTGCAAATAGGCTCTAAAAACAATAATTATGAATATTACATGAACGGGGAGAAAGTTAATAGCGTAACACAGGTAAAATATCTAGGAGTGCTTATAAATGGAAACCTATAATCTTCAAACCAATGCACGGTAGCAGCTAACAAAGCAAACAGAGCATTAGGCTTAATCAGAAGAAATGTTTATTATCACAGCAGAGACATAGTTATGCCATTATATAAAAGTATGGCGAGACCACATCTACAGTAGAATATGCTGTGCAGTTCTGCTCTCCCTACCTCATAAAGAACATTGTAAAACTGGAATTTGTGCAGCGAAGAGCAACTAAATTGATCCCTTCTCTGAGAAATAAGCCATATAATGATAATCTAAGAGAACTCGACCTATTTTCACTTAAGAAACGGAGGATAAGAGGACAACTGATTGAGTGTTTTAAGATTTTAAAAGGATTCGGAACATTAACCCTGATGAACTATCTAAGATAGCCAAAGAAAGTTCTACAAGAGGAAACAGTTAAAATGAACAGGTAAGAAAGCAAACCTGGATACAACAAAATATTTCTTCACTCACGGTATAATTAGTGAGTGGAGTAAGCTCCCAAGTAAAGTAATATATAGTATCTCAATAGATGCATTAAAAAAAGTCTAAACTCATACCACAGATAAATAGAGATGCCGTAGGTAATAACCAATGATAAACGATGTGGTAGTAACGAACACTGCTTCCAGTTGAAGAGAGCTAATTGAGGGAGAAAAACAAATATATAAATAAGATCTATACATATGTATATACTGTATATATATAACTACAGGTGAAGGTTTGCATGCAATTTCCTTCCCATTTCTAACTTTCTACAAATTCCTTCAGGCAGTTTCCAAGATCTGCAAGGTTATTCACTTCCAACTGTCTTCATGAACGGTAATTGCTGGAGGGACGGAGTACAAAGGAGTACAAAGGAGTACAAAGGAAATCAAGCAACAACAGATCTAGTGACCCTTCTAGGTTGCTTGTCCTCCAAAACACTGAGGATCAAGTGTCCAAACAGTGGTTTAGAGTGGGTAAGGGAACATTGGAAAGGGAACTACTGCCCTGGAACTAATGTCCGTGGCAGGATTAGGAAGTTAGTAGGGGACAGATGGGTTAGTAACTGAGGGGGGGGATAAAATAAATTTATTCATTTACAAACGCAATCAGTCGCGGGTTTGATGCGAGATATTTGTCTAGGCGGAGTTTAAATGAATCAACGGTGATGCAGTCTATAACGTTTAGGGGAAGCCCATTCCACAAGTTGACAACTCGATTGAAGAAGAAATTCTTAGATTCGTGTGAGTTAAAAGATTTACCAATAATTTTGCAACCGTTTCCCCGCGTGTAATTAGCTTGGTCGATAGTGAAGTACTTACTACAGTTCATATTGTCGATGCCTTTGATGATTTTGAACACTTGAATTAAGTCACCTCTTAATCTGCGCTGGGTTAAAGGAAATAGATTTAATTCTCTAAGACGCTCTTCGTATGGTTTGTTCTTTAGGCTAGGTATCATTTTGGTAACTCTACGTTGAACTCGTTCTAGCTTGTTTATATCTTTTTGGTAATAAGGGCACCAGGATTGAACGCAGTATTCCAGAAGAGGGCGGACTAAGGAATTGTAAAGGGTTAGGATAACTTCTTTGGATTTATGCTCAAATGACCTGCCTATAAAGCCAATTATTTTGTTTGCCTTCTTAACAACTTCTGAACATTGTTGACTCGGTTTTAGGTTACTCGATATTGTTACTCCCAGATCGGTTTCTCTGTTTACATTCTTAAGCTGAGTGCCATTCATCGAATAGTTTGCTTTCTCATTTAGGTATCCGATATGTAGTACTTTACATTTATCCGCATTGAAACTCATTTGCCAAATTTGGGCCCAACATGACAATTTATCTAGATTGTGTTGCATATCGTCAACTTGTTCTTTTGAGAGTACGCTATTTGCAATTTTTGTATCGTCAGCAAATTTTGAGATTGTACAGGTGAGACCCTCATCTATTTCGTTGATGTAATTAGAAAGATAATTGGTCCTAGTACCGATCCCTGGGGTACCCCGCTACTTACATTGGTCCATTTAGATGCCTTACCGTTTATGACTACTCTTTGCTTTCTGTCGCTAAGCCAATTTTCTATCCATTTCAACACACCGTCTTGTATTCCATGCGCTTTTAGTTTTAGCAGTAAACGTTTGTGGGGAACTTTGTCAAAGGCCTTTTGAAAATCAAGGTATATAATATCTACAGCTTTA
Organism: Paralithodes platypus; assembly: GCA_032716605.1. NCBI lineage: Eukaryota > Metazoa > Arthropoda > Malacostraca > Decapoda > Lithodidae > Paralithodes > Paralithodes platypus. The sequence goes on from CM064510.1 coordinate 23,758,423, forward strand.
CTCTCATCGTAGAGGTTGAGGATATCGTGGAAGAAGTCTAAGAGGTTTGTTAAACAGGAACTGAGGTAGGGAGAGAGCCTTCTTCTTTGCTATCCTTTCCTTCCACTGTACCTTACTCTCGGGTTAGCTATCTCTACTAGAATTAAGTCCTGACCACTTCGCTGGGATCGTAAGGTCTGTGTGGTCACTGTATATATGTAAGATTATGTAAATATAAATCTTTCTCTCTCTCTCTTACTCCAGGGTTGGGATTTTGGGGAGAGAGAGAGATAAAGCATCATGATTTGCTAGCCTTACCTTCCACTTAGTAGCAATTTAGTTTAGAAATATATCCAGGCTGCCTAGTAGGGCCGCAAGGTATGTGCAGTCTGTGTATCTATGTAAATGTATGTCTCTCTGTCTCTCTTTATATATATATATATATATATATATATATATATATATATATATACGATATGCAGTATATAAACAGCAAACACAATTCCCGGTATCCGAGGTAAGATGAAATATTCTCTCCCATCGCTCGCCTCAAGTCCTACTTTCTTGTTCCTTTCTTGGGAGATAGTTTTTTTTTAGCCCTTCTTCTCTTTCTCCTTACCTCCTCTCTCCTCCTTCATTTATTATTCTTTTGCTCTCGTCTTACTTCTTTATTTACTTATCAATTACTCCTTTGCATTACTACTATACATTAATCCTTTCTTGACAATAGTTTCTTTTCTTCTTCTCCATGCCTTATCTATCCTTGTTCTTCCTTTATTATCCTTTTGCTGTCCTCTTCCTTCTTTCTTTACTTCTCAATTACTCTTTTATATTACTCCTTTATATTACTCCTTTATATTACTCCATTACATTACTCCTTTATATTACTCCTTTATGTTACTCCTTTATACTACTCGTTTATATTACTCCTTTATGTTACTCCTTTATATTACTCCTTTATATTACTCCTTTATGTTACTCCTTTATATTACTCCTTTATATTACTCCTTTATGTTACTCATTTATATTACTCCTTTATATTACTCCTTTATATTACTCCTTTATATTACTCCTTATGTTACTTATTATCCTCCTATATTACTCCTTTATATTACTCCTTTAATACTACCTCCTTTATATTACTCTTTATATATTCTTATGCTCCTTATATTACTCCTTTATATTTACTCCTTTATGTTACTCATTTATATTACTCATTTATATTACTCCTTTATATTACTCCTTTGCATTAATCCCTTACTATTACTCCTTTATATTACTCCTTTATATTACTCCTATACATTACTCCTTTATATTACTCCTTTAAATTACCCCTATACATTACTCCTCTACACCTTATGTTACCTTTATATTACCTTCCTTTATTACTCCTTTACATTACTCTTTGATTACTCTTTATATTACTCCTTTATTACTCATTCTTCCTTTATATTACTCCTTTATATTACTCCTTTGCATTAATCCCTTACTATTACTCCTTTATATTACTCCTTTATATTACTCCTTTAAATTACCCCTATACATTACTCCTTTATATTACTCCTTTATATTACTCCATTACATTACTCCTCTATATTTCTTCTTTATGTTACTCCTTTATATTACTCCTTTATGTTACTCCTTTATAATATTACTCCTTTATATTACTCCTTTATATTACTCCTTTATATTACTCCTTTATATTACTCCTTTGCATTAATCCCTTATATTATTCCTTTATATTACTCCTATATATTACTCCTTTATATTAACCCTATACATCACTCCTATATATTACTCCTTTATATTACCCCTATACATTACTCCTTTATATTGCTCCTTTATATTACTCCTTTAAATTACCCCTATACATTACTCCTTTATATTACTCCTTTATATTACCCCTATACATTACTCCTTTATATTACTCCTTTCTTGGCGATAGTTTTTTCTCTCTTCTTCTCCTTCTCCTTGCCTCCTAACCTCTCCTTACGTTATTATCCTTGTTATATCTTCTTCCTTCCGTCTTTACTCCTCAAGTACTCCTTTAAATTACTCCATTAAGTTATTCGTGTACATTACTCCTTTACATTACTCTTTTAAATTAATCCTATACTTTACTCCTTTCATTTGCGATAATATCTTTCTTATCCTACTGCTCCTTATTACCTCATCTCTCCTCCTCCCTTTATTATCCTTTTACTGTCTTCTTCCTTCTCTTTTTACTCCTTTCTTGGCGATAACTTTTTGTTATCTTCTTCTCCATGCCTCCTATCTCTCCTCCTTCCTTTCTTATCCTTTTGCTATCTGCTTTCCCTTCTTTCATTACTCTTCAAGTATGCCATTACATTAATTATTTCTTAGTGATATATATTTCCCTTTTCTTTTCCTTGCCTCCTCTCTCTTCCTCCCGCTATTGTCCTTTTCCTATCTGCTTACTTCTTCATTTACTCCTTTCTTGGCGATAGGTTTTCCTTCTTTTCCTCCATCTTGCCTCTTCTCTCTGTTCGTTCCTTTATAATCCTTTAGTTTTCTTCTTCCTTCTTTCTTTACTCCTCAATTACTCCTTTCGGTTACTCCTTTACAACATTACTCTTTTCTTGGGCGATATTTTTGTTTTCCCTCCTTCACCTCCTGGCCTAGCTCCCTCTCTTCTCCTTCCTCCTTTTGCTCTTTTCTTCCTTCTTTCTTAACTCCTTTGCATTCCTTCTTTTTTGGCGAGTTGTTTTTATCTTCTTCACCTCCTCGAGGCTCTTTCTCTCCCTTCCGCTATTATTATGTTCCTCTCTTCATCCATGTTTCTTTCCTCCTTTGCATTACTCCTTTCTTGACGATAACATATTTTTCTCTTCTTCTTCTTCTTCTTGCCTACTCTTTCTCCTCCTTTCGCTATTATCCTTTTGCTCTCTTCTTCCTTCTTTCGTAGCTATTTATTTTAGCTTTCTTTTCAATCTGCCCTCCTTTATTATGTTTGTGTTGGTAACTATTCTCTCTTTTCTGGGCTAATTTTTGTTCATATGGCTTTCTCTCTCATTTTAACCCCTTCAGCATGATGACGTCTTTTTACCTTTGATTCTAGATAAAGTTATACAATATTATGCAGTATTAGAAGGACATAATATGTTATTCATAGGTTTTTATCGAGCTTGTATTTAACCCATTGAGTCAAATAGGTTGATAACAAGCTAAATATAATCGACTAATGATAACCAGAATACGATGAAACATACGTCATCGTGCTGAATAAGGGGCTAACTTTATCATCATGTTTTATTCTCCTCCTTTTGTTCCAGACTAATAATAAAAAAACAAAAATGCTGTGTCATATTTTCGCTGTGTATTTTTGTTTTAGAAGTAATTTGTTCGTATATTTTCCTTTTCCTCATTTCACTGTTAACTTTTTCATTAACTGCTCTCATAATTCCTTTGCTTTGCTAATTTTTTCCGATTATCCGTCTTGTCTTAATTCACCTTCTTTGCAATTTTAGTTTTATAAATATATTTATTCTTTTGCCAGTCCGTGTCTCCTCTGTTTCGTGATTTTGTACTATATATATATATATATATATATATATATACATATATATACCGGTAAATATACTGCATATATATATACAGGTATATATTATATATATATTTATATATATATATTTTTTTTTGTCTGTGGATTAGGGAGACAAAAGGCAAACTGCCTGTGATGAGTGCCTACCCTAGAGTCAAAAGAGTGACAGGAACAAAATCAAGGAACGTTCGAGCCAAAATGTCTGGACACACGGAATTTGAAACAATTTAAGTCATAGGATGAGGGAAAGATGGATTCGGGGAGAGAGTTCAAGAGCTCAACAGTTGAATAGAAGAATGATCGGGAGTAACGTTTCACTCTTGAGTTGGAGAGTTGTACAGAGTAGGGGTGGGATTGTGTTGTAAGACGTGTACTACGTACCCTACGTAGAGGAGGTGGTATGCACTGAGAGAGCTCTGAGGAACACTGATTATTGTAGTAGCGATAGAATAGCGAGAAAGATGCAACGTTGCGGCGAAGAGAGATAGAGATTACAGAGAGTCGGTGAGTGGACGGGATATATATATATACTACATATATATATATATATATATATATATATATATATATATATATATATATATATATATATATATATATACCTATCTTAGCTGTGGTATTATATGACTTCCATTTCTCTCCACCTTTACTATTATCTTGTTTTGTACAAATAGTTGTGTTATCCCCTTCAACGCGATGACGTAACTTTCGTCTTATACTGGTTACCATTAGACAATTTTCATTAGCTTTTATCCAACCGTCAGGACTCAGAGGAGTAAATACTATCTCACTAAATCATCTGAACAATATAGGACCCTCTTAAACTGCATATAAACGTGCATAGTTAGCCAAAATAAAGGTTATAAAAGGCATCATCGCGCAAAAGGCGTTAATATATTGACTATATTTCTGTCTTTATTTGTGCTGTGCTTACTCTGTTATAATTTGTGCTTTCAAAATCTCCTTCCTTGACTATTATTTACAGTTTCTGTCCTAATATTTCTTTTAATTTCTGGACTATACATATATATTTTTTGTTTTGTGTGTTTTGGGTACTCAGTTGATAATTGTGTTTTCAATCTCTCCTTCGTTGACTAGACTATTGTTTTCGGTTTGCTGTAGTTACTCTTGTTTTATTTGGGTTTGTTTTCTTCCATTTCATAAATATATTTTTGTTTAATCTTTGTATTTGGTTTGTCCTCCTCCCCGTGTCTTCACTTGGTTCATCTGTCTTGTGTAATTCTTCCGCTCTTGTTCAATGCTTCCTTGACTGTTTTAATCGTATCTTGTCTTCATTAAAATAGTGCTTGTGTCAGTCTGTTTCTTCTTATTCTTCTTCATCTTCTTCTTCTACCTTGCTAGACAACATTGGCATTTGCTAGTTTCCTTTATTTGGTGCACTTTTAGAACTATGGCTAGGGAAAATGTAATTAAAGTGGCCATGGTAATCCATCCAACTTAAGATATATTGCTGGTATTTTACCCATCTGATACGAGGATAGAAACGTAAATCAATACATATATACCTTTTTTAAACCTTGTTTATACTTATGATTGTGTGTACAGTGTGTTCTCTGTCCTACCATACTTATGATTGTGTGTACAGTGTGTTCTCTGTCCTACCATACTTATGATTGTGTGTACAGTGTGTTCTCTGTCCTACCATACTTATGATTGTGTGTACAGTGTGTTCTCTGTCCTACCATACTTATGATTGTGTGTACAGTGTGTTCTCTGTCCTACCATACTTTACCCTTTAGTTTAACACTTTGAAGGTCCGTTTAAGCAATTATTTAATTTTGTTCTGATAATTATTAGACGTTTCTATTCAGTTTAGGCTGTTCATATGGAAGTCAGAGGGTTAGTTGAGATAGTCTTTACCTGTACCATTCCTGCATATCATTCCTAAGCTGTATATAATCGTCTAATGATTGCTAGAGTAAACTGGTAAACTATCAAAATGCGTCATAATTTTCAATGGGTTAATTTACTTATTATGTCTAACTATTATTTTATCCTCTCGTATCTTCTTCACTCAGGGCTTCTATTTGGTGTTGATATCCCCTTGATCAATATTCCTCCACTCTGACAACACGTTCACTCTTCCTTTCCTTCTCCCCGTGACTTACTCATGCTTCCCATATTCTACTTGTGTTCTTCTCTAGGGGGAGATGTTATTTTTTTTCCGGCTCGCCTTCTCGCTCATGTTTAGCCCGTTTACTTTTCAAATTTTAAGACGTTCGGCCAGTTAGTTCGGTGATTTTAAGATTTTGTTGTCATTATTTAAACCTTTCGTGACATTTAGGTGTCGATCTTTTCTGTCGATCTGGGCAAGCGGGATTTGTTTCTAGTGAGCCATTTTTGGAAAAACAATCAAAATCCTCCATGATAATGAAATATAATACCCAAAATAACCCAATGTTGTCAAATGAAATAGTGTTAACTCCTTTCTCCTATGTTATTATTTTCTTTGTAATTGTTCTTATTTCCTACGTTTTACGTGCCCCCTGTTTAACTTTTGTATTTATTCTTCCTATTTGTGCTTCTGTTCTAACAAATACGGATTGTATATCCAATCTTAGTGTTTCCCCTTTGTGCCTCATTATCAACCCATTCATCCTTTTCATCCTATTCTGGCAACTATAAGACGATTTTATTTAGTTTAGGAAGGATATGTGGTAACTAAAAGGATAAAGTTGAGATAGTTCGTAGCCTTTTAATGGTTAGAGCCCTTTCTCAATCTTAATATAATAATCTGATAGTTACCACAATATAATGAAAAGACGTCGCCGGTACTGAATGTGTACAATATTTATCCGTTCATGATTTCGTTCATCCATTTTTCTTTGTTTGTCCATTCTTATTGTTGCTTTAGTTTTTTTAGTATTTTCATGGTGTTCTTTTATCTGTTTTGGCATTACTGTCTCACCCACTTTTGTTTACTCTCTCTCTCTCTCTCTCTCCCACTATTTTTTCCCCTGCGGTTGCAATTTGTCTCCTATCATCTATGCTGCCACTCGCTCACTTTTTGTTGTTCTTTTCTCGATTCTCTCTCCTTTGTTACAATTTCTCCACGCGCATGGAATACCCAGAGAGAGAGAGAGAGAGTGTGTGTGTGTGAGAACGTGAAGAAAGATACAGTGGAGTGCTTCAGTATATAACTATATATGTTTCCACCTAGCCCTCTCCTTTACTGTGAACACGAGAATGGTATGATAAAAACATGCAAACATTTCGGCTTTATGTGGAAATGGCTTTACAAAATGCAAAAGACAGTCTATAGAAGATTACTTTGTTTTGTTTTTCTTGTCTTTTTGAGCTTGATGGAGTTCTAGGGAGAACTAAATAGTATATATATATATATATATTGTGACGCACCCCAGTGCTGGGCAACGCAACCTGATTGTACTCCTTGGTACTCCGCTGGGCCCATGTTGTCGTACAGCACACTGCCTGGAGGTTGGCTGTGTGTTCCTTGACCAGGTTGCCTAGAACCTTTGAGATTCTAACATCCCTTGCTCTCTCCCCACTTCTCACGGTTGCACTCGGGTTAATGTGAACAGCGATCTTCTTGATGAGCAGCTCTCTTTAGTACATTTGTCAGTTAGCATTTCACTGTCATACTTAGCCTGCTTATATATATATATATATATATATATATATATAAAACACAGTAAATCAAATACATTCTGCCGTTAATACTAGATTGAAATAATTGATCTGTGTGACTGACATTATCCAAGCCTTTATCCAAGAAAACATGCTGCTATAATCCGATAACGGCTACCAAAACACCGAAAAAAGGACCATGTAACTCCATTTTGGCTTACCTACATTAATCTGTTATATATCTGTTATGTTGCTATATTTATCATATACAGTATGTGTACGGTATATTTATAATTAGCTACGTTGGCGTTTTGTTTTGTTTTTGTCTACCCTTCCCTTCTCCCCTCAGATTTCAATTCCACCTTCCCAGCATTTTCCCTTTTCGGTAGTCCCGTTATTATATTTGGACAGTTTTGCCACTTCCCCGTTGTTGGCCTGAGGGTATCGCCACTCTCGTCTCCTCTCTCTGTGCCCTGATTGTCCCAACTTCTTCTGTGTTCACCCTGTTCGTTCTCTTTATTGCCTTAAACAGTGTTCTTATTTTGTGGTCACATAAACGTACATATATACACTCATATACACACACTAAAAGGGCAAACTGGATTAAACTACATTATATATTTAGGGTATAACTCAAACAGTTTTCATAGCCCACCGGGATGACGTAAACAAAAAATCCTCGCCATTTCCATATATATATTGTTACGAGGGGAGCCCGGGTAAAACAGATGCTCTAATATCCTAGCCCACAGCACTGTCAAAAAGGGAACGCTGTAGCAAAAAGACACCAATGCTGCAGACCTGCACCCAACACTGCCCACCGTACTGCACTACCCTGCAACAGACACGCTCTTAATATCTGACTCAAACATCAAGACACGCAGGTTCTCTAGGAAAAGGGGTTATCTTCCTCTTTGCTCTATTAAAGCAGTAATACAGGGAGACACAAAAATATCTACTGTCTCCGAGTCTGGTTGATAGTGTGTGTAGTATGCAAGAGGACTTCTACGGTTATTCTACACTGCTTAAAATAATGGTAACTAAAATGCTGTTAGACTCCCAGAACAAACCACATAATGCCCAATCGCTTAGGAATTGAGAATCATATGAATAAAAACCATGGGAAAGTCTAAAGCACTATCCTAACACATGAAACATAATAGTTGGTATTCCAGTAGGTTGAGGCAGGCTACCCAGAGCAAACACCAAACCACTGTGAATACCAACTTCAATAATAAAGCATACATACATATAATAATAATAAGCAATGCAGTAGAATAAAGGAAACGAAATGGAAGAAAAAAAGGGCGAAGCTTATAATTCAGATTGCCAGGGAAAGAAGATGCAGTATTTCTATTTAACAAATACAGAAAACTCCTACATGCAAGATAATAAGGATATGACAATATTTTTATAATTAAATGACTCCCAGACTTGCTCTGCTACTATTCAATAAGGAACAATGAAAATGTATGCGGTATTTAGGGAAACATTGAAGCAAGCCTGGGACAGACTCCATATAATGTATGCTCAGTAAGGGGTCTGTCGCTAGAGTGAGAGTCCTGCCGCGCAGGGTTGCCAGATTTTCCAAGACAGGAAAAAGCCAACTTTTGGCCAAAGATGGCTAGAAGAAGCCAACCGCCTTCCACAAAAAAGCCAAAATAATGGGACAAAAAAGGCCAACTTTTAAAGTGTGTTTGATACATAAAGCTTCTTTTTATTCTGAAAAAACAAAACAATGTACTGTATATGACAGCCAAGTATACACGATTTAAGCTCCAGTTTCCACTCCTACAGAAAGAAAGATCACATTATGTTAGGTAGTTTAGCAAAATATATGTTTCTATTATGCACATCATTATAGCTGATATTTAAAACAGACGAAACTACAATTTCACCATTATCAAATTTACTCGGCTATTATGACCGTTTTGTAACATTTTTTAGGCCCTATTTGTGTTGATAATTATGGTGCAAACTGCAAATACATAGTTTTAGCACATAATTATATCAATTGTCGAGAAATTAGTTGATAAATGTTTGAATTTACGATTGATAGGCCTACAGTAAACATTATTTCATGTAGGCCTAGGGCATACTGTATGCTAAACTATTCATTACCCTGACCTTGTTCACTTTTACCATAGTACAGTATCTCACGATTGCTTAACCAATGGATACACTATTTTGTGATAGCGAAAAACAAAAGGGATACATGTAAAAGGTAGTATTATTACCTGCAATGTGTACAGTGGGCAGTATGGGACTAGCAGTCAGCCGATTGTTTTCAAATTTCAAACAGGCAGTCGAAAGAAAACGTAATTCTACATTTTCCTTTGTAAAATTTCTGGGATACTCATACAATTTATAGCTTACTGAGATAAACAGTTGACTGTATTTAATTAATAAGAAATATATTATTTTAAAATATCTTACAATGCCTCATATTTGGAAAAAAAAAAAAAAAAAACTTTGAAGAAAAAGCCAACCCCAATTTTGTTTAAGCAAACCACTTTTTAAAAAGCCAAATTTGAGGAAGTTGGCTTTATAAAAGCCAATCTGGCAATCCTGGGTCACTCCTGCGGCCACGAGAGTCCCATGAGGAGGGAATGAGAGCTCCAGACATTGCTAGACTAAACAATTATTCTAAGCTCCTAGGCTCTAATTAACTATACAGAAATAATCAAAGAAATACAAGACATCATTGTGTAAACTTATGATAAACGAAAACAGTCCCACACTGGGGTTAAATAAACTAAATAATTATTGAATCACTCTCGTGTCAACAATTGAGACAGATACTGTAGCCTCTCGACAAAGTATTGCATAAGATGGTGCAATCATGACGTCACCACTGGACACGAAAGATACAAGGAAGATAGAGAGATAAAACATGTTTCACCCTCAATATAACAAATTAGGCTATGTAAATTATTACTCGCTCACAACTGACATAGGTTACAAAACTCAGTTGGGAGTGACAATATATATATATATATATATATATATATATATATATATATATGTTAGTAAAGCCAGGTAATAAATATTCTTTAATACATACGAGGTTGAAAGAAATGTTTTCCGCCTCCTCTGATCCTCCACCCTCTATATATACCCTTCCTGTTTACCTTTTATATCATTCCATCCTTACTTGATAATGCTGGTTGTCCAGTGAAACGCGTCGTATATCCTGTATCATCATTTACATTTATGTAACCCTGTACCACCATGAATTTTGCTCATCTCCTTCATCTACTTCCTGCCACCCAACGAAAACTCATCAGAGACCTGGAAACTTTGAATAATAAAATTTCCAACGCAGAAATTGCCATTTCTTTCAACCTCGTATGTATTAAAGAAAATATATATATATATATATATATATATATATATATATATATATATATATATATATATATATATTGTTACGTTATGAGCGGGGTTCGAACCCATAACATAAAAAACATTCCACTAAAAACCACAGAACGAGGACTTATTATTTAGCCTCACAAAATGCGGAAAATATGACTATCAGTTTCAGTCAAGAATAAGTGGTATGTTAAACTTCCACAAAACTAGCAACTCTCTTTGTAGTCACTACAACCTTGGTAGGTGAAAAGATGTGGCAAGTTCATAAAATATAAATTGATATCAAATGGCTGTTTTAGCCTAAATACCCCAAAGTTATTCCTTTCTCATCACTCGTTCAGAATTAGTTATCTTTAGTTACTTTGACTTAGATTTATCCCAACAATCAAAATAATAATATATTAGCATAAAGGTAAAATGTAAAGATTTTGTAAAATATAGTTATAATTTATTTACATGATTAATTATACACAAAAGTTACTTCTAGTGAAAATATCAAAGTGAGAAACATTGAAGTGAAATAGTAAAGAAACTCTTAAGAAAAATAATACATAGTTATATAAATACCCTCCAAGAGAGTAAGTGAAAGCAATCAATAAACATAGACAAAATCCTAGGCAATACTTATTCAACTCATGGTGATTCTTTTACAAACAAACTCAGAGCAGGTCACCTTAAGATGGAGGTGGAGAATACATTACCTGCCGTTACGTTACGAGCGGCTTATATACCCTTAGTGCACCTGGCTCTGATACCAACTTCTCGAACTGTATTAATCTCAACTCATTATATACTTGCTGAATTAAAGTATTACTTTTACCAAGAACTCTATGATATATCTTGTAAACAATAATTATGATTAGAAAAGCCAAATACATTATTACCTAGTTATAATCCATATCATTTGTACATCAGGCAATGAAGAAGAGCAAGGGAGTTGGAGGAAAGGGGGGGAGAATGATTAGGGGTACGAGTGTAGAGGGATAGGCGGGAGAATGGGATGTGGACGAAAACGGGGGGTGATGAGAGAACAGCCTGCAATACCACCACACTCTGACTCGTACACTCTTGAACAAAAATATCTTCCTCTGAAACTAATATGAAACTAAGCTGTCTACAGGTCGAATTAATTATACCGGGCTCATAACATTGCATACGATGTTCAATCATAAATTATTAAAGATCGTACCCACCATAACAAGCACAACACCTCAATTACAAACAGTGACACTTGAATGAAATGGAAATACCTAACAATATATATATATATATATATATATATATATATATATATATATATATTATATATATATATAGTATATTATATATACAGTATACATATATATATATATATATATAATATATATATATATATATATATATATATGCTGTATATTATATTTTTGTCTTTCATATTTTAACACCTGGCATTTTCTATTGTTTTCTTGTTAACCCTTAATTAGCGGCGAGCAACATAAGTCGAGTTAAATAAAGCTGGACTATGTGGCGGCGCTCGACATAGGTCGAGTGGCAATTTCAGCACGTAATGTGGCTGAGAGAGAGAGACAAGTGGTGGCAGGAGACTAGCGAGCGTATGACTGCTCCAGACCACCGCGGCGAACCTACTGACACAAATCTCAGCTCCCTCCTCCTCTCTCATCACTACATACTCTGTACCGAAACTACCGAATTACCTGCTTTTTGCACTCGCGTTGCACGGTTATTGCAAGAAAACTATCCATCATACAAGGATCGTTATGGTGTCATTCGAAAGCTCTGTTTATGCCCTTTCAGGGATAGGTACTTGTTTTACGTTCTGGGTCTTATTTAGGCATGAAAATGATCACGTAAACAGCCCTATTTTGGCCAAAAACACCCCGCTGTGCGGTACATATAAATAAACCGCATAGGCCGCTCGTAAGGTGTTAATACATTCGCCCTGTCAACACAATATTTTCCCTAGGTGAGTACTTTTATAAGATTTTTTTGTTCAATCCATTCTTTTACATGTACGTCTCTCTCTCTCTCTCTCTCTCTCTCTCTCTCTCTCTCTCTCTGTCTTTTATTTTTTTCATTTAAACATTGCTTATTATATGAGGTGCGCTATTGAGTTTAGTGCACTTTTCTGAGCTAAAGACATAACATGTTTGCTGATATCTATTTTAACCCTTATTTAGCGGCGAGCAACATAAGTCGAGTTAAATAAAGCTGGACTATGTGGCGGCGCTCGACATAACTCGAGTGGCAATTTCAGCACGTAATGTGGCTGAGAGAGAGAGACAAGTGGTGGCAGGAGACTAGCGAGCGTATGACTGCTCCAGACCACCGCGGCGAACGTACTGACACAAATCTCAGCTCCCTCCTCCCTCTCTCACTCGCTACATACTCAATTATGTACTGAAAGTACCGAATTACCTGCTTTTTGCACTCGCGTTGCACGGTTATTGCAAGAAAACTATCCATCATACAAGGATCGTTATGGTGTCATTCGAAAGCTCTGTTTATGCCCTTTCAGGGATAGGTACTTGTTTTACGTTCTGGGTCTTATTTAGGCATGAAAATGATCACGTAAACAGCCCTATTTTGGCTAAAAACACCCCGCTGTGCGGTACACATAAATAAACCGCATAGGCCGCTCGTAAGGTGTTAAAGCTCAACCTCTTCCAACTTGGATACAGTTTTCCTGATTTTATGTTTCATTATAATATATATTATGAATATATTTATTAGATATGTATTGGTAATATATCATTCAATATATTATTTATATTTTTACATTGTTTGTTATGTATTTTATTTATATACATATATTTTTTTTTTAATATTAACACTTGCACTAATTTGTCTGTCACGTTATATGAAATTTATGATATTTGTCTACACCAAACATTAGCTGCAATCTTCATTTGATTGGTATTTAGAGTTCTGACATCTACAATATTTGTCATAAGGTTCCACAATCTTGAGGTTGCAGCTTGGAGAGAACGTTGGTGTGTACTGGTGTGAGATCTAGGGACTTCCAGCAGACAGCTATTGGATAGCACCGACTTCGTGCTTCGGCTTGACTGTCTCCATGGAAGCCCTTGTTCTACTAAATGAGGAGTTTGTTGTACTTGTGCTTTATGAAGTACAGTGAGTGACGCTACCTGACGATGATGTTCCAGGGTGTCTAATTCCATTACTCTCTCTTCCCTTTGACAAACTGAGGTAATGAGTTTTTCGGCTCTCCTCTGAATTTTATCAAGTAGAGAGAGATGGCCTCGTGGGCTCTCTCTCTTTCTCTCTCTCTCTCCCTCCCGCCAACGTAACACCGATATTAAAAAAAGGCAGCAAATCCCTACCCAGTAACTATCGTCCAATTAGCTTAACCTCAGTTGTATGTAAAATGCTAGAAACGGTCATACGACACAGACTCGTAAATCACTTAGAGGAAAATAACATACTTAAAGATACTCAACACGGCTTTCGTAAAAAACGTTCCTGTTTAACAAACCTCTTAGACTTCTTCCACGATATCCTCAACCTCTACGATGAGAGTAAAGCTGTAGATATTATATACCTTGATTTTCAAAAGGCCTTTGACAAAGTTCCCCACAAACGTTTACTGCTAAAACTAAAAGTGCATGGAATACAAGACGGTGTGTTGAAATGGATAGAAAATTGGCTCAGCGACAGAAAGCAAAGAGTAGTCATAAACGGTAAGGCATCTAAATGGACCAATGTAAGTAGCGGGGTACCCCAGGGATCGGTACTAGGACCAATTATCTTTCTAATTTACATCAACGACATAGATGAGGGCCTCACCTGTACAATCTCAAAATTTGCTGACGATACAAAAATTGCAAATAGCGTACTCTCAAAAGAACAAGTTGACGATATGCAACACAATCTAGATAAATTGTCATGTTGGGCCCAAATTTGGCAAATGAGTTTCAATGCGGATAAATGTAAAGTACTACATATCGGATACCTAAATGAGAAAGCAAACTATTCGATGAATGGCACTCAGCTTAAGAATGTAAACAGAGAAACCGATCTGGGAGTAACAATATCGAGTAACCTAAAACCGAGTAAACAATGTTCAGAAGTTGTTAAGAAGGCAAACAAAATAATTGGCTTTATAGGCAGGTCATTTGAGCATAAATCCAAAGAAGTTCTCCTAACCCCTTACAATTCCTTAGTCCGCCCTCTTCTGGAATACTGCGTTCAATCCTGGTGCCCTTATTACCAAAAAGATATAAACAAGCTAGAACGAGTTCAACGTAGAGTTACCAAAATTATATCTAGCCTAAAGAACAAACCATACGAAGAGCGTCTTAGAGAATTAAATCTATTTCCTTTAACCCAGCGCAGATTAAGAGGTGACTTAATTCAAGTGTTCAAAATCATCAAAGGCATCGACAATATGAACTGTAGTAAGTACTTCACTATCGACCAATCTAATTACACGCAGGGAAACGGTTGCAAAATTATTGGTAAATCTTTTAACTCACACGAATCTAAGAATTTCTTCTTCAATCGAGTTGTCAACTTGTGGAATGGGCTTCCCCGAAACGTTATAGACTGCATCACCGTTGATTCATTTAAACTCCGTCTAGACAAATATCTCGCTTCAAACCCGCGACTGACTGCGTTTCTAAATGAATAACTTTATTTTATCCCCCCCTCAGTTACTAACCCATCTGCCCCCTACTAACTTCCTAATCCTGCCACGGACATTAGTTCCAGGGCAGTAATTCCCTTTCCAATGTTCCCTTACCCACTCTAAACCACTGTTTGGACACTTGATCCTCAGTGTTTTGGAGGACAAGCAACCTAGAAGGGTCACTAGATCTGTTGTTGCTTGATTTCCTTTGTACTCCTTTGTACTCCTGTATTTTTGCTTCCCCAACACTGAACACCGGGTTATATCCTCTTCTCCAGACTTTGTACAATGATGGTTAAGATAAAAAAGCATATAAGCAAAAAAAAAAAAAAAAAAAACATATATATATATATATATATATATATATATATACTGTATATATATATATGTATATATATTATATACTGTATATATATATAATTATATATATATATATATATATATATATATATATATATGAAGAAAATACACACAATATGAAATGAAAGGAAGGAGGAAGGAAGAGAGGGAAGGAGGGAGAAAGGAAGGGAAGGAAGAAGGAAGGAAGGCAGGAAGAAGGGAGTAAAGAAGGTTAACGGGAAACAATCAAGGAGGGAGGAAGAAAGGAAGGGACGAAGGAAGAAGTGAAGGAGGAAGGAAGGGACGAAGGAAGGGAGGAAAGAAAGAAGGAAGGATTTAATAACCAGATAACGTGAAACTACGAAACATGCCCAAGTTGTAAACATATAAACATGTATAAGTGAATCTCCAAATGTATAAAATATAAACATATCGATCGATAAATAAGTTAAGTTAACCTTTAAACTTTGAAACTATTAGTCTTCATGTCAATACCATACATGTGGTGTGAGGCAAAATGCTAAAGTTGAGAGCATCATAAGGAATTCAAAGACCCACCCTCTGCCGCCTTATGTTTCTTGAGAGAGATAGTGAGAGTGAGAAAAAGTAATACTTAGCTGCCGCCTTCTTGTTTTTAAAAGAGAGTGTGTGTGTGTGTGTGTGTGTGTGTGTGTGTGTGTGGGTGGGTGAGTGAGTGAGTGAGTGTTGATAACTATGTGAGATATATAGTTTACAGACAAACAGACAGAAATACAGATTAACAAATGGAGGCGAAAACTTAAGTAAGAAAGTAAGTTTAGAAATACACTACCTCCATCAAGCTTAAAGAAACATCCCCAAGATCCCCCTTACAGATAAGTTGGTACATTTTTCAGTAGAAAAATGTCCCGGCCAAATACCGGTTCCTCCAAAATTATAGGCTCGCTATCGCTCGCCAGGAAAACAATCAACACCTAAATGGCACGATAAGTCTTAATTTTGACAACGAAATGGGTTGAAAGGTCTTTTAATCGCCAAACTAATGGAACGTCTTAAAATCTGAAAACTAGTGGGGCTAAACATGAGGGAGAAGGGGGCCAGAAAAAACAAACATCTCCCCTTAATTAAGCAATAGCAGAAGACAGTTGATCCTAAAAGCCTACAGTAGTAAAGGAAAAGGACAGCAACATAAGGAGAGAGGGAGAGAGAGTGAGAATGAGTGAGTGAGTATTGTTTCGGTACTTGTTCATCTGGTGACCAAAATAGAGTGGGAGAAGAGGGCAGATGATAAAGTTCCCCCACCTGCTGTTTCCTTATATTTTCCCTTTTACCTGGATGTTGGTAATATATTGTCCTTGTCAAGAGCTCTCTCTCTCTCTCTCTCTCTCTCTCTCTCTCTCTCTCTCTCTCTCTCTCTCTCTCTCTCATACTTTGACCTGGAGGTAGTGCGTCTCGCGGGAGTAACAGTTGACCCAGAGGAAGATGGGGGAGAAGGGAACCAAGTTTAAGGGGTGATGGGTCGTTTTTCTAGACCCCCTTCTCCCTCATGTTTAGCCCCGTTAGTGTTCAGATTTTATGACGTTCGAGCCGAACGTCATAAAATCTGAACACTGAATTAGTCTGTCGATTTTAAGACATATCGCCCCATTGCTTTGTCAATATTAGGACCTTTCGTGCTATTTAAGTGTCAATTAATTTCGTGGTGAACGATATTGAGCCTGTAATTTTGGAAGAACCGGCCTTCGGCCGGGACATTTTCTACTGAAAAATGTATAAATTAAAGTAGAAGGGGGATCTAATGGATTTTTTTTTAAGCTTATTTAGAGATGAAACAAATATATTAATAAAAATATACATACATTATCAAATAAATACTCCCAACTTCCCTTAAGCCATTCGGTACCAGTGCCGTCCTTTTAACTTTATTTTTGCTACTAATTGGCGATTTTGTTCAGCTTAGGAAGGACGTCTACCCATTAGAAGCCTACAGACTATCTCAAGTAATCCTTTTAGCTACCATATGTTTCCTAAGCTTCATAGAATCTAAATGCAGCTGAAATACAATAAATAAGACGTCGCCTGTACTGTGCTCGGTTCACACATACACGAATTAACGTTCCGTCCGTCCCCGACCTCTTAATTTGCCTGCAAACGGGCAAGGACTCCGGCAAAATCGCCTATGGTCGGTACAGGGACGTGCGGTTTCGCCAGCACACGGGACGCGGGGGCCTAGGCGGCGACCTTTTTGTGCATGCATAAAATTGTCCGCGTGGGTCGGGGCAACTGCCAGAAAACATGTCAGGCCGGGATACTCACGGGAGCAGTCGGCATCTAGACTCAGCCTGGCGGCGTCTAGACACCGACTAAAAGGATGAGAACGGCGGCAAAAAAATGTTGGAAGGAGAGTCGGCGATGTGGCACCGTCACGTCACGTGAGCTGGTGATACCGCTCGTCCGTGTACCGTGTGCCGGTGTCCTTGCTCGTTTGCAGGTGAATTATGGGGTTGGGGACGGACGGGACGTTAATTCGTGCATGTGTGAACCGAGCAAAAGGGGTCGGGGACGGACGGGACGTTAATTCGTGCATGGGGCCTCCAGATTGATGCCGTCCTGCCTATTTTCTTGGTCGGGGACAGACGGGACGTTAATCCGTGCATGTGTGAACTAAGCATAAAGGTTAAGAGGGGTAGGGTTTATTCCTTTGACCTATTTGTATATATATTGTTTCCTCTATATAAAAAATAGGGAAACAATGAGTACTTCATGATAAAACATCGTATTATTACTTTAAGGGGGAAGTGTTCATTTTTTTGTTAGATTTATATTTGTTTTAGTTTCCGCGCTAGACCTCCATCAAGCTTGACAAATGAACCACACCAAATTAAGAAGCCTGTCTTCTTGCCAACTGATCCGTAATACCATCACCACAATGGTTAAGGCTAACAATTTCTGAGAAACCTAAAATGAATGGACTATAGTTTATGTGCCATGAGTAGAAGAGGGAAAGAAGGAACGGGAAGAAAGCATGAAAAGGGAAGGAAATAAATATGAAGGAAAAAAGAAAAACGAAGGAATAGGGAAACGCTGAGAAGGAGGTAAATGTGAAGGGATGAGGGGATAAAGGCTGGAAGGAGTGAAGTAAGTGACATGGAAAGAGGGCATGGAGGAGGACACTGGAATAGAAGGAGGGAAGTGGGAAGGAAAGAGAAGGGGAGAAGACGAAGATGAACACAAAACAGGAAAGGAATGAATAAAGAGTAAGAGATGGCTGGGAGAAAGAGGGATGGACAGAGCAAGACAGAGTTGCTTAATTAAATATACATGGCTACCTAACTGTCTTGGGAGACTTTGACCTGGTTATGTACTTTGAAACCCATATTTTCAGACATTAATACATTCAGACATCTCCACACCCACCTCTCCCTCCAACCATTGGTTGGGGAAAAATGTCCCCCAGCAGAATGAGAAAAACTTCTACTGGGAAATTTATAGTAAAGAACGAAGTTGAGAAATATTTTATACCACTGATGCTTAACCTATTTTTTTTTTTTTTTTTTTTTTACCTACCGGTATATTATTCCCAACTCCTCAAATTGAATGTCTAGACTTCTTTTGAATGTGTCAATTGTCTTACATTGTACCACTTTCTCTGACCACACTGTAGGTGAAGAAGTGCTTTGTGACATCGAGATTCGCCCTCCTGGTTTTTAATTAATTCCATTTCCCCGAGTTAATGAACTATAATCTATTTTGAAAAGTGAATCTACATAAATTTTGTCAAATCCCTTTAGTATCTTGAAAGTACCACTTTCTCTGGCAATTTGTTGCACTCGATGACCACACTGTAAGTGAAGAAGTGCTTTGTGACATCGAGATTCGCCCTCCTGGTTTTTAATTTCATTCCATTTCCCCGAGTTAATGAACTATTATCTTTTTTGAAATGTGAATCTACATAAATTCCTTTAGTATCTTGAAACACTCGCATAATTGACCTCGCAATCTTCTTTTTTTAAGTGACTTTTTTGTATTTGTTTTTAGTCTTTCACGATAAGATGTATTTTTTGGTGACGGAATCAACTTTGTTACTCTACTCTGCACCGACTCGAGTTTCTCAAAATTCTCAATGTCCTTGCTCAGATAAGGAGACCAAAATTGCACGCCATATTCAAGATGGGGCCTCACTATGCTTTTAAATAAAGGTACTATAATTGTGGTAAATTATCAATGGAAGTTAAATATTACTAAGCTATAATGAATCAATTAAAATCAATCTAAATTAAAACTACTCCATATCTAAATTGAATTCAATCTGAAACAAGATAATTTATATCCAAAGGTCTCACATAATAAATTTATATATAGGGTAAGGTTATAAGGGTTAATATTAGCCAGGAATTAACTCACCAATAGTTCCACGTGGCAATGAGGCAAGGGAGAACGTTTACCCAATATGGCGGACAATGGGGAGGCAAGACACCGGTCCCGAGACTCGAGTCAAGTGAAAGAAAGAATAAATGATTACATGGGAATGGACATGAATACTATGCTTATCTGTCAGCCAGTCATGGCGTCGATGAGAGCGTCGTGATGGTGTAACTGTTTGTATTGCTGTCAGTGTATTGTGATTAGAGGCACAAAAGCGCGATCAACTGAGGGCGGAAAACAGATGTTAACTGGTCGGTGTTCGTGAAGGCTCTGCTCTCTCTTCCTCAGAGGCACACCTTGCTGCCTTGGCAAACGCCAGGAGCCCAAATTATCGTACCGCATCTAGGTTGCTCTATACGATAAATTATATTAATATATACGATAAATTCATATATACTACATAAGACCATGGCAATATTGCTTAATAGCATATTAGGCCTTTTATAACTTAACTTATGTACAATCTTATAATATGCGATCTACTCGTCCTACGTCGTGCTGCAGGAGCGACCGTGACGTCACAGAGACATACGGGATCACAAAAGAGTCATAGCCTATCGTATTTACGATACACTCCCCCCACAAAAAAATACCGGAACCCCACCTTAACCCATGGGATCTGGGGGGCCTCATATGAAGTTTGGTATTTTCAACTTCATAATTCAGTAGCTACTGATTGAGACCACCTAGAGCAGTTAATATTTTTGCAAATTGTAGAACGTTTTCTTGTCTGTAGACTGCCGTTGAGATGACATCGCTACATTGCGTGGTTGCCGAGTTCTGATGATTATAGCGGCGACTTTTTTTTTACCATTTTGCCTCATACGAGGCCTCCCGGATCCCAAGGATTAAACTTAAAGTTGCCCAGAGGCTATCTTCTGTCGCCACATGTCGACGGCGCCAGCAGCAGCGCGTCTGTGACGCGTCGCGGTCCGAGAATGATCACCATCAGTAAGAGGTGAGTCGTTCCTTTGAGAATCCTCGGACCCAGCAATAACAGGTGGAGCATCAGATTGCAATGCGGAATCGAGCTCCAAAGCGTACAAACGTGCGATAGGACGAACAGTAGTTCCAGTGGTTGTCTTCAATAGTGCCACCCGCTCTACAGAGTCTGCCCCATTGTATACCTCCAACACACGGCCCAATTTCCAGTATAAACGAGGACTATCTTCTTTAATTAAAACAACTTCACCAACAGTAGGTGCCGTTGGTCTACCAGAGGGAGTAACACTCCTTTCCCTCAATGCTAGCAGATATTAACTAATCCACCGTTTCCTAAAATCCTCGATTATCCTTGATATATACTGGTATCTCTTAGACACCGCTACCTCAGAGTACAACGAGGGATCCTCTAACTCTACTATGGATTAGAAATCAGATGGAAACGCAGTCAATGGTTTTCCATATAGCAAGTGAGCTGGCGTTAATGGTAGTGGTTCTTGCAGGTCGGTGTACACATATGTAAGCGGACGATCGTTCACGACTGCCTCTATCTCTGTGAGGACTGTCGTCAACTCACTCTTCTTTAATAGAGCACGTCCTACTACCGCTGTGAGTCCTGACTTTACTATGCAGACACACCGTTCCCACATTCTACCAAACCAAGGTGCCTTAACTGGAATGAACCTCCATTCGCACTTGACGTCCAAAATTCAGAAATTTGTAAGGTTATAAGTAGTGGGATATGAGTAGTGATTCTACTATCATCACTTCTCTCCCAAAAAAGTGATGATAGTAGAATCACTACTCATATCCTTTAGATATTTTGATGCTTGGACATAAGTGGGAGCATTGTCGCTAAGAATGAGTTGAGGGAATGAACGACGGGCACAAAACCGTCTAAACGCCAGCATAAATTCTTCACTAGACATATTATCACATAGTTCTAGGTGTACCGCTCGAGACGTTGCACAGGTAAACAATAATATATAACCTTCTCATGCTCTCTCGTCTTCATTGCCCCTGTGTAATCTAACCCTACAGCTTGGAATGGTTCTATGTGCTTTACACGGCATTCAGGTAGAGGTGGAGCTGGTCCAGTTGCACATGGTTTACCTTTTAATCTCTGGCATATTACACACTTTCTTTTCTACGCATCGAGCTACTTGTCGAACACTGGGTATCCACCATGCGAGACGTAAATTTGATATAATATAACATACCCCGTAGTGTTTTACTTCCCTATGTGCACGTATGATCAATAGATCATTAATGTGATGTCTTGTTGGCATAAGTATAGGGCGGTTTGTGCCGTCTGATACACCCGACCACTTCAGGCGACCCTCACACCTGATGAGGCCATTGTCTAGGTGCATCCTTAGTTGACGCACTATATTAGGCATTAATGTCTTATTCGACCTTTGCAACGATTCTAATTCATTGGAAAAGGTTTCTACTTGAACCTATTTGATCAAAGTTACTTCAGCTGCTTTAAATTCACGAGCATCAATGTTGTGACCCCTGTTGCAGAGTTGGCCCGTTACTTTAAGCCTGATATTGGATACATATCGCAATACCCAAGCGACAACTCTGACTAGTTTATTATAGTCACCGAATCTTACCCACTCTATGATTGGACCCGGTGGCTCATTTGGTTGGGCTGTAACTGCCACTGTTTCCAGTGGCAGAAGTCCCTCACCAACAGCATGCCAAATCGTCCATTCACTTTCATGGAGCAGCCACTTTGGACCATGCCACCACAATTCGGACTTCACTAACTGGCTAGCCATTATACCCCTAGTTATGAGATTACTAGGGTTTTCTTTTGTATTTACATAATGATAAGCAACATCTGGCAAAAGGGCTCTAATCTCATCTACCCTATTCCGCACATAAACTGGCAGAGACTTCTTGCTATGTATCCCGTTGAGTGCGACCTGACTATCGCACCAAACGTGAACGATTTCAATATTTAATTCGCTCTCGTATGCTGCGCGTACATGTTGCACCAGACGTGCTAATAGCAGCATGGCAGTCAATTCCATTTTAGGGATAGTTACCTTTTTGACCGGGGCTACCTTGGCCCGGGCTGTAACTAAATGTGCCCCAAATGAAGTAACGACATATATGGCTACTCAGTATGCCGTGGCGCTAGCATCGCAAAACGTGTGTAACGTAACGTCACCAAACGCCGCCACTTTACGAGGTATAAGTTTAGTACATAGGATGGCATACTCATTCAACAACAATGTTCCTTGGTCATTCAGGTCCTCGGGCAAACTGTCATCCCATCATATTTTACGTCTCCAAACTTCCTGCATTAGAATCCTAGCTCTTATGGTAACGGGTAATGCTAGACCCAAAGGATCAAAAAATTGCGCAACTTTGCTCAACAGACTTCTTTTTGTGTGCGCTCCTGTCTGCTGAGCTAAAGACCTTGTTTGAAAAGTTAGTATGTCATGTTTAGGTTGCCAGTTCATCCCCAAATTTCTGGACTTTTTCTGGTTATGAGATGCCGTACCGTCCAACTGTATCAAACTCTGAAGATCTTCACTATTAGTAACCCACTCACGGAGAAATAAATGTGCATCTGTAATCAATCTGCGTGCTTGCCAGTATGTATATAACAAATCATCCTGACTATCGCTAGAACCCTGCAAATTGTCTATATATAATCTGCGAGATAGTTTACTTGTGTCCTCATGAGTATCAGCTAGATGTTTTTTGATTGTGGCATTTAACAAAAACTGTGAACACGTGGCCCCAAGGAGTACAACCCGAAAACGGTATATTATGACCGGACTTTCAGAGTCGCTAATGTCGCTGAACCAAAGAAAGCGGGTAACATCTCTATCTTCCTCCTTTAGCTTGACCGTCAAGAATGCTTTCTCGATGTCACTGGTATATGCGTACTTCCCCAGCCTAAACCGCAATAGATGTTGGGACAGGTCCGACACCATGGACGGACTTGTCAACAGGCAGTCATTTAGACTGGGTTGTTGACCTTGATGGGCAGAGAAGTCATACACCACCCGTATTGGTGTGGTGACGCTGTCTTTTCTTACCCCATGATGGGCCAGATAGTGAACCCTACCCTTCTTAATTGGTTCCTTGACATTGACTCTCTCAATAAACCCCCTATCTTCATAACTCCGAAATACATCGTCATACGCCTGGCGCGTGCTCGGTTCGTTAGACAATTTATGCTGTAATGCGCGCAAGCGACCTAATGCCAAACCATAGTTGGTAGGCAGGCTTATCTCACTGTTCTTCCAGGGTAAACTAACTTTATATTGCTTGTCTGAGGCACAGTAGCTCACAGACTCGTCTAACCTTTGTAGCGCAACTTCCGAGTCATAATCAGTCTCCATAGGATTAATGCCTATGTGATCCAATCTCCACAGTCGTTCCAGGTCGAACTCGGCAGCCATCTTAGGGTCACTAGGTTGGGAATCCTCCCTTCCCATCTCCTCTTCCGCGGTTACATTGACTCTATATATCGAGACCGTGTCGACCAGGACCTTTGACTGTGTAGTATGCACCTTTCCGCTCATGCAATATCCAAATTTAGTGGGGATTAAAATTACACCACACATCTTTTTAAATCCAGGGTATACTACATCATAATAATGATCCACACCAAGTAGAACATGCACCTCACTCTGATTTCCCATGGGATCTGACAAGTTAACCACTTTGCTACGTAATGCGTGTTCCACCTTCTTCACTCCTACAGATACATATTCTGGTAGGGTGTCTACTACGATACATGTCATAAAATACCAGTTTTTACGGTAGAAATATGAAATCTCCGCTATCTCGTAGTCTTGTTAGTCAGTAACCCCTGTGAAGCCCTGCAATCGAAGAGTCTCAGCCCCTATGATTCGGTGTTTCAGTCCCAATAAGACGGACCTCTTTATAAAGGAACGTTGAGACCCTTGATCTAGAAGTTCCCGACAAACTTTGTTACTGTCATTACCTTCCATGGGAATCTGTATTGTGGGCTATATAGTGGTGGCTTGCGTGCTACCTAGTGTCACAGTTGTAGTACCCTCTGTTTTGACGTCTTTGACTTTATCTGCCGTAGGACACAACGTATCAAAGTGATGTCCTTTGCAGTGGCGACAGGGCCTTAAGTATGTAGCAGTACATTGTCCCTGCTTACCATGTTCCTTACTTAGACAACCTACACATAGCTTCAATCTTTTCGCCTGTGCTAGTTTTGTCTCATTTGTTGGGTATTTTACACAGAAACTCCATTTATGTTTGTTGTTACATAGCTTACATAGAATCTGAGCAGGTTTCTTATACGTACCCTCTTTCTTTTCTTTAGTCCCCACTGTCAAGCTTACTGTTCCCCTCTTCTCCACATTCTCACTCCCTCCCGACACATACATTCTCCCTTTGTTCAACTGTAGATTATTGATTTCTTTACTGAACAGAGTTTTGAACTACCCCAGATCAAACGATCTAACCTTGTCAAGTATTGCCATAGGAAGCTTCTGACGTAAGATAATGACTATCATTTCCTGTGTGGTGAGACCTTGGGTGTCTAGCGATCGAGTATGGCACTCCATATTTGCCCTAAAATTTGCTAACTCCTCAACCTTATACTGTAGTTCTGCGAGCTTTAACAAGGCAATGACATGGGCCATCTTCAACTGCTCTTGATCCCCGTATGTGGACTTTAATAATTGTACTGCCTCAAGATAACTATCACCCACTACCGCAAAACCCTCTATCAAATGAAAGGCCTCTCCTTCCATTTGTCCCTTCAGGTATTGAAACTTGCGGACATTATCCAAAGAGGATTCATGAACTGTAGACCGAAATACGTCCCAAAAAGCTAACCACTCAGTCAATTTGCCCCCCAAATGTAGGAAGATTGAGCTCTGGGAGGTGTACAGTGTGTTTTGGGTCAGCCCTTCTATGGACCTCATTCTCGCCTCCCTTCTTACTTGCGACAGCATGCTGTATTATGTGCTTCGATCTAAAGACAGGTTCATCATAGAGGGCGCGATTATCACACTCTGTAACTATCTCTTTCTCCTCTGTCATGCCTGCCACAATCACCTCACTCAGAGCCATAATACGACCGTGGGTAGCCTGGACGTTGTCTAATCTAGCTCCCAATTCCTCTAGGTCAGCAGTAGTGATGAAAGTGTTGACGTCTACAATTAGCCTATTTAATACTCCCCGAAGTCCCGCCCTTTGATTTTTAGGGGCTTTGATCAGCACCCCACCCGACGGTGTCTCTTCCTGTTTACTTATTTTGCATGTAAGCCATGTAAGGCTATGTATCTAAATGTTACAAAAACAACGGCAAAATAGTATTCTAGTTAAGAGACGCCGACCGGTGGACTTCTATGTTATGGAGAAAAAATAGTACACAAAATAGCAATACCTACTAAAGGGTCATATTGAACAAGAAAAAATGTTAGGTCAGGTCATATGTCACAGGAAGTCTGAAATGTAGAAGAAAATTATTGAGGGAAGATGATGGGTGGGATGCAGGATTTAGGCAGGTGCAACGATGTGACCCTGCAATCCGGCTCTAACCATCGCTTGGCTAGCCTTGCCAGTTTATCATAGAGTTGTTCCTGCATCCTGTTATATGTCCCCTTGTTCATTGCCTTAAAATCCCTTACTGGTAGCTAATTCCCGGGTCTGGGCACCATTGTGCTAAACTATCAATGGAAGTTAAATATTACTAAGCTATAATGAATAAAATAAAATCAATCTAAATTAAATCTACTCCATATCTAAATTGAATTCAATCTGAAACAAGCTAATTTATATCCAAAGGTCTCACATAATAAATTTATATATAGGGTAAGGCTATAAGGGTTAATATTAGCCAGGAATTAACTCACCAATAGTTCCACGTGGCAATGAGGCAAGGGAGAACGTTTACCCAATATGGCGGACAATGGGGAGGCAAGACACCGGTCCCGAGACTCGAGTCAAGTGAAAGAAAGAATAAATGATAACATGGGAATGGACATGAATACTATGCTTATCTGTCAGTCAGTCATGGTGTCGATGAGAGCGTCGTGATGGTGTAGCTGTTTGTATTGCTGTCAGTGTATTGTGATTAGAGACACAAAAGCGCACTCATCTGAGGGCGGAAAACAGATGTTAACTGGTCGGTGTTCGTGAAGGCTCTGCTCTCTCTTCCTCAGAGGCACACCTTGCTGCCTTGGCAAACGCCAGGAGCCCAAATTATCGTACCTCATCTAGGTTGCTCTATACGATAAATTATATTAATATATACGATAAATTCATATATACTACATAAGACCATGGCAATATTGCTTAATAGCATATTAGGCCTTTTATAACTTAACTTATGTACAATCTTATAATATACGATCTACTCGTCCTACGTCGTGCTGCAGGAGCGACCGTGACGTCACAGAGACATACGCGATCACAAAAGAGTCATAGCCTATCGTATTTACGATAATAATGTTCTAATTTTTATAAGTAAAATTTGTTCTAATATATCTCACTGCTCGATTGGACTTGTTCGCAGGTGCCGCACATTGATCTGAGGTGTTTAGGTTTTCAGATGTAAGAACCCCCAGGTCTTTAACTAATGCACTTGTTTTGGTTGGCTGGCCTTTCATCATATATTCATATTTTTTGTGTATATTACTAAAATAACCGGATTTAAGAAGACCACCACAACACATAAAAGGAAGCAAACCGACGAAGGAGAGACCAAAGAAAATGACATCCACGCTCAGCCACAACAGATAAAACGAAACAAGAAGGAAGAAGGAATAACTAAACCAAAAGCAACAACAAGAAGGAGAGAAACAACAAGGACAAAACCACCGCGATGCCCAGAATACCCAAGTTACCCAACATCACCAATAAAGAAGGCAGAAGTAAACGAGCAAAGCAGAACCAAAACACTGAGAAGGAAACTCAACCCCTGCTCAGAAAACCAACACACAAATAAAACCATGTGTGGGAGATAAGACCAAGACAAAAACCATCACACCAAGCCTCCCAAACAAATCCTGTACACCACTACCTTGCACCAAAAGAGACGGCAGAATTACCACTATCACACCAGAGATACCAACCACACCAGACAAGACCATTGCAACATCACAGCAACACCACGAGGCCACAAGAAGGAAAGTACTGTACAGTCAGGGACAGAAGGACCAACATCGATGCACTAAGCAGGGACACTTGCGCCCTTCTTCTATAAAGAAGCCAACTCACCTGCCCACAAACTTCTGAGGGGTACTCCTAATCCCCCCATAATACGCCCATCTGGAATAATGACCTTTTGACCCCCGCACACCTGCCCTGGGACATCTCAGCCGAAGTCGTCACTACTCAGACGAAAACCTGACTAAGGCAAGCAATTCTAGGGCTTACTAGATCTGACATGTCAGTAAGAAAGCCCAAAAATTACCCTCCCATTCAATAAAGAGCTGAAGCCATGGTGAATGCCTTTCATGGACTGAGGAGTTATTTTACCTATTGACGAATTACTATATCGCATGGTATAGAGACTAATAATAAGATCCCTAATAGGCTGCACCTTTGGTATTAGAAGCATAACCGCCGAACATGTACCCACCTTACTTCTTTTGCCAAAACTGCACTTTGAAACTATAGAAAGACACTTGCCATGGTAAAGGTCATTCGACTAGTTTAGGGCTTTGCGAGATACCAGTAACACCTGGCACTTAGCATGTAAAAGTCCTTAGTGTATCTGTCCAACGCCATGGTTGAGGACACTTACAATTAAAGGTTTAAACACCTTCCCTGAGTTCTTTGAACCTCTTATAAAGATCAGTGGCAGATCGAGGAAACGATTAAGTTCATGATCCTACTATCTCCTCGCGTTAACCCGATACTTTGTCGCTGTGTCATGACACTAGAGGCATTGTATTAAAGATCCTAAGTCAAGAGTACCGAAACGGAACTTCATCAACGATTAACATACAGGTCAGGATAGACGAGTACCTCTAGCCCCAGGACATGTCCTAGCTAATTACTCGCGTTCGTCTGATGAAAGTGCCCCATGACATGACATTACGGAACTAGCATTTAAGATCCAAAACCAGTTACTGCATCTGTTTCCCAAACTACTCATCCACACAGCAGGACCACCTGAACGGTCCAACGGAAAACTAGAAGACGAGCCAGCTGTTATCTCATCATAATTCACACTTCAACTTCAAGTGTAGTTTAAGAGTAAATGTTGAAAATCCACAAGTAATGGTTCACCAGTGTCTCCAGGTGAACTAGCTAGAACAACAGAGTCCACAAATTAAGACTCTGACTAAATTACACCAGTGCGCTAGGTGACCCGAGAAAGTTAGAGTCCACAAATATTAACTCTGATTTATTTTCCTCACCAGTGTTCTCAAGTGATACTTAATTAGGTTCTTATGAGAGTTCCTATATCTGTTGTGAGTAAAGCAAAGATAGATACAGCTAGTCCATGTCTAGTCCTATTGCGGATCCTCGCCCGTGCTCGGCTTATTTATGTTTTAACCATTTATTCACGTATAACTATTACTATTGTTAAACCTAGCGATTAGACAAGTAAAGTTGTTTAAGAAATGTATGCAGTGTTATATGCTATCCTCTGATTCTTCTGTGCACGTGTTGTGTGATTTTGACTTCTCCAGTTAAGTAGAACCTACCAAATCCAATCTAAAACCTGGTAAAAAACCATGGTATAACAATTACCTATTTGGAAGACCTTGCATTTGTCAACATTGAATGGCATCTGACATTTTTCCGACCACTCTATTATTTTATTTAAATCAGATTGCAGTTTATTTCTGTCTTCTTCAGTTAGAACTGAATTTCCTATCTTTGTGCCATTAGCAAACTTTGAGATAGTATTATTTAGTACAACATCGATGTCATTTATATAGATTAGAAACAAAATTGGACCCACGACCGATCCCACTAAAAACTGGCTCCCACTCAGATTCTACTCCATTTATCACAACTCTCTGCCTTCTGTTTGTCAGCCAGCTTCTTATCATTGCATGAATTGTTCCTTTAATGCCTAACATTTCCAATTTATTTAATAATTTTTCATGAAGTACCTTGTCGAACGCCTTTTGGAAATCTAAGTAAATTATGTCTAATGATTTAGTAGTCGTTATATTTTTTCATTTTTATTTTCTATGTAAGTGAGGGAGACAAAAGGCAGAACTGCCTGTATCGAGTGCCTCCTCCAGAGTTGAGAGAGTGACAGTGCCAAAATCAAAGGACATTCGAGCCAAAATGCCTGGACACTCGGAGTTTGAAGCAAATTAAGTC
Organism: Paralithodes platypus; assembly: GCA_032716605.1. Lineage (NCBI taxonomy): Eukaryota > Metazoa > Arthropoda > Malacostraca > Decapoda > Lithodidae > Paralithodes > Paralithodes platypus. The sequence goes on from CM064510.1 coordinate 23,788,581, forward strand.
ATAGGAAGGGGGAAAGACTGATTCTGGGAGAGAGTTCCCGAGCTCAGCATTTGAATAGAAAAAAGACGGGGAATAACGTTTCACTCTTGGGTTGGAGAGTTTCACAGAGAAGGGATGGGATTGTGTTGCAAGACGGGTATTACGTACCCTACGTAGAGGAGGTGGTATACACTGGGAATGCTCTGTGGAACATTGATTATTGTAGTAGCGATAGAATAGCGAGAGAGATGCAACATTGCGGCGAAGAGGGAGAGATTGCAAGGAGTTGGTGAGTGGACGGGAGTTAATGATACGAAAGGCTTTCCTTTCTACTTTGTCTAGGAGTGCGGTGTTAGAGGACCCTCCCCACACATGTGAACAATACTCAATACAAGGACTCACTGTGCCCTTGTACAGGGCAAGAAGCTGTGCAGGGGTAAAGAACCCCTTGAGCCGGTTGAGCACACCCAGCTTCTGGAAGGCTGCCTTAGCAAGACTGGTAATATAGTCATTCCAAGTGAGAGCAGAAGAAAAAGAGACACCGAGAATATTGAGAGAAGATGGAGGATTGATTTTTGTATTGTTGAAGTGTAAGGGATAGTCCTCTGGGAGTTCCGGACGGGTAGTAGGATGAAGAAATTGGGTTTTGGAAGCATTAAAGGTAATAAGGTTTTCTCTTCTCCAATTGGAAATAGTAGTTAGATCAGAAGATAAATGTTGCATGGCTTCATTACGTTTGTTTTTTAGAAATTGCTGGCTGGGGCGTTCTGGAAAACTAAGTGAGTAGTGTAAGGTAGAGTCGTCTGTGTATGAATGGATGGGACTGGAGGTACAGTTGAGAAGATCATTTATGAAAATTAGAAAGAGGATAGGAGATAGGACAGAGCCCTGAGGAACACCTGAGTTGATAGGATGAGGAAGTGAGTGATAGCCGTCCATAGCCGCAGCTATAAAACGTCCGGAAAGGACATTAGAGAAAAAGGCACAGATGGAGGGATAGAAACCGAAGGAGGGTAGTTTAGAGATTAAAGATTTGTGCCAGACTCTATCAAAGGCTTTTGATATGTCTAGTGCAATAGAAAAGGTCTCATCGAAGTCCCGAAAGGAGGATGACCAAGAGTTAGTAAGATGAAAGAAGATATCCAGTAGAGTGACCCTTAACCTATTTAATGGGAAAATGCCCTAGGGGCAAGGGTACTTATTTGTGAATTTCCAGCCTTGGATTCTGATATAATTCGTTATATTTACGATATAAAGCATTATTTGTTTACAATGTGCATTAATTTTACATATATGATTAATATATGAACCTTGAAGAGTGATAAAATAAGTTGGAAAAGCATTTGGGTGGTGAAAATCGTAAATATTCCCCACCGGTCGTACTCTCAGGCGTGAGCTAGCGAAACACACACCCTCACCTCTCGCTGTCTCTGACTCAACTGAAGCAACTGGTACGTGTCTCGGTGTTATATAGCGATCTTTTATGCAACCCACTTGTGCTACATTACCGCGGGAGAGAAAAATCACTGATAAATGATGAAAATAAAAGGAAAAATAGGTGATAATTGAGGAGGAGGGAGGGGGGAATAAGGTGGGGAAGGGGGGTGGGGGGGAGAAACATGGATGAGTGGTACGAAGTACTAGAGGGGAATTATCTCACCTAATGACATATCCTTTGTTTTGAGAGCCCCTGGGGTGTTTATGATTTGTTTTGTTATGGTCCTGCTTCCGTAAGGCCTATCGCGTTCCCTATGGGGACCCTTCCGTGAGGCCTATCGCGCTTGATGGGTTAAGGAAGCCATACTGACGATTTGAGAGTAGATTATGAGTAGAGAAATGCTTAACCCGGCAGTGCGGGAAGACTCTAAAGAGGTCCTACTGGGTGGCTGCAGGAAGACTCTTAAGATCCTAGGCCTAAAAAAAACATTTAAAACACCCCAGTGGCACTAAAAAAATATGTATTTGTGTTGAGGTGAAATCATTTCCCTCCCTTACTTGCTACCACTCCTACACATGTGTCCCCCCCCCCTCCCCCCCCCCTTTCCCCCCCTCCTCAATTATCAGGTATTTTCTCTATTATTCCCGATAATTATCGAGTATTTTCGTGGGAGAACGGGTGGGAGAGAAGGAGGGGGGTGGAGGAGTGTAACTCCGACCCTCCAAGCCAGTCTGAAAGCTCCCCTGGCCTCTCAGTCCCACGCGAGACAAGAGAGAGTGAGGGAGTAAGTCTCCCACTGCTCAAGGCCAGATTAAGACCGTGGGGCTAAAATATACAATTTTCTCCAGCCAATTGCTGTTACCAATTGCTTTCCCATGTTCATATGTTCATATTAAAAGTAAAATAGGCACATTTGGATAAGTATTAATTATATATATGGTAAATTGACGATTTTAGTGAGGAATGGATCAGAATACCTTCGCACCGCGGGCACATTTAAATACCAAAGCTGCGCAGTTAAGAGGTTAGGACATTAGGAAGCAAGAATAATTTCAAAAACTTTAGAGATAAAAGAGATGAGAGCAATTGGACGATAGTTGAAGGGTTGAGAGCGGTCACCCTTCTTTGGGACAGGTTGAATGAGAGCAAGCTTTCAGCAAGAAGGGAAGACATTAGAGGAGAGGCAAAGACAAAACAGTTTGCCAAGGCAAGGAGTCAGCACAGACGTACAGTTTTTTAGTACAACAGGAGGAACACCGTCCGGACCGTACACCTTCTTAGTATTAAGCCCAGAAAGGGTAGAAAATACATCTTAAGAAGATATTAGGATATTAAGCATAAGTAGGAGAGAGGGGGGTGGAGAGGGAGGAATAGCTCAGGAATCTTCCAAGGTGGACTTTCTAGCAAAAGTTTGAGTGAAGAGTTCAGCTTTGTTAAAGGAAGAAGTGATGGTTATGCCATCAGAGTGGAAAAGGTAAGGAAAAGAAGAGGAAGAGAAATTGTTGGAGAGGTTTATGGATAGATGCCAGAAAAATTGGGAGTAGCTAGAGTTGGATAGTTTATTATTGTTTTTTATCATTATTTATTATTTATTATTGATGAAAGAGTGTTTGGCAAGTCGAAAAAATATTTTGCTTGATTCGGGGCACAAACATAGGAAGAATGAAATTCTTAAGTCTTAAGGCGTCAGTACCATTTGAATGCTTCCTCCTTGTTGCGGACAGCAGTAGAACAAGCGTGAGTAAACCAAAAATGTTTTGCATTAGACTGAGAGAAAGAAAATGGAATGTATGGTTCCATGCCCGATAGGATTACCTTGGTAATGCGTTCAGCACTCTCCAAGGCCCCGGCCACAGAATCAAAAGTCATTCCATGGGAAATCAAAGAAGTACTGCCGAAGAGCCTCCGAGTCGGCAGCGCCAATGTGCCACAAGCGCCGCCAGTTGGGAGGATCGTGTCGTCGTACCGAAGAAATAGGACAGGTGACAGATATTAGTTTATGGTCGGAGGATCCCAAAGCAGAGAAAAAATTTACAGTATAAGCAGAAGGGTTAGAGGTTAGTGTGGGTGCCAATCGGTCGCTGTGCAGGTCTTCAACAGCATAGGAATCTTGGAGGATACAAAAACAGGCGTGGTCCCATTACAGAGGATGCTTTAATGGTGTTAAGTTGTCTTAGCATTACAGCCACATTGTGCAGCCTTCCCAGACCGTTTTGCTGACCGTGCAAACTCGCCATCTACGTAGCAGTTTCACTCCTACTACTCAACCTTGTACGACTGCAACAAATAACACTGCTTACAATTTTATAACTTGGCTTTAATTGATAATCATTAACAATACAATAGATGTAACTCTTAACCAGCTGAAACTTATACTCACAGGTCATGGCAGTCCTTAAAATCCCCAATAAAACCAGATAAACAAGGCAGTAGATGTTAGTCTGCCATTCATAAACTCCCGACATTGGCACCGTCGCTTATACTCTACATAAACACAGATCTGAGCTGGCTGGCACGGTAAGTAGGATGCATATGATCCCATTCAAAGTTCATAATTCATATAAACGATTGTGGAAATTCTTTTAAAAGTATAAAAGCACTTAGATATATTAGCGTAAATAAAGATTATTTCTATATAACCTAGATTATAAGGATTGGGTAATACAGTACTGTATTATTCTACATACTGTAAGTGGTTATATAAGAACTGATTCTATTATTAAATTAATGTTCCTTTTATGCCGTAACATTCCGGCCCCTTTAAAGCGAGGCTCACTGAGATTTTACTTAAACCTAATAAAGAAGAAACAAACATGATGCCCAGCCTCTGTAGACTGTAGAGTAGAGCAAGTCGCACACTCCCAATGAGGAGGCATTATTCTGGCCTGAAGTCCTGACTATTTCCTTAACCCATAAACGGCGAGCATCCTCATTTGAGTCTGAACCCTAGGAGGGCGAGCGTCCTCATATGAGCCATGGCCTAAAAAAAGCCTTTCCAAACATTCCACTGTCACTCAAAGCAAAGGAATGTGTAAATATGTGAGATAATTCCTCTTCATACATCGTATCACTCCTCCACATGTGTCCAAATTCCCCCCTTCCCCCCTCCCCTCCCCCCCCCCTCAATTATCACCTATTTTTCTCTTATTCCTGTGATTATCGGTTTATTTAAGGCGCCAAAACTTCCTACCCAGTTCCAAGGTGGAAAGGGAGGGGTGTGGAGGGAAGAGAGAGAGAGAGACTAGCCCACACTACGTCCAGTCTCGCTTTAGAGCTTGTGAAGGGAGGGTGCAGTTTTGCTCACTGTCAACTTCATGAATGAACCGCTCGGCAATATTTCGTGTTTGTCACCCCCCAAATACTATTCCCACTTGTTTTATTGTTGTAACATGTAACTATCTTCATATTATACATAAAATAGGTGCATATGAATAAGTAATAATGATATTTTTCGGATAATGACGATTTTCGTCAGAAATTAATGCAATAGCTTCGCCCCTCAGGACGTTTAACGAAGCGGAGTCTCGCTGCGAATAGGTTAAGACTTTACTGATTCCTCACATCCTTCTAACAAACATAACTTTGTTACAGGCCTAACAAATACATTACTGGCAGTTCGTACTTGAACAGAATGCACCAAGTCATCAGTGTCCTTGAACACTTGCTCAAACTGTCCTAGAGGCCAGAATTGCCTAAGAGTACCTTCCTCCAGCAGCAACACCAAATCTCCAACTTGAACATTTCTCTTTTGTTCAAGCAATTTCGGGCGCAACTACAATGTTGGCAGATACTCTCTAGTCCACCTCCTCCAGAACTGGTCTACAAGAAACTGCATTTGCTTCCACTTCCTACCAAACATATCTTGCTTACATGTCTGAGTTAGAGCAATTGCATGACCTGGACGAAACAACAGCAGATGGTTAGGCGTTAAGGCTTCTATATCTTTAGGGTCCCTAAAAATAGGTGTTAATGGCCTACTGTTGACTATAGCTTCTACCCCGCAAAACAAAGTATCCAATCTCTCATCATCTAGAACATGCTTTCCGGCTAAGGCAGTCACAGTCTTTCTGACAGTTCTGATTTGTCTTTCCCAAACTCCTCCCATATGTGAAGCTGCAGGAGGGTTATAGTTCCACTTGATGTTGTTTTGAAGAAGATGAATGTGTAGCTTGTTTGACTCATTCCACTGGGCAACTGCATTTAGCAACTCACGTCGACGTCCGACAGAATTAGTACCATTGTCAGACCACAATTTCTCTGTTTTTTTTCTTCTTGCTGTGAATCTAACTAAGGCATTTATGAAGGAATCCGTCTCCATTGAGCTCAACTTGTTTATGTGTATTGCCCTAACTGCCAAACAAGTGAAGATACAACCATACCTCATTTCTTGAGACCGGCCCCTCTTAAGTAAGAAAGGCCCAAAACAGTCTACCCCAACAGATGTAAATGCAGGTTTATTTGGTGTCACTCTTTCTTCAGGCAAGCTTGCCATTTACTGTACTCCCAGTGGTCCTCTGTATCTCTTGCAAGTGATGCACTTTCTTAACCCTTAATTAGCGGCTCACCACATAAGTCGAGTTAAATAAAGCTGGACTATGTGGCGGCGCTCGACATAGGTCGAGTGGCAATTTCAGCACGTAATGTTGCTGAGAGAGAGACAAGTGGTGGCAGGAGAGTAGCGAGCGTATGACTGCTCCAGACCACCGCGGCGAACATACTGACACGAATCCCAGCTCCCTCCTCCCTCTCTCACTCGCTATATAAGGAATTGTATCGGGAAAGTGGCTAATTACATGCTTTTTGCACTCGCGTTGCACGGTTATTGCAAGAAAACTAGCCATCATAAAAGGATCGTTATGGTGTCATTCGAAAGCTCTGTTTATGCCCTTTCAGTGATAGGTACTTGTTTTACGTTCTGGGTCTTATTTAGGCATGAAAATGATCACGTAAACAGCCCTATTTGGGCTAAAAACACCCCGCTGGGCGGTACATATAAATAAACCGCATAGGCCGCTCGTAAGGTGTTAAAACTCTGTTGATTAGCTGGTGTGCTTTAGTTATCCAAAAACGTTCTCTGATGTGTGCCATGACATGTCTCGTCCAGAATGGCCCACTCTCTCTAGAGCATCTCGAACAATCAAGTCCACAATATGGTGTTCTTGAGGCAGTATCACTCTTCAGTCTTCCTTCAGGCAGTCTTCCTTCTTCAGATATGTGTGCCCTCTGTAAACGTCCCTTCATTTTGAGCAACTCATCGTCATGAATGAATGGCTCTAGACGGTAAATTGAGCTACTTCTGGGCAAACTTTGTTGACTACTTCTATGATCTTGAATCTCCTTTGAGTAATGGGTCTTCTGCACATACTTGATTATGGCCTTTTCTGCTCCTGCAAGTTCCTCAGTGCTAAGGTTTGCTCCCTTCAAGGACCAAGCATCTGATTTATTCTCTGTTAGCCAATTTCCAAATCTGCACACCCATGCTACAGCTTTCTTCAAACGAAACCATCTTGAATAGTGCTCCAGTAGTTTGTCAGTTGCATTCTCCTTCACTTCTGAAATCGCACTGAATTAAATTTGTTCTTGCCTTTGTTTTACTTGTTTTACTTCCTTGTCATCTTGTAACAGATCTTGATCTTCCTACTGATGCTTTGGCCACTGCTCTTCTGTCTGCCAAAGGAAGTCCGGCCCATGTTTCCACCTTGTGTTATTTACCATTTCTTCTGCATTTAGTCCTCGTGAAGCATCATCAACAGGATTCAGCTCTGTTCCTTCGTGCCTTCACTGTCGTTAAAGAGAACATTCTTGGTCTTATTCTTGATATACTGCAGTACAATCATGCTGTCTGTCCAAAAGACCGACTCAAGCAACTCCCACTCCAGTTCATTATGTATGGTAGCATCCAGTTTCACTGCTACCACTGCCGCTGACAATTCTAATCTTAGTATTGTCATCTGTCTGATGGGTGCTAACTTTGACTTGGCTGCAATCAATGCACAGTGAATCTTTCAATCCTCACTGACTATCTTTAAATAGCTAACAGCACCATAAGCTTCCTGAGAGGCATCGCAGAAATTATATAGTTGACAACTTACAACCTTACCAAATTCAGATGACACAAAGCAACGGTCAACACTTAATTCACTCAACTTTGGTACGTCATGGAGCCACTTCTTCCATTTGTCAAGGCTCGTGGAAGACAACAATTCATCCCAGCCTTTCCGTTGTCTACACTCATCTTGGAAGATCTTCTTAGCTAAAAGCACAAAATATGATACAAGTCCCAAAGGATCGTACACTGAACTCAACACACTGAGCAGACCTCTCTTAGTATTTTCTGTGTCCTTTGTTGTTGTTCTAATTCCCAACTGATCACTTTTAGTGTCCCATTCAATCCCCAATGCATGTTCAATGGGCTAGGCATCTTGATCTAGGTTTAGGTTCCTGATACCAGTAGCTCTTTCCTCTGGTTGTACAGAGCCGAGCACCTTCTTGTTATTACTCATCCACTGTGTTGGATGGAAACCTCTTGATGCTAGCATTTCACACAGCTCAGTTACCAGGGCAATAGCTTCATCCTCAGTTTCAATGGACTTCAGACAATCATCAGCGTAGAAGTTCTTCATTACAGTAGAAATGGCACGTGGCCTGAACTTGTTAACTTGGTCTTTAGCAGTGTGCTGTAGAGCATACGACGCACAACTTGGGCTCCAAATTCCTCCGAACAAGTGCACATTCATTCTGTAGATGGCAGGAGCTTTTGACCAATCTCCATATTTCCACCACAAGAATCTTAAAACATTTCTGTGGTCTGGTGTAACACGCACCTGATGGAACATAGCTTCAATATCTGCCATCACTGCAACTTCGCCTTGCCTGAATCTCAGCAACACACCAAGAAGCTTGTTTGTCAAGTTGAGTCCCTTCAAGACACTCTTGTTCAGTGACAATTCCCTAGACTCTGCAGCACATTCAAACACAGTTCTGAACTTCTCTGGCTTGGTAGGATGTTTCGCATTAAATGTTGGCAAGTACCATGTCATCCCAGGAAAGGCATCAATCTCCTCCACTGGAACTTCTTCTGCATATTCTTTAGCTACTAGTCTTTTTTCATTCATATATTGCTCCAGCAGCTTTGGATCCTTTGTTAGACGCCGCTTTTGACTCTGCAGTCTCTTCTTCGCCATGCTCCGGTTGTTGTGCAGCTCAGGTGGGTTAGACTTGAAGGGTATGGGTTGCTGATATTAACCATTCTCAAATGTCACTGACTGTTCCAATAAATTTATCATTTGTTGATCATTCAAAGACTTCTCAGGCAGACATTTTGCAAGATGTTGTTCACCATCTACTGCCCAAAACCACTTGACTTGTTCTTCTAAGTTTACTTCAGCTGTGGGCATAGAATGGATAAATTTAGGTATAGCCTTGGCCCTCCTGCGATCTTGTTCCCATGGGTCCACTGATGATCCAGCCTAGAAGAGTGCGCACATCATACGGAACCTAGTCTTTACCACATCTTACCTCCTGAGGCATCAGACAATGTGGATAGTCTTGACCTATGATGAGTTCCACATTCACATTCTCCATGTTAGGCAAATGGATTTCCTTCAGATGTTCCCACTTCTCAATTTCATTCTGGGTGGCTACACTGTCCTACAAACTTGGAAAGTCTTTTACTGCAATTTTTTTAGAGAGGTTCAGTGTCTTCTTACTTCTGAAACCAGCAGTCAACTCCAAAGAGACTTCCAATACTTCCGCATCAGGTGCCTCATTTAAAGTAGTAAGAGACAATGTTGTTGATTTGCCTTTCACTTCAAGATGTTCAACCATCAACCAAAGACTGTGAACAAAAGGTACTGTTACTTCCAGGATCCAACAAGGCAAGTACTGGAACAGTCTTTGAAGAACCCTTTGCTTGCACTACCACTTTGACTATGGGGAGAGCAACTTTTGTCTCTGTTCTTGGGTGGCTGCACACATAACTTTGTGCTGTTGCTGTACTCTTAGGTGTTCCTTCATAATCAGCTTTCCCATCTGGGTTTTGCTTAGTACCGTCAAATTCCTTGTGCAGCAGCTTGGAATGCCACATCTAAAAATCCTTGACGCTACAACCAGGCAGTTAAAGCAGAGTTGCTTCGCCCTGACAAAACTAAACCTCTTGTCTGGGCTCTTGATAATAGATTCAGTACATGCATACAGCTAAAGTTGACAAAAAGCTTTTCACTGTCTTGGATTTTGAAGTAGAGTCAGTCTCGCTCTTCACTTTACTTGCAATCAACCTGGTATCGGTATCTTCCTTTTCTTTTGCTTCAACCGAGAAACTGGTTCCTCTTGATTTGATGACTTCTTTCTTGGTATTGGTTCCTCCTTTCTTGATGTCTTGAGTTTTCTTTCCCAAATTACCATACAGCGGGTCATTTGGTTCCCTTGCAATCTTATCACTGAACTGAGCCACATCTTGCATACTGAAACGCAGACCAGAGTGGGTTGCTGGACTAACTGCTCTAGGTCGTTTTGAAATTTTGAAATTGAAATTAAAATTGAAATATAATATTCAGCCATAGAAATACAATACATTATGTGTTATCATATACATTGGTAAAGTGGCTGAGCCTTTTGAGAGGAATCTCTCTTACAGGCACCTTGCTATTGTCTATTCGCTGTAAGTAGGCAAGATATCATGACTTCTAACCTCTGTAACTAAAAAACGACTAAAGGAATCGAGCTAATATTTCTACCATTTGGGAAGGGTTAGTCAAGGAATAGATGTGGACATCGACAGCCAATTTGCTCAAGCCCTTTTCGAGTTACAGAGGATAGAGGTCATGATTTATCGCCTACTTTCAGCAAATAGACTATAGTAACTCGATAGAATAATAATTATTGACAGTGCATTTATGGCCAACAGTTAGGCCTGAGAATATTCATATATACATACAAATACATAAATATACACACACATACTTGTTCCTTAGCATACCCAAACGTAGACAAATATACAAACATACATTACACAAAATACATATACATATTCGTCCACATATATATATATATATATATACAGTATATACAGTACATAACTGCGCATATACTGTACAAAGTATACATTTATTATAAATTCCCAAGTAGTACAATAATTTAGCGTTGTCAGTTTAAGTGAATCAGTTTTGAGGTAATTGGTTGTTGGTACTTCATTAATAATTGTGATTTAAGTTGACTTTTAAAATTGGATATGGTTTCTATATTTCTTAAATCTTGAGGCAGTTGGTTCCAAACTTTAACCCCGTGGTACTTTATTGATGTTTGAGACTGACTAGAAAGTCTTTGGAAGGATTTCCAGTAAATTAGCACTTCTTAAAGCATACCATTGAATATTATTATATCTATACATTTCAACATTATTTAAAGTATACCAAGATTTGAATACAAGGAGGACACTGCTGTAGATATTAATATTATTAAATTTTAAGAAACCTAGTTTTCTGAAAAGGTCGTTAGTATGAGTATTTCTTGATTTATGTGTTATTGTTCTGATTGTCCTCTATTGTGTTATCTTACTAATTATTTACCCTAGATAATAATTTAGTTTTACTGGCCGCTCCCCAAACTGTGTGACAATATAACAAGAGTGGATATACAAGACTATAATATCATTGTTTTAGTGCACTAATAGTAAAGGAATGACGTGTTAAGTAGAGTATACCACATTGTTTATTAAGCTTGTTTTTCAAGTCCCGTATATGAGTGCTTAAGATAGAAAAGATGTAGGCTTGTTCACCAGGTTGATCAGTGGAAACAGAAGAGAGCCATTGGTGGTGGTGAACATTGAAATCTCCTAAGATGGAGAATTCTGCTAAAGGAGAGATGGATAGAATGTGTTCCACTTTATTAGTTAGATAGTCAAAGAATTTTGGATAGTCAGTAGTATTAGGGGAGAGATAGACAGCGCAGAAATATTTAATTTGAGAATGACAAGAAAGCTTTAGCCAGAGAGTTGAGAATTCAGAAGTGTCAAAGTTGGGAACACGAGAGAAAGCAAGATTGTTGCGCATATATACTCAAAATCCACCTTTGGCTTAAAACTGAGGATAGAGATAGTAGGAGGATACAGAGAAGAGTTTTCTGTCAGTAGTCCTAGACACCTAAGTTTCTGTGAGAAAGAGAAGATCAGGGTTGGCAGAGGAAAGGTGGTGTTCCACCGAGTGGAAGTTAGAGCAAAGGCCACGAAGTTTGCAGAAATGTATAGTAAGAGTAGAAGGTAGTGGTCCAAAGCATTTTGGGGAGTCATTGTCAGGGGACTGATCAATAGGGGCATTTCTTGTCTTCCTCCCCCCCCCCCCCCCCCTCTTACTAGGTACGGTTTACCTGGTTGAGCGACAAGTTAAATATGTTAGTTAAGGGCTGAGCTATTTCTTCTTTTACGTTTTTCAGAATTCTTGGGTGAATATTATCCGGACCAGAAGTTGTATTAGTATTAAAATTGTTCAGCTTACATAACACTTCACCTTTGCTTATAGTAATGTTTCCTTTTCATGCGTTGTTACGTTTGCTTCTGAAGTAGTGTTATTTTCTTCCTTAGTAAAGACGGAACAAAAACATTCATTAAGCAAATTAGCAATGTGTTTATCTCCTGTTACTGTCTCGTCATTATTTATTTAGGGCCCTATTCCGGTTTATTTTTTCTATTACCATTAACGTAACCATAAAATTGCTTTGGATTGTTTACACTTTCCTTTGCTATATAACTTTCGTAATTACGCTTCTATGTCCTAATTAATCTCAAGTGTAGAGAGAGAGAGAGAGAGATATACGTATCATATAAATTGTCCTATTCACTTATCATTAATTCTCTATCCACCCACAGGAGAGAGAGAGGCAAGTGTATCCTTATTCAATTTCCCCCAATCCACTTATCATTATTTATCTTTCCACCCGCAGGGGAGAAGCACGCCGCCCTCCACAACGGCCAAGGGGAGGGGGATGACCACACCTCCGCCACCACCACACCAACAACAACCACAACCCTCGTTGCCTCGTCTTGTTTGGTTCTGATCCTGTTCCAGCACTTCTACGGTACGTCCATAGGGTGCTAGGGTAAATCATCCAATAGTTAACTTAAGGAGATATGTGTTTATGTATTTATATGTGTAATTATTTATCTATCCAGCACTTCTATAGTAGCTTGACATGGTGCTAGGGTAACTCATCCATTAGTTAAGTTAAGGGGAGGTATATATATATATATATATATATATATATATATATATATATATATATACAGAATATATATATATATATATATATATATATATATATATATATATATATATATATATATATATATATATATATATATATATATATATATATACCGGTATATATATATATATATATATATATATATATATATATATATATATATATATATATATATATGTGATGTTGACATTTAAAGCAAATATATCTAATAATAATTTAGAATAACATAAGAAGTTAGAAATCGCGAAAAAGAGAGAGAAAAACACAAAACAAACAACAGCAACAGCTAAACTATATATAATCTACGTGTAGATAGTGTATGGTCAAATATACAATACCTTAGGGGGGAGATGATTTACTTTTTGGGCGATTTTTGTATGTATTCATTGTTTTTCTAGTTTCCCCCCTAGACCTCCATCAAATTAAAAACAAAAAATACATTAGATCCCCCTTCTAGATTAATTTGTAAATTTTTCGGTAGAAAAATGTCCCGGCCGGCCGTAGGTCGGTTCTATCAACATTACAGGCTCAGTATCGTTCGAGAGGGAAAAAATCGACACCTAAATAGCACAAAAGGTCTAAATATTGACGAAGAAATGGGGCGAGAGGTCTTAAATTCGACTAACTAATGGGGCAAACATCTTAACCTCTGAAAACTAATGGGGCTAAACATGAGGGAAAAAGTGGTGCAGAAAAACAGCCCATGTCCCCTTAAACACATAATAGGTTGGTGGAGAAGTCGTGGGTGTCCAAGGTTGGCTTAAGGTGGTGAGAGAGGAGGAACTCTGCAATTAAACGGGTGGTGTCACCAGAACAACTTAAAATTACTGAGAAATCTTTTTTGTTTATGGAATGGCCTAAAGGTTCACAATGGTCTCGAATGGCTGAAAAGGATGGTTTAGAAATGGGAAGTCCAGTTCTATAAGATCGACCCTGGTGCTCCGCAACCCTTGTGTTTAAGTGCAGCTTTGATTGTTATTCTGAGGGACACTTTGGGATAGAAGCAACGAATAGATTTTGTGATTTTATGGCGTATCGAGTAACTTGATGGTCCTAAATATGGTATAGTGAAAAATATTACTGCCTTTTTAGCAGTCGGTACGGGGCTCGGGACTTGGAAAAGTTTATTTAGTTGTTTACCAAAACAGTTTTCAATTAATTGTTATGTTCCGTTATGTCTAGGGGTTAATACTATTATATTACTCGAATCATAACATGACACACTATGTTCTTTATCAGTATAACATAAATCCGGCGTGCCAGGCGACCAAGGCCATATGGCACTATATTAAAATTAAACAATGTGAGAGGAAGATAAAAAAAGACTAAAAGCCTTGAATATACTATAATATATATACAATAATAATTTGTCTCAGTGAATCCAATTAATTTACAAAAGATATAAGTACAAAATGGTAACTTGCTCAATTCATAGCATGATTAATAGACAAACCTAGCTACACAAACTATGATAATAATACTAGAGTTCATTATACAAAACAACTTAGCTGTAAGGTGACCATTGGTAACATAAACCTAAGAACCAACAAAATACAGGCGAGAGCGAAGTAGGCAGGAGCTGTTTACACCACAAAGGTCAGACAAGGAGTAACAATCAAAAGATAACAGCTCCTATCCCCGACTCACGCTGTAGCCTGAGGTTACCAACTGATCATTAAATAGATTGTCAAATATTTTAATAATATACCGAAATGTTATTTTAAAACCCTGCTCAGGTAATGTTCCAGAAGTGTGGCGAAATTAGCAATGTGGCCCCATATGGGGACCGACACTTTAAACGGCTGTCACCCGAAAACTCATTGATGGATTTTATATTTCTTGTTACCAATAGAAACTACAATTAACGCTTAATATTATGTTAAGAGCAAATTACACTACTGTAAATATTAAGTCTTTAAAAAAAAAAAAAATAGTGAACAAAAGGGTCAACAGAAGTGAGGCATATCTCATACATTACATAAGCTGGATTAATTTGGTTGCAGGGCCGTGAAGGGGATGGCTGAGGGTCTTGGGTGACAACAAGGCAGAACTCTGGGGCTAAACAAAAATTTGATAGGAAGGGGAAATTTGTAGTACACATTTGGGATTATGGACCCCATATGGTGACCAGACAGGTTGGTACAGGAAAGGGGAGGAGAGAGAGCGGCGGCTCACACCCTCTCCCAGTCGTAGGACGATGCGGACTGACTGCTCGTCCTAACTTCTTGCCATCGGCCTCCGGCCGTGAAATATTCGCGAAAAACCTGTTTTACGCATATTTTTTGCCCCATATGGGGCCAATAAACCTGAGCAGGGTTAATCTTACTTCATCAATTTAAGAGAAAGCTTAAATCAGTCTTAGACAAGATTACATACAGAAGAACACTTAATAACTAAATGCATATAAACAAATGAGCCCCAACAAGCGCAGAACCGAAACAATATGCAACTAATTGAACAATATGTAACAAACTGAACAATATGCAAACGAGTGAACGTTTCCATCACACCTTCCCACCAAGATAAAATTTACGAGTAAATTTAATCACAATAATCTAAAGTAATCAACAGCATAATTTCTTTGGTACTTCTTAAACTTTGCTGACATATAACAAACAGGATGTAAAACCTCATCTTCCCCCAACTGAAGCAACACTGCTCCTGCTCCTGAATCGCTGGCATCTATATGTAGGCTGAAGGGTTTCTCAAAGTCAGGTGATCGTAATACCGGATCAGTGGCCAGCAGGGCTCGGATGTTTTCAAAAGAGGCTTGACATTCCGCTGTCCACTTGAAAACCTTCTTTGGGATAGTGAGATCAGTTAACGGGCGAGCAACCTGAGAGAAAATTGGACAGAACCGTCAATAGTATCCGCTCATCCCCAGGAAGCGCAGCAAGGACTTGCGGTCTGATGGTGGGGGGAAGTTCAGAATGGCTTCTTTCTTGGCATCAACTGGTTTAATATGTCGTTTCCCAACCACATGTCCCAAGAACACCACAGTAGCTCGCCCGAACTCACTCTTTGCAAGGTTAAGGGTGAGATCTGCATCGGCCAACCTAGTAAACAATGCTGTAAGTCGCAGAAGATGATCCTCCCAAGTAGACGAAACAACCACCAAATCATCCAGATACGCCTGACCTCCTTCCAATCCTCTGATGACGTTGTTTACCAAGCGTTGGAAGGTTGCAGGTGCGTTCCTGAGGCCGAAGCTCATGACCTTGTACTGGCATAGGCCATCTGCTGTGACAAATGCTGAAATCCGCTTTGCCTGCTCCGTCAGTGCCACTTGGTAATACCACTTCAACAAGTCCAGTTTAGTAACAAACTCTGCATTATCAATTCCATCGATCACATCATCCAAGCTAGGCAGAGGGAAGGAATCCGACCGAGTAACTGCATTCACTCGACAGTTGTCGGTGCAGAGCCTCATACTTCCATCGGACTTGGGAACTAGGAAGCACGGTGAAACCCAATCACTGTCACTGGGTTCTGCCAAATCATGGGAGAGCAAGAAAGATACTTCCTCCTTCAGCTTCTTTCTCTTGTAAGGGTTGATCCGGTAAGGGGCTTGCTTGATGGGAGGAGTGTTGTCCAGCAGAATGATGTCATGCAGCACACCACGACATGGCCTTGGAACATCACCACAGATTCCCCGGAAGTTGTTCAGCAAGTTCACCAAATCGGCTGACTGCCGAGGCGAGAGGTGCTGCAATTTAGGACCAACATTAGACTAAAGTTCACTGTTACATAGCTTTAGTGGAACCTCTTCAAAGAAATCAGGGTGTTCCTCAACCTCTAGTGACTGCTGCACCATAATTGATTCTCCTCCCCTACAATGATACTGCTTCAGTAGGTTTATATGTACTTTACGCTCCTTTCTTCTGCGATCAGGAGTCTCTATTACATAGTTTACATTGCCAACCTTTTGTTTAACACGGTATGGGCCAAAATACCTTGCCTGAAGCGTATTCTTAGCTAAAGGAAGAAAAGCTAGCACTAAATCATCAGGATTGAAGTTTCTTTCCACAGGTTTTTTGTCAAAGTTTTCTTTCATGGTTTCCTGAGCACCCTTCAAATTATCTCTGGCAAAGTTTCTGACACGGTTTAGTCTTTCTCTGAACTTTTGAACATACTGTAAGAATGGCATACTTTCATCCTCTGCTATCCAACTCTCCTCTACCAACTTGAGCGGCCCTCTAACCTCATGTCCGTTCACAAGCTCGAAAGGAGCACACCCAAGATATTCCTGTCTAATCTCCCTAATAGCAAACAAGAGTAAATGAACACCTTCATCCCATTCTTTCTCTACTTCTAGACAATACTTTCTCAACATTTGTTTATAGGTTTGATGGAAACGCTCCAAAGCGCCTTGTGATTCAGGGTGGTAGGCTGTAGCAAAGTACTGTTTAATAGAC
>CM064510.1:23808168-23866934 GCA_032716605.1 Paralithodes platypus
GTTAAATGTATTTCTTAACCACGTAACATTGAAGTTTGATTAGGAGTAAATAAAGTTACAGGATCGCTTCATAGATTCGATTCAGGTCTCACTCAAATAATATGAAAAGCAAAATATAATATTTTGAAGCAAAAGAATTTTCTTCAGCTTAGGAAATCACTAGAAGTAATATTATCTCAGCCATGTTAGTCTAAGGCGATATTACTAATACGAGACAATAGCATCACCGTACTAAGCACCGTTAAGCAATGTAAGCTTAATTCAAAGAAAATGAAAGAACTCGTAAGTATTAATATAAAACAATAGTATTACTTTCATCATAACCCAATTACTTAAAGAGTTGCTTTAGTCCACAAGTTAGTCAACTAAAATAGTTAAGTACATAATAATAGCGTTAACGTTAATTCGCAATCAAATAGTTAAACACATAATAGTAGCGTTAACGTTAATTCCCAATCAAATAGTTAAGTACATAAATAGTAGCGTTAACGTTAATTCGCAATCAAATAGTTAAACACATAATAGTAGCGTTAACGTTAATTCGCAATCAAATAGTTAAACACATAATAGTAGCGTTAACGTTAATTCGCAATCAAATAGTTAAGTACACAATAATAGCGTTAACGTCCCAATCACATATCTCACTAACCAACATAACGTAAGTGTTTACACGGAACACACTTAACACACACATATATAATCTGACTGACAGTCACAATCCCATTATAATACTTCACCCCGTCTTCCTCCAGCTGCAAGTTCACCTTCCCCAACTCCAAATGAGACTGATTTGAATGCCCACAACTCGGGTCTTATATACTAAACAATGATGGTGTAGGAACGAATCAGGAGGCGGGGGGTGGTGCCCGCTCCAATCATAGCTCCTCGAGTCGCATAACAGGTGCATGGTCCAATCACAGCTCCTGGCGTCGAACATACGTCATAGTGTCCGGTCATCGGGGTAGTTTGCAGGGTCCCCTATGACGCACGCAGGTGTGAAGGCTGGTTTGCAGGTAGGCGGACGAGCTAGTTTCCCCACTCGCTGGTTCGCTCGCTAGTCTGCTTCACCGTTTAGGTAGTGTGACTCCTTCAACTCTAATTCTAACTCTTAAATTAACATACAGGGCTCCGTATGTCAGACCTCCCCCCTAGAAAAGAGTTTGAGGAGTATAGTACATCATATTAAACATAATACATAAATAGATTCACCACCAGATTGGCAACAGCAAGATTATAATGAGGATATAATAAGGATATCACCCAAAGTAGGCAACGTCTCCAGGTACCACATCGGAACATAGCCGGAATGTAGCTGGAGCGTTATTCGAACTGCAAGGCATCTCACAGCTGAAGGCTTGACAGCGCACTACTAAAGCATAATATTTACCTCGCTACAAGGGAGAGCTAATTGCCAAAATCCTCTCATTAAATTAAACTTACTGCGGTATGAGGCCAACCTGGTAAATGCAATCTTTGATCCGTGGCAGCGGGTAGGTATCGTTCTTTGTGACAGCATTAACTTGCCTATAGTCCCTACAAAACCTATGGCTCCCGTCTGGCTTTGGCACAAGTATGACCGGACTACTCCACTGGCTGAAGGCCCTTGTGATCAGCTGGTTTGAAAAAATTAAGTCAAGCTCGACCTGCAGTATACTCCTGCGTTGTGGTGAGACACGGTAGGGGGATAGTTTAATGGGAGTTGCATCCCCTACGTCGATGTCGTGCACGGCCAAAGAAGTGAGCCCTGGAGTATCATGGAACACACTGGGAGACTGAGATAAAACAGAGATTAGTTGGTTCGCTTGATCAGAGGGAAGATGACATAGTTTAGATGGTAATTCCCTCCAAGCCACTGAATTATACTGAAAGTTGGATAGGCTACATGACAAGTCAAAGTCTGCATGGATACCTTCAGGCTCTGGAACAGTCTGTTGCGGGTCAGTAAGAGAACTGAAGACTTCGTCCGCACCAGGCTGTTCACAGGTCCTGACATTCACTGCCACAGTGGGAGAATCTGGAGGAGAGGAATCAGGGGACCTATGGTAGGGCTTCAACATATTTATATGGAATACTTGCGTGGGCTTTCTCCTGTCTGGGGTAGTTACTAGATAATCGGTAATGCTCACCCTCCGAATGATCTTATATGGGCCCCTGAACTTGACAGATAAAGGTTGGCCAAAAAGGGGGAGCAGGACCAAAACCTCATCACCGGGCTTAAACTCCCTCTCACGGGCTTTTCTGTCATACCATTTCTTCATGGAGCTTTTAGCCACTGACAAGTTTTGAACGGCAAACTCACATGAGGATCTCAGCCGGGTTTTGAAATCTGAAACATACTTGAGGAGGTTTTGGTTCCCCTCCTGGCCAACTAGGCTATCCTGCAATAGTTGCAAAGGACCTCTTACCTGGTGACCGAAAACTAGCTCATTAGGGGAAAAACCCAGGGATTCAGTTGGAACCTCACGAGTAGCAAATAAAAGAAAAGGTACCCCCTTATCCCACTCAACTCTGGTCTCTGTACAATACTTACGTAACATTCCCTTTAATGTCTGATGATATCGTTCGAGAACCCCTTGACTCTCTGGGTGGTAGGTGCTAGACTTTACATGCTCGATACCCAACTCCTTCAGGGACTGCTGGAAAATGTTAGAGGTAAAATTAGTTCCTTGATCACTTTGCACCTCATGGGGGAAACCCATTCTGGTGAAGAATTTGAGCAGTTCCTTGATGACAGTTGGAGCAGAGGTAGTCCTTAAGGGTATAGCCTCTGGGTAGCGAGTTGCCATGTCCATGATAGTTAATAAATAAATGTTACCTTGGGAAGTCTTAGGCAATGGGCCTACAATGTCCACTACCACCCGAGTAAAAGGATTCTCGAAAACGGGCAAGGGCACCAGAGGATGTACAGGCACCTTCTGATTGGGTTTTCCTGTCATCTGGCAAGTGTGACACACTCTACAAAACTCCACTACATCTGCACGCATTCCTGGCCAGTAAAAGTGGGCTCTGATTCTGTATAGAGTTTTCTCACACCTAGGTGTCCTGCCAATGGTATACAATGTGCCATTTCCATGATATCTCTACGACAAGGTTTGGGGACTACTACTTGATGGACGTCCCAAGCCCAGTCATCGATTGGTCTGTGTGGCGGTCTCCATCTTCGCCACAATACTCCTCCTTTGAGGTAGAAACATTCACCACCCTCCTTCTCACATTCCTCTTCACTCACGGACCTGGCAGCTAACTCCTTGCATTCACGATCATCTCTCTGTAGCTCTACCAGGCCACTAGGACAATTTGGAGGGGTTTCATGGTCATCGTTAGGGTCAAGATGAGCCATAAAGGTGTCAGATAAATCCACCTCAGTCACATCATCAGGCACAGTTGGAGCGTCATTCACACTCTCATCATCCCTTTCATCAACTCTTACATTCGGTACATTCCTGTCTGAGGGAACTGCTACTTGAGACATTGAACGTGTGACAGCACACACAGGGAAAACTGTTGGCATCTCCTTTTCGAGCTCACCGGTTAGTGGCTCGTTAACAGGGGAAAGTGACAAAATGGGGTCTGGTCGGACCTTCTCACCTGCTACATCATTCCCCAAAAGGAGTGTTACCCCAGGCACAGGGATATCTTGGGACCTACACAAAGCTATGGTGGCCTCACCCTGTAGTAACTCACATTCAATTTCGCCTTTTACCAAGTATGCATAAAACTGGCCTCCAGCACCTCTCATTACAACTGGTTCGCCAGGTGGGCACTCAGTGTAAGGATTCACCATGAGGGTGCTAGTAGAACCTGTGTCTCTCAGAATTTTTACCTCATGCATACAACCATTCAATCTCACGTTGCCAGATGAAATAAAGGGACGGTAACTGTCCTGCACTGATGGTGAAATTATTATTGGCTTAAACCTAGTGGGCTGCACCACACATGCTACTACACCCCTGTCTAGATGATTTACGTTAGCTGCTAGGTACTCCTTCTGTCGAGAGTCCTGCATTAAAGGAACTTTTGGTGCTAGGTACTCCTTCTGTCGGGAGTCCTGCATTACAGGCACATATGGAGTTTGAGATACGGCGGCAACTGTCTGCCCCGATCTCTCGGTTTTCTCCTTGGCCCAGCACTGATAAGCTAGGTGGCCTCTCATGCCACAAAAAGTACATACTTTAGGGGATACGGGAACGTTCCCACTTTGAGCATTACTATTACTTTGGGGCCCACCTCTGTTACCATTGCCCTGAGTCGCATTTTTAGTTGGGGGAACAATTCTATTTTGGCTAGCTGGGGAAGACGTTATAGGCTTGTGACTGGGTCTGTCAGATTTGTGATTGGGATACTTAAAATTAGAGCTAGAATTATCGTAGGGCTTCTTACCACGAAATTTGTTGTTGAGCACGTATGTGTCAGCCATGTCAGCAGCGTCGGCAAGACAATCTACCTTTTTCCCCTTTAAATGATAGGATACAGAAGAATCAATTTTTCTAACAGGACCAACTCCTTCAGATCGTTGTAGCTTGTGACTTTCTTACTCTTGACCCAATGATTGAAAATTTTAGTCATGGTCCTGGCAAATACCTTGTGGGTTTCTTCTACTTTCTTCTAGTTTTTACGGAAAGATTGCCTGTAAGCCTCAGGCTGCAATTGATAGGTTTTTAGGATAGCTTCTTTGAGATTGTCATAATCCTGCCTAACTTCTGCTACTTCTGACAAATACGTGGCTCGAGCCTGCCCTGTCAAAACAGTTTGTAACATAAAAGACCATTGATCTCTTGTCCACTTCATACCTCCAGCAACTTCCTCAAACAAAACAAAGAAATCCTGCACATTATTCTCAGCGAAAGGTGGAATGACACTAGTCATAGCCAATCCCAGAGGGGGAGCAATTACGGGAGCATTTGTATTGACATTTAGTTGAGCCGTTTGATATTGATATTGATATTGTTCGGTCGTTGCACTGGCATTTATTCTAGCTAGTTCTATACTTGCGTTGGCTTGTTCGGTATTTGCTCTGGCTTTTATGCTGGCTTCTTCGATATTTGCTCTGGCTTGTTCGGCATTTATTCTGGCTAGTTCTATTTTTAGTTTGGCTAGTTCCAGTACCTGATCACCGGTCAAACCAGGTGGCAATTGTTCATCAAGTTGGCTAGGTTTACTAGGGATCCCACCAACTGCTCCGTCTCCCTCCCCGCCTTCTACAGGGAACAGGTGGGTTTTTATGGTCTGAGCCACCTCTACTTTAGACATGTTTGAGACAGTAAATTGGAGATGTGAGGCAAGCACTTTCAGTTCGGATTTTGACAGACAGTCAATATCAGGGGCTGTGGGTTCTGATTCTATGAAAACTCGAGCATCTTAGTCATTAATTAGTTGAGGCATGATTAATATTTGATTTTTAAGTAGTGAAACGTTAATGAAACCGAGTGAAACTGTATGAAACGAATCCTGGCAAGGTCGCCACTCTTCTGTTACGTATCTTGATCCTTAAGTGGTTAACTTGATGAATCTAGATAGCACAGAGATATATATTAAGGTATCAGTCAGCTGAAGGCAAAACAAAAGTAAAATCTAATAAAATAATTTCCTGTTGTTGCTTCCTTTCCTTTTGGATCTTAGGACTTAGTATCCTTTATTGACTGATACTCTTTAATTATGAAAAATACCGAAACTAATTAAAGTCATGTAGTATTTATAAAGAATTATTATTTAACCGAAGGCTATAAGTTATAGCTAATAAGTTATAGCTAAAGAAGGACTATAAATTTTATAAAAAGTCTTGAAAGATAAATATTAAAGGAAGAATATTTCTGTCTCTTACCCTTTTTGAAATGTATAGATAGTTTTCTTATATGTCCTTTTATTTATATTTAATGTAATTATTCTTGGTTCTTGTCTTACGTTAATAGGATTATATTATTATTATCATCAGGAGTAATATCAAAGTCACATAAAAAGTTAGATATATATTTAATAATTAGTTAAATGTATTTCTTAACCACGTAACATTGAAGTTTGATTAGGAGTAAATAAAGTTACAGGATCGCTTCATAGATTCGATTCAGGTCTCACTCAAATAATATGAAAAGCAAAATATAATATTTTGAAGCAAAAGAATTTTCTTCAGCTTAGGAAATCACTAGAAGTAATATTATCACAGCCATGTTAGTCTCAGGCGATATTACTAATACGAGACAATAGCATCACCGTACTAAGCACCGTTAAGCAATGTAAGCTTAATTAAAAGAAAATTAAAGAACTCGTAAGTATTAATATAAAACAATAGTATTACTTTCATCATAACCCAATTACTTAAAGAGTTGCTTTAGTCCACAAGTTAGTCAACTAAAATAGTTAAGTACATAATAATAGCGTTAACGTTAATTCGCAATCAAATAGTTAAACACATAATAGTAGCATTAACGTTAATTCCCAATTAAATAGTTAAGTACATAAATAGTAGCGTTAACGTTAATTCGCAATCAAATAGTTAAACACATAATAGTAGCGTTAACGTTAATTCGCAATCAAATAGTTAAACACATAATAGTAGCGTTAACGTTAATTCGCAATCAAATAGTTAAGTACACAATAATAGCGTTAACGTCCCAATCACATATCTCACTAACCAACATAACGTAAGTGTTTACACGGAACACACTTAACACACACATATATAATCTGACTGACAGTCACAATCCCATTATAATACTTCACCCCGTCTTCCTCCAGCTGCAAGTTCACCTTCCCCAACTCCAAATGAGACTGATTTGAATGCCCACAACTCGGGTCTTATATACTAAACAATGATGGTGTAGGAACGAATCAGGAGGCGGGGGGTGGTGCCCGCTCCAATCATAGCTCCTCGAGTCGCATAACAGGTGCATGGTCCTATCACAGCTCCTGGCGTCGAACATACGTCATAGTGTCCGGTCATCGGGGTAGTTTGCAGGGTCCCCTATGATGAACGCAGGTGAGAAGGCTGGTTTGCAGGTATGCGGGCGAGCTAGTTTCCCCACTCGCTGGTTCGCTCGCTAGTCTGCTTCACCGATTGGGTAGTGTGACTCCTTCAACTCTAATTCTAACTCTTAAATTAACATACAGGGCTCCGTATGTCAGAATATATATATATATATATATATATATATATGTGTGTGTGTGTATGTGTATATATATAGAATCATAGATAAATAGATAGATAGGTAGATAGAAACATACACAGATCATGATAACATTACCATATATATATATAGATACACTGATACATTCATTTCAAGAGGGTGGGAACTAAGAGACCAGAGAAAGGAAAGAGTGTAAATTAATTGAGAGGGAGATAGAACGCGCATGAGAAACTTCAAATGGAAGGAACGTAGGGATTATTATGTTCTCTCCACCAACCAACTCTACTCCTAAAATCGATTAATGAAATTAACAGACACATGTGGCAGTCCGGGGATTCGAACCCAGGATGCTCACACCGAAAATCAACACACTATGCACTGCACCACGAAGACAGTTTAAAGAATACTGCACAAGCCTACAATTTGTTATACAGTTTCGAATCCTGCATACCAATTTCAGCATGTACAATATCCCAACTACGCTATCGGAGGCTATGCATAGGTGAAAGGAAATAGTAATTAATGGGGCACTTAACCCTAGGGAAGACCTCTCGATAAATTACTACTGAACCCGAATGAATTATTATGTTCTCTCCACCAACCAATTCTACTCCTAAAATCGATTAATGAAATTAACAGACACATGTGGCAGTCCGGGGATTCGAACCCAGGATGCTCACACCAAAAATCAACACACTATGCACTGTACCACGAAGACAGTTTAAAGAATACTGCACAAGCATACGATTTATTATGCAGTTTCGAATCTTGCATACCAATCTTAGCATGTACAATATCCCAACTGCGATGTAAGAGAGAGAGAGAGAATAAATACACGAAAAGCACTCTCTCTCTCTCTCTCTATATATATATATATATATATATATACAGTATATACATATAGCTCCATTCAATATATAACATATTTTCTTCTTGTTTTTCCTGATAATCTATCTTACATATCTCTAAATATTTTCAGACTAGCATTGTATTACTATGCTTGATTATTTAATGATATATGTAAAGGTTATGTTCTAATGTTAATTCCTTTAGTAATTAATGAGTACAATAAAGAAATATAGACAATAATGTTCCTTCATCTTTACACCAATTTGTCTCTCTCTCTCTCTCTCTCCTTTCATCTTTACTCCCAGCTTCTCTGCTTTCAGCCCTCTCTCTAGACTCTCAGAATCCCTCTTTACCTCCCTCCCTAATCGGCTATTTTACCTCGCCAAACCTTCGCCTTTCATTTACAAATCGCGTTTCTTAGTATCCGGCTGCCTTTCCTACTGAGATTATTGTTTCTTTCTTTCGCTTTTCCTTTTTAACCCTTTCGAGATCCGATTACGCGTTTATTTTCTGTTTTCTGGCTATTATTGGACGATGGTATTCTGATTAGGAAGGTTGTATGGAAGTCAGAGGGTTCATGGAGATTGTCTTTACCCTTATATTTCACTCAGATCCTTCCTAAATAGTAATGAAATCGTCTATGATAGTCAGAATAACTGTCAAAATGTGCCATAGTGTTTACGCTTACAATTCACACAGATCCTTCCTAAACAGTGTAAAATCGTCTAGTGATAGCCAAAATAAACTGTACAATGCGTCATAATCCTCAAATGGTTAAATATTGTCTTGGTTTCATACACTACTCCCGTTCTCCCCTGGAGGTGTAGTAAAGTATAAGCCTATGTTTTCACTCCTGCGTTTGTTCGTATCTCTCTTAAATGTGTAGACATGCTTCCTAACCTGAATACAATTGTCTAATAGTTGCCGGTTTATAATGAAAAGGATATCACCGGCACTGAATGGGTTAACCCCTTCTCTACCGGCAACGTTTCTTTAGTTTTACCCGTCCTACTATTAGACGAATATATTTAGTTTAAAAAGGGCCTCGAGCATCTAACAGGCTTCGAACAGATCCTTCTTAAGCTGCACAAAATTGTCTAATCATAGCTATAATCAAATTAATAAGAAGTCGCCGGTAGAGAATGGGTTAATGGATAGTTACACGACATATTAATTGCATATTAATTTGCTAATAAACAATATTGTGTACTAACTAACCTGCCTACAGGGACGAACGCCGACGCCATTTTGTAAACAAACTTTTTGGGGTGATTATACATATTAAATTTGTACCAACTTTAAGTGCATTCATTTATCTTTTCCCCCCTAGATATATTCTTGACTTTTTCTCCTCAGACTGATTTTACTTTAAGCTAAGGGTGGTATTTGTACAAACTAACCTAGCCTAACCCAACCTGTCAAGCTTTTAACCTAACCCAACCCTAGCCTAGCCTATAGCCAGCCAATCTCTTTTTCTTATTAACTCTAGTAGATATTGTATTTAGTATCCTACTGTAGCTATATATATCTGTAATTTTAGTTGTTGCTTGCACGATCTTGTAGTAACCTTTGACTGATACACTTTTTTGTTTCATCTAAAAAGAGTAGGCTACAACTTTACTAGGCTACAGAGACACCAGGGCCATCTGTTGATACATTATTTTAACCCCTTGTGTGCAGTCACACTTTATTTTTATATAATCTCTATTTGGTGAATTGTATATTTAGTTACATATTCTGTTATATACAGTATATATATTTGTTTAAGGTTAGGTTATCACACCTGGTAGCCTATTTCTATTCTATCTATCTATCTACTCTATCTATATGCTCAGGCCCAATCCCCATTTTGGGGGTAGCCGACTCAAGACAGAGCAAAAACAGGGAAAACACAAATACAACATAAAACAACAAATAAACACAGATAAAAAGCACAAACTCACACACATCCAGGTCACCCAGGAGAAGACCCAGAGCCCAGGGTCACCAAGGTCGCTCCAGCACTCCCCCGGCCCCCGACCACCCGGAGAGGTTCCGATCTCGGCAGGCAGACATGCAGCGGAGCCAAAGCCACAAGCCCTCCCACCACACTTCCAGGCGCACCCTTTATATTAATCGTCTCCCCGGGCCAGGCGCCTGATGGGCTATTATCTAGTCCAACTTGCGCCTGACCCCTTACTCCAAATGACCACTTGTTCACTCAACTATTCACAAGCATTCTCCATTCACTCCTGTCCACCACCACTTCCCCTGCCTGATCTATAGTCATTCCTCTATCATCCAAAGCCTTTCTTACACACTCTCCATCTCAATGGGGGTCTTCCTGCCCTTCTATCTCACCTTGTACCTGACTCACATATTCTCTTTGTAAGCCTTTCATCTCCCATTCGTTCAACATGACCATACCAGCTCAGCACCCTTTTGTCCACTCTGGCTGACAAATGTTCCTGCTGCCCCACTCTCCTACGTATCTCTTCATTCCTCAATCTGTCTCTACGAGTAACTCCACACATACTCCTCAAGCAGCTCATCTCCATCACATCCAGCCCTCTTTTCTCCTTTTTCTTCAGAGCCCATGTCTCAGCCCCATACATCACTGTTGGCACAACAATTCCTTGATACAGTGCACTTTTTACTTTCACTCCGAGATTTCTCATCTTCCACATACTTCCCATTGCTCCGAAAACCTTCCTTCCTTCACACACTCTCTGTTTTACCTCCACTCCTGCTTATCGTTCCTCCTAGATATTTAAAGCACTCTACTTGTTCCAATATTTCCCAATCCAGCCTCACATCTAGATTCACCCTATGCTCCCCTATTACACACCATTACTTTACTTTTATTGATGTTCACCTTCAGTTTCCTCCTTCCACAAACCACACCAAACTCTTTGACTACCCGCTGCAGTTTCTCATCAGAATCCGCCACTAATGCTGTGTCATCAGCGAACAGCAACTGATTCAACTCCCAATCTCTACCATTCTTTCCTACTAAACCCAATCCTCTTCCCATAGTTCTCCTTTTCACCTCCCTCACCACACCATCCATAAACATGTTAAACAGCCATGGTGACATTACACAACCCTGTCGCAAACCTACCTTTACCTCAAACCATTCACTCAACTCACCATTTCCTACTCTCACACATGCTCTGCTCCCTTCATAAAAACTCTTAACTGCTTCTAACAAATTTCCTCCTATTTCATAAATCCTTAATTTATCTATTTAATCTATTTCTGCCTATTTCAACTCTATTATTTTCGGTTAGGCTATTCAACGCTGGTAGCCTAATTCTGCGTATCTCAATTTTTTTGTTTTCGGTTAGGCTATCACCCCTGATAACCTATTTCTGCGTATTTCAACAAATTTGTTTTCGGTTGAAGTGATTGAAGTATTTTTAAAGTGAGTGAAGTGTTTTAAAGTGAGTTAAGTGTTTTAAAGTGAGTGAAGTGTTGTTTAAGTGAGTGAAGTGATCTGAAGAAAGTGACTGTCACCATGCCTCGCACTTGTACGAACTGCGCCGGTAGTTTTGGTGAGTCCATGTTTGCTACTGTCGATCTTCAAGTCTGCCGTCTCTGCCAGCAACGAGAGAATTTGACAGTGAAAATAGATGAAGTCTACAACAAGATCAATGTCCTCACCATGAAGCTGGACTCGTAAATCACTTAAGGGTAGGTGTGGTGGAGTGGTAATGCCACTGGATTGGTAATCCAATGGACCCGGGTTCAAATCCTGATATGTCAATGGGAAGATATTATTGGGATTGAATTTGTGCTGTACCTAGTATCAGTGCATTACCACAAAGTCCACCGAAATGCCAAAACAATACCCTCATTGTTCCCTGATTAAATAACACTGTATGAATATTCCCATATTCAAAATATGTTACAGGGGGCCAATGCCTAGTGAGTTCACTGCTCAATAGGTGGCGTTCTGAGAGTGAGGGTCTGAGTCTGGAGGGTGAGACGGTGAAGCACTTGAGCAAAGCAACCGGTCGCTTCAGAGATGGAGCTGCTTCGAGCCATGATGGATGCTTCACATGTCTCACTCCCCAGACTGGAACAAGACCTCACGGGCTTCACCGTGTTGAGCGGTGGAATGTACAGGCTCTCAGCCTATGACCGAGAGGGAGTAGTTGAAATATAGAAAAAAAAAAAAAAAAAAAAAAAGAGGAAAATAACATAATACAGATACTCAACACAGCTTTCGTAAAAAACGTCCTGTTTAACAAACCTCTTAGACTTCTTCCACCATATCCTCAACCTCTACGATGAGAGTAAAGCTGTAGATATTATATACCTTGATTTTCCAAAGGCCTTTGACAAAGTTCCCACAAACGTTTACTGCAAAAACTAAAAACGCATGGAATACAAGACGGTGTGTTGAAATGGATGGAAAATTGGCTCCGCGACAGAAAGCAAAGAGTAGTCATAAACGGTAAGGCATCTAAATGGACCAATGTAAGTAAGGGATCGGTACTAGGACCAATTCTCTTTCTAATTTACATCAACGACATAGATAAGGGTCTCACCTGTACAATCTCAAATGCAAATAGCGTACTCTCAAAAAAACACGTTGACGATATGCAACACAATCTAGATAAGATGTCATGTTGGGCCCAAATATGGTAAATGAGTTTCAATGCGGATAAATGTAAAGTACTACATATCGGATACCAAAAAGAGCAAGCAAACTATTTGATGAATGGCACTCAGCTTAAGAATATAAACAGAGAAACCGATCTGGGAGTAACAATATCGAGTAACCTAAAACCGAGTCAACAATGTTCAGAAGTTGTTAAGAAGGCAAACAAAATAATTGGCTTTATAGGCAGGTCATTTGAGCATAAATCCAAAGAAGTTATCCTAACCCTTTACAATTCCTTAGTCCGCCCTCTTCTGGAATACTGCGTTCAATCCTGGTGCCCTTATTACCAAAAAGATATAAACAAGCTAGAACGAGTTCAACGTAGAGTTACCAAAATTATACCTAGCCTAAAGAACAAACCATACGAAGAGCGTCTTAGAGAATTAAATCTATTTCCTTTAACCCAGCGCAGATTAAGAGGTGACTTAATTCAAGTGTTCAAAATCATCAAAGGCATCGACAATATGCCTTGTACTTCAAGGCATAGTACTTCACTATCGACCAATCTAATTACGCGCGGGGAAACGGTGTCAAAATTATTGGTAAATCTCTTAACTCACACGAAGCTAAGAATTTCGTCTTCAATCGAGTTGTCAACTTATGGCATGGGCTTCCCCGAGATTTCATAGACTGCAGCACCGTTGATTCATTTAAACTTCGCCTAGACAAATATCTCGCATCAAACCCGCGACTGACTGCGTTTGTAAATGAATAACTTTATTTTATCCTTCCCTCAGTTACAAACCCATCTATCCCCTACTAACTTCCTAATCCTGCCACGGACATTAGTTCCAGGGCAGTAGTTCCCTTTCCAATGTTCCCTTACCCACTCTAAACCACTGTTTGGACACTTGATCCTCAGTGTTTTGGAGGACAAGCAGCCTAGAAGGGTCACTAGACCTGTTGTTGCTTAATTTCCTTTGTACTACTTTGTACTCCCTTATGTGGCGCTGATTATATTATAATATCGTTGGTTATTAACGACAAAAATAATGAATAGTAGAATATAACTTCCCACTATCACTAAGCTCGTTTTCTCTCTACCTGTTGATGTACACACACATATCTTTTTCTCTCTTTCTCTCTCCACTCACTTTCACTCTCTCTCTCTAACCTAAAACAGAGTCAACAATGTTAAGAAGTTGTTAAGAAGGCAAACCAAATAATTGGCTTTATAGGCAGGTCATTTGAGCATAAATCCAAAGAAGTTATCCTAACCCTTTACAATTCTTTAGTCCACCCTCTTCTGGAATACTGCGTTCAGTCCTGGTGCCCTTATTACCAAAAATATATAGACAAGCTAGAACGAGTTCAACGTAGAGTTACCAAAATTATACCTAGCCTAAAGAACAAACCTTACGAGGAGCGTCATAGAGAATTAAATCTATTTCCTTTAACCAAGCGCAGATTAGGAGGCGACTTAATTCAAGTGTTCAAAATCATCAAAGGCATCGACAATGTGAACTGTAGCAAGTACGGTACTTCACTATCGACAAGTCTAATTACACGCGGGGAAACGGTTGCAACATTATTGGTAAATCTTTTAACTTGCACGAATCTAAGAATGTATTCTTTAATCGAGTTGTCAACTTGTGGAATGGGCTTCCCCAAGACGTTATAGACTGCAGCACCGTTGATTCCTTTAAACTTCGTTTGGACAAATATCTTGCATCAAACCCGCGACTGACCTTGTTTGTAAATGAATAACTTTATTTTATTCCCTCCTCAGATTCATCAAAGGATGATTGCGTTATATATTGCTAAAACGTTACTCTCTTTTTCCCTGATATATGAAAGATCCTTATAACTGTGTTATGTTACTAACTCCTATGTTCCCTACTAACTTCCTAGTCCTGCCACGGACATTAGTTCCAGGGCAGTGGTTTCTTTTTCAATTTTCCCTTACCCACTCTAAACCACTGTTTGGACGCTTGATCCGCAGTGTTTTGGAGGACAAGCAGCCTAGAGGGTCACTAAAACTGTTGTTGCTTGATTTCCTTTGTACTCCTTTGTACTCTCTCTCTATCTCTCTCTCTTTCTCAAGACACAATTAAAAAAAGGTTACACAAATACCATATAGAAGTTGACCTCGAGTAGAAATTGATTACTGATAAGAGAACCTGGCCGGAATTAAAACTGTTTTCAATTGAAGAGAGCGGAAAGAAAAGGGTGAAGGCCTTATGCATGGCATTTACTTTCCATTTCTAACTATTCTGTAAAATCATTCAGGTGATTTCCAAGCTGTGCAACTGCAAGATTATTCACTTTTAACTGTTTTCATGTACGGCAAATTGCCAGAGGGAGTGGTGGGTTTGGAGAGAAAATTCATCTTTGTTAACTTTTCCTTCCACTCTTGGGGGTCCCTATCTTTACTACGATTAATTCTTGTCCACCATCCAAGGATCGTAAGATCTGCGTGGTCAGTGTATCTATGTAAAGCAATGTACTGTATATCTCTCTCTCATTAAATCCCCTTCAGTAATCCCTCATCGTTATCTTGGTATTGACTTGCCCTCCCTTGATTCCTCCGTAGCCGTTCTATTCTGTTTATATTTCTCTCCAACCCATCTTTCTTTATATATGCTCCCGCTTAAGATTAGTAAAGCTCTTTATCTCTCTCTCTCTCACATCTCTACTAGAATTAAGTCCTGAGCACCTCGTTTGGATCGTAAGATCTGTGTAGCCAGGGTATATATGTAAATATATGTAAACAGATTCTCTCTCAATTCCAGTTAAATAATCTAACTTACTTTAATGTTATTCACTATTTCATAAAAATGTATGTGTATTAATTATCGACGCGAATTTATAAGAATAACTTTAAATATTATCAAATATATATTAAACATTCATTGACTGTCATGGAATAGACTGTCATGGAATAGACTGTCATGGAATAGACTGTCATGGAATAGACTGTCATGGAATAGACTGTCATGGAATAGACTGTCATGGAATAGACTGTCATGGAATAGACTGTCATGGAATAGACTGTCATGGAATAGACTGTCATGGAATAGACTGCATACATTATTAACTTTGCAGTCACGTTGCTCTCTGAAAACATACTGATAAGAACTCGGCCACCTAATATTCACTAGTATTATTATCATTGTTATAGATACTAATGTAATTGAAACTCCAAACTGATAGCCAAGAGAAGTTGCATATCGAACATTAATGAATGAAGCGTTTGTGTGACTTTATAGTATACTAGGAGGGGTACCCGGCGTTGCCCGGGTTTAAATTCTACTACCATAATCACCATCATCAATCACTACTACCACAATCATCACAATACTACTACTACCATAATCACCGGCCTCGACCTCCCTGTGCCTCATTAAACGGCGACCTCGATTTCGGCCGCTAAATGACCTCCGATTTTGGATCTGATCTCATCCGTACCCCCATTTTGGGGAGCTGCGAACAACTTTCGTTCCATACACGTTTTCGATCGGAGGCCTCCTTCTGCCCCAAACGGCCATTTTTTCGAATTGTTTCGCTCCCGTATACTACATAAGTTCTGCCGAAAATTTTATTAAACAAAAGTGTCTCTGATTTCCACTAAACTCGCCTAAAACCATCTCCAAAGCTTGGACTTTCCAACGGTGCCCCACACTCCCACCTGGCACCAAAACTGTGGGAGGAGTTTAGTAACAAAGGTCGGGTAACTCGGGTAACTGACAGACAAACATTGACCTTTATTTATTAAGATATAGTATATTTTGCTCAAGGCTCTTGATAAAGGCGATATCACACGAGCGCATTTTCCGTCATTTTTATATGAGCATTTGTTTCTGTTTATCATTGCACTCGGCAACTAAACTGAATTCATATTATCTTAGGAGTATGAATTATGTAACAACTTAAATTGTCTAATATGCCAGACTACAATTGACCGAAACATTGGCGGAAAATACGTTCGTGTGACACAACCTTTTCTGCCTGATGATTTTGGATGGTCTCGTTGAATAAAAGTGTCTAATTTCTAACCATTTATCACACGCCTCAAAAACAGTGTCCGCTTTTGTTAACATGCCTATTACTAAATGTTCAAGACTCACAGATTAGTCCAGCTGAGTTAAAGTTAGTTGATATTAACTCGTAACCCTTTGAAGATTATGACACATTAAATTATTATAATATTTCATTATGTTCAGAGGATTAATTGAGATAGTCTTTACCCATAGTATTCCCTCAGCTCCTTCATAAGCTGTATAAAACCATCTAATGAGAGCCAGAATATTCTGCCATAATGTGTCATAATCTTCAGA
The DNA here is from genome assembly GCA_032716605.1 of Paralithodes platypus. Classification (NCBI taxonomy): domain Eukaryota; kingdom Metazoa; phylum Arthropoda; class Malacostraca; order Decapoda; family Lithodidae; genus Paralithodes; species Paralithodes platypus. Next base: position 23,825,064 of record CM064510.1, read on the forward strand.
GGGTTAAATATTCTCTGCATTCAATATATTATCTTGCTAATTGTATAAGGTAGTTACTTAAAGTTCATCTTTTTGTAAATTACACTCATTCGATATGCTATCCATTTCTACCTCGTTTCTCCTTTTGTGTACACACACACACACTTCCATTGAGCACACACACACAATTCCATCGAACCCTTTCCCTCTGCCATTCTCTCCCCATAAAGTCAATTTCCGTCCCTTACCCTCCATTGTCTTCCCTTTATGCTTTCACAGCCATGCACTCCCTTTATTTCGGCCCCTCAAATTCTATCCATCCACTCTATCGCTATTTTGTTCTCTTTCTTTTCGTGTTTGATTCCTTTTGAGCTGTTCATAGTTTTCCATTTATCTTTCTCTCTCTCTGACACACACATAGACGCACAAGCGTGCACACAGCCGTAACTAACAATAAATTAAGATTGGTTAAAAGGAACTTAACTTATATAAAGGAGATCATCGTACTGTGTTTAAGCAAGAATTATAGCCCTAGGCTAGTCCGTTTAAGTAAATAAACACAAAGAAAACTTAGATGCAGTTCACCTCAGAGCTACTAAGATAATCCCAGCTCTCACCATTCAAGAAGAGAAGATAAAGGGAAGCATATTGAATGTTTCTACATACTCATATATTTTAATCACGTGAATTCAAATAAACTATTTTGATTAAGAGTCATCAAACAGTAATACTAATTGAAATGAAAGGGTGGAAGGGTAAGTCTTGAAGTATAATGTGTTCAGCTATGCGATATTGAAATGTTGCAATAGGTTTCGATATGTAATTGGAAGTAATGCAATAGACACCCTCAAGAAGATATTAGATATACTATATTTTGATAGGCTCGACCATGGCTCAACATTAAATCATTAATTGCAGGTTTATTATTCCTGGGAAGTTGAAGCCCAGATTAGAACAAATATGTGGACATCATTCTTGCGCACCGAAACAAAATTCAGTTCTTCACTTTGACAATTACCTGCCCTTAGAAGTATATAGAAAACAAGTAAGTTAATTTAAGACAGTTGTCTGCTAAACTAACATAGTGTGAAATTTGTCTATGTCTCAACCTTTGCTATATATTCCTGAGATTTCTCTATGAGTTGTTGCTATTTTTTAAGACTTCAATTTAATATTGACCCATTTGTCGGAAGGATTGGTAGGTGAGGAGAGAGTCTTCTCCTTTAATATCCTTATTGTACTTATAGTAGTTGTCTACTAATCTTGAGTTAGGTCCGGTCTGCTTCACAGGGTCTGTGTAATCTCTCTCTCTCTCTCTCTCTCCCAGAAGGAGAGGAGTCAGAGATAAGGTATTTAGGCCCCTACCCGTTGTGTTGTGCCAGGTTCTCTCAATAGGATCGGGGGCTCCTTAGAGTGGAATCACACTCCTTTATTGTCCTGGCTTCCTCGTAGACTCGATTAAGGCGGGGAGAGAGAGAGAGAGAGAGAGAGAGAGAGAGAGAGAGAGAGAGAGAGAGAGAGAGAGAGAGAGAGAGAGAGAGAGAGAGAGAGATGAAGAATTGGAGTACGAACAAGCACTATTTTTGTTATACAAGTTGATACTGCATTTCGAGGATTTCAATAACGCTGGCTTAGTTGCAATGTTGCTAATTCAATATTGTCAAATACTTTACCTGCATGTTGTCAATATCGCTATGGGCTTGCAGTATTGAATACATTGATTTTACATGCAACAACCAGTCAACCACATCAATATTATCTCAACAAATACGACAATGATTCAAAATTGTATTATTCCTAGGTTTTCGTACTTACCCATCAATACGATATAATTATATTTATAGGTTATATCCATGTGACAGTGATTTATCAACTATGGAGATAAATTTCACTAATTTCATATACTAGCTTGTTGAAGTTGATTTTTTTTTTTTTTTTATCCATTTCAACATCAATGACCTTCGAATTCGATGCAGACAAGCTAAATGTAGAATCACGAGATATTTACGTAGAGTTACATGTATACACAGACTACACAGACCCCGAGGTCCTTATTAGGCAGTCCGGCCTCACAAACTACTTTTTATTTATTTATTTATTTATTTATATTGTTTAATGTCGCCCCAGCCTCCTGTATATAGAGGTCAAGCCTTCTCTTGAAAGCGTTTATTGTGTCGCTCTCCACCACTCTCGCTGGTAGTCTGTTCCACTCTGTAACCACACTGTAGATGAAGACACTCTTTGTGACATCTAGGTTTGCCTTTTTTGTGTTTAATTTCATCCCATTTCCGCTAGTTTGAGTATTATTGTTGAATGTGAATAGCGCATTTCTATTGACTTTTTCAAAGTCTTTCAGTATCTTGAAGCACTCTCAATAAAGTTGACACCTCAGCCTCTTCTTTTTTAATAAGAACAGATTCAATCTGTTAAGTCTTTCATCATATGGTTTATTTCTCAATGATGATATCATCTTCGTCGCTCTACGCTGCACTGACTCGAGTCTTACAATGTCCTTTTTTTGTTCTATGTGCATGGAGGAGACAAAAGGCAGGTTGCCTGTAACAAGTGTTATCCCCCCAAAGTTAAAAGAGTGACAGAGCCAAATTCAAGGGACGTTGGATTCAAAATGCCTGGACACATGAAGTTTAAAGCAGTCTAATTCGTAGGATGGAGGAAAGACTGATTGAGGGAGAGAGTTCCAGAGTTCACTTGCTGAGTAGAAGAAGTGTTCAGATATGGTGACCAGAACTGCACACCATATTCAAGGTGGGACCTCACCATACTTTTGAACAGTGGCACTATTACGTTCTCATGTTTAAAAGTAAATGTTCGTTTAATGAAGCCCAATGCTCTGTTTGCCTTGTTTGAAGCTTCTATACATTGGTCGGAAGTGTTTAGGTTTTCAGATATTAGAACCCCTAGGTCTTTTATTAGCGGTGTGGGTTTTATTTGTTGGCCATTCATTTCATATTTGTATTTCTTATTTCTGCTACCAATCTGCAATACCTGACATTTATCAATATTGAAGGGCATCTGCCATTTATCAGACCCCTTTGCTATCTTGTTTAAATCAGACTATAGCACATTTCTATCTTCTTCGGTCAGGACTGCATTCCATATCTTTGTATCAACGGCGAATTTAGAGATGGCATTGTTTATCCCTACATCAATATCGTTAATGTAAATGAGAAACAGGACCGGTCCAAGGCCCGAACCCTGTGGAACTCCACTAGTAACAGGCTCTCACTCGGATTCCACTCAACTTTTTATCCAAGAATTAATTTTACCTTTGATACCTATGCTCCCCAGTTTAGCCATTAGTTTCCGATGTGGCACCTTATCAAAAGCTTTTTGAAAGTCCAAGAAGATTATGTCTAGTGTTTTCGTCATGTCGTTGTATGTGAATAGTTTATTATATAATTCAATCAAATTTGTTAGGCATGACTTATTTGATTTAACCTTTAAATGGCAAACCTATTGTATTTGAAAGTGCCCGCCTGGCGAAGATATTTTGATACAATCCCGACGAAAATCGTCATTATTCGATAAATATCGTTATTCCTTATTCATATGCGCCTATTGTACATTTGATATGAAGATATTAACATGTAACAGCATTAAAACAAGTGGGAATAGTATTTGGGGGGTGAAAAAGACGATGTATTGCCAACTGGTTCATTCATGAGAGGAGAGCCGTCGAGGCACACACCCTACCCCTCCCACTTATCGATCGACACTGATGTCTTGCTAGTGAAGTCTCTCTCTTGCCAGGATTTTTATATGCCTCCTCTTCGACCTTGAAACCAGGTGGAGAATATTGACGTGGAAAATAAACCAATAAACAAGGGAGTAAGAGGGAAAATAGGTGATAATTGAAGGGGGAGAGAAAGGGGAAAGGGGGTGGGGGAGGGGGGGGGGGTGGACACAATTGGAGGAATGATAGGAGGTATGGACGAGAATTATCACACTTAATCACATATTGCTTTGTTTTGAGTGCCAATGAGGTCTTTTAAACATTTTTTTTAGGCCTTGGAGTCCAGTCGCCTTCGCCCAGTAAAACCTCTTAAGAATCTCGTTGCCGTTCCCTGGTTAAATCCATGTTGACTATCTTTTATTAGGTTGTTTGATTTGAGGTACCGGTAATCTACTATCATATCTCTTAGGATTTATTCCATGATTTTTCCTATAATTGAAGTTAAACTAATTGGTCTGTAATTACTTGCATTGGCCTTGCTACCTTTCTTGTATTTTGGCGCGATTTTCGCATTTTTTCAATCACTCGGCACAATTCTCAGTAGTAATGATAAGTAAAATAGCTGTGTCAGGGGTTTGGCTATCTCGTCCTTAATATTCTTAATTATTTTGAGGGGGAGTATGTCGGGTTCCGGGGTGTTATTTATATTTAATTTTCTCAATTTGCTTAGTACTTCGCTAACACTGATGGTTAAATTTCCTATCACGTGAGTTGAGGTGTTATTTCCCGGGGTAAGATCGATTACTTCCGTGAAAACTTAACAAAAATATTTGTTGAGTATATTTGCCATGTTTATGAGAGAGAGAGAGGTAAAAATCAAGTGATAGAAACAAAAATAATGCTAGTGAAGATGAGAGATAAGATGAGTACAGGGGAAACAAAGGGGTGGACGTGAGAAGCCAATATAAGTGAAACGAAAGTGGGCCAAGGCAACACACTTTTTATTTTCTGATTTTTCTAGATGTAGGCAGGAGACAAAAGGCAAAGCTGTCTGTAACAAGTGTCTCTCCCAAAGTTGAAAGAGTGAGAGAGTCAAATTATACTATTTTTTGTTTGTATTATTATCAACTCTGCGAAGCAGAGGGGTATCGCGCACACAGATCCCACCCGTATACTGTGCACCATAAATCAGCTTGTCTGTCGTCGTCCGTCGTCGTAGTCCGTCCGGTAACTCCTCCTAGACCGTTCGATGGATTTTCACCAAATTTCACAGGTATCTACATTTGGTCAATGTGAAGGTCAGTCAACAAAAAGTGTTCAATTTAACTAAAAGCTTAAGGTCAAAGGTCAAGGTTAAAAATAAGGTAAATATTTCATGTGTTTTAGTTTTTACTCAAATATTTTCATTTTCACTACGCAAGTTATTGGTAACCTCAATATTTTATTGATCAAATTTGAAATAAATCTTCTAAAGGGTAAAGTCAAAGGTCAAGGTCAAAGGTCAAAATAAGTGTTGTACTACTATTTCTTATAATAACTGTTAGATTCTCACTAAGCTTACCATGAATATTCGGAATACCTAGGCCCAGGTCATACAAGAAACTATTCACTTCCATATGAAAGGTCAACATCACAAGTCAAGGTCAAATATAAGGTCAATATGCTAATTTCTTTACTTTTCATGCAAACTTCACAACATTTGGTGAAATAGTTGCACTTTAAATGAAAAGTAAAATAACACATTTTGAGAAACATATCATGAATGTCAAGGTAAAGGTCAAAGGTCAAGGTCAACTAATCTATAAATGTATAAAACTAACTGATGGATTTTAATGAAATTAGTCATACTTATTTGATTGTCCTGTGCAATGTCAATGAACAACAAAAATTACTCTTACATAAAGGTCAAGGTCAAAGGTCAACTTATACTATATGTTTTTATTTTTTATTTAAATGTCTTCATTGTCACTATACAAGGTACTGGTATCTTTGATATTGGATAGCCCAAATTTTAGATAAATATACTAACGGGTAAGGTCAAAGTTCAAGGTCAAAGGTCAAAATAGGGTTTTTACTAGTATTTCTTATACTAACTCTTAGATTCTCAATAGGCTTACCATGTATATTCGGAATACCTAGGCCAATGTCATACAATAAACTATTCAATTGACCTTTCACAGGTCAAGGTTAAACAAAAGGTCAATATGCTATTTATTTGTCATGCAAACTTCACAAAATTTGGTGAGATAGTTGCACTTTGAGTGAAAAGGAAAATAATAAATATTGAGACATATAAAGGTGAAGATAAAGGTCAAAGGTCAAGGTTAACTATTCTATTAATATATATGAAACTAACTGATGGGTTTTAATGAAATTAAGAATGCTTATTTGATTTTCATGGGCAATGTCAATGCAAACAAAAATGTACTCTTACATAAAGGTTAAGGTCAATGGTCAACTTTTATTATTTATTAAAAAAGATTACTTACATTTTAGAAACAATGGCTGTGTTATGGCTTATTACTTAAATTTCATATATATCAAATATCATGTAAATATTGTAATAGTTAAGGTCAGAGGTCAAGGTCAAAATAAGAGTATTTGTCATTTTCCCTAAACTCCTCCTTGACTGCTTAATGTATTGTCATCAAATTATACAGGCAAATTCAGTTGGTCAATGCGACAACCATCCAAATATATGTATTTTATTTCTTGTCAAAAGTCAAAGGTCAAGGTCACAGTATATGATCACTATTTGTAATCAATAAGTTTTTATTCAAATTACACCATATTCATAATGCTAGCTAATACGAACATTGCTGTTAAGCTAACTAAATCCTTCATAAGAAATTCTAAGGTCAAGGTCAAGGTTAAAGGTCAAAATATTATTTGTACTAGTATTTCCAATTTAATGTAAGATTCTCATTAGGCATATCATGCATATTCGGAATGCCTAGACCAAGATCATACAAGAATAAACATAATTCCATTTGATAGGTCAAGGTCACAGATCAACGTCAAATATAAGGTCAATATGCTCATTTCTTTACTATTAATGTTAACTTCACAATTTGTTTTGAGACAGTTGTGCTTTAAGGGAAAATTAAAATGTTAAATGTTCAGACATCATGAAGGTCAAGATGTAGGTTAAAGGTCAAGGTCAACTACTACTCCTTTAATACCTCTGAAACTAGCTGATGATCTTCAATGAAATTTTACACACTTATTTTATTTTCTAGGGTTACATCAAAGCAAACAAAAATATAATCCTACATAAAGGTCAATGTCACAGGTCAAGGTCCTAAGTTAAGCTTCATCATAAAAAATACTCAATTTTCGATAAGCTGACGACTGTTAGTTGCATTTTACTTGAATAACATATATTTCAATTTTATATATAGTATATAATATATATATATATATATATATATATATATATATATATATATATATATACATATATATATATATATATATATATATATGTATATATATATATACTGTATATAAAATGATATACTGTATATAATATATATATATATATATATATATATATATATATATATATATATATTATAATACTTAAGGTTAAAGGTCAAGGTCAAAGAACAAAAGAAGAGTTTTAATTATTTTGTTTAAACTCTTCCTAGACTGTTTAACCCTTTTTGTACATGAGACATCTTTTTTTATTGTATTCTAACTATTATTAAATGATGTTGTGGTGCTTATGAAGGATCTGTGCTAGTAAAATGGGTTAAATAAGATAATTGTATGCCTGCAATTTTATGGAGGCCCTTCATGAACTAAATAAAATTGTCTTAATATCAAGTATGAAATGAAACCGACAGAACTGTACTGAACGGGTTACGTATCGGCACCAAATTTTGCCGGCAAATTCGGTTGGTCAACGCGTCCAAATTTTGTGTTTTTGTTATTGAAAGGTCAAGGTGAATGGTGAAGGTCGAAGATTATGGTCACTATTTGTTTCTTATACATATTTTTAATTTGAATTACACCATATTCAAAATGCTACAAAATAGTGTTACGCTGACCTTATTATAGAAAAATATTCCAATGGTTAAGATTCAATGTGATCATAAATGTAATTATATATAATGATATACTCCCAGGCGGACATGAACCAGTCAGGACGAGTGTCCATGCTTTAATCAACTACACACAAGTATCTTCTATCACGCCGTCGTATAGTGGATTAAAGTATTGTTACAACCGGGACTCGTATAAAATAAGGGCTCTTAATCATTGGACTAGAAAGGCACACAGCCACAACGGTAACACTAGATCCAACCCTCGAACTTATAATGCCGGCGCACAAAAACACCTATACCCTCCTGAGTTAAATCTGCGATAGCGGGGTATCCTCTAACTCGGTATAAATGCACTACTACTACAGGCTGATGATCTCTGATACAGCCTGATCACAACAACATACAATTACGTTAATAATGTATACAAGGAAAAAGATAGAGAGCTTAATTAAATCACTGGAATGATTTAATGCTCACAAGAAGAAGGTATAATTAACGTTACTCTAAACAATAATAAACTGTCACTCCTATATTAAAGAAAGTGAATGAAAGTCCTAAAGCATCGAACAGGAATCTTCTGAAGAAAGTCTGATGCAGCTAAGATGATCGAATCGGATTTTGAACTGTTATATAAAGCAGGAACAAGATATGACAAGTGTAGGGACATACAGTGTTAACTGGCACGGGAAAAATAATAAATGCGCAGGAGTATTATCTCCAACAACAAAAGAAGTACTTCCTCAGGCAACGCGAAAGCCTGCTCGGGTTGTGCAACTCAACAACAACCAAGGCTTGCTATCAACGTGAATAAAAATGCTGCATACATAACATAAGAGTTTATAATCTTAATCGGGTGTCTGCTAGGCGAATAAAGTCTAGCTGGGATGTAGTAGGCTAAGAAACAATGGCGGAGCAAGCGGCTCGTAGCCTAGCGAGGTCCTTAAGACTGTACTGCCAAATTACGTCAAAATGACGGGATGCTCTCTTGAGAGATCCAGATCGCCAGTATCTGGTTCTCTCCTGGCGACCCTCTCAAAGTCAAAGCAAAACGAGTCAGCACAGTGTTGGGTGGCAGAGGCAAAAGCCCTCACTCGCAACACAGTGCTAAACTCACAAGGTACACAGTCAGAAAGACAACCTAGGCTTCCCACGTATCCGTTGCGATTGTACAGGTTCAACATAACCTGGTACACATCGGAAATCACAACAACAATAGCCTCACCCCAGGCTAGCCTTAAATAGCCCAGCAGACAACCAAGCAAAAGGTAGGGAGACACCGTGAGTGTGTCGAACCTCTACAAACAAAATGTTAACCCCTCCAAATTGTTTAACTAAACATGGAATATCTGAGAGCTTCAGCATATAATACGATGGCCGATGTATGAAATCGTGCAGAACCAAAGGGGAGTTATGATATTAAATAGATTGGAAGAATGAGAGGTAAAAAGTTGAGAGAGAGAGAGAAAGTGTTCTATAGGTAGAAGTAGGGGACAGGTGGCAAGGGAGGTGTGAAGGGTATGCTGGTCAGGCGAGCTCTGAGCAAGGAAGGCACAAAGACAACAGGGAGTGCGGGGGGACTACCTCCTGCCGCGGCAGGAGGGCTGCAAGGCGGCCAGCCACTCAGAGGGCCCGGCCGTGGCATGACGTCACCGAGACAACGTGTAACACTACGCACACACACTCTGCCTCCTGCACTTACTCACTCGCTCTCTCTAGCTGTATCATTCAGTCTTATACATTAAACTTATAACTGATGATATAAAATATAATGCATTGTCACAGGCGAAAATAAAGACCACTTCTGTACTGCCTGTGACTTGACGATTCACAAGAAAGAAAGTACAACATTGTAGATAGACTGTAGCCAAATTCACTGCCCTGGCGAGTGATAGCGAGTGGCCAAGCAAGCGGCTGAGCCCCCGTGGCGTTCTGCTAAGCTCCAGGCGTCATAGTATAGGCACTTGTTCTGACTGTCGGTGATTCAAGTCCAGCTGTGAGTATAAAAACATTTAGTAGTTTATGTGTACTTGCGATATATATATATATATATATATATATATATATATATATATATATATATATATATACTGTATAATATATACAGTATATATATATATATACCGGTATATACAGTATATATATATATGTTTCTAATCTCTCAGTGGGGTTCGAACCCCACTGAGAGATTAGAAACATTTAGTGGCTCACGTGTATTTGTGATATATACTCAATATATATTATATATACAGTATATAGGCTATATATATATATATATATATATATATATATATATATATATATATATATACAGTATATATATATATATATATATATATATATATATATATATATATATATATATATATAATTATATATACTGTATATAAACGATTTTACCTAACAGATTCAATACTACTTGCAGAATTCTAGGTCGTAGAGTTGCTTATGCATTTTTTTTTTTTTTTTTTTGGTAATGCGAATACTGCACACCTACTTTATTATTATTTTGTGTTTACAGTATTGGATAGAAATGTGGTGTGATTGTTTAGTGTAGTGAAATGGGTAGTAGGAGGAGGTGTTTGTGATAGCTAGCTGGATTACTCTCTGTGTAAGTGAGACACAAACAGACACAGTGAGGTAAGCATGATAAATGAAACAGGAGTTCCAGCAACTCTTTATTACATGCCTATGAAGCCTCCCATGGGAATTGCCCTGTTCGATTGGTGCCTACAATCTCCTAAACAGACCAACAAATAAAAAACACTAAATCAAAATGTTAAATATATGAACACTAATATAATGGATAAATGGAATGCAGATGGTAGGAACATTAAGAGAAACTCTAAAGTGGAGGTGATTTACTTTTTTTAACATTGGCACATTCATAGACACTCATGGTATTGGAGGGAAAGATGAGCAGGAACATAAATCCCTAATGGACTATGTAATAATCAACACTGGTTATAAGTTATAGGTTCAAAGGCTTTGAAAGGCAAGCTAACAGAATAAGACCATTAACAAAAGTATGGGTTAGAAAGAAGTGGAAATATGAGAGAAAAGAGAGAAACTAACAGTAAAAATAATTAATGAGAGAAAATATATGAACATATGAAAAGAAACAGAATGCAGGGCTTTGCTGAACGAAACTGTAGAGGACATTGCTAACATGATAGGTATAGGAAGTACTGTAGAAGAAGTATGAAAACTGTAGAGGACATTGCTAACATGATAGGTATAGGAAGTACTGTAGAAGAAGTATGAAAACTGTAGAGGACATTGCTAACATGATAGGTATAGGAAGTACTGTAGAAGAAGTATGAAAACTGTAGAGGACATTGCTAACATGATAGGTATAGGAAGTACTGTAGAAGAATATGAAAACTGTAGAGGACATTGCTAACATGATAGGTATAGGAAGTACTGTAGAAGAGTATGAAACTGTAGAGGACATTGCTAACATGATAGGTATAGGAAGTACTGTAGAAGAAGTATGAAAACTGTAGAGGACATTGCTAACATGATAGGTATAGGAAGTACTGTAGAAGAAGTATGAAAACTGTAGAGGACATTGCTAACATGATAGGTATAGGAAGTACTGTAGAAGTATGAAAACTGTAGAGGACATTGCTAACATTTAGGTATAGGAAGTACTGTAGAAGAAGTATGAAAACTGTAGAGGACATTGCTAACATGATAGGTATAGGAAGTACTGTAGAAGAAGTATGAAAACTGTAGAGGACATTGTTAACATGATAGGTATAGGAAGTACTGTAGAAGAAGTATGAAAACGCACACGAAATTATTCTGAAAGCACCTAAAAGTGTAAGTGGCAAGAGCGATGTTGGAATGTAGAAAAAGAAAGGTATCTTATGGTTTAGTAAATATTGTAGAGAACATAGTGAAGTAAAAGTAAGAGTTGTTGAAAAATATGCTTCAAAAGAATATACCCATATAAGCTAGAGTAGGTAGGAAAGAAAATATACGAACAAGTGACATAAAGGTGAACAGTATTAGAAATATAAGCCAAAAGAAATACATACGGGACTAAAATTAGCGAGAAAAAAATTAAGTGATCATGAATCATATTATTAACCCTTAAGGATCATGGCGCGTTTTGACAGTATATTGTGGCTATAGTTAGGCTATTTTATTCAGCTTAGGGTGCACTTGTGGGAGCTAAAGAGTTACGTGAGACAACATTTACCCCTTTGATTTCTATATATCCTTTCTAAGTAGCATAACATCGCCTAATGATAACCACAAGAATATGTAGAAATGTGTCTTCGATCCTCAAGGGGCTAAGCTGTAAATGAAGTTAGAGAGAAAAAGACTGAACATATATATATATATATATAGTATATATATATATATATATATATATATATATATATATATATATATATATATATATATATATATATATATATATATATTATATATATATATATATATAATATATATATATATATATATATATATATATGGACAAGAACACCAAGGTAAACACGAACATCTTCATTCATGTACCGGTAACGTTTCGACATAATTAACATAATTATGTGATCATCAGACCTGAAGCAATAAGAAATTAAATTTATTAATAAATGATGTTGAAATTTAAAGCAAATATATTTAATAATAATTTAGAATAACATAAAAGGTTAGAAATCGCGAAAAAGAGAGAGAAAAACACAACAAACAACAGCAACAGCTAAACAATATAGAAACTGCGTGTAGATATTGTATGATAAAATATACACAATACCTTAAAAACAATATAAAAACTACGTGTAGATATTGTATGATAAAATATACACAATACCTTAAAAACAATATAGAAACTACGTGTAGATATTGTATGATAAAATATACACAATACCTTAAAAACATAATAGGTTGGTAGAGAAGTCGTGGGTGCCCAAGGTGGGCTTAAGATGGTGAGTGAGGAGGGAGTCTGCAATTAAACGGGTGGTGTCACCAGAACAACTGAAAATTACTGATTTACCTTGGTGTTGCTTGCCCTTATAAGACTCCGCTTCCCCCGAGGAGAATCTATTGCCACTACTATATAAGTATATATATATACTGTATATGGTAGAAAAATTTCCTGAACAAAGGCCAGTTCCTCCTAAATGACAGGCTCGTTATTGCTCGTCAAGAATAAATCAACACCTTAATGGCACAAAGGGTCTTTATATATTACAACAAAATGGGGCGAAAGGTCTTAAAATCGCCAAAGTAATGGGCCGAACGTCATAAAATCTGAAAACTAATGGGGCTAAACTTACAAATAAATACAAAGGAACACAAAGGAGAACAAACTGCAACAGACCTAATGGTCTTCACGGGGCAATTTGGATATCTAAAACTAATAATCTATTTACTACGAGGTAGAGAAAAGGAAAACAAAGAAGATGGCTCCTCCCCACCCACCACTCCCTCCAGCTAATGCTGACATGGAAACTGTTGGATAAATGCCATGTAAAATGAAAAAAACTGACACGGAATTTCGGATAGGACAGGGAGAAAATGAAATTGATTTGTAATCTATACTAACTGTTACTACATTTCTGAAAGGGAGCAGGTGTATGACTATCAATATACATTGTGGTATGTGTTGTCACTTAATTGTGCGTTATTCTGAAAGAAACTGTGTTAATTGGGGGTTATTTGCATGAGGGAGAAGGAGGGCCAGGACAAAACAAAAATCACACTTCCCTTACAATGGTCAAAGCTGGTGGAGTAGATAGCATCCTCGGTGAAATGTTGCGATATGGGCCAGACGAAGCGGTCGATATAATGTATAAGTTATGTAAATTGACCCTTTCTGTACCGGTAACGTCTCTTTAACTTTATTATGGCTACTATTGTTTGTTGTTGTTGTTGTTGTTCCCCAAGCTGCCTGGCCGAACAGCCCCAAGGCCCCGAGCAAGGCCATAACCGAGCGCCCTCACAGAACCCTCCCTGCCTACCACAATAAAGCCTGGGTGACCGAAGCCACTCCATGGCGGGGAGCTGAGGAGGGTGCGGAAACGCCCAGGAAACCAAAGCCCCACCCAGGGCCCTGTGTCCCTCAGCAATTATGAAGAGAAAGTTGAGGGGCAAAGGAAAAATGTGACGCTTTGGCTTCCAATCTTGGTAGATTGGGAGGTCAATCCACGGAAAAGACGCCGTCACTTGAGATCTAGGAAATTCATAAATAAAAGGAACAGTCGGAGTAAGCTATGGGTATGGCAGAGATCGCTCAGTTCTCACTCTGATAGACCAGCCCATCACCATTTATGGCTACTATTAGACGATTGTATTCAGTTTCAAAAGGGTCTCCAGCAATTAACAGGATTATAACTATCTTACTTAACCCATCAAACGCGATAGGCCTCACAGAAGGGTCACCATAGGGAACGCGATAGGCCTCACGGAAGCAAGACCATAACAAAACCTTCATAAACACCCCAGGGGCTCTCAAAACAATGGATATGTCATTAGGTGTGATAGTTCCCCTCTAGTACTTCCTACCACTCATCCATATGTTTCTCCCCACCCCACTTCCCCACCTTATTCCCCCCTCCCCTCCCCTCCTCAATTATCACCTATTTTCCTCTTATTTTCATCATTTATCGATTATTTTTCTCTCCCGCGGTAATGTAGCACAAGTGGGTTGCATAAAAGATCGTTATATAACAGCGAGACATGTCCTGCTAGCTTCAGTTGACTCAGAGAGGGCGAGAGAGGAGGGTGTGTGACTCGCTCCCTCTTGCCTGAGAATACGGCTGGGTGGGGAATATTTACGATTTTCACCACCCAAATCCTTTCCCAATTATTTTATCACTTCAATTTAGGTTCATATATTCATCATATATGTAATATAAAAGCACATTGAACAAAATAATGCTTTACATCATAAATATAACTAATTCTGTCAGAATCCAAGACTAGAAATTCACAAATAAGTACCCTTGCCCCTAGGGCACTTTCGCGTTTAATGGGTTAACCCGTTTTACTACCAACGCTACATAAAATCCTTCTTAAGCTACATAAAATCGTCTAAATATAGTTAGAATACAATTAAAAAGACGTCGCCGGTACAAAAGGGATTAACATAGGAAAGTGAGAGTGTACCAGAGGACTGGAGGAAAGTAGTTTGTGTGTGTGTGTGTGAAGGATACAAGAGGCAAACCTGCTTGAAACTAGTGTCTCCCTCGATGTTGAAAGAGAGAGAGGCAAATTAAGCTGTGCCTCTGTACTGATGATAAACTAGGCCAAGAACAAGGAGGTTTCTGATACAGCAGCAGGGGTTATTGCCTTGACCAGAGAGCTCTAAGGGGAGATGGTTGGTGTTTCTGGCCCTCCTTCTCCCTCATGTTTAGACCCATTAATATTGAGATTTAAGACGTTTGTTCCATTAGTTTGGCAATTATAAGACCTTTCACTCCATGTTTTGTCAATATTTGGACCTTTCGTGCCATTTCGGTGTCAATTTGTTCCTGGCAAGTGATAACGAAGGGGGG
This sequence comes from Paralithodes platypus, assembly GCA_032716605.1. Classification (NCBI taxonomy): domain Eukaryota; kingdom Metazoa; phylum Arthropoda; class Malacostraca; order Decapoda; family Lithodidae; genus Paralithodes; species Paralithodes platypus. Next base: position 23,840,294 of record CM064510.1, read on the forward strand.
TCTAGGTGGTGTTTTTTTGTGTAAGTGTAGTGGATGTCAAGCAGGGAAACTAATAAATAAATATATAAATAAATAGACCAATAAATATACCCTACCCCCTTAATGAGTTTGTTGGTAGAGAATTATCTAGCTAAGAATAGTCCACTTTACGCATTATTCTCGGATTAAGAGAGGGCCTAGCGTAAAGTGGATTGGAAGAGCCGGTCGGAGGTGTTGAAAAAAATATGTAAACTAAAAATCAAAGAAATAGGAAGCAGTTGAATGTTTCAAGTACTTGGGAAATATACTGTGCTAATTCGGTAAAATGCTTAATGAGATACGAAAGAGAAAAATGCAAGGGAGAAGGCAAATTGGAGAACTTGATTGTATCTCTTGTGGTTGGATGGGCGTATTTATTTCCTCATAAATATATATTGTTATCATTGTGTTTTGTTTTTTAATTTCGTCTTTAGGCCTCCATCAAGCTTTACAAAACAACCCCCAAGACCCTCCTTCGAGATGAATTTATAAATCTTTTGATAGAAAATAAATGTCTCGGCCGAAGGCTGGTTTCTCTTAAATTACAGGCTCGCTATCACTCGCCAGGAAAACATCGCCACATATTGACAAAAAAATGGGGCGAAAGGCCTTAAATTCGCCTAACTAATGGGTCGAACTTTTTAAATGTCAAAACTATTGGGGCTATACATGAGGGAGAAGGGTGACAAGAAAAACGACCCATCTCCCTTAACCTAAGACGTGCGCATGGGGGGTACGCAGGGGTAATACGTGTGCACGTATTTGAGCTGTTCCCATCACTAACATCGTTATTTTACCAAAAATAGCATTAATACTTATCCATATGCGCCTATTATAGGTTGATTATAAGGTATTAACCTGTTACAGCAATAAAACAAGTGGAAACAGCGTTTGGATGGTCAAAATCGGCGATACAGGCCGGGAGTTACATAATGTATGGCTGAGGCAACCCCCCCTCCCCTCCTCTCCTCCCCTTGTCTGGAGAGACACTGTTACGCAATAGTCTCTCTCTCGCTCTTTCCCACGCTTGGTAACAGTGATGACAACGCCCTGCTACCAACTCGCTAATGTTAGCACGAAAATAGACCACAGAATAAGGGAATAACAGGGAAAATAGGTGATAATTGAAGGAGGTGAGGAAAGTGGGGATGGAGGGGAGGTGGAGGAGTGATATTTGGCATGGCCCAGGGACAAAAAAAAAAAAAAAAAAAAAAAAAATTGGGGTGTTTTAAATGGATTTCTTTTTCCCAGACTCTTAACCCGTGGAGCCCCGGCTAGTTTTGTAATGTTTGTTCACCAGAACCCGGCCGGTTTTCAAAAAATGTTTTTATTCCAGAAACAATAGCAAATGGGTTAGGAATGAAGGAAAAACCACGAAAAACCGCTCAAAAAGCTTAAAGAATGGTCCTACAGAGCCCCCGAAAACGTATTTTACAAGAGTAAAAAATTGAAGGCAATTACCCCCAAAAAACAGGTTATTGCGCGCTCACGCGCACGCACATGGACTTTGAGAGTTTTCAACCATCGGCATGGTTGCGTGGGATACGTTCACAGTTCCCATACAAATCTGAGCCCTCTTGAGTGGCTACACCTGAGGTTACGGTCGGCGAAATTAGGGTGACGCGTCAGACGCGTCGCTGGGGCTGTGCGTTACATACATCGCCGACGCGTCAGACGCGTCGCTGGGGCTGTACGGGTTAAGAGACTCCCGCAGTCGCCCGGGGAAACTCTTAAGAGTCTTCCCGCACTTGCCGGGTTAAAAAATCCCATTAGGGAAGTGTATGGAATGGAAGAGCTAGTTCTGGGCAATGAAAGTGGAGGGGTTGAGTGGATAAAGAAGTGTTATCTGAGATGGTTCGGCAATATTTACAGAATGGATGAGGACAGAATGCCAAGAAAATAGAGACACCATTGAGAGGTACCATGGACTGAACTAAAACAGACTATAGAAATTTTTCCTAAAGGTCAGTATCCCACACCCCTTCTCCTCTTCCTTTCCCTCGCTCGTCCCAATCGAGCGGGGCAGTACTCAGGGGAGGCCAAATAGGCATATGATAAGGAGTTGCTGAAGCTCCTGTTTCATTTGTCTGGATTCCCCCACGGTTTCTATTTGTGCATCAGCTACACAGAGAGTAATCCAGCTAACTCTCACAAACATCTCCTCCTCCTAGTCATTGCACTACACTTTACAAGCACACCACACTTCTTTCCAACAAACCCAAACTACCTCCAATGGCTGATGGGCTGGTCTATCAGAATGAGAGTTGAGTGTTCTCTGCCATACCCATAGCTTACTCTGACTGTTCCTTTTACTTATATATTTTCTAGATCTCAAGTGACGGCGTCTTTTCCGTGGATTGACCTCCCTACTGCCAACCCTGACAGATTGGGAGCCAAAGCGTCACATTTTTCCTTTGCCCCTCAACTTTCCCTTCATAATTGCTGAGGGGCACAGGGCCTTGGATGGGGCTTTGGTTTCCAGGGCGTTTCCGCACCCTCCTCAGCTCCCCGCCTTTGAGTGGCTTCGGTCACCTGGGCTTTATTTGTGGTAAGCAAGGAGGGTTCTGTGGGGGCGCTCGGTTATGGCCTTGCTCGGGACCTTGGGGCTGCTCGGCAAGACAGCCTGGGAAACAGCAACAACAACAACAACCTCCAACGTACCTTGATTTTGGCTCTCTATCACTCTTTCAACCTGGGGAGAGGGGGGGGGGGGGCACTTGGTTCAGACATCTTTGCCTTTTGTCTCCTTCACAATGTGTTTTGTTCGGCTCCTCGTGGAAGGCCCGATTTAGATGGATTTGTATCTTAGAGTGCCAAAATGGACAAGAAAAGTACATAAGGAATGAGAACAAATATAACTTTCTTTGCCTTCTTACGCATCAAATCAACCAAGCTACAGACCAACATGGTGAAACACATACAATAGCACTGGATATATCAAAGGCATTTGATAGAGTCTGGCATCAATCCTTATTGTCGAAGATGTCACACTACGGCCTTGCATCATTAGTTCCACTAATTTCTTCTTATCTTCATAACAGAAAAATATGTGTAATGGTAGATGGCCTTTATTCTCAATTTCACTCAATAAATGCTGGTGTTCCCCAGGGATCAGTTTTGGCCCCAACTCTGTTCCTCATTCATATCAATGATCTCATATCTACCACTCATAATCCAATACATTCCTACGCAGATGACTCAACACTCCACAGTTCCTTCACATTTACCAATTCTTTTACCCAACCCGATCTTATAAATTCAAAAATAAACACTGCAATTTCTCTGAACCAGGACCTTTCTAGAATTAATGAATGGGGACAAAAGAATCTAGTTTCCTTTAATGCACAGAAAACCAGTACATTCAATTTTCTAACCGACAGAATCTCACTGACTCCCATATATTTGTTAATGATGTAAATACTCCCACTTCCCCTAGTATTGACATTCTCGGTGTAACATTAACTACTAACTTGAGCTGGACACATTATGTTAGAAGCATTGCTAAGAATGCCTCTAAACAACTGGGACTCCTGTACAGAGTTCGAGAATTCTTCACTGACGAGCAGTTGGCCGTAATATATAAAAGTCATGTGCGTTCTCAGATGGATTACTGTTCACCTCTGTGGAGTGGAAGTGGAGTGGTTGCATTGAGGCAGTTGGACAAAATTCAAAATAAAGCTATTAGATTAATCAATAACCCTGCAATCACACAGGACCTTCGTACATTATCCATACGAAGAAACGTTGCATCCCTTGCATTATTCTACAGATATTTTCACAGCAATTGTTCCCAAGAACTTGCTTCAATTGTGTCGCCTCTCCGTAGAGGCGGCCTTCCCCGTAGAACTAGGGCAGCTAAGAGCGCCCATGAATTTACACTTTCTCCTCCACAATGCAGAACTTCTGATCATCAAAATTCATTTATCCCCAGAACTACAACTCTTTGGAATTCACTTCCCTAGAATTGCTTTCCGCAAACTTACAATCTACAACAGTTTAAATCCAGTTGTTACAAACATTTTATGAATGGAGGATGCCTTTAGGCACATAGACCTTTTTGTTTTATCTGTGTTTTTCCTTCCTCCGTTCATTGTCTCTTAAAAAAAAAAAATAAATAGATTCGAGATCTATAATAGGTTGTTGTTGTTGTTGTTGTTGTTGTTTTCTATATGAGTGAGGGAGGCAAAAGGCAGAACTGCCTGTAGCGAGTGCCTTCCCCAGAGTTAAATGAGTGATGGCCAAAATCAAGGGACGTTTGAGCCAAAATGCCTGGACACACGGAGTTTGAAACAATTTAAGTCATAGGAAGAGGGAAAGACCGATTCTGGGAGAGAGTTCTAGAGCTCAGCTGCTGTATAGAAGAAAGTCTGAGAGTAACATTTCACTCTTGGGTTGGAGAGTTGCACAGAGTAGGGGGGGATTGTGTTGCAAGACGGGTACCACGTGCCCTACGTAGAGGAGGTGGTATACACTGGGAGAGCTCTGAGGAACACTGATTATTATAGTAGCGATAGAATAGCGAGAGAGATGCAACACTGCGGCGGAGAGAGAGACAATGCAGAGAGTTGGTGAGTGGACGGGATTTGATGATACAAAAGACCTTCCTTTCAACTTTGTCTAGGAGAACGGTGTGAGAGGAACCTCCCCACACATGTGAACAATACTCAATACTAGGACGCACCGTTCCCCTGTATAGAGCAAGAAGCTGTGCAGGGGTAAAGAATCCCTTGAGGCGGTTGAGCTCACCCAGCTTCTGGGAGGCTGCCTTAGCAAGGCTGGTAATATGGTCCTTCCAAGTGAGATTAGAAAAAAAGAGACACCAAGAATATTGAGAGCAGATGAAGGATTGATTTTTGTATTGTTGAAGTTCCAACATATGGAAGAGGAGAGGAAAGCTATTGCAGGTATAAAGGAAAATTCCAAATACTTCTTTTCATACGCCAAACAAAAGGCTAAAACAACATCAAACATCGGCCCACTGAGCAAATGGGACGGCTCTTTCACAGGGGACAAAAAGGAAATGAGCGAACTCTTAAGCAGGCAGTATGAAATGGCATTCAGTGAGCCTCATGAAACAAAAGTCATCAGAGACCAAAATATATTTTTCATGGAAACCTCCCCCACGGAAACCCCTCAGATGCTGGATATTGATTTCGGTCCAAAAGACATAGAAGAGGCCATTTCCAACATGCCATCCCACTCGGCACCAGGCCCGGACTCATGGAATTCGATCCTAATGAAAAAATGTAAGGAAAACCTCTCAAAACCCCTGGCTATAATGTGGAGAAGGAGTCTAGACACTGGTGACATACCAGATAGCTTGAAAAACGCAATAATTGCCCACTGCATAAAGGAGGGAGTAAAGCACTACCAAAAAACTACCGCCCGGTAGCTCTAACCTCTCAAATCATTAAAGTTTTCGAGCGAGTCCTGCGAAGCAAAATTTCAACATTCATGGAGGTAAATGAACTACACAACACCGGTCAACATGGGTTCAGAGCGGGAAGATCATGTCTCTCACAATTTTTGGAACACTATGACAAAATTCTTAAAGCGCTAGAAGAAAAGAAAAACGTGGATGTCATTTACACCGATTTTGCTAAGGCATTTGATAAATGTGACCATGGTATAATAGCCCACAAACTGAAAGCAAAAGGTATAACTGGGAAAATCGGACGGTGGATATACAATTTCCTCGTAAACCGAAAACAATCGGTAGCAGTAAACCAAGTCACTTCTGAGCCTTCGGATGTCAAAAGCTCAGTGCCCCAATGAACAGTGCTAGCGCCCCTTCTGTTCCTCATACTAATTTGCGACATAGATACCAACACCAGACACAGTACGGTGTCGTCTTTTGCTGATGACACAAAATTAAGCAAGATAGTAAACACACAAGAGGACACGGGCCGACTGCAGGAAGACATGAATGTAGTGTTCCAGTGGACCAGGGAAAACAACATGCAATTCAATGAGGACAAATTCCAATTAATACGGTACGGAGATAATAATGGTGTTAAAGAAATTACAAATTACTTAACAGAATCTAACCACATAATAGAACGGAAAGACAGTGTGAAAGACCTTGGGGTATTAATGTCTGAAAATATGGGTTTCAAAGTACATAACCAGGTCAAAGTGGCGGCTGCGAAACGTCTAACGGGTTTGATTCTGCGTACTTTTAAAACACGCGGTGAATTGCCTATGATAACGCTCTTCAAATCTCTAGTGCTACCGCGGCTTGAATACTGTAGCATATTAACATCCCCATACAAAGCAGGTGAAATAAATGACGTAGAGAGTGTACAAAAAATTTCACTTCGCATATAAGTTCGATAAAACATCTACACTATTGGGAGCGTTTAAGAGCACTGAATCTGTACTCACTGGAACGTAGAAGAGAACGTTACCTAATAATATACACATGGAAAATCGCAGAGGGTTTAGTACCAAACCTACATACTCCGATAGTCATGAAATTCAGAGATAGGAGAGGCTGGGAATGCGAAATCCCCCGGATGAATAACAGGGGTGCTATGGGCTCTCTGCGAGAGGGCTGCTTATCACACAGAGGCCCACGTCTCTTCAACAAACTCCCACGGCGAGTAAGAGACATGAGGGACATCTCGTTAGACAACTTCAAGGGAGCCCTAGATGTCGAACTGCAAAAAGTGCCAGATGAGCCCATCCTCGCAAGGGAGCGAGCTGTCGCTTCAAACAGTCTACTGCACCAAATCACCACCCATAACGAGGGGCGTCGCGCTCCTTGGTGCCGCTAGAGGAGCGGCGAACACAATCAAAGGTATCCAAAGGTAAGGTATAAGGGAAAGTCCTCTGGGAGTTCTGGACGGGTAATAAAGTGGAGAAATTGTGTTTAGGAAGCATTAAGGGGAGATTTCCACCTGGAGGATTTTTTTCTGGACCCCTTTCTCCCTCATGTTTAGCCCCATTGCTTTTGAGATTTTAAGATGTTCGCCCCATTAGTTTGGCAATTTTAAGAACCCTCGCCCCATTTCTGTCAATTTTAAGACCATTCGTGCCATTTAGGTGTCGATGTTTTGCTGGCGAGCGATAGCGAGCCTGTAATTTAAGGGGAACCGGCCTTCGGCCGGGAAATTTTTCTACCGAAAATGTACAAATTTATCTTGAAAGGGGGTCTAGGGGGAGTAATTTTAAGCTTGATGGTAGTCTAGGGAATCAACTAAAAACCTCCCCTTAAAGATAACAAGGTTTTCTCTGCCCCAATTGGAAATAGTAGTTAGATCAGCGGAAAACTGTTCTATGGCTTCAATACCTTTGTTTTTGAGGTATTGCTGGCTGTGGCGTTCTGGAAATCTAGTTGAGTAGTACTACTAAGGTAGAGTCGTCTGCGTATGAATGGATGGGACTGGAGGTACAGTTGAGAAGATCATTTATGAAAATTAGAAATAGAATTGGAGATAGGACAGAACTCTGAGGAACACCGGAGTTGATAGGATGAGGAAGTGAACGATGGCCGTCCACAACGGCAGCTATGGAACGACCGAAAAGGAAATTAGAGACAAAGGCACAGATGGAGGTATAGAAACCGAAGGAGGGTAGTTTAGAAATTAGAGATTTGTGCCAGTCTCTATCGCAGGCCTTCGATATGTCTAGCACAATAGAAAAGGTCTCACCGAATTCCTGAAATGAGGATGACCAAGAGTTAGTAAGATATGAAAGAAGATCACCTGTAGAGCGACCCTTAACCCGTACTGTACCGTAGGATACAGTAATAAAAGTCCCCAGCAGTCCCAAGCAATGTGGCAGAAATGGCAGGAGAGACCACCTATCCACCTCCAAATATTAGGCAACACTGGCTCTGTCACCCTTCAGTGGGTCTCATATAAGCTGAGAACGGTTGCCAACACAGGAGCAGTGCTCAAAAGGTCGTGGTAACTGGTACAGGGTTGTACAGGCAGTTACAAGGAAAGTACAATGCTGACGGATATATACGTCGCTGGGACTGGGGAGTTACTTATCTACTGACGTATATATACGGCGCTGGGATTGGAAGGGTTAAGGAAGCTATACTGGCGATCTGAGAGTAGATTATGAGAAGGGAAATACTTAAGGCATTTGGAAGTAAGAATAGTTTCAAAAACTTTAGAGATACAGGAGATGAGAGCAATTGGACGATAGTTGGAGGGTTGAGAGTGGTCACCCTTCTTAGGGACAAGTTGAATGAGAGCAAACTTCCAGCAAGAAGGGAAGACATTAGAGGAGAAACAAAGATGAAAGAGTTTACCTAGGCAGGGAGTCAACACGGAAGCACAGTTTTTGAGTACAACAGTAGGAACACCGTCTGGACCGTACGCCTGATTAGTATTAAGCCCAGAGAAAGTAGAAAGTACATCTTTAGAAAAGATTAGGATATTAGGCATAAATAGGAGAGAGGGGGTGGAGAGGGAGGAATAGCACCGAAATCATCCAAGGTGGAGTTTCTAGCAAAAGTTTGAGTGAAGAGTTCAGCTTTGTCAGAGGAAGAAGTGATGGTTGTGCCATCAGAGTGGGAAAGACGAGGAAGAGAAATTGTTGGAGAGGATTTTGGTTAGATGCCAGAAAGCTAGGGAAGAGCTAGAGTTGAATAGTTCAGTGCAGTTATTATTGATGAAAGAGTGCTTGTCAAGTCAAAGATCTGATTTACCTTGATTCCGGGCAGAAATATAGGAAGAATGAGGTTCTTGAGTATGAACGCGTCGGTACTGTTTGAATGTTACCTCTTTGTTGCGGACAGCAGTAGAACAAGCGTGAGTAAACCAAGATAATTTTGCATTAGTCTGAGAGAAAGAGAATGGAATGAATGCTTCCATGCCCGATAGGATTACCTCGGTAATGCATTCAGCACTCTCCGAGGGTCCTCGGCCTCGGAATCAGAAATCATTCCATGGGAAATAAAATAAGTACTGCCGGAGAGCCTCCCAGTCGGCAGGGCCAAAGTGCCACAAGCGCCGCCAGCTAGGAGGATCAGGTGGCTGTACTGGAGAGACAGGACAGGTGAAAGAGATAAGTTTATGGTTGGAGGAGCCCAAAGGAGAGAAAAGATTGACAGTATAAGAAAAAGCGTTAGAGGTTAGAAACAAGTAGCGAATGTTGGGCCGATCTCTGAGGCGTTCCGGGATACGGGTGGGTTGCTGAACTAACTACTCTAGGTCATTTAGGATAGAGAAGACGTAGGCTTGTTCAGCAGGTTGGTCAGTAGTGTGAGAGGAGAGCCATTGGCGGTGGTGTTGTTGTTCCTTAGGCTGTCTGGCCAAGTGTGAGAGGAGAGCCATTGGTGGTGGTGTTGTCATTCCTTAGGCTGTCTGGCCAAGTGTGGAGGAGAGCCATTGGTGGTGGTGTTGTCGTTCCTTAGGCTGTCTGGCCAAGTGTGAGAGGAGAGCCATTGGTGGTGGTGTTGTCGTTCTCTAGGCTCTCTGGCTGAACACCCCTGAGTTCCTAAGGCCGTAATCAGGCTTTCCCACAGGGTTCTCAAGGAGTATAGGTTGTGTTGTTGGTGTAAGTGATTGTGTGGAATGCAGTCTTTCATGATATGTTTAATAGTGCAAAGGAGTACAAAGGAAATCAAGCAACAACAGGTCTAGTGACCCTTCTAGGCTGCTTTTCCTCCAAAACACTGAGGATCAATTGTCCAAACAGTGGTTTAGAGTGGGTAAGGGAACATTGGAAAGGGAACTACTGTCCTGGAACTAATGTATGTGGCAGGATTAGGAAGTTAGTAGGGGTCAGATGGGTTAGTAACTGAGGGGGGGATAAAATAAAGTTATTCATTTACAAATGCAGCCAGTCGTGGGTTTGATGCAAGATATTTGTCTAGGCGAAGTTTAAATGAATCAATAATGCTGCAGTCTATAACGTCTCGGTTGACAACTCGATTGAAGAAATTTGTGCGAGTTAAAAGATTTACCGATAATTTTGCAACCGTTTCCCCGCGTGTAATTATATTGGTCGATAGTGAAGTACTTACTACAGTTCATATTGTCGATGCCTTTGATGATTTTAAACACTTGAATTAAGTCACCTCTTAATCTGCGCTGGGTTAAAGGAAATAGATTTAATTCTCTAAGACGCTCCTCGTATGGTTTGTTCTTTAGGCTAAGTATCATTTTGGTAACTCTATGTTGAATTCGTTCTAGCTTGTCTATATCTTTTTGGTAATAAGGGCACAAGGATTGAACGCAGTATTCCAGAAGAGGGCGGACTAAGGAATTGTAAAGGGTTAGGATAACTTCTATGGATTTATGCTCAAATGACCTGCCTATAAAGCCAATTATTTTGTTTGCTTTCTTAACAACTTCTGAACATTGTTGACTCGGTTTTAGGTTACTCAATATTGTTACTCCCAGATCGGTTTCTCTGTTTACATTCTTAAGCTAAGTGCCATTCATCAAATAGTTTGCTTTCTCATTTTGGTATCCGATATGTAGTACTTTACATTTATCCGCATTGAAACTCATTTGCCAAATTTGGGCCCAACGTGACAACTTATCTAGATTGTGTTGCATATTGTCAACTTGTTCTTTTGAGAGTACGCTATTTGCAATTTTTGTATCGTCAGCAAATTTTGAGATTGTACAGGTGAGACCCTCATCTATGTCGTTGATGTAAATTAGAAAGAGAATTGGTCCTAGTACCGATCCCTGGGGTACCACGCTATTTACATTGGTCCATTTAGATGCCTTACCGTTTATGACTACTCTTTGCTTTCTGTCGCGGAGCCAATTGTCTATCCATTTCAACACACCGTCTTGTATTCCATGCACTTTTAGTTTTAGCAGTAAACGTTTGTCGGGAACTTTGTCAAAGGCCTTTTGAAAATCAAGGTATATAATATCTACAGCTTTACTCTCATCATAGAGGTTGAGGATATCGTGGAAGAAGTCTAAGATATTTGTTAAACAGGAACGTTTGCTACGAAAGCCGTGTTGAGTATCTTTAAGTATGTTATTTTCTTCTAAGTGATTTACGAGTCTGTCTCTTATGACCGTTTCTAGCATTTTACATAGAACTGAGATTAAGCTAATTGGACGATAGTTACTGGGTAGGGATTTTCTACCCTTTTTAAAAATCGGTGTTACGTTAGCTAGCTTCCACTGATCAGGCATAGTTCCAGTCTGCAGGGATTTATTGAATAGCAATGTCAATTATGAAGCTCATCCTTAGCTTCCTTTAGAACTCTAGGTGAGATTGTATCAGGTCCGGGCGTTTTATTTACCTTGAGTTTATCTAAACATTTCAATACTTCTCTCTCTGTAATGGTGATATTGCTTAGATCATCAGAATTATCTATCTGAATCGGCGATGCTGTAGGGACATCAATGAGGTCTTCTGTTGTAAAAACTGATGCAAAGAAGGTATTGAGGGCATTACTCATTTGTACTTCGTCTTTGGTATATTCTCCATTTTCATCGACTAACGGTCCTACAGTTGAAGTAACTACTCTCTTCTTTCTGATATAACTATAGAATTATTTTGGGTTTGTTTTACTTTGATTCGCAACATGTAACTCTAGGGTGTTTTTACTTTGCTTAATTAACCTTTTGGCTTTGCGTCGTAGTTCTACAAATTTTACCTGTTCTTCGTCATTTTGTGAGGATTTTAATCTATCATTAGCAAACTTTATAGCAAGCAGACAGTTTGAAATATCTTTATTCCACCATTTGGGCTTATCATTATGGCCTGTACGCCGTATTTTCGATGGTATGCAGTCTTGCACTGCTTTTAGGTAAGTGTTTGCGAATGATTCCCAAGATGTATTTATGTTGTTATTGTTAATTAAAAAGCTCCAGTCAGTTTCTTTAAACATTGCTCTAAGTTTAGGAAAGTTTGCTTGCTTGATGTTAGGGACTTTCTCGATGCTTCTATTTGGTTCGTTACTAGTAAACTTTAAACTGAAGGTTATCGTATGATTGTCGCTGTTACTGAATTCATCACCGACATTCAAATTCTCTATCAATTCTTCTTTTGTTGAAAGTACAAGGTCAATGACATTATTTCCACAGGTTGGAGATCTAACAAATTGATATAGCGAACTCTCTTGCAAATTTGCATACAGATCTTGTCCAGAGTGTGAAGCAATACTATCTCCCCACTTGGTCACAGGTAAATTGAAGTCGCCAAAAATTACGGTATCATACGAGTTACTTAAGTCTGCAATTTGCTCATAAATTTCTCAGTCAGTTTGCACTGATTGAGCTGCAGGTCTGTATGTTAGTGCAAGTATTATTTTTGTACCTTTATTATTCTTTATTAGCACAAAGGATGTGTCGACGTTTACAATTTGGGGTTTTGACAAGAGGGTCGGGTTAAGACTTTCTTCGATAAAAAATAAAACTCCACCTCCATTTCTATTAATTCGGCTTTTCTCAAACATTACATAACCGGGAAGTGAATACTCTACTAAACGTCTCTGTCTTCTGTATTGAGCCAAGATTCTGTTATGCCAATAACATCGTAATTTTCCGTAAATACTACTTCCTCTAAATCTGAAAATTTATTGCGTATGCTACGAGCGTTTGCATTGAAAACATTCAAAGTTTTGGATTTGGAATTCACGGAACGCTCTTTATTCAAATTATTGGTTCTGCTCGGATCTACTTTTATGTACCTGTCTGCCCTCAGTCCTCGATCCTCGTCCCTGGTTGTCGTCGGTCCTCGGTGTCCTCGATCGTCGCCCCTGGTCGTCCATGGTCCTCAATCCTTGTCCCTGGTGGTCCTCGGGCCTCGAACCTCGTCCCTGGTGGTCCTTGGTTGGCTCTGCTTTTTCTCCGAAAATCCTTTACTGCGTCGTGAAGCAGGCGGCCAAATCTTGCTGCTCCCACCTAGTTCAGATGGACTCCATCCGCTACAAACAGATGATCTTCACGGTAGAAGTCATTCCACGTATTGATGAATCCAACGTTTTCTTCCCTGCAGAGGTTAGCCAGACGACGAATTATGCTAGTGGCTATATTGAAGAATCGGCTCTCCACACCGATCCTGGGGACGATCCCTGATATGATGACTCTGCCTGACTTTTCCTTATACTTCTGAATGAGCTTCTGGTACTTCAGCATGAGGTACTCCGATCGGGTCCGCTGCACGTCATTAGATCCGACATGAATGACGTACATTGTGCGTGAGGGGGTTAACTTTGAAATTTCGTTGACTGCATCTGCAACGTCGTCCACACCGCCACCCGGGATACAAAAGCGCTTCCTGGTCCTGGGTGCCCTGGCGCAGAACTCCATAAGTTGTCCATGATCCATGGAGTCTCCTACAAGCCGAGTTTCTTCTATTTCTTCTTCGTCGTCTAAGTCCGCAAGAATCTGGTAACGGTTCTGGCACATGGTTTCGGTGATGATCCTCCTTGTGATGGGGCGAACGTTGTTTCTCACGACGCGGAAGTTGTCCGGAGATGGAGCGGAGTCATTTTTTTCCTGATCGGGTGCTGTGTTATAACTTGGACAGGCGTCGCCAACGGAGTCATCCACTCTCTTCTGATAATTCAGAAGAGCTGGATGGTGCTCACATTTCAGTCTGGCCAGGTGGACTCTAGTAAGATGGGTTTCAGGAGGTCGTGCATGCAGCTGCGTGTTGTCTTTGAGTGATTGGATGGAACGGCAAGATATATGAGTGTGGATGTGCTTCTGGAAGCTGGTTTGGGGTGGGCAGGAGGGAGAGATGGCAGTATCGTATGCTTGGTGTTGTTTTCATATTCCTTGGTGTCTATAATGTGTTGCCATGTAGTGTAGTGGGTGGTGTTGGTTTGTGGAGGCTACAGCCAGGAATTGAGTGCCTCTCATGTCCAGGTGGACTTTGAGATTTCTTGATGTAGGTGATCTGTAGGTGTAGTATCTGTGCAACCTGTGATGATTTTTAAGGATTTGGTTTGAATGGTCTGCAAGGTCTTGTGATGTGTTTCAGCTTGGTTAGAAGACCAGGCAGGGCATGCATATTCCATCACTGATCTTATGTTTGGTTGTATACTGTGGTAGTAATTTCTTTGTTGTGTCCAAATTTTGTGTGGGCAAGTGACCTTAGGGTGTTAAGTCTGGGTGTCAGGTTATTTATGATGCTTGTGATATGTTTTTTTAATCTCATTAGAGTATCATATGTTACTCCTAGAATTTTTGATTGTGTGTGTTAAGGGGGTGTTGCTTATGGTGAGGAGTGGGGCGTTTCTGTATTCGGCTGTCCAGCTTGTGAGGAGGGTTGCAGTGGATTTGGCTGGGGCTAATTTGAGTCATGTAGTGTGTTGAAATAGGGTTGAAGGAGATGTGTTGCTGTGTCTGAGTCTTGGTGTGTACATGTGGGTGTTATGTCATCTACGTAGGAAGCTATATTTATTTAGGGTGCGTGGGGTGTGGGTATATCATGCATGTATAGATTGAAGAGTGTGGGCGACAAAATGGATTCTTGCAAGATTCCGTTTGTGAAGTTTCTGATGTTAGATGACTGACCGGCAAATATATGAGGTATTTCTTTTCATTGGTTATTGCTAAAAAGTAATCAGATTGGAGACTTACGTAGAGGTGTTTAAACCGCTGTTGTACCAGTGACGTCCTTTTCGTTTTATTCTGGTATCTATTAGATTATTGTATTATGATTAGGAAGGACCTCTAGCAATGAAAAGGATACATAATATCTCACTTAACCTTTTTTCTACCACGGACACTTCTTAAACTGCACAAAATCCTCTAAATATTGCCAGCATAGAATTAAAAAGGTGTCGCCGGTACAGAAGGGGTTTAAATATTCAAAATATACATACAAGTTATGTTTCTTGTCATTTGAACTTCAAGAACTAAAACAATTGCCACATCATTCTAACACTAAAAAATCTAACAAAATTAATTCAAAAGCCAATGCCCATATTTGGAAATGGTGTAATACGGTACCCACAATATATTAACAATTCTCAACACACGCTGGATCTCGCACATACACATACACATGTACAGTAAACACTAAACATTGCTTCAGCCATAACTTTCTCTGGTGTTGGGGCTTGTACTGAAGGCTAAATATATACAAATGATAATAATAATAATACAAATACAACTACTACTACTGCTACTACTACTACTACGACTACTACTACTACTACTAATAATAATAATAATAATAATAATAATAATAATAATAATAATTAAAGTTGCAAGCAACCTTGTCCGGTGTTCGAGCGGTTTTGCAAGCAGGGTATTGTGTTGGATACAAGAGCTGTGTCACAGATATCAAAAGATCATTTAACTTATCGGGCATGGATAAACTACAGAAGGAACAGATTGTAGCCATTTTGGCTGTGGACATTTAGGAGTGTAGCTCTTTTGGTTGTGGCTGTTGATGAGTGTGGCTGTTTTCTGGTTGTGGCCATGTATAAGTGTGACCATGAATGTTGTGATTATTTTATAATTCTGACTTTGGTTTCAGCCTTTTTTGGCATTGTCCTAATATAATTAGGTTATTACTTCAGCATTACTAAATACAATAATGTACTTACTTTATTATATGTGTTGAGCACTTTTTACCTAAAGTAACCTAGATATTGTATGATTATCCAGGAGAAGTCTTAGAAATAAGCTGACATAGAGGTGACTCACTCATGTACAGTAGATATATTGTTGGGCTAGAAATAGCTATATTATGGCCTAGATATAGAAATATGATCATGTATTTAGAAAAGTTGTATAATTTGACCATTACTTAATATTGAATAAACCCTTATATTTACGTAAATTATATAACGTAAATAATGTATAATTATATGGAGGTGGCACATTCGTGTAAATATTTTATGGCGTAGGTGTAGATAGTTAGGGCAAGTTAACGATTAGGAGTTAATATGAAATATGTGGCCGTTTTATTTGTGGCTCTTTATGAGTGTGTCCATTTTGGTCATTAAGAAAAGTGGCCACTTTGGTTGTCGTCGTTAAAGAGTGTGACTGTTTTAGAGTGTGGACATTAAGGAGTGTAGCCATTTTGGTTGTGACCGATAAGGTGTATGGCCTTTTAAGAGCGGCAATTTTGGTTGTGACCGTTAAGGCGTGTAGGCATTTTAGAGTGTGGCCGGTTTGGATTTGGCCATGGATGTTTAACGCCTTACGAGCGGGCCCGTAAGGAATTTCTACTACCCGCCAAGCGGGTGGTTTTACCCTAAATGGCCTTGTTTCCGTGCTCTTTTTCATGCATAAACAAGAGCCAGAGCGTAATACAATTATGTATCCCTGAAAGGGCGTTAATTCAGCTTTCTAATGACACCTGAACCATCCTCCTACGACCACGCGTTCTCTTGCAACGATCGTGCAAGACGAAGGAAAAATCCCTAAAATACGGTAATTTCTTGACATAATACCCTGTGTAGTGAGGGAGGGAGGGTGGATGTGTGTGGAGTAAACGTCAGTAGGCCCATGGGAACCGTGGCCAACGGTCAGAGCCCGACCTACGCTCCGCCCACCGCTCGTCTCTCTCTCAGAGGCAATATTGCTCCAAAATTGCACACAGACTTAAGTCGGGCCCCGCTCTTTGGGCAGGTGTTCTCTATACGGACTTCAGTCGGGCCCCGCTAAAGAAGGGTTAAGAGACTGACCATTATGGAGTGTAGCCATTTTGTTTGTGAATTTTAAGGAGTGTTGGCATTCAGGAATGTGGCCTTTTTGGTTGTGATCATTAACACCTTACGAGCGGCCTATGCGGTTTATTTATGTGTACCGCACAGCGGGGTGTTTTTAAGCCAAAATAGGGCTGTTTACGTGATCATTTTCATGCCTAAATAAGACCCAGAACGTAAAACAAGTACCTATCCCTGAAAGGGCATAAACAGAGCTTTCGAATGACACCATAACGATCCTTGTATGATGGATAGTTTTCTTGCAATAACCGTGCAACGCGAGTGCAAAAAGCAGGTAATTCGGTACTTTCAGTACATAATTGAGTATGTAGCGAGTGAGAGAGGGAGGAGGGAGCTGAGATTTGTGTCAGTAGGTTCGCCGCGGTGGTCTGGAGCAGTCATACGCTCGCTAGTCTCCTGCCACCACTTGTCTCTCTCTCTCAGCCACATTACGTGCTGAAATTGCCACTCGACCTATGTCGAGCGCCGCCACATAGTCCAGCTTTATTTAACTCGACTTATGTTTGCCTCGCCGCTAAATAAGGGTTAAGGAGTGTAAGGTTATAAGAGTGTGGCCATTTTGATAGTCCTTAAGCTAGCCTAGTTTTAAAGAAATGGGCAGTTAGGATATGACAGGGAATGAAAAAGTTGTTCATTCATGGATGTGTTATGACTTTCCTATTCGCCGTAACTAAAGCCATTCAGTACTGGTGACATCATTTTCATTATATTCCAGCAATTATTTGTATGATTATATAAAGTTTAGGAAGGGCGGCTACAAAGTATATAAGGCGACAGACTATTTGAATTTATCTTTTTAGCTAATATATATCCCTCCCATGCATCATAACTCTGCTATGGATGTTTGATGAAATTCCACACACTTGTCAACTACTGAGCATGGCAGTGGTAGTTTGACATGCATGGTGCCTCTATGTAAGGCAGGGCATTTTCCTGCCTTAACACCTTGGAACATTGGGTTGCGGTTAGAAGAGGAGACTAGGAAAGCTGCCCATAACTGCCAACAAAACCCCTATATCGATGATTCTTCCGACCTTGTATTACCCACAATGCTGAGATAAGTTTACACTCCACGTAACATAATTACCAGTTAAAATTAATCATTCCAGGCCGTAGGGATTTCAGCTATCAATGGATAGCTGTACAATTTTAGATGAGGCTGTCAGTGCGTAGCAATGACAACCTCGTGATTGGTGGGTATATGAAAATATTGGTGTATGGTAAGTATTGTGAGCAAGTAACAAATACCGTTTATGAGATGGGTTGGGTGTGAAAGGGATCTGCCTTGTGTGGGCCAATTGGCTCTCTGCAGAACTCCACTTTATTATGTTCATATTTCTTACAATTGTATCTTGGTTGCAGGTATATGATAACATGAGTGTATAGTAAGTAGTGTAAGTAACAGATAATGTTTATGAGATGGGTTGGGAGTGAAAGGGATCTGCCTTGTGTGGGCCAATTGGCTCTCTGCCGACTCCCATTTCATCTTGCTTGCATGTGAAAGAGATCTGCCTCATTTGTACTGGTGTGCAACAAAAGAGAGAGAGAGAGTTTCCATAGAGTTACCATAGACCTCTGGACTGTACGGGCTGGCAGGCCCTGGCTGAAGCCTCCACGTCTACTCTCAGGAATCTTGCAGAGCCTCCAGACAGAGAGAGAGAGAGAGATTGGCCGTGTAAGGGATCTGCCTCTCTCGTAACAGAGTTTTAGATATGTGAAATAGGCTACCGAGTGCTATAATGGGATCAAGAATAATACAGAGCTTTAGGATATAAATATATAGGCATATGGACGAGATGGGTTGAGTCTGAAAGGGATCTGCGTTGTGTGGGCCACTTTTCTCTGCAGATTCGCAAATTGCATATGTAAGGGATCTGCGTCATTTGTACCGATGTGCAAACAAACAAGAACGAGAGAGGGAGAGATTGGCTGTGTAAATGATCTGCCAATATTTGTTTAGTAACAGAGCTATAGATATGTGGAATAGGCTACCGAGTGCTATAATGGGATCAAGAACAATAGAGCTTCAAAATAAAATTAGATAGGACGAGATGGGTTGGGTCTGAAAGGGATCAGCCATGTGTCAGCCAATCGGCTCTCTGCAGACTCCCGTTTTCTTATGTTCTCATTTGTGTGTGAGAGAGGGAGAGAGAGAGCATGGCGATAGAGAATAGGATGTTGTAAACAAAAGGAAGACAGCGATAAATGAGAGAGAGCGGGATGGGTTGGGTGTGAAGGATATGCCGTGTGTGGGCTAATCGGCTCTCTGCAGACTCCCGTTTTCCTATGTTCTCATTTGTGAGAGAGAGAGAGACTAGGATGTCGTAGTCATAAAGAAGACAGCAATACATGAGAGAAAGAGAGAGAGAGAACGAGAGAGAGTTTATGAGATGGGTTGGGTCGTGTGTGGGCAATTAATGGCTCTGCCGATTCCCATTTTCTTATGTTACTATTTCTTACAATTATATCTTTGTTATAGGTATATGATAATGTTGGTGTATAGTAAATAATGTAAGCAACATACTGTATAGTAAATAATGTAAGCAACATACTGTATAGTAGATAATGTAAGCAACATACTGGATAGTAATAATGTAAGCAACATACTGTATAGTAAATAATGTAAGCAACATACTGTATAGTAAATAATGTAAGCAACATACTGTATAGTAAATAATGTAAGCAACATACTGTATAGTAAATAATGTAAGCAACATACTGTATAGTAAATAATGTAAGCACCATACTGTATAGTAAATAATGTAAGCAACATACTGTATAGTAAATAATGTAAGCAACATACTGTATAGTAAATAATGTAAGCAACATACTGTATAGTAAATAATGTAAGCAACATACTGTATAGTAAAATTCCACGGGGATACAAAAGAGATTGAGAAAGTGTATCGAGGAAAATAAAGATTGAGAGATCATTAAAATTGTTAAACTAATGGAGCAAATGTCTCAAAATCTCAAAACTAATAACGTTTATGAAATGGGTTACGTGTGAAAGGGATCTGCCTTGTGTGGGCCACTTGGCTCGGGCGCATTACAAAAGCGCGGATTCCAAAAGGTGACCGCGTTCGGATTTCCGGCTGAAAGAGCCATCAAAAGCGCGGCAAGGCTATTCCAGTATACTCGTTATGTCATTACATATCGTTCGGTGTCTCGTATTGCTTCACACGATGATCGCACAGATAGTTGTTGGAGTAAGTCAGTCAGCCCATGGTGCCACGGAGGAAAGAATATATGGTAGACTTAAAACAGACAGCACAATGACTTCCATTGTTCCGGTACAATTGGAACATAACCATGACAAAGATGAAAGAAAACTTGAAAGACAGCAACTTCGTGCACAAGTGAAACGGAAGGCGAGTGATGATATGACGGCAAGACCTTCTAAGCTCATGTGAACGGAACTGCATAAATGTTCTGATAATGTACTAGAATCTGGTGATATAAGATCTATAGCACAGTCATTATACCGAGAAAGACGGAAAGTGTATCCCGTATTGCCTAAAACTCGTGAGGAAGTACACTCAATCATAAAAGAAAGGTACCCCCCTGAGCGAGAGATCTAAGGGCTCAGGCTATTTAATTGTGGAAACACTAGCTCTGAACCATCGATGTCACGAAAAGGAGTGGCGAATGTGAATTGTGCAAGGGAGTAGGGAGCTGATGTAAACAAAGCAATGCTTCACTTTATTTTGAGAGTTGTTTTGCTAATTCTCTCCTTCTCGTGACGTCGCTCAGGGGGGTACCTTTCTTTTGTGAGTGAGTGTACATAATGCTCTTAATTCCATGGATACTACTACCACCAAAGTTGAATATCTTATCCTTGAAAATGTTCCAGAAACTGGAAGAGTTATGCTTTCATGTACAACTAACCTTGCATTTCTTTTGAACTCTGCTGAGGATAACTTCGTTGATGGGACTTTCAAGAGTTGTCCAAAGTTCTTCTATCAACTATACACCATACATGGCTTATGTAATGGCCATTATATTACATTAGTGTATGTTAAGATAGCTAGGAGTATCGGTCCAACCAGCAATTGCAACGCAAAGCTGACCGAGGACAGGACTGAGTATGCCAAACACACAGTACACAAAATAATTTCAGGGGAAATAAGCAGACGAAATTGTATGAAATGTTTTTGGTTTCCAATTCACAGCAAGAACAATCACGTAACTTTGATTGATTTGTATTAATTTTAATATCAATAAAGGAAAATGTTAACTACTTTTTAACGGAAGATATGAGTGAAAAACGCAAAAGGACTATATTAACTAACGGAAGGGGGAGTGATCAATAAAGAACTGCTACACAATCTGACTTCCAGATGAGTGAAAAACGCGCAAATTAAAACAACATTCAGCCGCGCTTTTGGTACAAACAAATCCTCGCTTTCGTATATAAACCGCCGCGCTTTTAATATGCCCATCCGCGCTTTCGTAAAACGCCGCTTGGCTCTGCAGACTCCCATTTTCATCTTGGTTGCATGTGTAAGGGATCTGCCTCTATTCGTTTGGTAACAGAGTTGCAGATATGTGAAATAGGCTACCGAGTGCAATAGTGAGATCAAATACAATAGATCTTCAACAAAAAAATAGATAGGACGAGATGGGTTAGGTGTGCAAGGGATCTGCTGTTTGTGGGTCATTCGGCTCTCTGCAGACTCCCATTTTCATATGTTCTTTATGTTCTCATTTGTAATCGAAATGCATTACTGAAAAAACATCAATTCACAATTTATAAAAATACAAAGTATTTGGTGAAAGAAAAATGAATGGGCATTCACACTTATTATAGTTTAGCAGACTTTGTGGCAGTATTCAGAAGGCAAACTTGGAATATTTCTAATGTACCTAAGCATAAATGTATGAGTGGGTTATTAATATCCAGCACTATAAATATATTTATGATATGCCTTCATATTCCTTGTCAGTCAATAATCACACACACACACACACACACAAATGCGCGCACGCACACACACACACACACACACACACACACACACACACTTGTAATTGACCAGACCAAGGCCATTTTGGAACCTGGTCTCACCTGTAGGATTGACCTGGGAATGACCTCTCATTGTAAATTGATTTCCGGGGGCCTTCTTTTTCTCCTGTTTGGATTTCCCTGACCCCAACTGCACACACACACAAACACTCAAAGGCACTCACACAGCACAAACACACATACACCCACTACACACACACTCTTGTACTTGACCTGACCAAGGTCCATTTTTTTTGGAACCTGATCTTACCTTCAAGATTGACCTGGGAATGACCTATCATTGTAAATTGATTTAAAAACATAAGAAAATGGGAGTCTTCCGAAATCCGATTGGCCCACACAAGGCATATCCCTCTCATATCCAACCCTTCTCGTCCATGTCTATAACATTCGATCTTGAAGCTCTCTATCGTTCTTGATCCAACTATATTTTTCTGTTTTGATATCCCTGACACTACCTGCATACTCACACAAAACAATGTACCAATTCCTCCTCTTACTTGTAATATAATTATGTACAATACACGTGGGAATATAATGAATATCAATGCGCTCATAATGTGTGTTTAGGAATTATTCTCCTTCTATTTCTTTCCGCAACAATCCTGCATACAAATCTCCATAAGCAGCCTATTTTATACTGTTGCTCGTTTTCCAACTTAATCCATTGTAATTCAACTGGTGCACTATTTCAACTAGTTGATTGCAGCAGTGACCTACTAAATATTGTTTCAGAAATGATCTAGGGATATACCGTATGGTTAACCGAGTTATAGATATATCTCATATATTATAATTATCACTAGTATTACACACACACCCACTCACTCGCTCTCACATACCCCACCAACACAACATATTTTGTTTATATCTGTGGTTATATAATGTATTAATATATTCCTAAAACATCTGTATGTGATAACTCGGGTTCGAATCCCTGGTGGTTCACATACATACTGTCATTAATTTTCATTGGAGGTGTTTGGTGTTGGGGTGAAATTAATAAAAAATAGATAAAGATAACTCACACACACCATTCAGAAACGCTCACACACCACACACACCCTCATTCACCATTCATTCACTCACACTCAAAACATACCCTAAGTACACCATTCGCTCACATACCACACACTCATCGTTCATTCACTTACACAGGTCCTACTGTCTTTTTTTTTTGTGTTACGTCACCCATATACTAAACAATTGCTCGGCATTTCTGCAGTTTTGAAAATATATCATCAGTCAATTGAAAATAATCTTCGATAGAAAGATACATTATTTACACAGAGAAGACTTTGGTCAGTGGGGTCAGGGTCAGGGAGAAGCGGGCAGGGAGGACCAGCATGGTCGTATCCTACATGCGCACCGTCAGACCTCACTACATGGACCTTGGCAAGCTCTCTCTCCACCCCCCCCCCCCCCCCCACCCCTTCTGTCTCCCGTATTGTTTCCCAATTATTTACACTATTATTTCCGTCTTATTAACCCGGGAGCTGCGGGGAGACTCTTAAGAGTTCCCCCGGCCCACTGCGGGGAGACTCTTAAGAGTCAGAGAAAATAAAAATCAACTTTTGACATCGAAAAAAAAAAAAAAATTATATTTTTTTTTTTTTTATTTTTATTTTTTTTTTTTGGAGCCCCTGGGCCATGCAAAATCTCAGTCCCTCTACCTCCCCTCCTTCCCCCACTTTCCTCCTCTCCTTCAGTTATCACCTATTTTCCCTGTTATTTCCCTTATTCTGAGGTATATTTTCGTGCTAACATTAGAAAATCCGATTGGAGGGTGTGGTCATCACTGATAGCAAGCGAGTGCAAGAGAGAGAGAGAGAGTATCGATCAATGTGTCCTCAGTGGCACCTTGGGGGAAATTGGCGGGAAAGCAGATTGCCCTCACCCATACCATTATACAACTCGCGGGCTTTATATCTCCGATTTTGACCATCCAAACGCTGTTTTCACTCGTTTTATTGTTGTTTCAGGTTAATACCTTTATAATCAACCCATAATAGGCGCATATGGATTATTAATGCTATTAACCTCTGAAGTGCGCATGGGGGTAATTGAAACGTCCCCCTTTGCCGGACGTTATTTGAGGTGTTTCCGCCACTAAAATATTCATTGTGCCATTAATAGCATTTACATAGCTATTATGGGGTTGAACAAGCATTCAAAATCGGAGATATAGCCCGCGAGTTGTATAATGTATGGGTGAGGCAATCTGCTTTCCCGCCAATTTCCCCCCAAGGCCACTGAGACACAGTCCGATCGCTACTCTCTCTCTCTCTCTTGCCACTCGCTTGCTATCAGTGATGACCACACCCTCCAATCGGATTTCTAATGTTAGCACGAAAATATAACTCAGAATAAGGGGAATAACAGGGAAAATAGGTGATAACTGAAGGAGAGGAGGAAAGTGGGGAAGGAGGGGAGGTAGAGGACTGAGATTTTGCATGGCCCAGGGGCCAAAAAAAAATAAAAAAATAAAAAAAAAAAATATAAAAAAATAATTTTTTTTTTCGCTGTCAAAAGTGGATTTTTATTTTCTCTGACTCTTAAGAGTCTCCCCGCAGTGCGCCGGGGGAACTCTTAAGAGTCCCTCCCCGCAGCTCCCTTGGTTAATGGCACAATGAAATAATTTTTAGTGGCCGGAAACACCTCAAATACGTCCCAGCACCAGGGGGGACTTTTCCAATTACCCCCATGCGCACTTTCAGAGGTTAAATGTGATCAATACGCTCGAGATATAGCTTTTGTCTAGTAAATATAGGGGTTCCTTGTGTTACTTTTACTCCGTCCTCTTAATTTCCCTTCATTCTCGCCCCATTAATGTTCGCATATTTGATCCGCGGTTCCAATTGTCTATGTACTGGCTTTATTTTATTGCTGTGTAAATATTCAGATGAGTCGCCTATATTGGTGTATGGTACTTTGGAAAAGCATGAGAGTGCTCAAAAAACGATATATATCCATATATACCCAATATTAATTTTCATCACTCCCTTCTATCCCATTGGTACCTCCCTATCCCCCTTGGGTGCCGCGACATTTTGTTTCCCCCCTCCTGTCGGAATAGGGTAATGTTCACGGACAGGTTTTTGGTCCAATAGGGACATTTGAAAATTTTGGCGGTATCCCAGTAATCAGCTTTGTAAGTTTTCGGCTGGTTCTTTGTGTATTTGTAGTTTAATTTCTTAAGTTTAGGTTTTCGAAATATTAACTGTAATGTATAAATATCTACATAAGCTTCTAGATGTAATTATGAAACCAAGTTATGGGTTTTTTTTTTTTATTAATTATTAATGAGCCGGCAGCCATATGTAATTTCCGCGAAGCGGATATTCCCTGACGCCGGCCCTTTAGTCTCTCAGGCAACCACCATAGACAAGCCAACATTCTCCTCCCCCGGCTATGACCTTCAACCCACAGTTCACCATGTTGGCTACAAAAGATTAAGTCATATAACAAGATTAACAACAGTCCTACATCACCAGTCCCCCCTAAGCTAAGTTCATTGTATCGATATTGTAAATTATGTGAACATTCCTACATTGTCATGCCAATTGGAATTAGCCGCGTGTGGGGGACCTGGGGATTACACCCCATCGAATACCTCGTTGGTAAAGTATATTATAACTAGTGTTGGGATATTTCCATGTACCAGTGAATATGTAATTTTATAACCTCCTCTATCTAAAATTCACGACAACATAAAATGGTCCTTCGTGCCCTAAAGCTTCCATACCGTAGTTACCGTTTTGTTTGCTTCCTGTGACGCTTGTGGGCTTACAAAATGGCTGCCGCCTCGCGCGTTATATGGCCGACTGCCCGTTCCCTAGTTGTACCACCCAGACGGTTCTTCCCTCGTGGTTTTTTACCATTTTGGGCCGCCGTCCCCTCATATCCTTTTTGGGACTTGTTTCCCAGTGTTTTTTGGGCGTGGTGATCCTTGACGTTTTTTGGTGGGTTAGGCTGGGCTGGGAGATGGGGGTAGGGGTAGTTTCGTCGGGCACCATTTTGCGCTCCTGGCTAGGCTAGGCTAAGCAGTTCTAGGCCTGCAGGTGGTCTGCGGTTGCTGTTTTTCATTTCGCTTTGGTGGTTGGTGCCTGTTGGTGTTTTCGTTTGTGTTTTGTCCCATTGTGGGGGACTCATTATTAATTTTGCTGGTGTGGAGGGTTTTTCTCATGTGAACCTTTTATATTTTCAATTTCATAAATAGGGCCTAGGCCTAGGGTGCTTACAGTGGCAGTCCCATGAGTGTCGGTTTCTTTGTGTTTAATTCCTAAGCGAATTGACAGTTTAATAGTCCGGACCTCATGATTGTAGATTAACCAACTGGGGCTTACCTATAAAGGGGCTTACAATAATTAGTTGCTTCACCTTAACCTTTCTTTTAATGGATTTCGTATTTAATTATTTTGTCTAAGTTAGATATTTTCCTTTTCGATAGTTTAATGTTAAGGGGATGTAAGTAACTATGTAATTCTTTTTTGAGTTAAAATTCTTAAAGTAACGGGGGGTTTGCCTGCTGTTGATTCCCTAAGCGATTAACGGTTTTGTAGTCCCTTAACCCTTCTTGGTAGGTTTAAGTTTGCTTTAAAATTAAGACCTTAACCGATGACAGGATTTTAAAAGGCAAACTTTCAAGATTCTTAAGGGAGGGATGAACGGGAAGTTTTAATAGATGTTTCAAAAGATCTTGATGAATTTTTAAATTAAGTGCCACGGCTGATCAAATAAAGGGTAAATTCGCTACTGTTTACTAAATCGCTAAGCCTACTTATGGATTAGTTATGCTCAGCAGGTTACATGGTTTATGACAGGTTACTTGACGATGTTTGGAAGAAGAACCATGTCGGGGGCAGAATCTGAGTAACTTTGAGAATGTTAATACAAGCCCTTAAGCCAGACTATCTTCCCACCCAAAGAATCAACCTCTGTTAAGGATACCGGTAACCACCAAAGGCGACTGG